>ONZH01016407.1:0-632045 GCA_900303285.1 Rhinella marina
GCGGCACCCTTCACCCGCCGGATCCGTGCTGCCGCTAATGTGAAAGAGGCCTAATACAGCTGTCTCTAAAAGCCTTCAATGTACTGATTCCCAAACACTTTACCAGTGAAATGCCCAGAACAACTGACTGGATCTTCCAGAAGTTACAGTCTATGGACACCTTTGACCTGATAAAAGTATCTTTACATATGTTAGTGGTTACAGTCTCTAATCTTCATTCCTTTGTTTCTTTTTTCAGACTTCCTGATATTCAGTTTGCAGCCTGCTCCCAGATACTTTTCTCATGTGGATGTGTTCCTCCCAGTAATACATGCTGGATGAGATGTCTGTATGTTCAGGATACTGTTTCCTTCACTAGCTCTCATGTATCGGCTCAGGATCCTTTTGGAATGATTTCCTGTCCTATGGCTCTTGAGGAATCTTCCCTCTCTTGTACTGACCATCACTGATGTGAAGTGTAATTCCCCTTCCTTTGCAGTTTGTTGTGGTTGCTCTGCTTTCTTTCTACACTTGTTCAGTCTATGTGATACCTCCCTACAAACAGCCTTGTGTGTTCTTTGCTATCTATAGCCTGTGTGAGATGAGCCATTTGGATGCTTGCCCCCTGCCTATACTGCAGTGTACAACTTTTTCTCCTTCCCTCTAAGCAAATGAACAATAAAAACAATAAATTAAAATAAATCAGTCAAAAGGTGTCCATAGCATTCAACCCGTTCCTGCTCTGTGCCATAATAGTATGTCACTGTAGGAGGGCTGGAAATGCTCAGCATCATACTATTACTGTTACTAGTGATGGCGCTGGCTAAGGTTCTGTAGCGGCACAATCACTTGTGGATGTCGGCTGTGTTATACAGTTCTATAGAGGTTTGGTGGCACACCAGTTCTGATATCGTGGACCGCAGGACATGGTTCCCAAGCCAAACTTAATAAATAAAAAACACTTCTTATTCCAGTGTTACTTTTACGTGCTGTATTCATTTATTAGGTGGGTATTCCAGTAGATAATTAAAACTGAACGTTTTCTGCCAGGAGGCCTTCTTCAGAGTACTGTAATATACATAGATAAAGAGCAATCATAAAATTCGTGATGTACAGAATGGTGAAATAAGGTTAAATGATACTCATGGTATAACAAAGGGTATAAGCATCCTGTCCCAGGGGGCATATATTATAATTCACCAGTGGCGATAGGTGAAAACCATTGTGGTATTGCTAGACATATAGCGCATTAACAAACATGGCAGCATATACTGTATGTGTAATCACATTAAATCAAGGAGGGTCTTTACCAAAAGATCATGGATGAAGAGGAAATCATAAAGGGTCATGTAGTAATTCATTGGTAATATAGGTAAATAATGAGCTCTTTAAGGTACATGTTATATTGTACATGCGGCCCCCAGAGTCCTGGTTTGCGGCCCCTGTCCTGTGTTTCTGCCTGAAGCGCTGCACAATCGCAGGATTACAGCGCCTGCTCCCGCACTGCAACAGGAGCAGGACAGTCCCCAGCTGTCAGAGGCAGCGGGGGACCCAAGGAGAAGCGGAAGACGTTTTCAGCGCTCCTCAGACAAGTGAGTGGCGTGCCGACCAGTTCAGACAGAGGAGTGCAGAACCTGCTCTGCCTTGTACAAAGCCCCCACCTCGCTCAGGAGGCTGGTTTCTCTGTAACTGGGGCTCCTTTGGATGCTCCAGTTACAGTGGAAATGGTGCAAAAAAAGGCTGTGTCCCAAGAGGTCTTTTATGCACCTTTTAGGGACAAATTATTGGGCAAATATATATTAAAAAAATGTAAAATAAAAAAAAAATGAAAACACAATAAAAAATACAACTAAAAGCAAAAAAAAGTGCAAAATAATAATAAAAAAATCATTGTCCCCTAGATGTATTTAAAAGATCTCTTGGGGGACATACAGTGCTGCAAAAATATATTTAAAGAAAAGAGAATTTTAGCAAAAAAAAACAAAAAAAGATACAAAAAGAAACAAAAAAAATTTCAAAATAAAATGTGCCCCAACGGTCTTTTTATGACCTATTGTGGGACATATTATTTTAAAAATAAAGTGACTATAAAAAAAAATAAATTTAAAATACAAAATAAATAAAATACAAATAAAATAAAAAAAGGAAAATGTGCAAAATAAAAAAGTCAGTGTCCCCCAAAGGTCTTTTTGTAGCAGAAATATATTTTAAAAAATTAGTTAAAAAAAGAAAAAATAATAAAATATGTACATAAAAAAAAAATCCACACCAACCCAGCAACCAAAACCATTACAATTATCACCCCATTCGTGTGAAACTATACATATTTTATAATAAAACGACCCAACACATATATGGAACTAATTATAATAATTTGTATATTCAAATAATGAGCTATAGTTTGAATAAAAATTACTTTTTTAAAAAAAAAAACTGTACAGTTTCCCCCTAATAAAACTAAATAATATATTAAAAAGCCCTGCATCATGTAATAAAAAGCTGCAAAATTTTGGTAGTCCAACAAATAAAAAAGTTACAGGTGTTTGAACCACGTGCCCTAACTCAAACAGTGACTGGCCATTAAGGCCTTTTCAGGCCCCATTAAAGGGTTAACCAATAAGTACTTTCCTGGCTAGTAAGGCCTCATACACACGACCGTGCTTTGTTTTGCAGTCCACAAAACACCAATACCAGCCATGTGTTTTCTGCATTTTGTGGAACAGAGTAATGGATGTGGACAGTACACAGAGTGCTCTCCACATCTTTTGCCACCCTATTTAAATGAATGGGTCTGCATCTGAAAGGCAAAAAATGCAGATCAGATGTGGACCAAAATAATAGCCGTGTGCATGAGCCCTCAGGGAAAGTGCTTACTGGTTATTGCAGGGCACCTACAGTATATCTGGGGGGCAGGAGGTGGTACGAACCAGTGAGCGCTGTCCTCTGCAGTAAAGGAAAATGTCAAAGCAAGACCCAGAGGGTCTAAAAGAGAACCAATACACAATGCACATCTGAATAAAATGAATATTATTCATTTTATTCAGATGTGCATCATGTATTGGTTCTCTTTTAGACCCTCTGGGTCTTGCTTTGACATTTTCATATAGTTTGTACCAATGTTTGCACTCTGCACTTTATCCTTGTGTGCCCCCCATTCAGGGTTGCCAACCCTCCTTTCAAATTTTTCTGGACAACTGAACCAAAATTTACGGACAGCCCAAAATTTTTACGGACATAATAAACCACACCCCTTTTTTTAGAGAACACGCCCCCTTCCACGCCACAGAATAAAGAGGATTGTTCAGTATTTGAAAATGAAATATGGCATATGGAAAATAAATCAACAATTTTCAGCTGTTACATCCCTGCCATTGAGTGCTTTGTTTATATGGCTGCAGTGATGATGCCTGTGACACACTGGACTTTGTGGCATCATTGCTGCTGCCATGTAAACAAAGACTGACAGGGATGTAATGGGCAGGTGTGCACATCTGTCACAGTGCTGGTGATGTGCACACTGATGTGCAGGTGTATGGCATATGTCCACTGCAGCCAGTTCTCAGCATTAGATCACTGATTGGTGATTGGCTGCAGCAGTAACATACCATATACCGGCAAGTCCTTGCTGAAGAAACAGGTGACACATATTTGGATGGACATTACATTTGCCAATACCAAACATACAAGATGACACATCACCACATACCTCTTAAATTTAGTGACGTCTCCCTGATGTAGATCTTCTCTTTTCTCATCTTCTCTATTTGGCCCACACCGCCATGACGAGTTCTTTCAGCCCCATCTTCTCTCTGCAGAGTTTGCCACAAAGACACCTTAGATTACCCACTTTTCTGTTATCCTGCTGCTACCTAAAATACTGTGCCCGCTGTGCTCCCCAATGTCCCCAAATACTATACTGTAGATATAACAGTGCCATATAGGTAGGACCCCATATAGTTACAGTGCTCCCCAAAGTCCCACTGATAGTAATAATTCTCTCCCAGAGTGCCCTCATTAGTAATAGTGCCCCAATAGTGATAATGCTCCATGAGTAGCCCTTTTAGCAGTAGTGCCCTCCATATTGTACTAATAATAGTAACACCCGCAATACCGTACCACTGGAAGTAGTAATAATTCCCCATAATAGAAATCATTTTTCCCATAGTACCTCCAATAGTGCTACCAGAAATAATAAGGACGCGCTGTAATGGTCCCAGTAATTATAATACCTCTTATAGTGCCCCCAGTAGCTTAGGCTACTTTCACACTAGCGTTTTAAAATTCCGGTATTGAGTTCCGTCATAGGGGCTCAATACCGGAATAAAACGCTTCAGTTTTGTCCCCATTCATTGTCAATGGGGACAAAACTGAACTGAAGACAACGGAATGCTCCTGAAAGCATTCCGTTCCGTCTTCAGACCGGAGAACAAACCGCAGCATGCTGCGGTTTGCTCTCCGGTCCAGGCATCCGCACCAAGACGGATCCGGAATGACCCCCAATGCAAGTCAATGGGGGTGGATCCGTCTGGTGTGACCATAATGGTAACCGGATCCGCCCTCCATTGACTTTCAATGGAGTCCATTACGGATCCGGGTACACATAGACACATACAGACATAAACATACACACACATAAAGACATACAAACACACATACATACTTACATGCTCCCCGGCAGGTCTTCGGAGCGTCAGGACGGCTCACACAGGTCACGATTCCCCACAGCGCCCTCTGCTGGGCGCCTGGTGGAATCGTCAGATGACGATTCCACCAGGCGCCCAGCAGAGGCGCTGTGGGGAATCGTGACCTGTGTGAGCCGTCCTGACGCTCCGAAGACCTGCCGGGGAGCATGTAAGTATGTATGTGTGTTTGTATGTCTATATGTGTGTGTATGTTTATGTGTATGTATATGTATGTACTGTGTGACATGTGTGGGGCCGGAGCGCGGTTCCGGCTCCACACATGTCACTGCGGCAGGCCTGATCCGGCAGCACCCTTCACCTGCCGGATCAGGCCTGCCGCCAGTGTGAAAGTAGCCTTAAACGGTCCACTCTAGTGCCCCCAGGAGCTTAAATGGTTCCCTCTAGTGCCTCTAGTAGTTTAGGTAGCCTCCTATAGTACCTGCAGTAGTTTAGATAGCTCCATGTAGTGCCCCAGTAGTTTAGATAGCCCCCTGTAGATCAGATAATCCTCGTAGTGCCACGGTAGTTTAGACAGCCCCCTGTAGTTCATTTAGCCCCCATAGTGCCTCCAGAAGTTAGATAGCCCACTTTACTTCAGATAGTGCCCTAAGTAGATTAGATAGCCCCATGTAGTGACCCAGTAGTTTAGATAGCCCCATTGAGTGCCCCCAGTAGTTTAAATAGCCCCCTTTAGTACAGATAGCCCCCATAGTGCCTCCAGAAGTTAGATAGCCCACTTTACTTCAGATAATGCCCTAAGTAGTTCAGATAGCCCCATTGAGTGCCCCCTGTAGTTCAGGTAGTCCCCATAGTGCCCCTAGACATTAGATAGCCCCCTTTAGTACAGATAGCCCCCATATAGTGTCCCAGCAGTGAAATAAAAATAAAAATTATATACTTACCTGATTCCTTAAGACAGTTCTCCATGCCACACTGTAACTCCATCCCGGCGCGGTCAGCGCGCCGCATGATGATGTCATCACGTCTGTACGTTCGTGGTGACGTCATCACAGAGCGAGATGCCTGCGCCGGGCCCAGGACAGAGGTACTGTAACATTAGGCTGCAGGCTGACCTGCCTGCGGCCTATTGTACATCGCAGGCGGAGCCTGCATGGATCCACAGTATTCACGGCAAATGTGCCGTGAATACTGTAGTAGATTCACGGACAGGCTTTTTTTCTGCCGGACGCTACGGACGGCAGAAAAAAACACCCTGTTTTTACGGACTGTCCGTGAATCTACGGACGGTTGGCAACCCTGCCCCCATTACTCTTAATTACTCTGCAGTAAAGGAAAACGCTTATTTGTGAATAGGAGGCAGGAAAGAAATGTCGTCACTTAAAGGGGTTTCCCAGTAAAAAAAAGTTTTTAACAAGTTCCTGTAGCGTGGCCCCTGAAACAGATTCATACTTTCCTGCTCCATGCTGCTCTTGCTGTCTCCATCTTCTGGTCGTGGAGTACCTCTCCAGCAAATGACTGACTTCAGCTGTGAAACGCTGCTTGTGGCCACATCACTGCTGCTGCCAGTCAATAGCTGTCCATGGCCAGCCAAATGTAAACAGCTCCAGGACCAGAAGATGGAGACAGCGGGAGCAGCAGGGAGCAGGAAAGTATGAATCTCCTGTTTCAGGGCCATGCTGCGGGAATGTGTTAAAACTAATTTTTCTACTGGGAAATCTTTACCTTCCTATTACACTGCGCGATATTCGGGAAAATTACTGGGAACAAGTCTTCATAAATTCGCTCCTTCCTGATATTTGGCTGTATAATCGTGCCTACTCGTTTTTTGGCTGATTTGCACATTTATCAGGATGAAAGATGTACAATAATTGTCAGCACATCTCCCTGTGTAATCAGGAATGTGCGATTATCAGTAGAACTGAATAAGGAAACAAGGACGAGCACTTACCCTTTTTTTTTTTTTTTTGCGGCCCCTTAAAAAAACAGTGATGTGACAATGCGGCCCCCAGACGAAAAAAGGTTGTGCAGCCCTGAAATAGAGAGGGGTCTCCTTAGATGAAATACTAAAAACCAAAATTAAGGATCCAACAAGAGTGATCAATGTCACAAGTACAGCTATAATGCATAGATCGTGGTTTCAAGCATTTCAGTGGATATGATGCAAAGATGGCAGACCTGGTGGTGTATGACGTTTACTGAGACCTAGCTGGATGAGCCGCACCAGGGGTATACAGGGGCCTAGAATTAGGTTTAGCAGAGAAAAGTATAGGGCAACTGCCCTGTATGCATGGCGCTGATTAAATGGGGGGCAATGGCGTCTGATAAATGTCATGCTCCGGAAGTCATGGGGAGTGGGCGGTCCCGGAACTCATGCCGAGTTGTGTGTAGGGGACTTTCAAAGATGGCGGCTGGTGCTAGACTGAGAACGCATGCGTGTCAGGCAACGTGATGGGCACGATAGGAGGCATGCAGCGGAGGAACAAAAATGGCAGCCAGTGTGCTAAACTGTCAAGAGCGTATGCGCAAAGTGTATTAGGCGTCTTAGGCCCCTTTCACACGAGCGTGAGACTCGGATGTCTCCTGCATCGTGTGCAGTGTACTGAACTCCCGGCACTGAACGGGGGTTACATAGCATTATACTGATTTATGATGCTATGTAACCCTTACAGTTCTGGAATGTGTTGGATAATGCTGACCGTGGTCAATGAACAGTGGAGACAACTCCGATTTCTGTTGTTTAACATCTTAGATGCTGCTGTGGTCAGAGAAACTCCCTCTCCTACCCCATCAGTCTCAATTGTGCGGTGCCAAATGGTTGCCATGTCTTCCAGGCCCACTGTGCTTCAATGCCTATTAGGCCCTGCTTTTAGCAGCTTGTCATAATTACTGTAAATGCAAAATACACTGAAATTCAGAAGTATTGCAGTGTATTATACGGGTGATCAGAAGATCACATGTTTAAGCCCCTAATGGAACTACATTAGTTTTTTCGTTAATGACATACAATAAAATAATCACATTTAGAGATGAGCGAATTTCATATTTTGCAATTCTTTTCCGCTTTGTTTACTGGTAAAAGGTGAATTGCGTTATGGATTCCGTTACCACAGACCATAACACAATTCTATCACGGAATGAATAACGGAATGCCTTTAGAGACATTCCGTTATTCATTCCGTCATAATAGAAGTCTATGGGCTTAATAACGGATTCGTCCGGTATCCGTTATGCAGGACAGGACTCATCAGGTGAAATGATCTTTGGTGCTGACAGCTCAATCCTTCGTTTCTGGGCTGCAGATGATGCATGAATTTGTAGAAGGACGAGCGACAGCAGTAGCCACCACTCGTCCCCATGCAGCTCTTCACCTCCACTGATGAACATGCAGTTATCGGTTAGGAACGCCTACTTCCTGATAATTGTCTGCTCAGTAAACTCCATAAAAACATAACCTAAAAATAATAATAATGTTTATTTATATAGCGGCAACATATTCCACAGAGGGTACATGTACAAACCAATTACAGTTACAAATGAATACACAATTCAATTGCTAGGAGTGAGGGCCCTGCTCACAAGAGCTTACAATCTATTTTACCCTAAATGTTGCTACTTAAAAACAGAACTCACCCTGCAAAAAACAAGTCTTCTTATGGCCGCTTTCAGAAAAGAGAGTGTCACGCTCTCGACCCGCAGCGCAGCACCCATCCTGAACTTCCAACGCTGCCAGAGTCGCATAGCATTACGTATATTGATTAACGATGCTATATAACCCTTAGAGTTCTGGAATGTATTGTATAACACTGACATAATGATGTCAGTGTTATCCAATACATTCCAGAACTGTAAGAGTTATATAGCATCATAATTATCAATATACGTAATGCTATCTGACCCCGACAGTGCGGAAAGTTCAGGATGGGTGCTGCACTGCAAGACCGGAGCGTGACACTCGCTTGTCTGAAAGTGGCCTATGGCTATGTTGATGGAAAAATAAAAAATTGTCACATCTTCAAGTCCAAAATAGGCTGGTTCTAAAGGGGCTCAGGCAGATGCCCATCTTCAAGATCCATATTACTCAAATGCAAAATATGGAACTCATCAAAACCGATGGGTCCATATTGTACCTGTGTGTGTCTACAAATCTACAAATGCACATGGGGATTTATCAAGATCGTTGATTTCTACTCCGGACTTAACATCCCCTGCACTGCCGGAGGATGCACCCTATTTTATTGTTTGTGCTATTTTTTATTTCATTGTTCATGAGCAGGGGCGGATTGGCCATAGACCTTACAGGGAAATTTCCCGGTGGGCCGATGCCCAGAGGGCCACCTGGGCCCTCGTCACGGCCGGCCAGTGGAAGTTTTTGGGGATGTGTTTAGTGCTGCTGGCAGTATTTTGTGATGGACTGTGGTATTTGGCTCTGTTGGGGTGATATAATGTGCCACAATATGGTATTGCTGGCCCTGCATTCGATCAGTTTGGACCCAACTACAAAATGTGGCCACTTTTAGTATTTTTTCCAGGGCCACTTTAAGTTCCCAATCCGCCCCTGTTCATGAGGGAGGTGTTATCATTGACTGAGGGTTCACGCACACGGTTGTAGCCATTTTTGCGATCCGTCAATTACGGATCTGCAAAACAAGGATAGCTGCCTTGTGGGTTCCGCATTTTACGGATCAGTAAATCCTGCCCTGTTTCAGAACTGCCTGTTCTTGCTCACAAAGCGGACAAGAATGGTGCAGAGAATGTTACCAATCACTGATAACCTCTCCCATACATACAAATGAGGTCAGGAAAAGGAAACATTTAAATGTATAAATTACAAGTTTTACTGAATCTTTTCTCTTACACCTATATATCAATCTGCTCAGCTCCTCCTGCTCTAGAACAAGCTTCCGTCAGGTATAAATGATGAGGACTGGGGAGGTCTTAGTCAGAGCAAGCTTTGGATTTAGCCACCCGCCCTCTGTGCCTCATTCACATGACTGGAGTTTTGCTCCACATCCAAGCTGCATTTTTTGCAGATTGGCTGTGGAGCCACTGTGTGCTGCCCATATATGTATTTCTGTTCCATGAACATGTCCTATTCTTGTACGTGTAGCGGACAAGATTAGGCAGAAGGCAGGATGTACTAATCCACAATATGCGGAAAGCATATGTTTTGTGGATCCACGATTTGCGTACCGCAAAAACAGATATGGTCATGTGCGGTAGGTTTTAGGTTAGGATGTGAATAATTAGTTGTTTTGACAGCAGCCACATTATGTAAGGCTGAAATCCCTGGGTGATACCTGGCGGACCTACATATCAGGGCTATATATTGCTGTGTACCGGCTGGGAGCCATGTCCCTTATGGGGAGTCGAGTAGCCGCAGGTTGCCAGTACCTGACCCAAAAACCCACTTTTAGATGAGGCAGGCCAGCAACCAAGTGTAGTATGTTGGAGGAGGTTAGCAGGTGTGCTCCTTATATCAGTGATCATTGCTCACTTGGGGCCATCTTTCTGCCACTGAAGCAGCCTTTGGCCTAATGCACACCAGCAGACTGGTCGGTGCCACTGCGATTTAATGAAGGTCATGTACACACCCAGATTGTAAGCACGTCTGCACAGTAAAATATAGCAACGTGTAATATTAGGGCCCAGAGTTCTTATAAAGATTTGAATTCAGTTCCCTTAGAAAAAATGCTAATCCCTGAACTAGTTGAGGTAAATAACTGAGCTGGTCTCCGAGAAAATGGTCGCCGTTAGAAAATCCAACCGGCAGACAAGCAGACCAATGGCGGCCGTGTATGTGACGCAGTGGGTAGACAGGTGATACGCACCTGCGTTCCACCCTCGTTTTCTAGTAGCGCCCCCTGCACGCTGGCAGCTGTCACAGTCACTTATAAGGAAGATCAGTTTCCCCTGAGCTAATAATATCTGGTCCGCCTGTTCTCCGGTCACCAGCAGCTAAATATACCCCATGACTAGTGCCGTGCTTCGACACCCCGGGCTCCGCTCCCTGTGGCGCTACTACGCAGCGGCCGCCGTCCTCCCCGTAGCTCAGGGTCCCTGCTCTTCGCTCTCCCGTTATCGGGCTCTGCACCCCCAGTCCCGCTGCTTCACGACGAGGCCACTGACTTCTTCCGTTTGCACCATGGCCGGGAAGATTGACCTGAACTCTCCCTCCACCAGCTGGAAAGAGGCTAAAAGTGAGGAGCTGGGCTGAGATCTAACCGTGTGCTGTGAGCCCCCCTAACAGCCCGCCCGCGTACATCCGCCGGCGGCGCCTGACCACAAGTGTCTAGTGTATTGCTGGGGATGCAAGTCATCCACTTACCGCGGGAGAGGTGCAGGTAGTTCTTGACACCCCAGGGGTAGTCCGGGGCAGAACACTGTAGGCTGCAGTGCAGTCACCCTGCCACAAGAGGGAGTAGTACTGGGATTAGGTTAATAAATTGTAGGAGTTTTTGCTGTACTTGGTATTTCGGTCCCTCCATGTTTATCCTGCTGTCAGTGAATCGGTTTACATCTGGAAGCTGAAAACCCCAGTATATACTGTATTAAGGCTTGTGTTTGGATGGATTGTCCTAGATGTGAAGAAACTTAAATATGAGAGGGAAATGGTGTAAAATAAAGAAATATTGTATGTGCACCTGTTAAATACTGCACCTCTGGCATCACATCACTTCTCTTCACCACTGAAACCAACCCCTGGCTTCTGCATGTGCTGTACCTGCAAAGTGCCACTGCTGAGCCAGTGATTGGCTGCAGCGGTCACATAAATGATGTATGTAAATAACGGGGGATTCGTTTATTTTATACCATTTCGGGCTCCTCAGGTTCACATTGTGGTTGGAAGGGAATGAGAAATGTGGACTTGTTCCTCTTCTTCCTGCTGGGTCACTGCCACAAAAACCTGTGTGTGGGCCCGCACTAAGCAAGTTCTTTAAAACGCTGGACTGCCCCTTTAAAGGGGTATTTATAACCCACCTCCCACCAGTGACCGATATGAGAGGGGACATACCTGCTCTCCCACACCCGGGCTTGGGATCCCCATCTGTCAGCATCCGCACGGACAGGGTCACATGTGTCACTGCAGTCAATGACTGGCCTTACTCGAGATGTGCTCAAGTGGCATGTGATGTGGTACTACTGAATTATAACATTTAGGGTTGATCCTGCAGCACGTGCAGCACAGAAGTTTCAGCCATATTATAGCTGTGTCGTCCGGAGCCATGATGAGGGCACACACATCAGTGTGACTCTGGTGGGGGTTTTCAGTAAAAAAGAAATATGGCAGAATAAGTTCAACCGGTTTTTTTTTTTTTGTTTGCTTTTTTTGCCACATTTTTTGTGGCGGCTTTTCTGATGTTCTTTTTCTGCACAGAGTGGGGGTCGTTTTTACTCCCTTTGGTGCGAGAGGATGCATACCTCGTCATAACCTAGGTGCATCCTCTGCCAGTCCGTACAGCAGCTGTGAAACATACACCAGTCAGGTTGTCAATTACGTCAGTCTCCTTGTGTAAATGATAAATTTGCCCTGCCACTCCCCAGTGTCGAGGGCAGTATGAAAACATGGGTGTTATGGCTCATGACCGTATGTATTTTGCACTCCGCAAAAAATATGGATGATGTCCATCTGACATCCGTATTGCATCGTTTTTTATTTTTTGGCTGATCCATTGTAACAAAGGATGGGAAATAAACAGAAATACTGCCACTGAGTTTTTCTGTTTATTTTTCGGCATAAATAACATTATAACTATTATATATATTAGATGTCTTTAATAATAATAATATATATATATGATACTTCGAATTAAGGCCATAAAGATCCATCTTGGTTTCATTAGACCAGCGAATCTGGTTTCTCACAGTCTTGAGTGGCCTTTAGGTGCTTTTTTGCAAACTCCAGATGCATTGTCATGTGTCTTACTCAGGAGAGGCTTCTTTCTGGCCACTCTGCCACAGATCCCAAATTGGTGGATTGCTGCAGTGATGGTGGACCTTTTGGATGTTTCTCCCATCTTGCACACAGGATGTTGGAGCTCAGCCATAGTGACCATTGGGCTTTTGGTCACCTCTCTTACCAACGCTCTTCACCTCTCAGTACTTAGTTTGGGTTGGCCTGATCTATTGAGAGTCCTGGTTGTTCCAAACTTCTTCCATTATGGAGGCCACTGTGCTCTGGGGAACTTCCAGTGCAGCAGAAATTATTTTGTATCCTTCTCCAGACTGGTGCCTCCACACAATCCTGTCTCTGGGCTCTACAGGCAGTTCTTTCCTCCTCATGGCTTGGTTTTTGCTCTGATATGTATTGTCAGCTCTGAGACCTTTTATAGACAGGACTGTCTCTTTCCAAATCATGTCCAATCAACCGAATTTAACAGAGGTGGACACCAACCAAGGTGTAGAAACATCTCAAAGATGATCAAGAGAAATGTGAGGCCCCTAGTGCTAAACTGCAAGTGTCATAGCAAAGGGTCTGAATACTTGCCATGCCAAAATTCAGTTTTCCCTTTTTAATAAATGAACACAAATTCCTGAAATTCTGTTTTCACTTTCTCAATATGGGATATTTAGTGCAGAATGATGGGGAAAAAGTTATTTTATTTTTTATTTTAGCACAAGCTTGCAGCATAATAAAATGTTAAAAAATTGAAAGGGTCTGAAGACTTTCTGAATGCATTGTACTTGTTCATGTGGATATATTCCACATGGCTGCAGCCACAAGTCCTCTGGAGATCAAACATCTGTTATTTTAGGTGGAAAAAAAGTTCTGCATGCTGTACTGTTTTCCATGTAAAAAAAATGGATCTCAGATGGTGATGGCTCATACAGATGCCAAATGTGCATAACTGATGCACAGGATCCTGGTGTTTTTTTTTTTTTTTTTTTTTAACATACAGGATCCTGTTTTTTTCTGTTCTGATGGATCAGAAGATCGGAAAATGAAATGGACATGGGAACTGTCCCTAATTCAGGTGTCAGATCTACTCTGAAACAGCTGATCTCCAAGGGTGCAGGGTATTGGACCCTCACCAATCATATACCAATAGTTTATCCAGATACAGGCTAGCAATAACAAAATCCTGGAATACTCCTTTAAACAGGAAAAACTTTTGAAAAAAAGCACAATACCTTGACCATGTTGCTTTTAGTGAAAAATGCTTAAAATGTAGTGCAGTGCAATGGAAAAAAGTGCAGTGTAGTGCTTTGTAGTGCATTTTGTTATGCAGTATAGATATTAACACGTTGCCGACCTAGGACGAGAATGCTCGTCCTAATATGGCGTTACTTAACGCCCTAGGACGAGCATTCTCGTCCTAGGGTTAACGTGCTGCTGGCTGCCCGCTGCCGCAATCTACAGCAGGGGCCCGGCTGATACTAACAGCCGGGCCTCTGTTGTATCCGCCAGCACCGGTGATTACACCGATGCCGGCAGATTAACCCCTTGTATGCCGCGGTCACGCTGACCGCGGCATACAAGGTAATTGCAGCAGTTTTTAAAGCCATCGGGTCCCCGTGAGGCGGTGGGGGGGGGCCCCGATGGCTGAGATGGAAGCCCCGATGCCTTGCCCAGAGGCATCGGGACTCCCATCTACGGAAGCCCAGGAGACCCAGCCACAGCGCTGGGTCTCCTAGGCAACGGTCAGCGTCTCACAGTGTGAGACTCTGACAGTTGAATGCAGCACAATACAGATGTATTGTGCTGCATTCAATCAGGGATCAGACCCTGAAATGTTAAAGTCCCTTACTGGGACATAAGTGAAATGTAAAAAAAAAAGTTAAATAAAAGTGTTTTAACAAAAAAATAAAAATAAAAAAAAAATAATAAAGTTTCAAAAAAAAAAGCCCCTTCCCCATAAAGAAACACATAAAAATAGAAAAAAAAATAAAAAATATACATATTAGGTATCGCCACATCCGTAAAAACCTGCTTTATTAAAATATCACATGATCCAGCCCGCCCGGTCAACACCGTAAAAAATAAAAAAATAAAAATTGTCTAAAAAAAGTCATTTTTGGTCACATTTCATCACAAAAAATGTAATACCATGCGATCAAAAAAGCGTATGCCCCCAAAAATAGTGCCAATCTAATCGTCATCTCATCCCGCAAAAAATGAGCCCCTACCTGAGACAATCGCCCAAAAAATAAAAAAAATACAGCTCTCTGACTATGGAGACACTAAAATGTGATTTTTTTTTTTTTTTTTTTTTTTTTTTTTTTGTGCTGTGTAAAACTTAAATAAATAAAAAAAGTATACATATTAGATATTGCCGCGTCCGTAACGACCTGCTCTATAAAAATATAACACGATCTAACCTGCCAGATGAATGTTGTAAATAACAAAAAATAAAAACAATGCCAAAACTGCTAGTTTTTGTTACCTTGCCTCACAAAAAGTGTAATATAGAGCTACCAAAAATCATATGTACCCTAAAATAGCACTAACAAAACTGCCAACTTATCCCGTAGTTTCCAAAATGGGGTCAGTTTTTTGGAGTTTCCTACTCTAGGGGTGCATCAAATGTGACATGGCAACTTAAACTTTTTTCAGTGAAATCTGCCCTGGCGTTCCTTTCCTTCTGCGCCCTGCCGTGTGCCTGTACAGCAGTTTATGATGACAAATGGGGCATTTCTGTAAACTACAGAATCGGGGTAATAATTACTGAGTTTTGTTTGGCAGTTAACCCTTGCTTTATTCTCAGAATAAAATGATTCATATGGAAAATCTGTCAAAAAAGTGAAATTCTGAAATTTTGGCTACATTTTCCTTTAATTCTTGTGGAACACCTAAAGGGTTAAAAACATTTGTAAAATCAGTTTTGAATACCTTGAGGGGTGTAGTTTCTAAAATGGGGTTATTTTTGGGTGGTTTCTATGATGGAAGCCTCACAAAGTGACTTCAAACCTGAACTGGTCCTTAAAAAGTGGGTTTTGGAAATTTTGTGAAAAATTTCAAGATTTGCTTCTAAATTTGTAAGCCTTCTAACATCCCAAAAAAATAAAATGTAATTTTCAAAGTGATCCAAACCTGAAGTAGACACATGGGGAATGTAAAGTCACAACTATTTTTGGAGGCATTACTATGTATTTTAAAAGTAGAGAAATTGACATTTGGAAATTTGTAAATTTTTCTAAATTTTTGGTAAATTTGGTATTTTTTTATAAATAAGAATGAAATATTTTGACTCAAATTTACCACTGTCATGAAGTACAATATGTGACGAGAAAACAATCTCAGAATGGCCTGGATAAGTAAAAGCGTTCTAAAGTTATCACCACATAAAGTGAGACATGTCAGATTTGCTAAAAATGGCCTGGTCCTTAAGGTGAAAAATGGCTGGGTCCTTAAGGGGTTAAACTAACATCTTAAAATGCAAAAAAAAAACAAAAAACAAACATTAAAACGACTCAAAAGAACTTGTGAAAAAATAGTAAAAATGCCAAAAAGCAGAATGGGGGACATTTATTAAGCTATTTAGTGACGCATGGTGGGCCTTATGCCTAATTAATAAATTAGGTGCAACTTACTCTAGCACAAGGGGATCAGCGGTAACGGCTAACGTATGTTGTGCTGTCCCAAGTCTTCTCGATGGCAGATGAAGGGGAAAGAAGGATCAGGCAGTTGAATTTCAACATGCCCAATCCTTCTGTGAGATAAGTCAGCACTAGAGGAGTCGTGCAGTTTCTTATTTCCCTCTCCCTAGTGCAAGCTCATACAGTATGGGGGAAGGGAGCAGAAGAAATAGCTTTTTGCTGACCTTGGCAACAAGTCTGTCTTATACTATTTAGGTCTTCAGTGCAAGATAACAGAGACTAAGCGGCTTGGCAGAATGAATCACTAATTTTTCTGCATGTTGACATATAAATCTGACTTGTCTAAGAATATATTTACGGTAAGTGGAAAAGATATAAGGGGCACTTCTACTTTATCTCTATTTACTGCACAGTTGAGTGCTGTGGTTTGTCTGGTAGCAGCCATTACAGCCATGGAGAGGCCATCAGTATTGTATCTCAGGGGAGCGAGTGGTAGAAACAGGTCTGCCCCATGGTCAGAACTCCAGGAACCTCCAGAATGACTTAGGGGGCATTCACACAACCATATTTTTCTTCTGCATTCAATCTGAATTTAATTCAATGGGGCCTCAAAAGATGTGGACAGCACAGCGGGGAACATTCACAAAGACCAGTGTTTTCACATCATTCATGTTTCCCCTTGTGCAGCCAGAGGAGTAGACTAATTAGTGATGAGGCACGCACCTCGTCATAAAATCTAAGGCAGCAGTGCGCCTAGTGGAAAAACTACACCAACTTCAGGCTGGCATTAGCCCCCCCCCCCCAACACCTGGCGCGCATGTTGGTAAATTTGCAGAGGCCAGAGTCCCAGTGCGGACCCAAACCCCCACTCTGCCCCCTCAACCGTCAAAAACATTTTGACACCAGCTATAAGACTTAATATTGTCACATGTCCAGTCAAAAAGGGGACTTGCAACTATTCTATTACTGTCCGTTTTGCAGACAACAATAGGCACCTCTGACATAGGAGTGGGACGTGTGGAGGGGAAAATGCAGGACGTACACGACTGGTGTCCATATTTTGTGGATCCACGTTTTGCAGACCACAAAACATATGTTTGTGTGCATGAGGCTTAAAGCTGCACTTTTTTTGTGGTATCTAAAGTGTTAGGCCTAGTTTACCCTTCAGTGATTTGGTCAGTGTTTGAGCAGTGATTTCCATCAGCAATTGTGAGCCAAAACCAGACGTTGAGCCTACACAGAAAGAAGGCTTATGCATATGACCGTAATTATTTTGTGGTCTGCAAAACGCAGATTCCGCCTGAGGGCGTGCCACCATTTATTTTTGACTCCTGTAGAAATGTCCTATCCTTGTCTGCAAAGCGGCCAATAATAGGATATGTTCTATTTTTTTTTTTTTTTTTGCAGAATGGACATACAGATGCGGAATGCACATTGAGTCATTTCAGGGGGGTTTTTTTGTGGCTCCGTTGAAATGAATAGTTCTGCATACAGGTCGCAAAAAAAAAAATGGAATGGAAACGGACAAAATACAAGTATATGTTCGTGTGCATGAGCCCATAAGGTATAATGGAAAGATGTGCACTTGTTCTGTGTTTTTGACCTGTGCCTGGTTTTGGCTCACAATAACTGATGGAAATAACTGAAGTGTGAACTAGGCATTAGTGAGCTTTCCGTAAGGGTTTTCAATAATTTTCATGACCAAGCTACACTTCTCTGATCACTTTCATAGAAGCTGAAGGATCAGTCTGGGAAAAACTGATTCATTAATGGATTGTTCACATATCAGTTATTTGATCAGTTATTTCCATCAGTTATTGTGAGCCAAAACCAGGAGTGGAGGTCAAAAATACAGAATAGATTTCATTATACCTTATCCCTGAGCAGCCTCCATTGCTGGTTTTGGTTCGAAATAACTGATCAAATACCTGATGCGTGAACAAGTCCTAAGTGGGTGGATTTATACAAATGTCTAATGTCTTTCACACGGGCGAGATTTCCGCGTGGGTGCAATGCGTGATGCGAACGCATTGCACCCGCACTGAATCCTGACCCATTCATTTCAATGGGTCTTTTCACATGAGCGATGTTTTTCATGAATCAGTTCGCCGTTGCGTGAAAATCGCAGCATGTTCTATATTCTGCGTTTTTCACGCAGCCCTGGCCCCATTGAAGTGAATGGGTCTGCGTGAAGCACGCATTAATGCAATGAGTGATTCACTGATGGTTGCTAAGACATGTTGTTTGTAAACATTCAGTTTTTTTCACACGCGTGAAAAACATATCAAAACGCTTCGAACCCGCGCGGAAAAAACTGAACGAACCTACGCAATAGGAGTCAAAACTGACTGCGATTGCGTGAAGACTGGTGCGGATGCGTGCGGATTTTCCGGGACGGATCCGGACTGAATCCGTGACGTGTGAAAGGGGCCTAAAAGAAAACTGACTTCATTGCCCATAGTAAGCAGTCACAGTGTAACTTTCATTTTTCAGGACGACTCTAAGGTTCCCTTTAGATGGCTTGATGTCGATAACACAAGTAGATCAGCATTTATATAAACATCCTTTACTCAAGACCATTGAAACTGTGAGGAACGATTGTTACTATGATTGTTTGTCCACCATACACTTTACATTATATCTGCAGCACATCCCCTGTTTACATGGGGAGATTTGCTGTCATCTGAAATCCGAGCTGCCATTCACAGCGATCGCCATTATGGGGGGTGCACGGCACCCCCCGAGGCCTTCACTATGGATGGCTGACTGTGTCTAACAGCCGCCATCAAAGCATGTTAACCCCGCTGCACTGAGCAGCGGGGGTTAACATGCATGACGTACCGGTACGCCCTGTTGCGCTAAGTACCTCGCGCCCATGACGTACCGGTACGTCCATTGTCACCAAGGGGTTAAAAAACACAAATGGCAATGTGTGTTGGGTTCTTCCATGCAATTTTTTGTAACAAAGTATATTGCTCATACGGCTCTATAGAGGAAACAACATTACAGGGGGTACATACTTTCCTATAAAAGAACACAAGGCATACACAACTACATAAAAGAAACACCAGGTGGTGAACTACACCACATGGGCAAAAACACCTAAAAAAAAAACCTTGAGCGAGTTAGTAGTTTCTTTAAGATTTTTTTTTGCCCAGAAAATGCACAACACAAAACTGTGCAGTACTTCTAAGGTATGGCACCTAATTTATGACGAGGCACATCCTTCAGCAGCGATCTCTCTTTAGGGTGCTTGATAGCTTCCCAGCTTTTAAAGGACGAGAGTGCACACTGTAGTTTTTTGCAGCCACTGGCTTGTTACTTGAGGGTATTTAAAACATCTTCCTCTAAGGCCTCATGCACACGAACGTATTTTCTTTCCGTGTCCGTTCCGATTTTTTTGCGGACAGTATACGGAACCATTCATTTCAATGGGTCCGCAAAAAAAACGGAAGGTACTCCGTGTGCATTCCGTTTCCGTATGTCCGTATTTCCGTTCTGCAAAAAAATAGAACATGTTCCATTATTGTCCGCATCACGGACAAGGATAATACTGTTCTATTAGGGGCCAGCTGTTCCGTTCCGCAAAATACGGAATGCACACGGATGTCATCCGTATTTTTTGCTGATCCGTTTTTTGTGGACCGCAAAATACATACGGTCGTGTGCATGAGGCCTAAAGGAGAGTGTCTGAGCTGTAGCTTTCCTACTTTGCTAGTAACCAGAAAAGTATGCTGTTTATTTGGTCTGCCTGTGTACCGACCTTTGCCTTTTTGCGACTCCGACCCTCTACTGTCTGTCCTGACCTCGGAACTGTTTCACGTTTCACACGAACATGGCCTGCCCTGACCTCTGCCTATTTCTTGATGAGTATTGCCTAATCCCACAGTGCTTTGCACCTGTGTCTCTGACCCCCAATGGGTCAGCTGCCAACCACACTGGGACTTTTCCAAGAGGCAGGTGTCTGGTGGCTTCCCTGCAAAGAAGGACAGATATAGAGGTTAAAGGGAGAAAGCCTGCGGACGTCCAGGACAACGCCCATAGGTCCAGCCCAAAGACAAATTGGTTGGTCAGTGCAGTGGTTCCATACCCAATGCTTGTAACAGTATGACCTTTTTAAAAGCATTAATCATCAGTAATATTATTTCCAATATTACACTAATTTTCTTTATGTCCTGTTTACAGCTTTCCTGAAGAGTCTGAACAGTAAGCAGAGACGTGAATATTACTCTGTGAAAGATTTTATCAAGCTGAAGGAGATCCCGGCATGGAAAGACACAGCAAAAAGTGAGAGACACAAACATTCACAGTCTGCTTATGGTCATCTGAATTTCTTTTTTGCAGTGGCTAGTACTTTAGACTATGTTACAAGAACGCAAAAAAATCACAGTCTTTCTGCTCTTCATCTCGTCCTTTCCCTTGATCCTCTTTTTCCATATTACAGTTAAAATTGAGAAATATAAAAAAAGAAATCTCTGCCCCACAAGGTCATTTATGTGCCCCCTCCTCCTCAGAATTATGTGACAAACTGTAAGATACACGTATGTGGTACGTGGCTGGGGCAGGAGCCTCCCTGCTATGCCCTGTCTGCAGTGGGACGAAAGGATTGTTAAAGAGGTTGTGTCACCTCAGCAAGTGGCATTTATTATTTAGAGAAAGTTAAAGGGGTTGTCCGAGTTATTTTTTTGTCCTTTGTATGTTTATAACTAGTCAACTACAACAGCTTTTCCATATACTTTCTGCTTCTAAAGCTGCTGGTTTCTCAGGTTTCAATGAGGGTCACATGACCTGTGATGTCAGCTTGCCTCCCTGCTAATCTTGTATTCGTGCACAGACCCTGTACACGAGGCGTCATTGTGCTGGCCACGCCCCCCTGCTCTGCCGGGCTCCTGCTATCTGCTCTCCCTGGATTCTTTCAGATAAAACATTAACCCCTTCAGCCAGAACACACTGAAGGCTTTACAACAGCAGCTGCAGATGTAAAGAGACACAGGATCTGCTCTCCTCACCCTACAGACACAAAGCTGACACTGGAGCTGATCTGCAAAGTATTGTATTGTAGAGAAGAAAGGTAGGGGGAAGATCCTGTGTGTATCAGCAGTGTAACTGTACAGCTGGGACTTGTAGTCTTACACCTATAACATGCTGCTGAGTATTCCAGCAGACATGTCACTCAGGGCAGCATTTGCAAAGCAGAGCAGGAAGGGGGAGGAGCAGAGATTGTTATTACTGCAAGTAAACAAAGACGAGAAGAGAACCAGGGAAATGTGGAAATATAGATTTTTTTTTTTGCCTAAAACTTGCTTAACTTAGTTATATATTGCTGCCCATCAGATTTAAAGTACTATATATATTTTTTTTTCATAACTCGACAACCCCTTTAATACAAGTCACTTACTAATGTATTGTTATTGTCCATATTGCCTCCTTTGCTGGCTTGATTCATTTTTCCATTGCATTATACACTGCACATTTCCATGGCTGTGACCACCCTACAATCCATCAGTGGTGAATGTGCTTGCACACCATAGGAAAAAGTGCCGGCCTCTATGGTGGCCGGGACCGTAGGAGCTCATATAGACAGGTGCTTTTTTCTATAGTGTGCAAGCACGACCACTGCTGATGGATTGCAGGGTGCTCGTAACCATGGAAACGAGCAGTGTATAATGTGGTGGAAAAACTATTTGCTGAAGTGAGACAATTCCTTTAAACCTCACCCCAGCTGTAAATGGCAGGGACGGACTGGGAACTTAAAGTGGCCCTAGAAAAAATACTAAAAGTGGCCCCGTTTTGTAGTCGGGTCCAAACTGATGGAAGGCAGGGCCATCAATTCCATATTGTAGCACATTATACCACCCCTACAGAGCCAAATATCACAGTCCATCACAGAATACTGCCAGCAGCACAAAATACATCCCCAAAAACTTCCACTGGCCGGCTGTGAGGAGGGCTCAGGCGGCCCTCTGGGCATCGGCCCACCGGGAAATTTCCCTGTAAGGTCTATGGCCAATCCGCCCTTGGTAAATGGAGTAGATCGGCAGGAGATTAAACCCTTTATTCTCTGTAAGATTTGCAGAAGACTGTGTCAGGATTATGCAGAAAGTGCTGCAGACTTACAAACCATGCGGGTAACTAAAGATAGTACTTGTTTATATTTGGCATTCATTACTAATGATTGCCGATCCTGTTCTTCTTATCATAGGGGTGATGACTGATTGGACAGTGTCAGACTGTAGGGACACCCCCCAATCCTAACACCTAGTTGTCAATTTATTTTATACATTTCTAGAAATAAGAGAAATTGCACAAAGTAGAATTCTAAGGAAAGATGATCCAGGACTGCTATTTCACAAGAAAAACGCATTTATACTAAAGTAGATGTGTCAGGAGAGCTGACAGGTTCTGTTTAAAAATCCATTTCTCATCTCTGTCAGACGTTTAGTAGCATCCTATTGAGCCGGGATGATGTCCTGTCCTCTTCCATGTTATTAACCTTTTCCCTACTGCCGCACAGCTATATATATCGGACTTATATGTAGGCACTTTAGAGATGGCACTCGCTCCGGAGCAGAGTGGGTGCCGTAGCCCCCAGGTGCCTGCTGTTTCACACAGCAGACGCCTAGTGCTAATGTCTGCAATTGTTAATAACGCTGATTGCAGACATTTAACCCCACAGATGCCGTGGTCAAATGTGACCACAGTATCTGAGAGATGAAAAACCTGGAGTGTGCACTCCTGTGGCTGGACCAGCTACTCCGTGTGGCCATCAGGGGAGCCATTGGTTGAAATTGAAAGGTCTGGTCTCGCTGAAGAAACCTGGGATTTCAGAGTTGTAGTTCCTATTGAGCCCTGAAGGTGGCAGGGATCCATAAGAACATAGCAGTAGAGCATTGAATTACTTTACCAATTCAATGCAATCTATTGCAGAAGCAAATTGACTGTTTCTTATAGTCCACTAGGGTGACTGTCCTGTCCCACTTCATGTACCCCTGGGGTCTATGTGGAGCTGCACAATTACACAGTGACACATTACAGCTCCAAGTAACAGGGTCAGAACTGTCCTAACAGTGTTCTTATGGCCGCTGATAGACAGAAATACAACATATCCACTAGCTTACCAGCTATGCTACAACAAAGGGATGGACTAAAAAGTACAGGTCCTCTCTCTGTGCAGACATGGAGGAAACTGCCCTCCTTCTTCCCAGAGTGCTTTTCACTTCCATTTGGTGGAGAAATAAAATAATGAAACAATAGACAATTACCAAAAATTGCCACTAGATGGCACCCTATGTCTATGGACAGCACACTCCCTAACTGGCGTCAATTGATGACACCATCAGAGACCCCAGATGAAAACAGTATAATAAGTTCTGTTACTGATCCAAGAAATCGTTTGGTCTCATTCTGATTATGAACCTTGACCTCAACTTTGCAGTCCTTTGTTCCCGTCCTCACTTGGGACAAGACATAATGGCCACTCCTTTCTATGTGATTGACAATCTTTCATAAGTACAATGCCACCAGTTCTGAGATTTGGTTTGGTGGTCTTCCACCTTTTCTTTGGTTGTAGTGTAGAGATGTAGTGCTTCCTCCACCTGTCCCAAAAGGTATTGGTGAGGCTTTGTACTTGTCTCCTTTGACGTTTGCAAAGGTCTTTAGCATCAAATTCTCCAGCAGGGGCATCAACAGTATCAATCTTTTGAGTAAGCAACACAGCAGGTGTAAGGATCACTGGATCTTCAGGATCACTTGAGACTGGAGTCAAAGGCCTGGCATTAGTGATGGCTGAGACCTCTGCCATGAAAGTAGTTAAGCACTCATGTGTAAGCCTTGTAAGCCACTTGCAGGAAGATGGAGTCTAGGATTCTACTTGTTTTACCTATCATTCTCTCCCAAGCTCCACCCATATGAGAAGAGTGCGGTGGATTGAAAGTCCAAGTGCAGCCTAGTTCACTTAGGTATCTTTGGACACTGATATTATCCAGGTCTGCAGGAATTTGCAGCTCTTTGGATGTTCCGATAAAGTTTGTGCCTCTGTCAGAGCAAATATGTTTTACAGGTCCCCTAATGGCAGTGAAATGCGTAAGACCATTTATGAAGCTTGAAGTGTCCATAGATTTGATTACCACTAGGTGGACAGCTCGGATGGACATACAAGTGAACATAACCGCCCAGCGTTTATTGTGGCTGGATTCATTTTTGTGGCTGGCGTTTATTGGTGGCTGGATTCATTTTTCCATCACATTATATACTTCTCGTTTCCATGATTACAGACCACCCTGCAATCCATCAGTGGTGGGCGTGCTTGCTCAATATAGGAAAAAACACTAGCCTATATGCGCTCCCACAGTCCTGGCCACCAGAGAGGCGAATACTTTTTCCTACAGTGTGAAAGCTCGACCACCACTGATGGATTGCAGGGTGGTCTGTAACCATGGAAACGAGCAGTGTATACTGTGATGGAAAAATGAATCCAGTCAGCAAAGGAGGCAATATGGATAATAAAAATACTTAAGGAAATGGCTTGTATTCACTCCCTCTACATGATAAATGCAACTTACTGAAGCGAGACAACCCTTTTAAATCTATTCTGGCTTTTTTAAGGCGCCCTCCAACTCTTATCAGGCCATCTTCATCAATGAATGGATCAAGTTTCTTTAAACACCATCTTTAGGAATAGGTCTCTGATTGATGATGTTGTCAGTTTCCTTAGCATAAACTTCCTGTTGTACAGTCTGAATTATGACATTTTTGCCTCATCCAATTCAGCTACTGTGTAGACATTTTTACATTAGTACCAGCTTTTGCAGCTGTTGACGTGAGCAGCCGGGCATCCTTGAAAGAACAAGCTATGTGGGATAAGCAGGTGATAGCACGAACAAGTGACTTCCAGTTTGAGAACCTACTGAAGCTGTGAGATTTGAGGCAGCTGTCTGAAGTCATTGTATGCATCACTGATACCTGAGGGCGGATTTCTGCGTCTATGTCTGCAACCATTAGTTCATATGTGGCTGGATCTGTAGTGCTGTGTTCTGGATTGTACAAAAATGCAGGACCTGTAAACCATATTGAGTCCCTGAGGTGATTAGCAGCAATGGACCTAGTTGCTGGGTCTGCAGGATTGTGGTCGGTAGGTACGAAGTGCCATTCTCCTGGGCAGGTTGACCTCCTGATTCTCAGCACCCTATTGTTGACATAGACATACATAGACATAGAAACGCCTGGCTTCATTGTAGATATAGCCTAAGGCTAGTTTCACACTAGCGTTTAAGTTTTCCGGTATTGAGTTCCGTCATAGGGGCTGAATACCCCAAAAAAAACGCTTTGGTTTTGTCCCCATTCATTGTCAATGGGAACAGAACTGAACAGAATGGAGTGCTCCCAAATGCATTCTGTTCTGTTTAGTTGCGTCCCCAGACCGTAGCATTTTGTAGTTTTCTTTCCGTCATGGGATACGGAGCAAGATGGATCCGTCATAACCCCCCAATGTAAGTCAATGGGGACAGATCTATTTTCTCTGACACAATTTGGCACAATAGAAAACGGATCCGTCCTCCATTGACTTTCAGTGGAGTTTATGACTGATCTGTCTTGGGTATGTTATAGAATCACTCCTACAAAGTTGTGTCTGGTGACAACAGCACAGCACCAAAAAATGTACAAAGCACCAGCACAAACAGCTCAAAATCAAAAATCCCAATTTTATTGTTGTTACAAATATTAAAAACAACACAAATTCAAAAAATATATTCATATTCCCATTTACCACCGTTTCATGTATTATGAATATATTTTTTATGATGAATTTGTGTTGTTTTTAATATTTGTAACAACAATAAAATTGAGATTTTTTATTTTGAGCTGTTTGTGTTGGTGCTTTGTACATTTTTTGGTGCTGTGTTGGGTATGTTATAGATAATACAACCGGAGCCGTTCATAACAGATGCAGATGGTTGTATTATCAGTAGTAGTAGTAGTAGCAGTAGTAGAAGTGTTTTGGCTGAACCCTGCCCGATCCAGCAAAAACACTAGTGTGAAAGTAGCCTAAGACTACTTTGCTGTCTGTGTAAATACTAATAGTGCGGCACAGAGTCCTAGTCTGTGTATTGTGTGCTCAGGGAGTGAGTTTTGCCTTGCCCATTATAGACCCCCTATATGGCATTGTCCTTGGATGTCCACTGTTTTTAAATAGGCTACATCTGGCAATAATTTTAACAGAAGCATCAGAAAACACACACAGTCTTTCTTTTTGAACTTCTGTAGATGGTACAGGAACATATGGATGTAAAACACAAAGACTAGATAATGGTGTTAGAAAATTCTTCCGCTCCATCCACAGATCTCTTTTTTTCAGTGGGAAGTGGATAATCCCAGTCTGAATCATCACAAGTTAAGTCTCTGAGTATTGCTTTACCTAGGATTGTTACAGGAGCCGCAAATCCTAAAGGATCACACAAACTGTTTATGGACGACAGAATTTCAACCCCAACACCCCCTAGCTTGGAAGGTAAAGGTGTGAGACTTTAAGTCCCAGATCAGACCAAAGCTACGTTGCATAGGAAGAGCATCATTTCCCAAATCTGAGTCCCTAAAATCATTAGAATGGGTGTGAGAAGGAAATGCTTCCATTAATTCCTTACTGTTGGAGGTGATTTTATGGAGTCTCAAGTTTGAATTGGCTAGCATTTCTTGAGCTCTCTTAAGAAGACTGATTGCAGCCTCATTTGTAGGCAGTGATTTTAAACAGTCGTTTACATAAAAGTCCTTTTCCTCAAAGTGTCTAACATCTGTCCCATATTCTTTATCACCTTCCTTGGCTGAATGTTTGAGTCCATAAATAGCTACTGCATGGGGAAGAGCTGTTACCTGCATGTAGTACTCTATGGGTTCTTTGCAGGGATTGTTGTCTCTGAACCAAAAGAATCTTAGGAAGTTTCTGTGTTCCTCTTTAACAAGAAAGCAATGAAACATCTGCTGGATGTCAACCATGAATGCAACAGATTCTCTGCGAAAGAGGATAAGTATTCCTAGGAGTCAGTTGTTGAGGTCTGGACCTGACAGGAGGACATAGTTTAAGAAGACACCCTCATGCTTGACACTGGAATCAAACAGTACTCTTATCTAACCTGGTTTTTCTTATGACCAGAGGTTGAGAACCTGTTGTCCCACGTGACCAACTCCCTCTGAGGGCAGTGTTTAAGCACACCCCTCGTTCTTCACACAATACTTCTGATGGTGAGGAGGGACTTTCCCGAGGGGAATTGGAACACAAGGGAATCGAGACCTGACTGTGAACCCACTGGACTGACCTCCAGGTGACACAATACATCCAGTTGATGCTGGGATGCCAGAGGCTGATCAGACGGAAGCGTCATCAGGGTATGAATACAGAAGTCAGTGCAGGTGGCAATCAGCCAAAGTTCGTAAACATAGTCCAGGGTCAGGGCAGGAGGCAATCAGGCAAACTCCGTAAAATGTAATCCAAAAGTCCTGTACACAGAATGACAAGAAACAGCACAGCACCTTAGCTCAAACAGGAAACTAGACTAGCTAGAAACCTAATTGCTCAGGTGCCTCCCTGTTGAAGGAGGCACCTTTAAATACACATTGCAGACCAGCCATAGGCTGGGCAAGATAGAGGGTGTGAGCATTCTGCCTCACAAAAGGAAGAGAGACACAGCTGGGAACACCCTATCAAACAGTACAGGACTCTGAGCCACAGTTTAAGCTCCGCTCAGAGCTTGAAGGAGGATGCCAAACAGTACATAGCTACACCCATGTCAGCAAGCATACGGAAGAGCACGGGGTGTAGATACAACAGTTAGTCTGCTCGCTGCCTGCGCTTGTCAGCATGGCAACAGAAGGGAGTGAGGGAGCATGGTGCCCGTGCCTGCGTGTAGGGGCAGCTGCGCAGTCACTGAGCACTAGGCTAGCAGTTTCTTTGTGTGGTATACAATATGGGTGGGTACCAGCACTCCTCAGAGTCTCTAAGGGTAGGAGTTATCGCTGCATGACCACTCTCTAATATTTTATCCATGAATGTAAAGAAGTAGTCTCTCATATGGCTTTCTCTTAAAATTACGTCTCAGGAAAATGAAACGTAACCTAGCCATTTGAATAATCTTCGACCATTCCCAGTTCCATTATCACTAAGAACACTCTATGCTCAAGAGACATTGCTAACTGAGTATCTTCCTTTGCTCTCTGGAAGACTGTCCATCCTAAATGGTCTTGGTCACTGTCACAGGCTTGGTTGTCAAAGGAAGGGCCTATGAAGGATATGATATATGAATGCTGTGAGGCAACTCTTTTATGAGGAAATTACTTAGAGATGGTTAGAAAAGAGAATGGTGTCCATTCTCTAGTGTGCTAGTAAGCATGCTGTTAACTGAGGCTGGTTTGTGCACGCTTCCTAGACAGACATTTCCTATGATGACCCATCCTAGGTCGTTTCTGAGCATTAGGTGCATTGTGAGACCATTAATTTGGCCTCTAGCTTTGTGGACTCAAAGTCAATCTGGGTACAGACTTTTTACTTTGGTCATCTAGCATAGTATAGACTGACAGCTTTGTCTTTTTGGTCTATTGGGAAGACTCCAACAAGATTTTTGAGCAGGACCTGTGACTCCTTTGCAGACCTCAGTACATTGAGAAGTAACTGCCGGTGTATCTGTACCAGTGTTCCGTCCTGAGCACTTTCTGTATGTGGTAGAATCCATTGTGGGTGACTCAGGGTGTAAAGCTGTGTTGTGATCTGTGCTGTCACATTCTGTACATTTTACACTGACCTTACAGTCCTTGGAGAAGTGTGATGTTGATAGGCAGAATTTCTAGCAGATGTTTTCCCAGAAGAAGGATTTGCAGTCCTCTGTGGACTTCTCCCTGAAGGCTGTGCATTTCAGTAGGGAATGTGGCTTTTTGTGTGGGGGGCACAGCTTACTGGGATTCTTGAATTTGTCTTCTTAGTGAGAGCAGCTTGTAGACCTGTAAGGAAAACCTTTAGGAAAAACATTACTTTTGTGAACTGCCACTGGTGTTTCATGGTGTTTGAGACCAGAAGAAGAGGTATATGACTGATTGACAGCCAGGTGAGGTCAAGCACCGGACTGGATCTTAGGTGCCAGTCCGGGCTTTGCCGACACCTAACTGTTTTAAAAGCCAGCTGGACGGCAGCAGTGGGGAGAGGAGGCCTATGCCTGGATGAAGGCTTGCGACCTGTTTTGGGAAGACAGGTTGATATAACCCTGGGCTTGGACTTTTTGTGCTGAAATGGCAGCGTGGTGTGAATGAACACCAGGACTTTCAAGTGAAGTTAAGTGTTTTTCTGATTTGTTAAAGCCTGTTTGTGTGAATAAACACTGCAGTTGTTCAAGAACTGTCTTTTTGCCTCTGTTCTACGTCCGCTCACCTTGCCTATAAATCCCCACACAGCGTAAAATCAAAGCTTGGATTAGGACTGAAACGATTACTCGATTGAATCGAGTAACTCGACACAGAAAAATCCTCGATACAAATCATATGTCATGTGACCACAGAGCGTGAGTGAAGCGCTTGCTATTACTCACCCCTCCGTACTCACCCGCCAGCCCGCACAGCACTGTTCTTCTGACACATCGTCAAGATATAGTGCATGTAAGCACGCACTATGACCTGATGCTGTGTGACCTCAGAACGGCAGTGCACGGAGAAGATGGACTAGCTGTGGAGCGGCACCCCTACAGGAGAGGTAAGTATTTTATTTCACTGGCGCTGGGGACATGGCTAGATGGGGGCAGCCTGATGCCACTGGTAGGGGGCAGCCTAATGCAACTGGGAAGGTGGGGTCTGATGGCAAGGGGGGAGGTGATAGCACAGGGGGGCTGATGAGTTTTTAGTATTGAGTATTTAGTTTTTTGTTCTTAGAGTACTCGATTAATCATTGGACCCATTTCTCCTTCAGGTTGTAGGGAAGCTTTTGTGCTATAGGGTTGACACCTCTGGCTCTGTATAGGAATGCAAGTCCCAATCAATCTCCTCCTGCATGGCAACTTGCAGTTTCATTAACAGGTCATTTAGTTCCCTAAGTTTTTGGTAGCCCTTGCTAGCTATTTTAGGAAAATTCTCAATTATTTTGAATACTGCACTTTCTATAACTTCTGCTGAGCCATGACATTTATCAAGTCTATCCCAGATCTTTTCAGAAGGCCCAGGCCGGTTTCTGAATAGTTTATGTTGATGGCGGTGACAGGGTTGCCAACCGTCCGTAGATTCACAGACAGTCCGTAAAAACAGGGTGTTTTTTTCTGCCGTCTGTAGCGTCCGGCAGAAAAAAAGCCTGTCCGTGAATCTACTTCAGTATTCATGGTGCATTTGCCGTGAATACTGTGGAGCAGGCGTCCCCAAACTGAGGGCTGCATGCGGTCCCCTGAGGCCATTTATCCGGCCCCCGGCACCTCTTTCATTGGTGGTCAGTGTCTTCTCTGCCCGTGCTGCACTAGCCTGACCTCGTACAGCGTCAGGACGTAGTGCGCGCACTCTGACCTGACACACGCAGTCAGGTGACAGTGCAGTGCGGGCAGAGAAGACAGAGGAGCACCGGAGCGGAGCTGCAGCGCAGGAGAGGTAAGTTTTTTATTTTATTCTGATGGGGGCAGGGTGGGCTGATCTGAAGTCTGATGGGGGCACAGTGGGCTGATCTGTGGTCTGATGGGGGCACAATGGGCTGATCTGAGGTCTGATGGGGGCACAGTGGGCTGATCTGAGGTCTGATGGGGGCACAATAAGCTGATCTAAGGTCTGATGGGGGCACAGTGGGCTGATCTGAAGTCTGATGGGGGCACAGTGGGCTGATCTAAGGTCTGATGGGGGCACAGTGGGCTGATCTGAGGTCTGATGGGGGCACACTGGGCTGATCTGAGGTCTGATGGGGGCACAATGGGCTGATCTGAGGTCTGATGGGGGCACAATGGGCTGATCTGAGGTCTGATGGGGGCACAATGGGCTGATCTGAAGTCTGATGGGGGCACAATGGTCTGATGGGGGCACAGTGGGCTACACTGAGGTCTGATGGGGCACAGTGGGCTGATCTGAGGTCTGATGGGGGCACAATGGGCTGATCTGAGGTCTGATGGGGGCACAATGGGCTGATCTGAGGTCTGATGGGGGCACAATGGGCTGATCTGAGGTCTGATGGGGGAACAAAAAAACGATCTGAGGACCATTACAGCGGGTCCTTATTATTTCTGGGAGCACTACTGGAGGCACTATGGGAAAAATGATTTCTATTATGGGGAATTATTACTACTACCAGGGGTACTATTGGGGGTGTTACTATTATTAATACAATATGGAGGGCACTACTGCTAAAAGGGCTACTTGTGGAGCATTATCACTATTGGGGCACTATTACTGATGAGGGCACTCTGGGAGAGATTATTATTATCAGTGGGACTTTGGGGAGCACTGTAACTATATGGGGTCCAACTATATGGCACTGTTATATCTACAGTATAATATTTGGGGACATTGGGGAGCACAGTGGGCACAGTATTTTGGGCAGCAGCAGGATAACAGAAAAGTGGATAATCTAAGGTGTCTTTGTGGCAAACTCTGCAGAGAGAATATGGGGCTGAAAGAAGTGTCATGGCGGTGTGGGCCAAATAGAGAAGATGAGAAAAGAGAAGATCTACATCAGGGAGACGTCACTGGACCAAATATGTGTCACCTATTTCTTCAGCAAGGACTTGCCGGTATATGGTATGTTACTGCTGCAGCCAATCACCAATCAGTGATCTAATGCTGAGAACTGGCTGCAGTGGTCACATGCCATACACTTGTACATCAGTGTGCAGAACACCAACATTGTGACAGATGTGCACACTTGCCCATTACATCCCTGTCAGTCTTTGTTTACATGGCAGCAGCAATGATGCCAGAAAGTCCAGGGTGTCACAGGCATCATCACTGCAGCCATATAAACAAAGCACTCAATGGCAGGGATGTAACAGCTGAAAATTGTTGATTTCTTTTCCATATGCCATATTTTATTTTTAACTACTGAACAATCCTCTTTATTCTGGGGGTGTGAAATGGGGGGGGGGGTCGTGTCCTCTAAAAAGGGGTGTTGTTTATTATGTCTGTAAAAATTTTGGGCCGTCCGTAAATTTTGGTTCAGAAAAATTTGAAAGGAGGGTTGGCAACCCTGGGCGGTGATCCTCTTATCATGCTCACCAGGTTCATTTCCAAGCCATTTCACTAGGAGATCTAGCTCTTCACTGCAAGACAAGTCTAAGTCTTTGATTACATTCTGGAAAGAAGATCGCCAAGCTCTATAGTTTTCAGGATGATCGCTGAACTTTACAAGTCCGTTGATGACTAGCTCACATCGAGCATGGAACTTAGCAAATTCTATTGTTGGTTGGTTAGTGCTGAGACAGGTTGGCAGAACATTGCCATGGTGAGAGGGTGGTGTGTGGTCATACCTATTAGAAGTCTCTGCTTTAGTTCCGCCAGAATCGTAGCGTTTTGGGTTGAAAAGACTTCCTGTATGCTGGAGTGGAAGCTGTGCCACATTGCTCTGTTTTCTCTTGCTTGCAGGACTTCGATCTGAGGTCAGCTTCTTGCAACAATATATGACATGTTTAATCTGGCTCAACAATGATAACCTTTGTTGTTTGTTAAAGCTGGTGGTCGCTGATGGAGTGTTGATAGACATACTCTTTGAATAGCGCTGAAATGAATCATGATCTGGGCCGAGCAGTCTCTAAAGCTTCTGCTTCAGCTATGGCAGTTGATGTTTCCTTTTCAATAGTGAGCTTCGCTAATGTTGCTTCTAGTCATGCCTAGAAGCCTGTTTTTGCGCTTGTTGTTGTGCCATCTCTGCCCTTTCTGCTTCCAGGGATGGTTGTTGTAGTTTCACTTGCATCTCTCACTCAGAAAAGGTGGCTCGTGCATTTGCTACTTCAGCTGTGGCAAGGACGATGGCGGCGGCATTGCCAACAGACGATACCTTGGAGGAACCAACTTGTGATCTTGTCTTGAAAGAAGATCACTCACTGGCTTTGTGACATAGTTTGACCATTTAGAGATCGCTATGTCACCTGTTTGCAGATTACTATGTAGACCAGGGATGGCCAACCTGAGGCTCTCCAGCTGTTGTAAAACTACAACTCCCACCATGCCCTGCTGTAGGTTGATAGCTGTAGGTAGTCTGGGCATGCTGGGAGTTGTATTTTTACAACAGCTGGAGAGCCTCAGGTTGGCCATCCCTGGTGTAGACAGTGCCAGAACTCTAATCGGAGTCATCTCCTCTTGTTTTCAGCAGCCGTTTAACTGTCCTGTCCCCACTTCACGTACCCCCAGGGTCTATGCAGAGCTCAACAGGCAGTTAAACACCTTCCTACTAGCCAATAAAAGAGACTGGGTGATAGTCTGTTGCTTTATTAAAGGGAGTCTTTCACCTGTTTTTCACCAATATAAAGCCTTATTCACACGTCCGTGTCCATGCTCAAATCCGTGATCAAGTGGTCAGTGAGGCATCCGTGAAGCTGTCCGTGAAGCATCCATGTTGGGTCCGTGTTTTGCTGTCCGTGTTGCATCCGTGTTTCACTGGCACTGAACAGCTGAAAAATAATTTTCAAAGCATCTCTTCTTAATGATCTGTGAAACACGGATGCATCACGGATGACATCTGTGAGGGATCCGTGGTTTTCACTGACTCATTGACTATAATGGGCATGGGGGATCCGGGAACACGGATCAAGATAGGACATGCATCCGTTCTAAAAAAAACGGAACCACGGACCATGGTGAAACACTGATGTCTGAACACACACATTAAAATGAACCGGGACGTGTGCTGTTCGTGGAGAACACATACAGCACACGTCCGTGAAACACTGACGTGTGAATGAGGCTTAACTAAGAGCACTGCCCCACAGAAGATTGCATACACATCCTAAGCATACCTGTGTGCACTTTGTTCCTTTATTCCATGTTCAGGAAAAGCACTTTTATTCTGCTGGAAAACCGCTCCCAAGTGCCCAGCTCTACTGCTGCAAGTGCCCAAAGCAAACCAAACTGAAGAGGGGAGGGCTGTTTATCTTGGGATTGGTAGCAGATAGAAAAATGACTGACCTTCTTTGAAAGCTGATATTCCCAGCTTCCAAATGATACCATAATCACAGCATTATATCCAGTATATCAGAAGATATAGATGTTAGAAATTGAGTTGGGAGAGAAAGCTGTTTTTAGTTTCACTTTCAGCTGGGCACTTGGGAGCTGTTTTCCAGCAGAATAAAAGTGCTTTTCCTGGACATGTAATACAGACACACAGTGCACACAGGTATGTCTGGGATGTGCCATGTAATACAGACACACAGTGCACACAGGTATGTCTGGGATGTGACATGTAATACAGACACAGTGCACACAGGTATGTCTGGGATGTGCCATGTAATACAGACACACAGTGCACACAGGTATGTCTGGGATGTGACATGTAATACAGACACACAGTGCACACAGGTATGTCTGGGATGTGACATGTAATACAGACACACAGTGCACACAGGTATGTCTGGGATGTGACATGTAATACAGACACAGTGCACACAGGTATGTCTGGGATGTGACATGTAATACAGACACACAGTGCACACAGGTATGTCTGGGATGTGACATGTAATACAGACACAGTGCACACAGGTATGTCTGGGATGTGACATGTAATGCAGACACACAGTGCACACAGGTATGTCTAGGATGTGACATGTAATACAGACACACAGTGCACACAGGTATGTCTGGGATGTGACATGTAATACAGACACAGTGCACACAGGTATGTCTGGGATGTGACGTGTAATGCAGACACACAGTGCACACAGGTATGTCTAGGATGTGACATGTAATACAGACACACAGTGCACACAGGTATGTCTGGGATGTGTCTGCAATCTTCTGTGGGGCACTGCTGTCAGTTATATAGGTGAAAAACAGGTGAAAGACTCCATTTAACCAGATGTAGGATTAGGGTGAAACTGAGGAACTAATAAGAATATACATGCCATTAGACTACAGCATTACATAAAGTGTAGGCTAACATATTCTAAGCCCGGCTGTAGAGAAACAAGAAAGATAACAGATTCTAATACAGTATATGGCAATACAAACATAGTATAGAACCATAATGGCTGACAATGTGGGTAGGCCAGGCTGCACAGTAAAAGAGACACATTACAACTCCAAGTAACAGGATCAGAACTGTCCTAATAGTGTTCTTATGGCCGCTGATGGCCGCCAGAAATACAACATATCCAGAAGCTTACCAGCTATGCTCCAACAAAGGGATCGACTAGAAAGCACAGGTCTTCTCTCTGTGCAGACATGGAGGAGACTGCCCTCCTTCCCAGAGTGGTTTTCATTTCCCTTCGGGCAGAAAAATAAAAAATAATTAAACAATAGACATTTACCAACAATTGCCACTAGATGGCACCCTATCTTTATGGACATCACAGTGACTTAAAAAAAGTAATACAAAAAAAAGGGAAAAGATGGTTTTAAAATTATAAAAAATTTAATTCCTCCTTTCCCCAGAATAAAAATAAACAATCAGAAATAAAAATATTTATCCCAAAAGGCATTGGGGGGGGGGGGAGGAGTGGTCAATTGGCTGTTTTTTCGTCTATTCTCCACTCCCAAAATTTTATAAAATTGATCACAAAGTCATACACATTCCAAAATGGTATCAATAAAAAATAAAGATTGTTCCACAAAAAATGAACTCTCACACATCTCCAAAGACATAACTAAAAAACTTATGGAGGTCAGAATATGATGAAAAAAATACTGTATTTTTTGCTCTATAAGACGCACTTTTTCCTCTCAAAAGTGGGTGGAAAATGGCAGTGCATCTTATAAAAGTGAATACTAGTAAGCGCTTCCATTATAGAAACGCTCACTAGTATGCAGTAGGTGCAGGGAGTGAAACACTGCCGTACACACCCTCCTGAGTCTTCTTCCCTGGGGCCGTGCTGCACTACCATGAGTACAGCGTCAGGACATAGGCGGGCCGGAGAAGACATGGGAGTGCAACTGCAGTAGGGTCTGATCTGTCCTGATATGGTGGTCTTATCTGAGTTCCTGATATGGGGGTCTGATGTGAGGTCCTGATATGGGGGTCTGATGTGATGTGAGGTCCTGATATGGGGGTCTGATGTGAGGTCCTGATATGGGGGTCTGATGTGAGGTCCTGATATGGGGGTCTGATGTGAGGTCCTGATATGGGGGTCTGATGTGAGTTCCTGATATGGGGGTCTGATGTGAGTTCCTGATATGGTGGTCTTATCTGAGTTCCTGATATGGTGGTCTGATGTGAGTTCCTGATGGGGTCTGATGTGAGTCCTGATATGGGGGTCTGATGTGAGGTCCTGATATGGGGGTCTGATGTGAGGTCCTGATATGGGGGTCTGATGTGAGGTCCTGATATGGGGGTCTGATGTGAGGTCCTGATATGGGGGTCTGATGTGAGGTCCTGATATGGGGGTCTGATGTGAGGTCCTGATATGGGGTCTGATGTGAGGTCCTGATATGGGGTCTGATGTGAGGTCCTGATATGGGGGTCTGATGTGAGGTCCTGATATGGGGGTCTGATGTGAGGTCCTGATATGGGGGTCTGATGTGAGGTCCTGATATGGGGGTCTGATGTGAGGTCCTGATATGGGGGTCTGATGTGAGGTCCTGATATGGGGGTCTGATGTGAGGTCCTGATATGGGGTCTGATGTGAGGTCCTGATATGGGGTCTGATGTGAGGTCCTGATATGGGGGTCTGATGTGAGGTCCTGATATGGGGGTCTGATGTGAGGTCCTGATATGGGGGTCTGATGTGAGGTCCTGATATGGGGATCTGATGTGAGGTCCTGATATGGGGGTCTGATGTGAGGTCCTGATATGGGGATCTGATGTGAGGTCCTGATATGGGGATCTGATGTGAGGTCCTGATATGGGGGTCTGATGTGAGGTCCTGATATGGGGGTCTGATGTGAGGTCCTGATATGGGGGTCGTATCTGATGTGGGGTTCTGATCTGAGAATCTAATAATCTGATGAAAAATATTTTTTTCTTATCTTTCTCCTCTAAAATCTGGGGTGCATCTTATCAGGTGCGTCTTACAAAATTAAAAATACGGTAATTTTTTCTAAAGTTTATTTTTTCAGTATTAAAATACTAAAAACAACAAACTATACATATGTGGTATCACTGTAATCGTAGTGACCTGGAGAATTAAGATAACCTGTGAGTTTTACCGCACAAGGAACATCATAAAAACAAATCCATAAAACTAATTGGTGGAATTGTGTTGTTTTTTTTTTATTTTCAATTCCACCCCATTTGGAATTTTGTTTCCAGCTTTCCCTTATACTGTATGCAATATTAAATGGTGCCATTACAAAATACAATTATGCCCTGCTAAAAAGAGTCCTTATATGGCTATGAGAATATAAATTTTAAAAAATTTTTGCTTCAGGAAGGCCAGGAGTGGAAAATGGAAATGGAAAATCGCCCGGTAAGGAAGTGGTTAAACAGCTGAAGATGTAAGATTGTACATTATACACACAGTAGTCTTTTATGTAACAGTTCATTTACACACAGCAATACCACAAACCATCCAATGGAGAATGACTGGTCATAACCATAATTGCTGTGCTTAAATGGGCAAATTCATTGTTGCAATTTGGCAGGTGGATTTAACAGACACCCGCAACAATTTATCTCTGTCAGTCACTGTTACTGCCACAATGATAGTGTGAAAAGAGTGACTGCAAAGTAGATATCATTATAGGGATTAGCAGACCTTTATTTTGTTGCAGTGGAAAGATTTTTCCTGCAAAACATGTTACCATTATTCAAATAAATAAATATTTCCCTGTGTACTGCTGAGATGATCATACATTTTTATCATGATCAGACTGAGAGCGACTTTGTAGACTTAAGGCTACTTTCACACTAGTGGCAGCCTTCTCCGGCAGGCTGTTCTGGCAGGGTAACAGCCTGCCGGATCCGTGCTACCGCTAGTGCACTGTGCCGCTGGAAGTCCGCTCCAGCCCCATTCACTATAATGGGGGGCAGGCCGGAGGTCCGGCCACAGCACGGCAAACTTGCCGAGAGGCGTCCAGAATAAAACTGCGACATAAAATGGAGTAGTGACTAAATGGATGGGAGATAGTAATGATGCGAAAATAATTATTTTATATCAAACACATTTTTATAGATACATGATCGTATTGCATGGATAAGCTGTTTGATGTCACAGTCTAATGCAGTCATTATTTGTTTCAAAGACTTGTAACACTTACAATATGTGGAAACTAATATAAAACGTTAATATAAAAAAAGCCAACTTTACTCATTTAAGGGGAAAAATGTTGACTCTGATCAGGCAATCAGAATTACTCCCTGGATCAATGACCCATCTCTAGTAACTATAACCTGTAATATTATTACCCTCCAGAAATACATCCAGGCCCCTCTTGAACTCTCTTAGTGAATTCACCATCACCACCTCCTCAGGCAGAGAGTTCCATAGTCTCACTGCTCTTACCGTAAAGAATCCTCTTCTATGTTTGTGTACAAACCTTCTTTCCTCCAGGCGCAGAGGATGTCCCCTCGTCACAGTCCTGGGGATAAATAGATCATAGGAGAGATCTCTGTACTGACCTCTGATATATTTATACATAGTTATTAGATCCCCTCAGTCGTACATAGTTATTAGATCCCCTCAGTTGTCTTTTTTCTAAAGTGAATAACCCTAATTTTGATAATCTTTCTGGGTACTGTAGTCCACCCATTCCAGTTATTACTTTAGTTGCCCTCCTCTGAACCCTCTCCAGCTCTGCTATGTCTGCCTGGTTCACAGGAGCCCAGAACTGTGCACAGTACTTCATGTGTGGTCTAGTGATTTGTAAAGTGGCAGGACTATGTTCTCATCACGGGCATCTATGTCCCTTTTGATGCAACCCATTATCTTATTGGCCTTGGCAGCAGCTGTCTGACACTGGTTTCTGCACCTTAGTTTGCTGTTCACTAAAATTCCTAGGTCCTTTTTCATATCCGTGTTACCCAGTGTTTTACCATTTAGTATGTACTGGTGACTTGCATTATTCCTTCCTATGTGTATAACCTTACATTTGTCAGTGTTAAACCTCATCTGCCACTTCTCTGCCCAAGCCTCCAATCTATCCAGATCCATCTGTAGAAGTATACTGTCCTCTTCTGTTTTAATTACTTTACACAGTTAAGTGTCATCTGCAAAACTTTCTATTTTACTGTGCAAGCCTTGTACCAGATCATTAATAAATATATTAAAGAGAATAGGACCTCATACTGACCCATGTAGTACCCCACTAGTGACAGTGACCCAATCTGAGTATGTACCGTTAATAACCACCCTCTGTTTTCTATCACTGAGCCAGTTACTTACCCACATACTGTGCAGACATTCTCTCCCAGGCCAAGCATTCTCATTTTATATACTAACCTTTTATGTGGTACAGTGTCAAATGCTTTGGAGAAGTCCAGATATATCCATTGATTCGCCGTGGTCAAGTCTAGAACTCACCTCCTTATGAAGCCATGCTGATATTTGTTAAGCCCCAATCTAGTGGAACACTCCCTGTTAATATAGAGTTTTTTCAGGATTTTATAGAGTTTTCCAAGATTTTAATATTGATGACTTATTCTCAGGTTAGGTCATCAATATCAGATTGGGTCCGGCACCCGACACCCCACCAATCAGCTGGTTGAAGAGAAGGCCGCACTCTGTGTGAGTGCAGCCTTCCCTTCTTTGTTTACCTGTTTTCCGTCAACATCATATAGGTGAGCAGGTCTAATTACAAACCATCCCATTCACGTCTATGGGATGGCTAGTTCCTATACACTGTGGATAGCTCATCAATATTAAAATCCTAGAAAATCCCCTTTAAATATGAGAAATAAGGGTCTGTTTATTACATTGATTAATTCCCTTAGGATTCGGGGGTGTATGCCATCCTGTCCCACTGATTTGTCTATTTTAATAAGATGCTGCACTTATTCTTGGGTGAGACAGGCCACTTTTAATGGGGAGTTTACTTTGACACTCTGCATTTCCTCAGTGAATATAGTGGAGAAAAAAAGATTTAATAGATTCGCTTTCTTCTCATTGCTCTCTGCAACTTCTCCCTCATCATTCTGTAAAGGGCCAACACTTTCAGATTTAAACTTTTTACCATTTATATAACGGAATAACATTTTAGGGTTAGTTTTACTCTCTCTGGCAATGAATCTCTTTGTCTCCAGCTTGGCTGCTTTTATTTGTCTAACATGTATGGCTGTTTTACTGTAAGAACTGGTAATCTCAGCAAACAAAGGCTTTCTTGAAATTTAAAGCAGTTTTCTTTTGTTCCCCCATTCTGTAGAGGCTCGAGCCAGACAGCCTGAAGAAGTCAAGTTCCCAAAGAGCAAAGATCTGAACGAGAAGATTTCTCTTGTCAGAGGAGACATCACTAAACTAGAGGTAGATGCCATTGTTAATGCAGGTAAGATGAGCAAAACATCAGAACTGTGTATATTGCAAGAGAGAAGGATCTCAAGAGCATTTGCAACAAGGTATTTCCCTTCACCGCACTGTGTACTGTTAATATGTGAATGTGCACCTGTTGCCAAACAACTAGGAAAATGTGTAATGAAGTGCAGCCACTTGTTAGCAGTAAGGTGAAGCAGGCGCAGTCATGCAGAAAATGTCTACTGGCTCATTTTCTTTCAGCGTTAGAAAGTCATGTCTTTGATGTACTCTGTGGATTGCAGCAATATGTACTCAATTAAAGGGGCTTTAATCAGCAAAAGACTAGTGTCATCATCTCATAATAGATTGTTTTCCTGTTTTAGTCTGTGAAAGTCACAGTGAGAATGTAGTAGGTGCTGGTGTTTTAGTAACAAGCTGACAGTAATAAGAATGTATTTAACTATTCACAAGTCTTTGTTGGCTCTTTTGGCATCTATCAGCTTATTTCTGTGTTTTCAGATGAAGCACACGATAAAATGCTTCTTACAGGGACCAAATAAATCCATGCGGACAAGGAGCAGATCAATAGGTATCTGTATAGAACAATTGTAAGCGTTGTTAGACATAGGGTTACAGGACAGGAGAATGCCATTTGCACTTTTAGACACTAAAAGAATGAAGAAATAATTATGTAATTGGTTGGAAACAAAAGCCAAGGCCTGTAAAAGAAGCAAGTGAAGTAAGCGGTCACTGAGATACTAGATAGTCTCACTCTACTCAGAGCGCATATTATTGAGGATAACGGAGGCCAATAGCTATGAGATGAATGACTGACCAACCTCAGACATCATGCTGAAGTAACCTGTGGTGGGGGCCTTGTCCTCATAAAAATGCAAAAGTTTGGCGCACGCAGGGTGGTTGTGATATGTTAGCCAAACAGTTTTTCTTTCTTCAAAAGCTGGGTCACATCCGGATGAGAAGTATATATTTCTCTATGTGCTTAGGCTCCACATAATATCTAAGCCTTTCTTCAGATGTATCTGCCTGGAGTATGGCATATGTCCTCCATTGACTCCCATTATACTTATATGCTGCGTGTTATATGCTTCTTGTGGGATACTAGTGTCTAGAATAGCATAGTCTACTTCCTTACTATCTATGATATGCAGCAAAACCAGGTATATCAATGTATACAGGCCTCTCATAGCACAAAACAGTCTTGGTCGGGTGAATGAAGCCATAGGGCTTCAAACACATAGGGCTCAAACGAGATGAGAAGAAATACACTATTTTTGGACTGTAAGACTCACCGTTTAAGTCAGGGTGTTCCCACATTGCCAGATCCCCCTGACTGCTTTCTTAATGATCTGGCAGAGTGCTCATGCAGCAGTTTGATGGATAAATGAGATGTTTATAGCGATGTTGATACTCTTATCATGTGACCACATGCACCATTGTTGTTTCATTCAATGGACAAAAGATGACACACTAGGATTAACAGGAGCTGACTGTAAACTATTACCCCCCTCTACCCTAGACTAGTGACATTGACCCCTCCACCTCATTAGACTACCAGGGAAGTTTTAATTAGTAGAAAATATTATTCTTATGGTCAGATGCGTCTTATAGTCTGAAAAATATAGTCGCAAAAAACTAGGTATATGCCACAACCATAATTTGTTTACTGTGTCTGAGGACAGATTAGAAGTGGGTAAAGACAAAGTACCTCCTTTATCACCATGCCCTTGATATTTCTGCTGTAGTCTCCAGTGTTTTCTATCTTTTGATATTTCTGTTTGATAAATAAGGCTTACCAGCAGTAACTTTTTAATGTTTTTTGGTCCTCCATTTATGAACATAGTTTGAATTCAAAATTTAAAATCATGAATATTCCACATATAATTTCTATAGGATTGTGTGATTAGATTGGTAATTTTGATTTGCCTAATTGAGACAAATCTGTCACATGGAAAGGGCTCTTCAATCTACTGGTATGATGCAGGAGGATCTGACAAGATCTGACAAGATTCAAAATAAATTGTAATTTATTGATCAGAATCCCTGTTCTTGCATAGATGTCCCAGTGGGCATTCCTACTTATAGGGGTTCTTTACCTTGTTCTCACTGATGATCTATCCTTTGCATCAGCATTTGATCGTGGGAGTCCGACACTGGGGACCTCTGCCATCAGCCATTTGAGAAGGCAGCGGTCCCCTTGCGAAAGTATTCGGCCCCCTGGAACTTTTCAACCTTTTGCCAGGTTGAAAATTAGAAAATTATTCGGCCCCCTTGCATTAATACTTTGTTGCGCAACCTTTTGCTGCGATTACAGCTGCAAGTCACTTGGGGTATGTCTCTATCAGTTTTGCACATCTAGAGATTGCACATCTACCCGTCCCCCTCCCCTTCATCACTCCTACCCCCTCCCTTGGTTGAACTTGATGGACATGTGTCTTTTTTCAACCGTATTAACTATGTAACTATGTAAATTCTTGCCCATTCTTCCTTGCAAAACAGCTCGAGCTCTTTGAGGTTGGATGAAGAGCGTTTGTGAACAGTTTTCAGCTCTTTCTGCATATTCTCAATTGGATTCAGGTCTGGACTTTGACTTGGCCATTCTAAGACCTGGATACGTTTATTTTTGAACCATTCCATTGTAGATTTTGCTTTATTTTTGAACCATTGTCTTGTTGGAAGATAAATCTCCGTCCTAGTCTCAGGTCTTTTGCAGACTCCAACAGGTTTTCATCCAGAATGGTCCTGTATTTGGCTCCATCCATCTTGCCATCAATTTTAACCATCTTCCCTGTCCCTGCTGATGAAAAGCAGGCCCAAACCATGATGCTGCCACCACCATGTTTGACAGTGGTGATGTAGTGTTCAGGGTGATGAGCTGTGTTGCTTTTACACCAAACATATCGTTTTGCATTGTTTCCAAAAAGTTTATTTTTGGTTTCATCTGACCAGAGCACCTTCTTCCACATGTTTGGTGTGTCTCCCAGGTGGCTTGTGGCAAACTGTAAACAAGACTTTTTATGGATATCTTTGAGAAATGGCTTTCTTCTTGCCACTCTTCCATAAAGGCCAGATTTGTGAAGTGTTCGACTGATTGTTGTCCTATGGACAGACTCTTCCACCTCAGCTGTAGATCTCTGCAGTTCATCCAGAGTGATCATGGGCCTCTTGGCTGCATCTCTGATCAGTCTTCTCCTTGTTTGAGATGAAAGTTTAGAGGGACGGCGGGGTCTTGGTAGATTTGCAGTGGTCTGATACTCCTTCCATTTCAGTATGATCGCTTGCACAGTGCTCCTTGGGATGTTTAAAGCTTGGGAAATCTTTTGGTATCCAAATCCGGCTTTAAACTTCTCCACAACAGTATCACGGACCTGCCTGGTGTGTTCCTTGGTCTTCATGATGCTCTCTGTGCTTTAAACAGAACCCTGAGACTATCACAGAGCAGGTGCATTTATACGGAGACTTGATTACACACAGGTGGATTCTATTTATCTTCATCAGTCATTTAGGACAACATTGGATCATTCGGAGATCCTCAATGAACTTCTGGAGTGAGTTTTCTGAACTGGAAGTAAATGGGCCGAATAATTTTGCACGACCAACTTTTCAGTTTTATTATTACAAAAAAAGTTTAAATGATCCAATAAATTTTGTTCCACTTCACAATTGTGATCCACTTGTTGATTCTTCACCAAAAATTTAAAATGTTATATCTTTTTGTTTGAAGCCTGAAATGTGGCAAAAGGTTGAAAAGTTCCAGGGGGCCGAATACTTTCGCAAGGCACTGTATATATTTCATGAGGTATGCCTCCTTGTTTACCATGTCTTTTGTTCTGTCCACACAGAAGTCATGTCCATAAAATGGCTGCTGATGGAGGGTCATGTGACCAGGCAAATCACATCAATGTGATGTCTCCTCTATTGAGATACACTGGACCTGCCATCCTCATTTGCACTTTTGAGAGTCTAGTGCAGATGCACTGTGTTTGAATGCAGGAGACATCATATGGAGGGGATTTGCCTGGTCACATGACCCTCCATCAGCGACCATCTTATGGACAGAATCTCAATCCCAAAACCATTTTAGGATTTGGCTAACAAGGGGGCATGATTTATGAAATATAGCAAACTGCACAGAATATCAACAAAGACTAGTTACTTGGTTTAACAATACACGGTCCCTTTGGGACAATTTTCAGCCACTCCCACTTGTTTGTCGCTTCAGAGTTAGCTTTACCACGCCTGGTTCTCCGTCTCTATTTTGGGGTACTTGTCTCTTTAATACAATCTTATTGCATCCCAGTGATCCCTTTTTCTCCTGCCCTAATGGGCTTCCGTGAGTCCGTCATGACCCCTTTAACCTTCTTCTTCTCTTCCCCTTTTTCTTCAATTCTCCCATTTCTTTCCCCCTTTTTACTGTATTTTCCATTTCTTTTGTTCTTTGTTCATATATTTTTACTCCAGGCTGCACTGAGACTTTCATCCAATCGAAATGCAGACAACCCATAGGAGGAAATTCCTTTTGATCGTCTTTGTTGTGTGTTGTATTTTTCCATTGATACCTCTTTGTAATGTGGGCTCCTGTCTCTGCTGTTTTTATAGTTGTAAAATTAATCAATTCATTGAATAAGTAAATGTACTCAGGGTTGTGTTTTAATCAACACAGCTTTTATCTACTCACACATACCATATGCACTTAGTGAACATATGGAAAAGTTCCTCAGCTGTCCTTCCCAAAGTACAGATATGTTACCCATTGCATTCCCTCTGCATAATCTACACAATGAAAGCCTCATGATCCTAGGTGGCCTGGACTGTTCCTTCTCTCACAAATTACTACATAAATATGTATTATAACCAGTACTGGGATCTTTCATTCGTGTCTGTTCAACTCCACATTGTTAGGTGCTTAAGTGTATTGTGACTATATATCTAGAAATAGAATCGCTATCAAATTAATAAAATCAGCAGGATCTCCTCCGCATTCATAGATTTTTTTAGGTAATTTTTGAGGTATCAAAGCACAAGTTTTCAGAGAAAAAAATAATCGTCCATTCAGCACCATTATAAACTGAGAATATTATAATCTGTGTTGTGTCAGAAGCTCCTATCTTATCCATTTTCTTGGTTACATTAACCCCTTTCTTGTAGAAGTGTTACAATACATGAGTGTGCCATTCACAGTACCTCCAATCTCTGTTATACAGCAGCCCACACCTTTATTATTAGACCACATAAAGGGATTGTCCCATCTGGAACCCATTGCTAGGATATGCCATCAATTCCGATAGGTGTGGGTCCCTCTGGGGCCCTCAAAGTGAAGGGGAGCTGCGCGTCTCTTTTAGGAAGTCCTGTAGCAGTGAACGATGCGCACACTGCACAAGCACGGCCACCACTCTATTCAGCGCTATGGGACTGCCAGAAATAGCTAAGCCGGTGCTTGACTATTTTCAGAACTCTCCTACATTTAGCGGTGAATGAAGGTTGGACACACATGCTCTGCTGCTCTCTTTTCACTTTGGGGGTCCCGTTCTGGAAATAGGTGCGGGTCCAACGTCTTATCCATTCTTTTCAGATGTTCTCTCACTTGGGCCAGGACCAGGGGTAGATGCAGATGGCAACTGTCTATGGCGTTATTGAAAGAGGGGTGCAGTTTGTTTGTTTGTTTGTTTGTTTTTGTTTTTCTCCTGAAAAAAAACAACACTGCCTTTACATTTCTTTGTACTACCGGCTAGAAGCAGTGTCTAAGTTTATGATAATGCTGCAGGTGCCAGTGGTTGATATGCACTTTCATTTGGGTCATTGATAAGAAAGTGGCACCTGTCACAATAATAATAATAATAATAATAATAATAATAATAATAATGGAATAAACAGTCACTCTGTGCAGGAGCTGGCAGATCCTACTAAAGATGTATGGAAGAGTAGCCAGCCAACCTTACATTGGGAATTGCATGGTGGAGGGGATGGGGCACCTAATTTTTGGTAGATTTAGGCTAAGACTTTTGGTCATTCAGTATTAAGACATCTTTCACACGAACTATATGGATTGTGTCAAGATACGTTCAGTGAAAATTGCACCATTTCGCAAGCAAGTTCAATCAGTTTTATCTGCGCTTGCGTTCAGTGTTTAAGTTTTTTCCGTGCGGGTGAAATCCGTTTTGATGCGTTTTTCACGGGCGTGAAAAAAACTGAAAATTTTAATAACATCTCCTAGCAACCATCAGTGAAAAACGCATAGCACCCGGACTGTATCCATGTTACATCCGGATACAATGTGTTTTTCATTGAAGCCCCATTCACTTCCTTGGGGGCAGGACTGTGTGAAAAACACAGAATATAGAACATGATGCGATTCTCACACAATGCAGGAATAATGAGTGAAAAACAACGCTCATGTACACAGACCCATTGAAAGGAATGAGTCAGGATTCAGTGTGGTGCTATGCGTTCACATTGCACCCGTGTGGAAAACTCGCTTCTGTGAAAGGGGCCTAAGATCGTTAATGTAGCACGGCCATTTGCAGCTAATGATGGTGAAGGCAGAAATCCAGCAAGATTGGATTTCTGCCGACTCTTGGTTGACAGCAGCTGAACATTAGATGCTATCTAGTAGTGTGACATTGCAATCTTATGTGATGTGACTACGTCATCATGTAGCCCCTAATAGGCGGTCATGAGGACATTGATCATCCTGTTATTACTGTGGATGTGCTTTCTAGTTTCTACATGGTCACATTTATTTTAAATCCATATTTTTTTAAATATTACATATTTCACACCTTTTGTCTTTTCACCTGGTTTTTGCCGCTGCCGCTTCAAAAAATGTGAGAACTCTGTTAGGATCAGGTCCTCCTGAGATCATTGGATGATACTGAGCCTGGCAGTAGCAGGGTTAATGGTATGAGACTGAAAGCGTTAGAGAAAGTATAGATGATAGAGAGGGAACAGCAGCGGAGGGGGTGGGATGGGGTGGGCTGAGGGACAGATTAGGGAGAGTCTCGTTAGCCAGCTGTCAGGAGATAAATTGCATCTATCATGCTGCGCCACTGACATCCATTACTGCTGGGGACAGATCTTCATGTTGCGTCACCTCCCTTGGGACTATCAGTGTAGGATTCTACCGTCTTATAAGTAATGGATTTTGTACCTCTTTAACCAATGCTTTGCTGGTTGTAAGTTACAATACTGCATAAAAACATTATTTCAGTAGCTCACTATAAGCAGAGACTTTCTGAACAGCAGGATCATTGGGCCATGAAATAACATCTTCTAATATGTATCACAGGTCTATGTCGACAAGAAGTGTGTATGCTCACACAGTGTCAGACCCTTGCCTGGTGCGGCATTATATCTCTCCATTACATGCAGCACATTGAAAGATGCTATTACCGAAACCATGGGATAAACTTCTTGTGTGGTTTTTATTAGCAGCCGTCTGGATTCATTACTGCTGGATGCTAGGTCTGGGGTCCAATGGCACAGGGAAGCGGAGAGATCAGCCATGTTCACAAGTAATACAAAATTCAGGAGGGGGATAACCATGGTCAGCTGTAGCGCAGGGTTTGGTTCATGGGAAGAAAGGTTTGCTGTGGTCAAGAGGTGATATTGAACGGTAAAAAGACAGTGGTGCCAGGCTCATTATCGGCAGTGGCCAGTGGTTTTCAGGTTGTGATAAAATGAAGAGAGCTCAGCGATGATCAGCGGTCAGAGTTCTGCCATTATCAATCAATGCTAAGACCGAAATTAGAGACAACGAGAGACAGCTGCAGTGGTTAGTGGTACGCATGCTTTGGAAGTGATCGGATGCTGTCAGGCATTGGCAGATGAGAATTTAAGACAATGGGACTTAGATGTAGAATTGGGGTTAGATGGGTTTGTTTCTGTTTGTATTTATTGGACTAATCTCTGGTCCCTTTCCACCACTTTTTAGTTTAAGGTATATGGAACATATTTTTCTTTTCAAGCGAAATGTATACATATGTATATTTAAACTAGGGATGAGCGAACCGAACCCTAACGAACCAGATTCGTTACGAACTTTCCCAAAAGTTCGGTTCGTCACCGAACCGAATTTTGAAAAAGTTCGTAACGAATCTGGTTAAAATAACGCGACGCAAAATATATGCATATTTGAGAATGTACGCTAATGTGTACACGCATTTTATGAGTTCATACGCATTAGCGTACATTATTAAGTAGCGTACCTTTGACAACGCTAGACTGTATGTTCGTTACTTGAGTAGGAATGTTCGCAGACGCAGTGTATGCGTACGCTAATGCGTACATATTCATTCAGTTAAGTAGCGTACCTTTGACAACGCTAGACTGTATGTTCGTTACTTGAGTAGGAATGTTCGCAGACGCAGTGTATGCGTACGCTAATGCGTACATATTCATTCAGTTAAGTAGCGTACCTTTGACAACGCTAGACTGTATGTTCGTTACTTGAGTAGGAATGTTCGCAGACGCAGTGTATGCGTACGCTAATGCGTACATATTCATTCAGTTAAGTAGCGTACCTTTGACAACGTTACACTGTATGTTCGTTATTTGTGCGGGAATGTTCGCATTAGCGTACGCATTATTGTAAATTCTCAAATATGCGTATATTTTGCGTCACCGTTGTTGAAGTCATTTGGATTTTTGCCACTTTTTTCATTGAAATAGCAACTGCAAGTAAACGAAACTATACCCTATCAGACTCCCATTATTGTAGCAGCAATTATTCAGCCGTTATAGCAAGGTTCGTTTTAGGTTCGGTTCGTACGAATCCGAACTTCACGAAAGTTCGCCGAAGCGAACCGAACTTTTCAAAAGTTCGCTCATCCCTAATTTAAACCTTTTCTTCAGACCCCTCCACCCCCTTCCCCCAGACCCGCTGTGGGAATCATACTTACCTGATCTCTGCCGCTGCGTTCTGGCTCTGAGGGGTAGTCTTGGGTCTTCCCGCATCAACATCTGGTTTGATGCAGATCATGTAGTCGCTGCAGTGGTGACGTGTCCCTCATTTGTCAGGTCACTGGGTCACATGGCGCACAGGTGACAATGTTACATCCAATCATTTACTGCAGCAGTCATGTGACCTGTGCCAAATCGGATGTTGACTCTGGGAGACCCTAGACCTGTGGTACCTGAGGGATGCTATGGAGCCAGAATACGGCATCGGGGATCAGGTAAGTATGATTCCCACTGCAAGTCTATCCACGATGGGGGGGAGGGCTGTAGAAAAAGGTTCCCCAGAGGTACACAACCCCATTAGAGATATATGCAATTGTAAGTTGTGCAGTTGCATATGTCTACAATTGTCTTTCAATGAGGAAATAAGGTGTTCTGGCTCCATCTCTCCCACTCAGGTGCCGCAAGTCTTGGGTCTCTCTGCATCAACATCTGGTTTGAGGTCATGTTGCCACTGCAGCCAGTGAATGGCCACAGTGGTGATGTGCCTCCAAATGCACTATAGTTCTGAGGTATATTTATTGGATATAATACTTAGTAAATAAAAAGTACTTGTAATGTGTTACAGGGGGTAAAGGACCCAGAGTGTTAAATAGTTAATGGCTCCTGAGTTTGAAAAAACCCTCTGAGCTCTGGTTCCTTAAAGGGGTTCTCTCACTTCAGTAAGTGGCATTTATCATGTACAGAAAGTCAATACAAGGCGCTTATGAATGTATTGTTATTGTCCATATTGCCTCCTTTGCTGGCTGGATTAATTTTTCCATCCCATTATACACTGCTCGTTTCCATGGTTACAGACCATCAGTGGTCTTTTACCTATAGTGTTCTTGCACACTATAGGAAAAAGCTTCAACCTTTCTGGTGGCTGGGAATATGGGAGCATACATAGGCTAGTGCTTTTTCCTATATTGTGCAAGCACGACCACCACTGCTGGATTGCAGGATGGTCTGTAACCATGGAAACAAGCAGTGTATAATATGATGGAAAAATGAATCCAGCCAGCAAAGGACGCAATATGGATAATAACAATACATTAGTAAGTGCCTTGTATTAACTTTCTCTACATTATAAATGCTACTTACTGAAGTGAGACACCCCTTTAACCTCCATGGTCTTTGGAAGTTTAAATGGTTGTTCTTGTAGCATAATTTCAATTAAAAACTGGGTCAAAGTAAGGTAAAATAATAAAACGTCAGTAATTCAGTACTTACCAATCTCCCACTTCTTCTGTTTGGCTGCCTCACCAGTCCTGCTCCTTTCCATTTCCTGTTTTGAGGCAGGTCTGGATTACCTACTCAGCCAGGTAGATTTTGTTTTGGCACTGCTCATTAGAAAAAATTGTTTCCACTAACAAAGCCCCATGCATTTATATTTTGTGGTTATACATTTTTTTTATTTATCCGCACAAAAGTCTAAAAAAAATAGACCTCTGGAGAGTCCTCTTAAAATAGAAAATAAATAGTTTCATTATTTGTTTATTTTAAAAAAATGTTTTGTAGCTTAATAACAATCAGTGGCAGTACCACATGTGGCCGGCAGATGGAATCGTGTAGACCTCCTGTACACCTATTGAGTATTTATTGTAATGTTTAGCTACTGTATTCGCATCTAGTGTCCAGGATGGTTATGTGAACTTATAGTTGCATGTTTTATATGCAGTACGTGTATTTGCGGTATTGTGTGACACCATTTGAGAAAAGTTAAGGGTGAACTACCCCATGGAAGTCTTTTCTTTCTTTTATCTTAACGATTTCTTGTCAGGGATCTTTCATGTACTTTATACTTGTAAGCACTTCAGAACTGCTATCCCTATAATTATATTCATAGGATTCTGGGGAGCTGCATTTCTCAAGTGGTCTTGTGTACTTGACCTTATTAGTCTATGGACATAACCTAAGGTTACAGCTGAATGTTTCCTAGTACTGAGCACTCTGGACAAGATTTGGAAAATATTTTAAAGGGATACCATTCAACTATGTATATATATGTATGTGTATGTGTGTATATATACAGTACAGACCAAAAGTTTGGACACACCTTCTCATTCGATGAGTTTTCTGTATTTTCATGACTATGAAAATTGTAGATTCACACTGAAGGCATCAAAACTATGAATTAACACGTGGAATTATATACTTAACAAAAAAGTGTGAAACAACTGAAAATATGTCTTATATTCTAGGTTCTTCAAAGTAGCCACCTTTTGCTTTGATTACTGCTTTGCACACTCTTGGCATTCTCTTGATGAGCTTCAAGAGGTAGTCACCTGAAATGGTTTTCACTTCACAGGTGTGCCCTGTCCGGTTTAATAAGTGGGATTTCTTGCCTTATAAATGGGGTTAGGACCATGAGTTGTGTTGGGCAGAAGTCAGGTGGATACACAGCTGATAGTCCTACTGAATAGACTGTTAGAATTTGTATTATGGCAAGAAAAAAGCAGCTAAGTAAAGAAAAACAAGTGGCCATCATTAGTTTAAGAAATTAAGGTCAGTCAGTCCGAAAAATTGGGAAAACTTTGAAAGTGTCCCCAAGTGCAGTCTCAAAAACCATTAAGTGCTACAAAGAAACTGGCTCACATGAGGACCGCCCCAGGAAAGGAAGACCAAGAGTCACCTCTGCTGCGGAGGATAAGTTCATCCGAGTTACCAGGCTCAGAAATCGCAGGTTAACAGCAGCTCAGATTAGAGACCAGGTCAATGCCACACAGAGTTCTAGCAGCAGACACATCTCTACAACAACTGTTAAGAGGAGACTGTGTGCAGCAGGCCTTCATGATAAAATAGCTGCTATGAAACCACTGCTAAGGACAGGCAACAAGCAGAAGAGACTTGTTTGGGCTAAAGAACACAAGGAATGGACATTAGACCAGTGGAAATCTGTGCTTTGGTCTGATGAGTCCAAATTTGAGATCTTTGGTTCCAACCACCGTGTCTTTGTGCGACGCAGAAAAGGTGAACGGATGGACTCTACATGCCTGGTTCCCACCGTGAAGCATGGAGGAGGAGGTGTGATGGTGTGGAGGTGCTTTGCTGGTGACACTGTTGGGGATTTATTCAAATTTAAGGCATACTTCAAAAAAGCAAAATTTAGCCAACTAAGAGAGGCCATAGGCCTAACTAACTGGGACAAAGTCCTCAAAAATAAAAATACAGCCACAAAATGGGATATTTTTAAAAACATCCAAAACTTTAATTGTGAGAGGTACAAAACTTATAGGAATTAAAGGATAAGGAATAAAAAAAAGAAACTATGTGGATAAAGAGAGACATAAACAAAGCAATAAATTACAAAAAGAAAGCACTGAAAAAACATAAGGAAAAAAATAGAATATGTAAGACAACAAAAGAAGCCAAGCGATAGAGAGACTTATTGCCAAAGAGAGTAAAACTAACCCTAAAATGTTCTTTAATTAAATAAATGGTAAAAATTCTAAACCTGAAATTGTTGACACTTTACAGAATGATGAGGGAGGAGTTGTAGAGAGCGATGAGGAGAAAGCAAATCTATTTTTTCTCATATTCACTGAGGAAAACAGTGACTTAAAAGTAGCCTGTTCAGCAAAGAAACAAGTGAAGTGGTGTCTTAAAAAGACAAATCAACGGAACCAGATGGCATACACCCCCGGATCCTAAAAGAATTAAGTAATGTAATAGACAGACCCTTATTTCTTATATTTAAGGATTGGCAGGGAGCTTTCCACAGAATTGGCACTTGCAAATGTGGTGCCAATATTCCAAAAGGAGTCAAAATCAAAGCCAAGAAACTATAAGTTGGTAAGTTTAACATTTGTAGTGGAAAAACTGTTTGAAGGTTTTCTAAGAGATGCTATCTTGGAGTACCTCAATGAAAATAAGCATATAACACCGTATCAGCATGGCTTCATGAAGAATCGATCATGTCAAACTAATTGAATCAGTTTCTATGAAGAGGTAAGTTCTAGACTTGACTGGGGAGAGTCAATGGATATTATATACCTTGACTTCTCCAAAGTATTTAATACTCTTCCATATAAAAGGCTAGTACACTGATGAGCAAAACAGTAACAATGTTACCAAGCAAATTGCCAATCTGTATCATGTGAGTGCTATGACAGTTGGAAGAATACAAAATGAAATCCATCCTTTCTAAAGCCAAGAGATGGACGTCCACGCAAAATATCAGAGTCAACAAGTTGGCTCATCACAAGGTCTATCAGTTCCGGCACGACAAACAGGGCAGTGGAGGTGGCTCGTATGCTTTGTAATGGTGAGATCATAGACGTCCATGCAAGAACTGTGCGATGTGCATCATCGCTGTACGTGGTCAGGACAGTGCAGCGCGGCCCCGGAGAAGAAGAGGAGCGGCGGAGCCGCGGCGCAGGGCAGGTGAGAGATTTTTTTTATTTTATCTGGCGGGCGCCATTTTAGGAAAATCAAGTTCACGATTTTCCTTAAAAATAAAATCGTGAGGCTTTCAATTGGCGAATTAATTGAATTAATTCGATTAATCGCCCAGCCCTACTCCCACTATGTTGTAGTCCTCCTCACACATCACAAATTCCAGTTCACCAGTTTTATTAGTCAGGCTTCTGGCATTAGTGTACATACAATTAAGAGTTTGATGTATATTTTTTTTACCCTACACCTTTCCTTCTGAACTGAACTAGTCCCCCTTCCATTCCTCCCCCAGTTCCATTACCTTGCCCCAGTTCTCTATCTGCACTATCTTCTCCTCCTATAATGTAATTAGCCCCACCTCCCGTCCCTCGTTTAAACGCTCCTCCATCCTTCTAGCCATCTTCTCCCCCCAAACAGCTGCCTCTTCCCCATTGAGATGCAGCCCATCCCTTTGATAGAGCCTGTAGCTGACATGACTTGGAAAAATAATGAAGCCAGCATCTCATCTGCAGACAGCTGTTTCGGAGTGCTTGCTGCTCATCAGTTTAGAGCCAACAGTACTGGCTTAACTAGGTGAGAGACCTCGGTCAGAATTTGAGAGGTACTATCTTTCATTATGGAGAGCGCCTTTATTGTTGTGAAGAGACTTGTAGGTCAAACATACTTCTCTGAAAATTTGGGAAGGGATGCAAATGAGCTCTTAGCAATCTCTGCCTCTAATGCCACCAGATGAAAGGCAGCTACCCTATAAGTCAATGTGCAACCCTTTAAATAAGCCAGCATCTCATCTGCAGACAGCTGTTTCGGGATGAATGCCCCTCATCAGTGCAGAGCAAAGAGTACAGGCAGGCATAAGAGGCCTTGACTTATAGGATAGCTGCCTTACATCTGATGGAATCAGAGGCAGAGCTTGCTCTGCGGGCCCTGGGTTCCTCAGTGCCTGGCTTCATTTAGCCTGAGTGCGTAGGCAATTTCTGGATGATGAAGGAATTGATGCTGAAGATTTTTTTAATCCCACAGCTTTTTGCTTGTAAAGGGTACAATTCAAGTAACAGCGTGTTTCATGACAATGTAGTTACCTAATACATAAGCATATAATATTTGTTTACAGTAGCTTAACTATACTGTATATTTATGTTGTGCGTATTTATACTTCCAATATTTATGTAATCTTGCCTTTTCCTATATCTGATATGTTTCACATAGGTCAGAGCCTTGCAATATATACTGCACCTGTTTTTGGCTACAAATGCCAAACTGACTGTAAGTGTCATAAGCTAACAGCATCATAGTTCCTCATAGAGAAACCAACCTTAATGAGAACCTGTCAGCTTGAAATTAACCCCCAAACCAACCAAATATGTGACCATGTATAAGACAGCCTGCCGGAGCTCCCTGGATCTACTAGTGGCTGGATCTGTGCCAGATCCGGCGGCCATTGCGTTAACATCCGACTATGCTGGAGTCAGAGAGCTCTGGTAGGCTGTTTTCTGCCAAAACAGCTTGCCGGATCTGCTGCTGCATATGTGAACGTACCCTAGAGGGAAACCAAATTATCCACTGGCCATCATCAGACACAGCTGAATGGATCTTCTCACATACTGTAGGTGCTCAGGTTTCCACCTACAGTACAAATTCATATGGATCGGTTAATTGGCTCCCTATGAAATATACTGTGTGTATAACCAATAGAAAAATTCTAAGACCGTAGATTGGGACCCTGCATTTATGTGAGTGACATCAATCTGTACAGCACTGTGGAATGTGTTAGCACTATATAAGCAAGGGAAATAACATATACTTTTTGAAATATAGCTCCGGTTACATAGAAAAAAAACATTATGGCTGAGGGATTGTTCAAAGTAATCATTTTTCTATTTAACTTCGTTAACCCCTTCAACCACCGTGATGTACCAATATATGAACCATACGGTGCGAGCGCCCTGCCTCATTGACAGGAATGTTTAAATCACCCCCTCTTTCCCAATTTTATATATGAAAATATATACACAAAAAAGCAAAATAAACATCAGGTATCAACGCGTCTGCGAATGTCATTCATAGAATAAACTATTAAAGAGAACCTGTCATCACCTTTAGGCTGCCCATACTAACGGCAGAATAAAGTAGAGACAGGTGAGTTGATTTCAGCGGTCTGTCATTTATAAGTTAAAGCTAAGTGGTTGCTGAGAACCAACATCACAATAATTGCAGACTGGGCCTGGAAAAGAGTCAAATCTTCATTAGAAGATTCACTGTTTTTAGTCACCCTTTCTCCCCCCAAGAAGTCGGACGTACCACAAAAAATGGTACAAATAAAAACTACAGTTTGCCCCACAAAAAACAAGCAATCCTACAGCTCTGAGGATGGAAATATTAAAACGTTATGGCTGTCAGAATATGGTGATACAAAGAAAATTTAGATTTTTTTTTTCAGTTTTTATTTTTGTAAAAGTAGTAAAACAAAAAAAAAAACTATACAAGTTTGGTATTGCCATATTTATATTGAGCAAAAGAATAAGGATGTTCTGTCATTTTTAGTGCACAGTGAACGCCGTGATGTCAAAACCAGAAAAACCTTGGCAGAGTTCTGATTTTTTTTTTTTCAATCTAACCCCACAAAGAATTTTTTTCCTGTTTTCCAATAACAGACAACGAAATGGTGCCCTTCAAAAATACAAGTTATCACGCAAAAAGTAAGCTCTGTTATGGCTATATGAACGGAAAATTTAAAAAGTTATGGCTATTGGAACTTGGGGAGGAAAAAATGAAAATGCAAAACCAAAAATGGGCCTGGTACTTAAGGGGTTAACCAATTCTGCTCCTAAACAGCAGAACGTAACGGCTATGGCTGCTTTCTGCTCTGTGTCCAAGCATCCTTTCTTCAGTATGGAAAGTATTGCTGTAGAGTGACATGACATCTTAGGGGTTGTTCACATATCAGTTATTTGATCAGTTATTTCCATCAGCTATTGTGAGCCAAAACCAGGAGTGGACACTACACAGAGATCAGGTATAATGAAAAGATATGCACCTGTTCAGTGTTTTTGACCCGCACCTGGTTTTGGCTCACAATAACTGATGGAAATAACTGATCAAATAACTGATATGTGAACAACCCCTTACAGTGCTAGCTGCCATACTGAAGGCAGAAGCCTTCAGAGGCAGAGCAAAGCTGTGAGCAGTAGTCACTGTGGCTGCTCTGTGCTGCTGTGTAGCAGGAGATTTGTATTTATAACTGGAGTATCTCCGGGAATTAAGAAAATTCAAATACTTAAATAATACTTTATTATAAATATATTCCCAAGTACCTTTTATTAGTTATAATGGCTTGTGTTGTCTAGGGAGCAATCATTGGGGGAAATAAAATGGCTGCTGTCTTGTTAGTACACACAAAACCTGTCCTAATCACACAGCAGGACAAGTTACTTCACAACACTGAGGTAAAGAGCTGCCTCATCATCCTCTCTGCTCTGCTTGTCAGGAATTATGATCCTGAATACAGTGTAATATGAGCTTTAGCAGAATCTCTGTAGGAATGGAGAAGACATGAAGTACAGAAAGGACGGTGGGGGTGTAGTAATGAGCAGCAGCACTTGCATGCAGTCTCCATTACCACAGCTCCACATTACCATAGTCTGTCCTGTCTGTACTTCATGTCTTCTCATGAACTCCATTCCTACAGAGATAAAGCTGAAGCTCTTATCAGCTGTATTCAGGGTCATAATCCCTGACAAGCAGAGAGGAGGATGAGGCAGCTCTTTATCTCATTGTTGTGAAGTGACTTGTCCTGCTGAGTGATCAGGACAGGTTTTTTGTATACTAGGACGGCTGATATTTTATTTCTCCTAATGATTGCTTCCTAGACAAAATGAACCAATATAGCTAATGAAAGGTATTTGGGAATATTTATAATAAAGTAATATTTAGGTATTTTCATTTTCTTAATTCCTGAAGAACCCCTTTAAAGGGGACCTGTCACCTCTCCTGACATTCTCCATGTAATAAAAATTCTGGAGCATCTATTCTTATGACTCTATGCTGTACCATTCCTCTATTATTTCTACTAGAAGTTATGAATGAATTGCTAGCAGTCTGCAGTAAGGGTACAGAGGGGAGGTAACCAGTTGGGGAGTGTACCTGCACAGTTTGACTCTATCCAGTCAGTGCTGCCATTGTCGGACTGTGCAGGAACATACCCCCAACTTGTTACCACCCCTGTGTACCCTTACTGCAGACTGCTAGAAATTAATTCACAACTTCTAGTAGAAATAACAAACAAATGGCACAACATAAAGACATAAGGCTGTCTGTCTTTAGAATTATTACATGAGGGATGCATGTAGCTATAAAAACATGTCAGGTGAAATGTGTTTTTCACAAATAAAAATTATCTGATTTAAAAAAACATGTCAGGCGAGGTGACAGGTCCCCTTTCAAGGGCATGGTCATCGTTGTATTAACTCCCAAGAGCAGAAGTTTCAGTAGTTGTCAAAATATTTAGAGGCATTGTGACTGTGCAAAGTTTTCAGTGGTGCACATAAGTGCTGTTCACCTGGTTCACTACAGTTTTCATAACATTTTAATCTGTTTTCCGAGTAGCTGTCTGATCTGACAGAGGCATATTTCTAGGATATGCCACCAATATCAGAGCGCCAGAGCAAAAAGTGGGAGTGACTGCCTTATTCTGGATAGCTGCGCTGCCTATAATGCGCCTGCTCCTGAGAAAGCTGAGCAGCCGCCAGGAGACGAAGTAGCACACTGCTTTCCTATCTCCGCCATTGCGTTGTGCCAGTGATTGACAGGATTTTAGCAATCAGACCTCTGCTGATTGGACATTGGTGGTATGGCCTTTTGACAGACCACCAGCTGTGATTAGAAAACCCCTTTATGTTATCTTTTCTCCAGGAGTCCATCTAAAGGATCTGACCCTCAAAGAAGGAACAAATGACTGTTGTATTCCAATTGAATTTGCACAACGTATTTGAAATTCATTTGAGATGCAGGAAGACAATGTCTGTTTAATCATTTGCTTTGAGGTCTAAGTGCCTGGGTACTTGACAGACCTCTCAATCATAATAAATGAAAATGAAAAAATGAATACAGTCCATTTAGGCTCAATATCTAGTCATTTGCTGTAATTTCTTCCTTCCTTCCGCCATCTCTTTTTTTTCTTACTTTGTTCAATGTGTATTTTTTCACCATATATATACAATTTAATCCTCTCCCGTGTGAATCAATGCTATTTTCTCAGAGTTGGAAAGCTCTCAGGTCGGCTTTTAAAGACTGCTTGGTGACAAATTATTTTCTGAGCTCGGCATTCATTAGCTCGGAGTACTCTGTGCCCTGGCACACCTTCTTGTTTGTTTTAAAAGAACGAATCTCAATTTTCTGTGAGTAGAGGGCAGCGCAGAAACTCGGTGTCTTGCGCATTGCATGCCCCCCACCCCATCTCCTCTACTCTGTTTCCTCAAGGCAGGAAATTAATCTCTAAAGACCATAAATCACCATGTTTATTAAAAGAATAAAGAGCTTTAACTAACATGAGGTTTTGTCAGCGCTCCATAAATCTGCTTTCCTGCCTTTTGGAAACCCATATGTGCTTAATTCATATGTATAAGTCCGGAGCGTGAATATAATACTTGTCCATTAAATTCTTCTTGACCTGATTAAAGTCATTAGCTGTGAATAATTATCTCCTCTTCGTTTCTATGTTGAGCTGATATAATGCAAATGGCCTCATCTTTACCACGGATGAGAAGTGTTTGCTAGGCGATTGGTTTCAAAAGAGTGTTCTCTCTTAATAAATCAAACCTGGACTCACTCTTACGGTAAAAATGAATGTGTTTTAATAGAAAAAGTAGCATATGTTCTTCTTCTTGCGGAACTGCATAGCAACATAAAAGAAGATGATGAAATTTTCCTTATTTTGCTGGCTCTGTTGAAAGCACCGGTGGAATGACATTAATTCTGACTTGTGCAAATGCCGTGAGTTTTTTCAAAGACTTAGGTTTCTGTGGAGTCCGTTCCAGATGAGCCCTAACAAAATGATAGTTTCTCACCTTGTTAATTTGATTCATTGCAATTATGAAACATTGCACACATAGACCGGCATTGCAAATTAATGGACCTCAATAAATGTAATGTTTCATTATTAAAGCTAGACATAAAACACAGATAAATTAGCCCTTTCAGGACCAAGGGTCATTGATGTGTTTTGGAATAAAGCATTCAAGAAAGTGATTTTTTTCTGATTCACAGGCATACATTTCTTTTCTGCAGCATATATTGGATTGTCTTATGGTGCCAAATAAAATGGCTGTTTGTCAAGAAAAGTATAGAAGACACACTGTGACATGGGACAGCATATGGATAGGTCTAGTGATATATGATAGGATCTGGACTTTAAAGTGTTATTCAACTCCCATATCAACCTTGTGAAAGTGGGACCTATTTCATCTTGGCAAATCCTTTTTGTACCGAGGACGGTTTGGTGATCAAACTACGTCCACAAATCCAGCTATTGAGACATTTGACGATCAGCTGGTAAAGAAACCTGGTTTTATGTGCCAGAAATTCAAATAAATGACCATCGAAGTAATTCATGGACAAACCTGGTCTCCTAGACCATGATTTGCTATGTGCAATGCCATGTGTTGCTGAATCTAAAAGGTAAGATCATCTGTGTGATTGTGAGTTGGCCAAAAGCTTCACATAACAAAAAGTTGGGCTTTAGACCTCTCTGTCAAGGATAATTTGCATTTGCAGCAGAAAAAAATGGAGAAGTGAGAACTCCATCATACAAAAATCTCTTAAATAAAAATCAATATGACTTAGTTTTGCTTAGAGAGGTATTTTCCAACCAGTTGGTGGGAAGCCATGTGTGACTCTGAGCTCCAGGAATGTGGCTCCCCAGTTGTCAGCATCTGTGGATACTCTCTAGGGAGTGTACCTGGGAGGTCATGGCTATCTTAATAGGCTCACGACCTGCAAAATGTTTGAGACATCTAGAGCCTTTTTTACCTGTGTACATGTACGTGCCACACATCTAAGCAATTCTTCTGTCAATGACCAGTTTAGCAGACTGCCTCTGTTGTTAGGGAAAGATTGGAGGCTGAATTGGTCATGGGGCCACTGTTTTAGGCTGACTGTTATGGGGCATTGTTGTAAGCTAGCTCTGTCATGTTGACAGACATACATTAAAACAACGGCATGACTTAAAAGGTGTTGTCTCGCCTCACCATGTGACTTTTATTAAGTGTAAAACGGTAATAGAAGTAATAAAATATTGGCTGCTGTCAACATTACATTGAATTTTGCTTCTCTTTATACCGTGCTCGTCTCTAGCGGTTACGGCCACCGGTGCAATGCAGCAGCGGTGGCCGCGCTTGCGCACTAAACAGACAAAAAGGTCAGTCTTTCTGGTGGCCGGGGTAAGGGAGCGAGTGTGCACATGTGCATTAGCTTTCATTCGCAGCTATCTAGTATCTTCTCTTGCAGATGCTCCTCTCCCCGGCCTCATATCTTCTCTTGTTAGAATAGAACAGCTTCAGGGCATGTGCTACAGCTATGTCAGCAGAGAATAAAATATTACAGGTTCAGGGCTTGCAAAAATAGCTCGGAACCTGTAATACAGTTGCTAGCTGTTGTCTGCTGCACTGAGGATGCTAGTGACCTCTTGAGCGTGCACGCACAGCCGTCAGTCACAGGTAGCAGCACCGCCCCTACAGCTCTGAAACAGTGCTCACAGAGCAGCTAGGAGGTGAGACTACCCCTTAAAACATAGGAGGAGTGCAGTGTAATATTATAGCATTTGAACAATAAGACTTGGGAGTTTAGCTGACTTTTATGTGCATGGGCAACTTTAGAATGAGAGAATGTCTGGTCTACAAGACCTTTTAAAACATCCGAAGTTGATTCGCATAATACTTCGTTTGAATTCTGTATGGAGCGAGCGCTCCATACTGTATTAGAATGTATTGGCTCCTATGAGTTGAAGTTATTACTTTGCGAAGTCTTGCGAGACTTCGCATAATAACTTCAGAAATTAATTTCTACTGTAAAAACCCATTTCCCGAACTGGGGTTTGGTTCCAGATTTTCTCATCCCTAGTGTTTGTTTTATTATTATTATTTCTGTGTTCATTTAATTGTTTTTTTACATTGGTGCTATAACCTCGCAATTTAAGAGGCAGATATGTTTAACTTCAAATAGTTAATTTCAAATATGTGTATTTAGGTTCCCTTTGTCTAATATCTCCTATGTTTAAAGATACGAAACCATTCAAAGTGGCAGATATCGTTTTACAGCAATATAATTTGCTTTCAAACGTGTTCAAGCATGTCTGTCATAGAGACTTTAGTGTCTAGAATTTTTTGGATCATAGCAGAAAATCTCTTTGTTCATGTTTAATCATTTGTGAAGTGAAAAAAATGTACAGAATGGTGTCTGTAGCCAGAGGCTGAGGCTGCACCCCTGTTTACCACAATGACGTACCCAACTACCTTACGTGATCGGTGAGCCAGTGATTGGCAGCAGTGATTATGTGGACTAGTTAGTGACATCATCGCAACTTGTATAGGAGCGATCTGTCCCATTGAAATGAATGGGGCGGTTAGGTGTAATTACACCTGCTCACCGCTGCAGATGTTACAGCAAGCAGGTAAACAATGAAGAGGAGGCAGCGCTGGCACAGCGCGCGCCTCCTCTTCAAACAGCTGATCGGCGGGGGTGCCGGGTATCCTCAGGATAGGTCATCAATAAATATAACTTGTACAACCCCTTTAAGTCACTAAAACAGGAGGGGAGCGAGGAAGCATTGAAAAACTATACGGAAAAAAATAAAATATGTAAAAGACAAATAAAAGCAGCCAAACTAGAGATCGAGAGATTAATTGACAAAGAGAGTAAAACTAACCCTAAAATGTTCTTCAATTATATAAATAGTAAAAAGTATAAACCTGAAGGTGTTGGCCCTTTACAGAGTGATGAGGGGAGAGTTGCAGAGAGCGATGAGGAGAAAGCAAAGCTACTAAATATTTTTTTCTCCACTGTATTCACTGAGGAAAATAAACTGTCAGATGAAATGCAGAATATAAAAGTAAATTCCCCTTTAAAAGTGCCCTGTCTGACCCAGGAAGAAGTACAGCGGCGTCTTAAAAAGATTAAAATAGACAAATCGCCAGGACCGGATGGCATACACCCCCGTATCCTAAGAGAATTAAGTAATGTCATAGCCAGACCCTTATTTCTGATATTTAAGGACTCTATACTGTGTTCCACAGGATTGGCGCATAGCAAATGTGGTGCCAATATTCAAAAAGGGTCCAGAAAAAGAGCCCAGAAACTATAGGCCGGTACGTTTAACATCTGTCATGGGTAAACTGTTAAACTGGTAAAAGTTTTTCTAAGAGATGCAATCTTGGAGTACCTCAATCAAAATAAGCAAATAACTCCATATCAGCATGGCTTCATGAGGGATCAGTCATGTCAAACTAATTTAATCAGTTTCTATGAGAAGGTTCTAGGAAAGTTCTAGACTTGACCGCGGCGAATCAATGGATATCCTATTTAACTTCTCCAAAGCATTTGACACTGTACCACATAAAAGGTTAGTATATAAAATGAGAATGCTTTTACTGTGAGAAAATGTCTGTATGTGGGTAAGTAACTGGCTCAGTTACAGTGATAGAAAACAGAGGGTGGCTATTAACAGTACACACTCAGACTGGGTCACTGTCACTAGTGGGGTACCACAGGGGTCAGTACTGGGCCCTATTATCTTCAATATATTTATTAATGAATAAATAATAAGACGGCTTGCACAGTAAAATATCAACTTTTGCAGAAGACACAAAACTGTGTAAAGTAATTAACACTACAGAGGACAGTACACTGCTACAAATGGATCTGGATAGATTGGAGGCTTGGGCAGAGAAGTGGCAGATGAGGTTGAACACTGACAAATGTAAGGTTACAGTGCCTTGCGAAAGTATTCGGCCACCCTGGAACTTTTTCAACCTTTTGCCACATTTCAGGCTTCAAACAAAACGATATAACATTTTAAATTTTTGGTGAAGAATCAACAACAAGTGGGTCACAATTGTGAAGTGGAACGAAATTTATGGATTTAAACTTTTTTATAATAATAAAACTGAAAAGTGGGGCGTGCAAAATTATTCGGCCCCCTTGCATTAATACTTTGTTGCGCCACCTTTTGCTGCTATTACAGCTGCAAGTCGCTTGGGGTATGTCTCTATCAGTTTTGCACATCTAGAGACTGAAATTCTTGCCCATTCTTCCTTGCAAAACAGCTCGAGCTCTTTGAGGTTGGATGGAGAGCGTTTGTGAACAGCAGTTTTCAGCTCTTTCCACATATTCTCAATTGGATTCAGGTCTGGACTTTGACTTGGCCATTCTAAGACCTGGATACATTTATTTTTGAACCATTCCATTGTAGATTTTGCTTTATGTTTGGGATCATTGTCTTGTTGGAAGATAAATCTCCATCCTAGTCTCAGGTCTTTTGCAGACTCCAACAGGTTTTCATCCAGAATGGTCCTGTATTTGGCTCCATCCATCTTTCCATCAATTTTAACCATCTTCCCTGTCCCTGCTGATGAAAAGCCCAAACCATGATGCTGCCACCACCATGTTTGACAGTGGGGATGGTGTGTTCAGGGTGATGAGCTGTGTTGCTTTTACGCCAAACATATCGTTTTTCATTGTTTCCAAAAAGTTCGATTTTGGTTTCATCTGACCAGAGCTTCTTCCACATGTTTGGTGTGTCTCCCAGGTGGCTTGTGGCAAACTGTAAACAAGACTTTTTATGGATATCTTGAAATGGCTTTCTTCTTGCCACTCTTCCATAAAGGCCAGATTTGTGAAGTGTTGGACTGATTGTTGTCCTATGGACAGACTCTCCCACCTCAGCTGTAGATCTCTGCAGTTTATCCAGAGTGATCATGGGCTTCTTGGCTGCATCTCTGATCAGTCTTCTCCTTGTTTGAGATGAAAGTTTAGAGGGACGGCCGGGTCTTGGTAGATTTGCAGTGGTCTGATACTCCTTCCATTTCAATATGATCGCTTGCACAGTGCTCCTTGGTATGTTTAAAGCTTGGGAAGTCTTTTGGTATCCAAATCCGGCTTTAAACTTCTCCACAACAGTATAACGGACCTGCCTGGTGTGTTCCTTGGTCTTCATGATGCAGAACCCTGAGACTATCACAGAGCAGGTGCATTTATACGGAGACTTGATTACACACAGGTAGATTCTATTTATCTTCATCAGTCATTTAGGACAACATTGGATCATTCAGAGATCCTCAATGAACTTCTGGAGTGAGTTTTCTGAACTGAAAGTAAATGGGCCGAATAATTTTGCATGCCCAACTTTTCAGTTTTATTATAACAAAAAAAGTTTAAATGATCCAATAAATTTCGTTCCACTTCACAATTGTGACCTACTTGTTGTTGATTCTTCACCAAAAACTTAAAATGTTATATCTTTTTGTTTGAAGCCTGAAATGTGACAAAATATTGAAAAGTTCCAGGGGGCCGAATACTTTCGCAAGGCACTGTATGCACATAGGAAGGAATAATGCAAGTCAACAGTACATACTGAATGGTAAAACACTGGGTAACACTGACATGGAAAAGGACCTAGGAATTTTAGTGAACAGCCAACTAAGTTGCAGAAACCAGTGTCAGACAGCTGCTGCCAAGGCCAATAAGATAATGGGTTGCATCAAAAGGGACATAGATGCCCGTGATGAAAACATAGTCCTGCCACTTTACAAATCACTAGTCAGACCACACATGGAGTATTGTGTACAGTTCTGGGCTCCTGTGAACAAGGCAGACATAGCAGAGCTGGAGAGGGTTCAGAGGAGGGCAACTAAAGTAATAACTGGAATAGGCGGACTACAGTACCCAGAAAGATTATCAAAATTAGGGTTATTTACTTTAGAAAAAAGACGACCGAGGGGAGATCTAATAACTATGTATAAATATATCAGAGGTCAGTACAGAGATCTCTCCCATTATTTATTTATCCCCAGGACTGTGACTGTGACGAGGAGACATCCTCTGCGTCTGGAGGAAAGAAGGTTTGTACACAAACATAGAAGAGGATTCTTTACGGTAAGAGCAGTAAGACTATGGAACTGTCTGCCTGAGGAGGTGGTGATGGTAAGTTCACTAAAAGAGTTCAAGAGGGGCCTGGATATATTTCTGGAGGGTAATAAATTACAGGTTATAGTTACTAGAGATTGTTCCAGGGAGTTGATCCAGGGAGTTTTTCTGATTGCCTGGTTGGAGTTGGGGAGGAATGTTTTTACCTAAGTGAGGAATTTTTTTTGCCTTCCTCTGGATCAGCTTGCAGGATAACAGGCTGAACTGGACAGATGTCTTTTTTCCGCCTTATAAACTGTTACTATGTATGCATTGTACAGTGCTCTATAGACATAGCTCTATATGTTCAGAAAAGTGATCCATCACTTTGCACAGCTTGAATATACAGGCCCTGATTTATAATACCTTCACTCCAAAATTCTGGCATCAAAAAGTCTCACAATAGGGCTTTTGCAACTTTTTTGCAGTCACTTGTGCAACATTTAAGCAAAATGTTGCCACTTTTTGCATTTTTACACCACTCACTCCAGTTTTGTAATATGGGTGGAAGAGTTAGCTATGTTAATTAGTTTCACTCCAGATTTATCACTGAGACTTTTTTTTTAAAAGTCGCAAAAAAGTCTCAGTCTCACTCCAGCTGATGGCACTGGGTTGGGGGCAGCTGATGGCACTGGGGGGAAAGCTGGTGGCACAGGGGAGAAAGCTGATGGCACTGGAGGTCTACTGATGGCACTGGGGGACAGCTGATGGCACTGAGGGGGCAGCTGATGGCACTAGGGGGAGCCTACTGGCATGGGGGGCAGCTGATGGGTTTTTATAAAGAAAAATGTTCTTTTAATTAGATTTTTATTAGAGTACTCGATTAATTGTTGGATTAGTCGATAGAATACTTGATTACAAAAATAGTCAATAGCTGTAGCCCTGGTCTCATTCACACTGTAAGTAAGGAAACAACACAAATTTTGAGGCAAGCTACTGTTTTGGTTTTTTTTTTACAGCAGCATGCCTTATTTATATTGGTTTTGTTTTATTTCTATCAGTGTCCTCTTATTAACTTCACTTGGAGAAAAAATGCAGCATTTAAAAAAAAACTTTTAAAAAGAGAGAGCTCTTAGAACCGCTGGGCTGTCTCATGCGCTTTCAGTCAGAGACTGTTGTGAAGACAGAATGGGCTGGATGGCGCTACCGTTGTATACTTCTCTTTATTGCCTCTGATCTGATAATGCGGCGTGTAATGCATCAAATTGATTTGATTTTGTGTTGTGACTTTCGATATTTCATTACGTATTGCTGACAAGATTCATCACATCACAAAAATATTTCATCAAAATCTTCCAGCAGTTATATATTTTCCTGGGCTCTGCAGGTAGCTGAAATTAATAACTAAACTGCAGTAGCAATGTTTGTCAGCACAGTAATGAAGCTCTGTAAGTGTTAAAGGGCCACACTATGCTCAGTAAGGGAATACTGGACATAGCATAAGGGCTCATGCACACAGCCATTGATCGGCCGTTCCATGCATTGGGGACTGCAATCTGCGGTCCCCAATGAATGGGCAACATCCGTGCGAAGTCTGCAGATGGATCCAAACCCATTGAACTTGAATGGGTCCGTGATCCATCCACACTGCATAAAAGCAGTTCATGCACTACATTTTTTGTGGTGCGGAGGCACAGACAGAAACCTCCCGGTAGCACTCTGTAGTACTTCCGTGGGGTTCTGTGTCTTCGTTCTGCACCGAACCTTCCGGATTGCGGACCCATTCACGTGAATGGGTCCACATCCGTGATGTGGGGTGCAGAGGCTGGTGCTCATATATTGGGGACCTACTGTTTGTGGTGCACAATACGGGCATGGCCAGGCAACGGTCGTGTGCATGAGCCCTATGTGTTTGCTGAGCTATGCTTTTTCTGGACAGCCAGATATATGGCTGTTATAGTCAGTAGTCCATACCACATGAGGCAGTCACAAAAGTAGTAGCCATGCTAATAGGATATTGGTAGTAGTCCCCAGCAGTATAACCGCTTATGTCTTTAGTGGGATAACTCCTTTATGTTTATGTACTTAAAATTGAAATATTTTGTAAGGATTTCTAGTAAAGTTCCTGTTGACTGTCTCATGAAAACTTTCAGCAAGCTTCCATGTTGTAGATACTTCTATGTCGACTAACTATGATACAATGTTGCAATAAACTTGTCATACCATCTTATTACTAATAATAAAAATAGCATTTCCACTATTTGCAGTACTTACCGTAGATAATGTGAATATATGCATGAATGTATATGGGACGGCAGCATCAAGAGACCCTGTAACGATCAATGCTGTGAAAGATGTTCCCTGTCTCACTTGTATAGAGGTTACACCTCGAGGGGAAGGCATTCACAATTAATAGATGTAGAGATTGAATGCAAAGTGAATTCAAGTGTGTCTCACAAGGGGGACAGTTCTCCACGCTCCAACACCATGTAAAACAGCAGGGAAATCAAATCTGGTGCAGCTGAATCACTGCAGGAAATGGGAACTAACAGAACCATTCATTTTACTGAGCTCCCACTGAACTATATATAGGGTGACCTTTTCAAAGGGCTGAAAATTAGATGGAAAAAAATGATATTCACTGAGTTTTGACCATTGCCTAAAGGGGATACTATTAGGAGTATTAGCATACTTCTGAGGCATTCAACTCCAGGTATGGCCGTTTTATAAAGTCCGTTATTATAAGGTAAGAGATTAATGGCTTAAAGTCCAGTCAACAAACCTTTCTCCATCTTCCACAAAAGCACAGCAAAATAGTTCTAATCTGCAGAAATATTACCCTATTCTGTATTTTATATGGAATCAATTAGTTGCATTGAGTCCTTCAGAGTGGGAGCATTAAAGGGGTTATCCAACCCCTATAATCCCACCCAAAATGCCTGGGCACCTCATACAGGTTATGCCCACACAGCCGCCGCTGCATCTCCCCGTTGCGCTGATCAAAACATTGGGAGGTGGGCAGCCGAATAGCAGGCCGCAACGATACTGAGCCTCCCTAGTGACCTGCGATGCTAGGGAGGCTTATCCCAGTCCAGGCCTGTTATTGGCTGCCCCCCTCCCCCCCAGTCGAGTGGATGCAGTAGCGGCCATGCGGGCATCAGGAGCGAAACGGGTGCCTGCGGGTGGGATAAGCATAAATTGTATGAGGTGCCCGGGCATTATAGGGGTTGGATAACCCCTTTAAAGGTGTTATCCCATCTGGACATTTGTGGCATGTCTATATGATATACCATACATGTCTGATAGGTATGGGACTCGGACCTATGACACATTTGTCTAAATCACACAATTGTCCAGATTGGACAACCCCTTTAAATATTTCCATCCAGAATCAGAAACCCTTGATAAGGTTCAACTGACACATGTACAGGGCTCATAAACTACTTCCACTATATGGCCCCAATTTATTTTAGTTTGTGTTTTGTGTCAATTTTTGAAATCACAAAAACCACTCCATGCTGCAAAAATTTGACTTGTTATAAAAATCATGGCAAAATAGCCCAAAAAATGAATATGTTCACATTGAATGTTTTTCTGTTCTGAAAAGAAACAGCTGCAGTGGTTTTTAATCCTATGTACCTGGTCTTCGATCCTACCGAAAATGTCAGGTTCGTTTGGGGGACAAATTCTTGTGAAGTTCGTAACAAACCAGGTTAATTATGAATCGATTCCTTCGTCCTTAGTCTAGAAATGGATTCTGTCCAAAGATGTGGCAATTTGGCTCAACTAGGGTTTCTACTATTTTTTCTGACTCGCCCAAGAGGGGCTGGGCAAAAAGCGGTGAGGCTTTGTGGGGAAAGTGGCAGGGCCCCAAAATTATGGAACAATTGTGACGTAAAATTGTTTCAAAGTAAGCTAACCAGTACTCAGTCTAGAGTTATACAAAAGTACCATATTTATCATATGGCCTGGGCCACTGTGATGAATCTGGTGCAGGTCTACACAGCCTACGTTTATATCATCTACACTTTTAGTAAATCTGAGCCAGTGTATCCACGCGATGGTGATCATGCAGGGCACAGAAGTTGTATCTGCCTGATCACTCAATGGAGGACTACTTGGATAGACAGCAGCCCTCCAGTACTAATGGTTCGAATTGGAGTAAACTCCAGTCCCAGCCATTTATTCCCTTCTGCACTGTAATCAATGCTCCAAGGGAGGGGGCTTGCTTTGTCATCCCACTATCAGCCCTCGGGCTGCGTTCACTTGAATGGTCTTGTGGTTCCCATTACAGACATGAAAGAGTGATCAGTATATTAACCCCATAATAATAATAAGTGACAACTCATGTCAGTCATTGTTCCCTGGAGTACTGGTTGTCATCTGCTAGGAAACTGCGTATACGAATAGGCTTCTGGTCTTACTGTATTTAGCACTGGTCAGTGTAGTTTTCTATAATCCCTTTAATAGAGCACCTGATTGTACCTCGATAGGTTCTGACAAATGATTTCCAATTATTTTATTTATTGATTCAGGTGATTGATTAGTTAATTATTGTTATAATACTTCCCTATTTATTACATATCACTAGTGTGGAGCGAATCGAAGTATCCAAAGCAGAATTCGATTTGAAGTTAAGAAAAAATTTGATTTGCCACAAGTCCAATTTTACTTGCGCTTTGTGGTAACGAATCCTAAAATGGCAACTGCACACATTTCAAAGTGAAAGTAAGAAGCCCGGAGACGTGAAATGACCCATAAAACTGTGCAGCTAGCCAATCCGCTGTTAGCCGTCCCCCTGTGATGTCACAACCCTATTAAAGCTTCATCCTGTCTCCGCCATTTCACTGTGAGCAGAGCATCGGGAGAGATTTGACAATGTTGTTGAAAACTGGTTTAAAAAAGAAAATTGAAGAGGGGAGTGCAGGGAGACAGTAGGGAGACTGCAGATTGAGTGCATCACTGTGTGCATGACGTTCTACTGCACACACATTAAAAGTTAATCCATTAGTCTACTCATACAGTTGTTGGGGGAGATTTATCTAAACTGGTGTTAAGGCAAAACAGCTTAGTTGCCCATAGCCACCAATTGGATTCCAATTTTCATTTTGCAGAGCTCCTTTGGAAAAATAAAGTTGGAATCTGATTGGTTGTCCGTTTTGATAAATCTTCCTCAGTGTGCCTCAGTATATAAGGCAGTTGTATTATATTGATGTGTGCAGCATGTTCTACTGCACCCACATTCAGAGTTAATCCGTTATGTTACCAAAACAGTTACATTGCGTCCGTGTTTCAGGACGGTGTAATATTTCGCCCCGTTCAACTGTGTAGTGGAGTGAAATTTATTTGTTGTTACATAGCGTCAGTTTTAGGCCACGGTTAAATATTTTGCTAGTTCAACTGTGCAGTTTATCATAGCAACTGCATTCTGTTAATTAAACATGGCCGCTGGATTATTGCCATAAGAGACAAGAACCTGAAAACTAGCTGTCATATAAGTTGGTGACCAAACAGGAGCTGTTGCTGGTATGGGGTAATGGCACCTGAAGGGTTAAAAGTCCGCGACTGCCATTACCGCTGGTCGCAGACATTAGTTCCGGGTATCAGCTGTTTAAAACAGCAGACATCTGGTAGCCATGGTTGCGCGTGCCAGCAGGCCCCATTTTTAAATGCCAAATTTCAGTTGGCGGTCGGGAAATGGTTAACTTCCCAGCCTTTGCACTGAGAGGCCTGAGTATAGCTGATTTATAGCGATTTGTGAAAAATTAGTTAGTAACAAATCGAATTTCTTGTCAAAGTTCGGCGAATTGGCTGAATCTTATTTTTCAAAACTTCGCTCATCCCTTCATGAGCATATCAGAAGTGTGTTTCTAGGGTCTTCTGCACTTCTATAGTATAGCTGGTCAAGGCTTCAGCAAGCAATGTTTACATGGTTCTACAATTAATATTTCACCATCTCTGTATTAAAAGGGTTTCCAGTTCAGCCTCAAAACAGTAGAATAACCATGGAAGAATAATGAAACATCCCTTAAAGGGAGATTTGACAGAGCCACTCCATTAGAAGTCTGTACAGTGGTTGTGACAGATGTAGGTCACCTTGCTATGGATAGCACTGAACAGCCTCCAAGTATTCTGCAGACGTCTCAGCTTTATAGCCACATTGGAGCTCTGATATGTAGTAGAAATAGGTGAAGGTCTCTTCTGTTGTATCATTTTTTGTGGTAGATTTTCTGGCATTTTTGCACACAGTAGCCCAGATTTACTGTGTCTGGACCCAATATCTGTCAAACAATGGCACAATTTGGTGCAACTAGGGTTTCTACACTTTTTTCCAACTTTCTCAAGAAGGGAGTTGGCTTAGCAGAAGGGGTGGGGTTTATGACAAATATTGTGCCACAATTCTAGCTAAAAATTATGTTTCAAATTAAAGCAATTAAACCAACCCTTCACCACATTTCTCATCCAGCCTGAGCCACTGTGATAAATCTGCTGCAGGTCTAGATACGATCTATAGGATTAGTAAATCTGGTTTTATCAATAGTGAAAAAACACCAAAACCTACAGCATTCTGAGTTTTTTAAAAGAAGCAATAAAGACAAAAATGCCACCTATTGAAAAAAATTAACAAAACAAGGTAGCAAAAAAATAAAACGCTTGTGTGTCCTGCATTTCATATTTCCCATAGACCTTCAGACCTTTACAGAAGAAAGGCGCTGATGCAAAAAAAAAAAAAGCGAAAGTGCAGGAAAATATCACTAAAAATCGACATGCTAAAAAGCACCCTTTAAGTACGATCACATGGCAAAGTTGTGACATGGCGGTGCTGTGTTTGAGAACCGCGCAATATTAAGAGCCCCCAGCAGGCTCCATTTAAATGATTAGGTCTGCATTGTTTAGTCAGTCTGCATTGTTAATGGCTGCATGGCACCCACAATACTGTGCGGCCATTAACAATGCAGATCGACATCATATAGTACATATATAGTCTCTTTCTATCAAAGCTAGAACCAGCCCTGTACCGCACATGGATCCAGAGATCTCCCCATTCATTGCTCCAATTGTCCTGCTAGAGTTATTTCAGGCTGACATTCAGGGGGAGTGTCCCTTCTGCTGCAGCTCTTTCCCGGTAACTTCCACAGCTTATAAAAGATAAGGCTGGTGGCAGTTGAAGATTTAAACTGTGCTCATGCCACCATCTCAGTGAGGTGAACAAAAAATAAGGGAAAGAAGAAATAGCAGGTTCAGATACATTCTAGATACATTCTATTGTGTCTATACAACATTTTTAATTGAATGCAAGTATTCAGATCCAAGTGCTGGGTTGAAAAACGAAGAATATGTTTTGTGGCACAACCCCTGTAGTGGGAGACTGCTGCGGCTTGTATGGCTCTTTCAGATGGCTCCAAATGAGCCAGCACAATATGATGAGTGGTATTGGGGGCTTGACCTTCTCTCCCCCAACTCCGGCAATCAAGGTAGCAGAAGTATCTCTATTTCTATTAAATAAACTCCCTGGTTGACTCAGGTAGATGAAGCTACAAATCTAGGAGAAATTCACACTTTTCCCCCATAATCTGTCACAGCACTTATAGAGCAAGGTATGTCAGAAACATACTGGGTTCCCACTGATGTAACTCTCATGACCGGCCTAGCTGACATGTCAACAGTAAGGGGCGTTGCCCACGATCAATGCTGCTTCGGTACATATGGCCCACTCACAGACTGTATGTCTCAGAGGGCATACGGTAGAGTGCAAGGGCCCTAAGGTAACCATTTCAGGTAGGTAATACAGCTCTATATATGTGAGCATCCAGGGAGTCAAAAGAGATCCTTTGTGCTGGTCGTCCAGTTCTTGGCATGTATGATGTCGCATCCTGATCTTATTGTACTATATTGGATAAACTTACAAAAACCTCCTCAGTTTCCTCCCATGCTGTGATATCAGGCAGTATGGCTAGCTGTATCTGTTATCGGTATCTCCAGGATAACGGACGGGAAGTGGAGAATTAGAATTTCATCCGCCTCCCCATTGCCATCATCTCCTTACATTTCATTTTAAGTATTTTTTTATAGAATAACGTCATATAATTTTGCACATAGCTGTAATTGGCTTCTCTAACACAGATTTTTATTGCACAGCACTGGAAGAGCGGAATATAGACAGATACACATAAGTAAAAATAGAATGTATCCAAGGAACTGAAAGCCCGCAGATTGGAGACTGCAACGTGATGAAATGTCTGTGTGGAAGCTGGCTTAATTTTAGTTTAATTGTTTTTAATTGTACAACATTTTCGTTCTTCTTTGTGCAGTATTTCTGTACCAATTAGATGCTGCCTTTTCTTCTATCCACGCTAATGTCTTTTTTCTGCTTCTTTGCTTTCTCCAAATGTATCATTTCTTGAGTACACACTAGTTGTCATAATGATGCTGTGTATCTTGTGCCAGCATGTTGCTCCATGTACATGGCACTTGGTCTCATGCTGGGCGCTGGTGCTTTGGTAATGAAAGTTTAATGTTCCCCGGTATCTGTTTACACTGGGAGTGTAAAGATGTTGTGTCTCCCTGCATTTAAAGATGAGATGATACTGGGTATTACTGTCTGAATGCACCGTAACATGACCCCTCACTAAAGGGCTCGCCGTACTTCATCTGCCACTTTCAATTCACATTACAGCCCTGTAAAGTGACTCACACGGGTGAAGGTTAATTAATTCAGACCAAGCGTATGTTTGTGCAAAACACCATTTCCATCTTCTGCAATTAGCAGTCTTTCCCTTCTGTTTTCCATCACCATCTTCTTCTTTAACTCATCGTACTTTGACAGGTTTGCTGCTGCCTGGAGGAATAGTCCAGTAATCTTGCACCCCAGCATTGGCTGTATTATGAGATAAAAGTATATTTGCAATTACTTTTTATTAAATATTTTGCTCCATTTCTACTTTCTTGCGTGTATTCCTATACATTGCAGGCTGCTTAGTTCCATACTATGTAATCCTGAGCAGCCTGCAATGTATGAGAATATAGGCAAGCTGCAGAACAACATTTTTAATGAAACCTAATTGCAAATATGTTTTTGTCTCATAATACCTACAGAGCAATAAAAAATTTCCCTAGAGGTGTTCTTTTACTTTAAAAATTATATTTATATAATTTATTTATATTATTATTATTAATATTATTTATATAATTTATATAATAATTATATTATACTGTATTTTTCGCTCATAAGACAAACTTTTTTCCCCCAAAAGTGGGAGTGGGGGGGGGGGGGGAGTGCATTTTATGGAGGGAATACCAGTGAATGCTGCAATTATGGAAACGCTCACTAGTACACAGTAGGACCGGGAGTGGTGCATACAGCACTTCAGGCTGTACTCATCGCTCCCTGGTCTTCTCCAGGCGCCACGTTGCACTGTCCTGACTGTGTACAGCGTCATGATGTAGTGTGTGCAGTATGACCTGACGCTGTGCAACATCAGGTCACAGTGCAGTGCGAGCCTGGGGAAGACCAGGGACTGGTGAGTACAGGAAGAGCCACTGGATCTGCAGAGTGGCAGCTCGGTCCGAAGCTGGAGAGGTACATTCATTAATTTATTTTACGGTCTGATCTGAGGTCTGATGGTGGTCTGAGGTCTAATAATCAATCAATTGGGGTTTGGATCTAAAGTGTGATGGAGTCTGTTATGAGGTCTGATAATCAATGGGGATCTGATCTGAGGTCTGATGGGGGTCTGACATAAATTCTAATAATCAGTGGGGATTTGATCTGAGGTCTAATGAGGAATCGGGGTCTGATCACAGAGTGGGGGTCTGGTCTGAGGAGAATTGGGGGTGGGGCTGATGAAGACTAGGAGTCTGATCTGAGGTTTGATGAAAAAAATGTTTTCCTTATTTTCTTCCTGTAAAAACTAGTTCAGCCTGGTTTGTCTTAAGGTGCGAAAAATGAAGTGTAGCATCTAAGATTTTTTCTTTTAATGTACTAAGTCATCTCCACCACGTCTTCTGCACTTTGTGCAGCCTCTTAAGAATAATAGGTAGCCACGGACACCGAAAATACAGTAATTAGTATAATAGTAGTGATAAAGCAAAGCACCAAGAGGGACATTTATCAAGGCTGTTAGGGCAGTTTTCTGGCATGAAAAAGTAACTACTGTTGTTACATGCAACTTTCACAGCTCAATCTTGTGACTTTTTGTGAGCTACGCTACCCCACTCCACTTTGAAAAGTAGAGTGAAAGGTAGGTCTGTTTTGGCAAGCAGATCATTTTTATGGCACATTTATGTTTTACAACATTTTCAAATGTTGCAAAAATGATGCTGCCAGGCTCAGAACTTCAGATGACCTCCTGGCGTATGATAATTTACAATTGTGTAGCCATATTGCTCATGTGCTGAATTGTCTGCCAATTCATACATTTGACGCAAAGCCAGAAAAAAACGTAAAAGTGACATTAAAAGGATTGCAAGTCCTCCCACCCCCCCAAGTGTTTGAGCTCAGGATCTATTTAGATGAACAGAAGGAGCTGTAGGGAGAACTTTTTACAGTCATTTATCTCCTCCGTTTATCGAAACTCTTCCGCAAACACCTTCTCCTTGGCTTTCTCAATGGCTTCATATAATGTCTCTATGTTTGTCTTCATTTTCGTCTCACTAATGTAAATATTTTACTCCGCTTTGCCCGTGGAGAAGCCACAATGCTCCAGAGGTCTCTCTGTCAGCAAAAAAGGATTAATTGTGGTGGCCTAATTTAGCAAAACAGTGCAAGTGTTCACCACATTTCTTGTCTCTCATTACTCAGGATCACTTTGTATTCACTTGGGCCCTGCTTAAAAGAATGGCCTTTTCCCATTTATTCCAATCACTGAGCTGGAAGACTAGATTAAGAATGCAATGTAAAGAAGACCACGAGGCACAGCGTGTTTGAATGAATTTATGCCCATTTCCCCCCTTTTTCCCTAGATTTCTCTTGTAAAAGAACAGTTATATCTATTAATATCATAGTTTGCCACTTGGAGATGAATGTCCCAATTTATGTTGTCAGAGGTTGGCTCACCAAGAGAACCCTTTTTAAAGCAAAGCAAGTGGGTTATCGCCTGGAGAAGATGGTTCTGCGGACATTGGACGAGAGAAGTAACATTACATGGTTCAGGTGAATGTCCACCATGTAATAAATGGACATCCTGGGACTGTCAGACTGGGAGCTGCTCTTACATAGTTTTTCAGTTCTGGTGCATATTTGGGGACCCCCTCAATGATGTCCATATGTCTTAATAGGGCATTTAGAAACAGTGGTCTTTATGAGGCATACCCTTTAATATTTTACTTTCCAAATTATTATTTTTACTGTCACAGTTTGTGACTGACCTGAAGCAATGGTCCCCAACATTCACACATTGAGGTTTAACACTGACAAATGTAAGGTTATGCACATGGGAAGGAATAATGCAAGTCACCAGTACATACTGAATGGTAAAACACTGGGTAACACTGACATGGAAAAAGACCTAGGAATTTTAGTGAACAGCAAACTAAGCTGTAGAAACCAGTGTCAGACAGCTGCTGCCAAGGCCAATAAGATAATGGGTTGCATCAAAAGGGGCATAGATGCCCGTGATGAGAACATAGTCCTGCCACTTTACAAATCACTAGTCAGACCACACATGGAGTACTGTGTACAGTCCTGGGCTCCTGTGAACAAGGCAGACATAGCAGAGCTGGAGAGGGTTCAGAGGAGGGCAACTAAAGAAATAACTGGAATAGGTGGACTACAGTACCCAGAAAGATTATCAACATTAGGGCTATTCACTTTATAAAAAAGACGACTGAGGGGAGATCTAATAACTATGTATAAATATATCAGAGGTCAGTACAGAGATCTCTTCCATGATCTTTTTATCCCCAGGACTGTTACTGTGACGAAGGGACATCATCTGCGTCTGGAGGAAAGAAGGTTTGTACACAAACATAGAAGAGGATTCTTTACGGTAAGAGCAGTGAGACTATAGAACTCTCTACCTGAGGAGGTGGTGATGGTAAGTTCGCTAAAAGAGTTCAAGAGAGGCCTGGATGTATTTCTGGAGTGTAATAATATTATAGGTTATAGTTACTAGAGAGGGGTCGTTGATCCAGGGAGTTATTCTGATTGCCTGATTGGAGTCGGGAAGGATTTTTTTCCCCTAAAGTGAGGAAAATTGGCTTCTACCTGACAGGTTTTTTGTTTTTTTTTGCCTTCCTCTGAATTAACTTGCAGGATAACAGGCCAAACTGGATGGACAGATGTCTTTTTTTTAACCGTATAAACTATGTTACTGTGTAACATACTTTTTCAGGATAGGCCATGGATATTAAAACCCTGCAAAACCCCTTTAAGGCACTTTTACATGGGCTGATGCAAAGGCAATTGTCAGGGAAAATCTGACGGTTCATACCCAATAATTGCCCTGATCCCCGGCCTGTGTTATATAGATGCAAGTAAAGTTGAAGTGCTACAGTCAGACAGCAACCTGATTGCTTTTATCTAATTACCTAAAATGAAGGTGATTTGTAAATTCCATAGAAACTCACGGCACACCAGCGCAGGGAGGAAGCAATGTCAGCACTCAGCAATTATGCAGACATTATTTACTAGACTTTAACTTGTGGATTATTAATGCATCAAGGGCAGTAAACAGCACACAGCATTTTATGTCACTGACTGCGGCAGTCTCTTAGATGTGGGCAAAGTGCAACAGCCCCAAGTGCTAGAAACATAAGACTATTTAAAATCATTACACAAGCAATTAAAATGTATTGCTTCTGGATCAAGGGATGCGATGAATCACTAATAAGCAACTAATAACCAACTCATATAGGATTGCTATAGGCTGCAGTAATGGTTGCCTAGCAACTGGGAGCAAACATGACAAGTGTTACATATGTTCAGGGATTGCCTCGCCATCATTCATTTAAAGGGGTTGGCTACTTTCTGGCTACTTGTGACCTATGTGTATGTAAGATGACTATATGGCACTGACTAATATAGCCTTTGTTGATAATCTGTGCCGTTTGCTGTATCTCATAACCTATGTCCAATTGTTGGACAAATCTTCTCTGCTGTCCACATAGAGGTCCTATCCATAAGATGGCTGCTGATGGAGGGTCATGTGACCAGGCACATGACTCTGCCTCCTCCATCCTAAAACACTGCACCTGCACCTCACTAAACTCCCCACAATCCAGATGCAAGGTACAGGGTATTTATATAGAGGAGACTGACTGTTTTTTCTGGTCACATGACCCTCCATCAGCGGCCATCTTACAGACAGGAACTCTGTGTGGACAGCAGAAAAGACTTGGCCAACAAGGGTCATACCTTATGAAATATAGAAAATGGAGCAGAATTTCAACAAAGGCTATATTAATAAGTGACATATAGTCATCTTACAAACACATTGGTCTGCAACACCCACAGGGAGGTCAACCGCTTTAATAGTCCCAGGTATTAAAGCAAATTGTTGTAATTGGGTGGGGAATGGTGAAAGGAGTCCTGGGTCCGATTTGAAAAAGGACAACATGCATGGGGTTTTTATGTTCCCACCATGTTTGCTTTGGTTTCCTCCGATATTCCAGAACCGCCGGTGATTGGTTGATTGACTGTATTGTGTATGTGTACACTTCAGAAAGCGTATTAGACCGTGAAGCTGACTGTGGGCTTATTAGTCCAGTAGATGGAATTTCTCAATGACTGACAGCTTCCGTGTTTTGCAGATCCGCAATTGCGGGTCCATGGAATGGAGCAACACAGAGTGCTGTCCGCATCTTTTGCGGCCCCATTGAAGTGAATGAGTCTGCAACCAAGCTGCAAAATGGCTCGGATGCGGACCCAAAGTGTGCATCACTCCTTAGCAGGAATGTCACTGAATAAAATACAAGTTCCCACAATATAATATACTGCTCACAACTCGGACAGCTTAGGTTTAACGACAATCAAAGAGACACCATGTTAGAATAAGTCTAAAAAGAAGAGCTTATGTCCTTATAAGAATTTATTGATTCTGAAGGCAGCATACAACAGTGACAGACACCCTTATTACTGCGCTGTGTCCTTTCTGGTTAATATGCGGTCGTATAAGGTTCAGCACAAGCAGAGCACCTTGTTATCCAAGTGTCCCCATATTCATGAGTGCTCCTCTAACTTCCCACTGCTGATGGACAGCTTTCTCCCTATTTGCGTGCATACTGTAGCTGTCATTTGGCTGTAGGTGGGGGAGCCCACATCTAATGAACATGGAGGACTCCATAACGTGTGTACATCACGGACGGGACTCCTGGCTCACACAGTGCTTGTCTTGGGTTGCACCTGTTTTTCTTAATATTTTTGCAGATTATTAGTAGATTTATTGGTAGGACAAATGCACAGACACAATCATATTAGGATCTTTAGCCATTCAATTTCCGTTTTCACATTAGGAGCCAGATGTGCACCATTGGGATGTGCTGTTTTCCCTCTGCCCACCAGAGGGCAGCATTATGGCATTAGTTTCTGAGTAGAGAGAGCTGTTGTGGAGTTCTTGGTTTATGCACAGTAGCAAATTCAATATTCATGTCATTTATAAGAATATATAAGAATTATATTCATATTACAGCACAAGCTACAAATATGTTATGCATCAGAAATATGTTGTACCTAAATTTTCATGTATCATTATCGTAACTGGATAAACTGCTAAGTTTGATACTAGCTATTATGAGCTTGGCTTCATATCAAATAAATACAAACATTTCATAATGAGTAAAAGCAGATTTCAAAATAAGGGAGATTGAAGAAATATGGAAACAACCCTTGGTGACGAATATTTGGAAACATTTATTTTCTGGCTGTTTTAATCATCAGATGTTCTTCATTCACAGTTAGGGCTCATGCCTTTAGCACAACACAACTGATCTTGGATTGTGACATCACAGAAGTTATCTGTTCATTGTTTTGAAATAACCTTCAGTAACAGTATCATCTCTGGCCTCCTTTAGGTTGATGGCCTATGTGATAGTGACGTGTTTGATGGTCCATGCGTGCCTCTGCAGCTTATGATAAAACTAGAGTCATTTTAGAAAGGAGCAGACGCTGAACCCCATAATGTTCCCGGGCTATGACCTTGCACAGTAATCTCTTTTCAGGAATTTATTTGTTGCAGTAAATTGGACTAGAATTCATAAATCCTTTGCCGTTTTATCCCTGGTATATTTTGCTTAAACCCAGAGACAGATGGAGCACATGGTGATTAACCTTCAGATAAAATCTTGTGTGTTGAGATTTAAAACCTCAGCCGCTTCTATTATAATAATTATCCTTAAATTGTATTAACCATAAAAACTGCTCCTCATATCGTAGGCAAAATCCTTCATCTGACAGAAGTGTACATTTATCCCAGCCTTCTCCATTATGTCCCCCATGATGGAATGTTGTGTCCGGAGCTTCATGTTTCTTCTTCGTGGGCTGTCGCAGCATTTCACAGATCATTGTCAGACCCTTTTGTCAACGTGTAATCCACTACTATAATTGTTCTCAATATTTTACTGCCTACAATTTGCGCTGATTCAAATAAAATATACACACAAAGCTTTCTTAGTTTTATAAGCCACACTTGAAAAGCGTCCTCCATACAAGGTTCTATTCTCTTATTGAATTAAAGAGGTTGTCCAATGTTTATGTTTTAAATGTCACAAAAATTCCCCCCCAGCAGTCACATACCACTTATGTCTCATGTCACTACTACAACCAATCACTGACCTGAATGGACATGAGTTCATGAATGGCGTGTGACCACTTCAGGCCCAGCAGGATCCGAGCAGTGGGGACTGAAACGGTGGTGCTATGTCGGCAGGACATTGAATTTAAAGGCAAATGTGGTTTTGTCTCACACAGCACCCTACTGTCTGGCATGTTTTAAAAAATTCTCTTTAGGACATTCTTTATTAGAGTTTCTGCATATGAGATATGCAGTGGTACGGTTACAGGAAAATATGGTTCCCAACCAGACCCTCAATCCGATGACCACACAAATATGCATAATAATTGGATATAGTATATGCAGTATGGACAGAAGCCATTTGGTCATTGTGTCACTTGTTAGCATTTCGAAGACAGGAAGAGCACATTGTAAAGGAAAGGGAGTTAGACAACGTTCTCTTGGCCAACAGATTGGAAGATATTTGGGTGGTCCTAGGGTGGAATCAATGGTAGTAGCTGGGACACAGAATGATATAGGCTATGTCAAACTTGGGGCCTGTGGCTCTCTTTCCCTGCAACCCCTGGACAAACAGCACTTTAGGAGTAAGTTAAGTTATATTATATATGTGCTTTCTGTGTATGTATTGTATTGTAAGGGTTTTTTAAAGTAACTGATTGGTTCTCCCCTTTAATTCTATTTAATACTTTGTAGAATAGTTTATAAGTTTCCCTTGTAATAAAGTGGGTTAGAGAGATAATACCCATCCCCCAATTGTGCTGATAAGACCACATTCCTGAGTGATCTCAGAGACATGTGTGATGCACACTGGAGGAGGGGCTAACAGGTTAAAAGTCTGCTACCCACCTTGTCTCAGCAGACTCGATCAGGCCTCCATCTCCATAGGATGTGAGTATGACTTTGCCCTATTTCTTTTGTACACCCTGGGGTGTCGGTCATGTATTACAACAGGGATAGACAGCCATGGCTTATAGCATGATCAACAGGGTCTCCACCCCATTGGCTTGTGATGTTTATTTACTTTTTTATTCTGTATGTGATTTCTTTGTTTTATCGTATAATTAATCACCTAGTATATATAATTATTCACATAGCCTGCGTAAGCTTATTTATTTGCAAATCTTTCGGATTCCCTTAACAATGCAGTATGTACACTACTCACAAAAACTTAGGGATATTTGGCTTGTGGTGATATTTCAGGATGAACCAAAAATGCACTATAACCTTTACAGGTCAACTTAATATGACCTTCTCTAAAATTTTGAATGCACATGTCCAACTGTTCAGTGTTTCAGTACTTTTTGCACAACTTGACATTCTCTAACAAGGAGCCTAACAACGTAGTTCACAACAGGTGTTTGGTCCATGAATCGCCCAATAAATTTCCTGGTTCAATTATGATTGGTATTTAAACAGTCCTCCTCATCATGCTTTGCATATTTTGACATTATAAGACCAAGACAACACCTAACTTGATCAACAGTACCTTGCCATTGCGAGCCTTCAAGCAGGAGGTTCTCACACGGAAGTGGCCACAGAGTGTCATCAGCAGGTTGCAACAGAGATACAGAGGGAAGTGGACATCCTTTGGCCACATCCCACACTGATGACCGCTTCATTGTAAGCAATGCCCGGTGGAACTGAAGGATGAATGCCACACAACTCCAGGCACATTTAAGGAAGGTGGGAGACACCCAAGTGTCACATCAGACCATTCAAAACCATTTACATCAGCGTGGTCTGCGTGTTAGATGACCTGCAAGGTTACCTGACCACAGGCGTCATCGTCTTACATGGCCCAGGGAGCATCTATGCTGGACAAGGGGGCCTCAGTGCTGTTCACTGATGAAAGTTGATTCATGCTGAGCAGAAATGATGGCCACCAACGATGTTGGAGGTGTCAAGAAGACCGCTGTGCATCAGCCACTGTTTGCCTTTGGTGGTGTTACAGTGTGGGCAGGTGAGTCTAGTCAATACAGAGCTACCCTACACTTTGTGAATGGTACAGTGACAAGCCCATAGTACTTGAATAACATCATTAATCCAGTCATTGTGCTTCTGTATGAACAACGCAGGCCTAATGTCATCTTTATGGATGACAATGCACCAGCTCCTCGAGGTCGCATCATAAGAGTATGGCTGCTGGAGACTGGGGTACCTCAAATGGAGTGGCCTCCACTTTCTCCAAACCTGAATCCGATTGAAAATCTATGGGATCAGCTGAGTCGCTTGTAGAGGCTCATAACTCTGTACCACAGAACCTTAGTGACCTGAGAGATGCCCTTCAAGAAGAGTGGGATGCCATGCCTCGCCCGACAATAAGTCGACTTGTGGAACAGAATGAGACGGCACTGTCAAGCTGTAATTGATACTCAAGGCCACATGACAAGTTAATGAGACACTGACATTTTTGTGGGGGTATACCCACCACTGGTGTTGGCTTTTGTTTCAATAAATTATTTGAGATGAGGAAATCACCATTGCTGCTTCTACCATTTAATGCCCTACGTTCATGATATAATAACACTGTAGCGTGAACATTTTACATACATTTCACCTGAAAGCCAAATATCCCTAACTTTTTGTGAGTAGTGTAAGTATAATATATCAGTAGACTTTATATGTGTACATATAGATATTTGTAGTATGTAACTATATTCCATTTACACATGGATCCTGTGGCCTCTACGTGTTTAAAGACGTGTAGATTATATATGCTATTTATGCATAAGATTCTATATGTACATGTCCTAATGGTCAGGTACTGGATGTGAATTGGTTAGAAGTGTAGATCCAGTAGACAGTATATGTTGGGATCTGGATATACAGTGGGGAAAAACGTATTTAGTCAGCCACCAATTGTGCAAGTTCTCCCACTTAAAAAGATGAGAGAGGCCTGTAATTGACATCATAGGTAGACCTCAACTATGAGAGACAAAATGAGAAAACAAGTCCCGAAAATCACATTGTCTGATTTTTAAAGAATTTATTTGCAAATTATGGTGGAAAATAAGTATTTGGTCACCTACAAACAAGCAAGATTTCTGGCTCTCACAGACCTGTAACTTCTTATTTAAGGGGCTCCTCTGTCCTCCACTCATTACCTGTAGTAATGGCACCTGTTGGAACTTGTTATCAGTATAAAAGACACCTGTCCACAATCTCAAACAGTCACACTCCAAACACCAATATGGTGAAGACCAAAGAGCTGTCGAAGGAAACCAGAAACAAAATTGTAGACCTGCACTAGGCTGGGAAGACTGATTATGCAATAGGCAAGCAGCTTGGTGTGAAGAAATCAACTGTGGGAGCAATAATTAGAAAATGGAAGACATACAAGATCACTGATAATCTCCCTCGATCAGGGGCTCCACGCAAGATCTCACTTCGGGGGGTCAAAATGATCACAAGAACTGTGAGCAAAAATCCCAGAACCACACGGGGGACCTAGTGAGTGCAGAAAGCTGGGACCAACGTAACAAAGTCTACCGTCAGTAACATACTACGCCGCCAGGGACTCAGATCCTGCCAGACATGTCCCCCTGCTTAAGCCAGTACATATCCGGGCCCGTCTGAAGTTTGCTAGAGAGCATTTGGATGTTCCAGAAGAGTATTGGGAGAATGTCATATGGTCAGATGAAACCAAAGTAGAACTGTTTGGAAGAAACACAACTCGTCGTGTTTGCAGGAGAGTGAATGCTGAGTTGCATCCAAAGAACACCACCCCTACTGTGAAGCATGGGGGGGTGGCAACATCATGTTTTGGGGCTGTTTCTCTGCAAAGGGACCAGGATGACTGATCCGTGTACATGAAAGAATGAATGGGGCCATGTATTGTGAGAATTTGAGTGCAAGCCTCCTTCCATCAGCAAGGGCATTGAAGATGAAACGTGGCTGGGTCTTTCAGCATGACAATGATCTCAAGCACACCGCCAGGGCAATGAAGAAGTGGCTTTGTAAGAAGCATTTCAAGGTCGTGGAGTGGCCTAGCCAGTCTCCAGATTTCAACCCTATAGAAAACCTTTGGAGGGAGTTGAAAGTCTTTGTTGCCCAGCGACAGCCCCAAAACATCACTGCTCTAGAGGAGATCTGCATGGAGGAATGGGCTAACATACCAGTGTGTGCCAACTAGAGTTGATCGAATCCTAAAATATTCGGGGATTCGGAATTCGGCCCGAATTTTCCACGGGATTCATGGGTTCGAGCCGAATCACGAATCCCATTAAAGTCTATGGGAGACCCGAATATTTTTGCAGGGGCCAAAGGTTCTGCACAGTCAAGTTTGCCCCAACATGTGAAAACCTCAGAAAAAGATGGAAACACCTTGGAAATGGATAGGAAGCACCAGGGGCAGCATGTAGGGATGCCTCTGAGGCTCCCTAATTGCACCATTTTTTCTAAATCTGGCCAATAGTCTGGTGATGACCCCAAGGCGATTTTCAGGGACACGGTAATGGTGACCCACTTAAAAATGCTGCCTGACAACCTGGCGGTGAACCCCTGATTGTCTGTCTTTCAATAAGATTGCAGTGTAAAGCATGGTGGTGAGCCTCAGTATGACTTTTTGGATGGAGATTGCATGTGGTCACGTACTCCCTGGAACCCCATAGTCACCCCTTCTCTGATGTGCTACCCCAGAACATTCTCTGCCCCAATTCGCAAGACCTTTTGCAGTCTCAGTGTGCTGACAGTGGGGATTTACCAGTGTTGTCTGAGGAGATGGTGGACAATGGCGAGACACAGGTGTCAGGGGGGTGTGGTAGTTGAAAGTGAAGCAAGTTACAGTGGGGACTCCTTGGGGGGACTTTCTCATGATGGGACAGATTCAACTTGGGTGGATCAGGCACAGGAACAGATCAATTTTATTTTTTTGTGTTTATTTAACTTTTATTTAGCACAAATAACCACAGAGATATTTATTCGTTCTCTTCGCTGCGCAGTCTGGCGTTGGGGTTCGTCACTTTGATGGCGAGCTGTGCCGCTCTCTCCACAATGGTCTTTCGGTTCTTTGAGGAGACGTTGTGGGCGATTTCTGCACAGAAGGACTTGTTGCTCATCAACAGAACCTCGAACTCCTTGACATTGTGGACCAGGAATTTGCGGAACCCTGTGGGCAGCATGTGTTTGGTCTTCTTGTTGCTACCGTACCCAATGTTGGGCATCAGGATCTGCCTCTTGAACCTCCTGCGGGCTCTGTTGTCAATACCTCTGGGTTTATGCCAGTTACGCTTAATCTTTACATCACGGTCTGATTGATCACTGTGTTTATTATCTCTGTACTGTGACATCACTGTGTTTATTATCCCTGTACAGTGACATCACTGTGTGTATTATCCCAGTACTGTGACATCACTGTGTTTATTATCCCTGTACTGTGACATCACTGTGTTTATTATCTCTGTACTGTGACATCACTGTGTTTATTATCCCTGTACTGTGACATCACTGTGTTTATTATCTCTGTACTGTGACATCACTGTGTTTATTATCTCTGTACGGTGACATCACTGTGTTTATTATCCCTGTACGGTGACATCACTGTGTTTATTATCCCTGTACTGTGACATCGCTGTGTTTATTATCCCTGTACAGTGACATCGCTGTGTTTGTTATCCCTGTACAGTGACATCGCTGTGTTTATTATGTCTGTACAGTGACATCGCTGTGTTTATTATGTCTGTACAGTGACATCGCTGTGTTTGTGATCCCTGTACAGTGACATCGCTGTGTGTATTATCCCAGTGCAGGAAGAGGTAAGTGGTCTGTGTTTGTGTGTTTGTGTGTTTGTTTTCTATTTTTCAGGGTCGTGAATGCAGAGGACTACGTCGGACCAGTTTTTTTTTTTTTTTTTAATAAAATGGTCAAACGGGTCTGGGGGAGTGTTTATTTCAATAAAATGTTTTATACTTGTGTGTGTGTATTTTTTTTTTTTTACAATACTACAGTTTTAGTAATTAGGGCTATCTACAGACGGCCCTGATTACTAATACTGGGCTTAGTGCTTGCCGGTATGGCAGGCCAGCACTAACCCCAACATCTATTACCAGGGGTACCGGGAAGAGCCGGGTACCCGCAGGACCGGACCTTCTAAATTGAGGGTCTGGCTCTGGGGCGGCTGCAGGCTGGTACCATTAGGCTGGGAAGGGCCAATAACCGTGTCCCTTCCCACCCTGGTAGTGCCAGGCTGCTGCTGCTGGTTGTATCTGGCTGGCGAAGGAAAAAAGGGGGGGACCCCACGCCATTTTTTTTACAAAAATAATTAAATAATTTTTAAAAAATGGCGTGGGGTCCCCCCCACGCTGCGTCAAGTCATAGTGCGTGCCGGAAGGGAAGACAGTGGAGCGTGGGAGCCGAGGACAGCGGCAGTGCGGCAGGACAGGTAAGTATGCTTTTTTTAAGTGGCTGGGTGGCTTGGGGCCTGGATCCTCCGGTCCTCTGGTGGGCCAGTCCGACACTGTATAGCAGGCTGATGAAATTTTTTTCCCAACTCACTGCACCGTGTATTACAGATCAGTGAAATTCCACGGACAATATAGATACACAGGTAATATTATTTTTCACACCTATCTCAAAAAAAAAAATTACACAGTTTGCGCAAATAAAACTGGAATCTACAGATCAATACGGTATCTATAGACTGTGAGGTATATAGCAGGCTGATGAAATTTTTTTCCCAACTCACTGCACCGTGTATTACAGATCAGTGAAATTCAACGGACAATATAGATACGCAGGTAATATTATTTTTCATACCTATCCCCAAAAAAATATTTACGCAGTTTGCGCAAATAAAACTGGAATCTACAGATCAATACGGTATCTATAGACTGTGAGGTATATAGCAGGCTGATGAAATTTTTTCCCAACTCACTGCACCGTGTATAACAGAGCAGTAAAATTCAACGGACAATATAGATAGATATGCAGGTAAAATTATTTTCAGACCTATCCAAAAAAATGTACGCAGTTTGCGCAAATAAAACTAGAATCTACAGATCAATACGGTATCTATAGACTGTGAGGTATATAGCAGGCTGATGAAATGTATACCCTAGTCACTGCACAGTCATGCACAGGAATATATCTGTTTACAGATGTATAGTTTGAGCTATGTGGCTGGACAAGGTGTACCAGGCACAGCTCTGCACAGAATACAGGCTTACAGCATATACTGAATTTTTCTCACAGAATCAATTAGTTTTTAAAAGACTGTTGGGGCTTCCTATCCTACACAGAATACAGGCTTACAGTATATACTGTATACTGTTCTTCAGAGTATAGTCTTTAAAAGGACTGTTGGGGCTTCCTAACCTAACTCCTAACTAACTGCTTGCTGCACACACTACACTAGCTAACACTGTCTGTCTCTTCTCCTTCCCAAAGCACAATGAGGCTGATGCTGCAGGTCCCTACCTTATGTAAATTTATGTCACATGTCACTGCCAGCCAATCACTGCTGGGGAGGTATAGGGGCTGTTACATCACAGCAGGCGTTCCCACAGGCTTCCTTTTGATGCTGATTGGCTGAAAAAAACGGGCATTTCAAACTTGCAGTGACGCACGAATAATCACGAGTCCGCGCTGCCTCGGGATGCCGAGCCGAAGCGGGCAATATTCGTGCGAATCACGAATATTGCCGCTTCGATTCGCTCATCACTAGTGCCAACCTTGTGAAGACTTACAGAAAACGTTTGACCTGTCATTGCCAATAAAGGATATATAACAAAGTATTGAGATGAACTTTTGTTATTGACCAAATACTTATTTTCCACCATAATTTGCAAATAAATTCTTTAAAAAAATCAGACAATGTGATTTTCTGGATTTGTTTTCTCATTTTGTCTCTCATAGTTGAGGTCTACCTATGATGTCAATTACAGGCCTCTCTCATCTTTTTAAGTGGGAGAACTTGCACAATTGGTGGCTGACTAAATACTTTTTTTCCCCCACTGTATATATTGTGCACACATGCACATTAGTAGCCACATTTGCTTAGCATCCAGGGAGGTCCAGAAATGAGGCAGCTGTGTGTGGTGGTTGCATTTGTTACGTCTGTATCTTCTTGTAATGTCCATTGCTTTGTCACCTCTTTGTTATCAGTAAAGTATTTTTATACAGTATCTGTGAGGGTTGTATGTTACTCCTGGGGTGTATGAATGACTGGAGGAGGTGCATATTAATAAATGGGTTATATAGGAAACAAAGGCAACAGTCTAGGAACAGACCAAAAGGGACAGAATACAGACACAGGTATAAATCTCCATTTTCCAATAAGCCAAATTTCCCTTTATCAGGTACATATAGAAGATGCACCGTATACACATCCAAAAATAAAAAGCAACACTGCAGACAAAACAATGCAGTCAAACTCTTAAGAGAATAATGCATACTAAAGAGAACAAATGACAACAACAATGGCAACAACAGTAACAGTAATTGACCCCATGTACTTAGCCACTTCCAGACACAAAAATGAAAAACGGACACAGCTCATATATCAATCCTTGGTACTAATTTGTATAATATATGTATTAACATTACCCCATTAGTATAGCATAGGGCCTTATTAACAAGACAAACCTTAGAAAGAAAGCCGTTTACCTCATCTATATTTAATGACGTTGAAATTGTATAATTTACCTGCAATAAAGAGGTATTTCCATCTGAGACATTGATTGCATATCATTAAGATATGCCATCAGTGTCAGATGTGTGTGCGTCTCTCTGGGACTCACTCCTAGCTCCAGTACCCCTAAGGACCCCATAAATCCAAAGCGTTTTAATGACAATATATGTCTACCACACATGCAACAACAAGCTCATCACATCGCCAACAAATAGTTTTAAAAAATCTTTTACAGTCCCCTTTAATTGCAGTCATAATTATATTCAGGACCACTGGAGCTCTTGATAGACCAGGGTGCCAAGTGCAGGGACAGTTGTAGTACACATTCGTGTATTCAATTTTTTCTATCTTGTCTTGTTTTCTGGCCATATACAGCGCACAGATAACATGCCGTCTGCAGTTTAGCTCAGCAGTGGTCCCAGGAGTTATCTATGAGATACAAGAACCTTTGTTGTTCACCCAGAGCCCAGAGGGGTCTGGCATCAAATGACACAATGGATGGGACTGGCAACCATTCTGAGTAATCCTTTCCTTGTTCTTTAGCCTACTAGTTGTGATGCCAGAGTGAGCACAGCACTTTCAGTTTAGGTAATATACTTGGCAAATCTGTTTGGATGGTCACGTCTTCTGAGAGTTTCTTTAGCCAACCATATGCTAACTTACCACATGGTTTGACTGAACAGCACTGTCCTATTGATCTTATAATTGGGCAGATTTTTCAGGGCAGTGACCCTAGTTTTATAGATGAACATAGCGTTCAGTTGCAACATCATATTTCTCTAGCTCTCTCAAACAATATGATAGATATCAGAAAAAGTAGGCCTAGCTTTCAAGTCACACTCTGATCTGTCATTGTTCTATACAAAAAAGTGGGAGTGAACTACCAGGTACAACTTGTCATATTTTAGTAGTTACATGTACCATGGGCCATGGAGGAGTGAAGCAGAAGATTTGAGTGGTAGTGGCTGTGTCTGCAACAGTTATTCACGGTGGCATTCCTTACACTCCATAGGGCCAACAGTGACAAGAGGGTGCACCCTTTCTTTCATTGGGACACACCCTGATTTTTGGGTCTCCTGCCTGATGGTAGTTGGGATGCCCTTGGTGTTAAGAGTCTTGTACAGATACAAGGCAGGAGAGGTAGGTGCTTTGGCTGGAGAATGGTGCTGGAGTCAGTAACCAGGTCAGTTGTAGAAAATAGATACGTCTCTCTTTACTAATGTGCAGAATAGGAATTTTTGTGTGGATATAAGGAAGGATGGAGGTTACAATACACCTTTACAGTCATCACAATACATTAGTAAGTTCCTTCTATTAACTTGTGGAAGGGTGTATCAGCAATGTCTTTCTCACTGTTGTAAAGTCTTTATCATCCTTAAACAGCAAATTCCTTACTTACCAATGCTTGGCCATGGAAATTCTGGTCTAGTTCTTTCTTTCTCTGTCTTTTTCTGGACTACTGTGAAGTAGAGATACAAAATTCTAAGGAGTGAGCAAATGTAGCTCCTGTCAATTCCTCAGCTCACCCTGACTGAACAAGAGGTGGACCTAAGTCCATTGCCTAGCTTCCTACAGAGGCAGAGTCTGGATTTCTAAAGGGAATTTGTACTGTACATGGCAGTGCTAAGTAGTGATATATAACATGATTAACCCTTAGGATACCGGCGCCGTACATGTATGGCGCTGAAAGCCAGGACAAAAATCCCTGCACCCGCCCGATCAGCTACAGGGGTCCGGCAGTGGCCGATAGCCGGACCCCTGCTGTATGCATTGGCATCGGTGAAAACACCGATGCCGGTGCATTAACCCTGGCACTGCCGCGGTCAGCGCAGACCGCAGCAGTGCGAGGGTTAATGCACCGGCATCTGTGTTTTTGCGGGTATCCTAAGGGTTGCGATCCCCATCGGGTCCCCGCGCTGCTGTGATGGGGACCCGATGGCAGGGAAGACAACCCGATGCCTTGCTTAGGCATCTGACTGCCTTCTACGGAAGCCTGTGAGATCCAGCCCCCTGGATCTCACAGGCAGCAGGCTGTAAATGTATTACACTGGTAATACACTTACAGCCAATGCATTACAATACAGAAGTATTGTAATGTATTGTGCAGGGGATCAGACCCCCAAAAGTTGAAGTCCCAGACTGGGACAAAAAATAAAGTGAAAAAAGAAGTTAAAAAAATAAAGTTGTACAAAAAAATTAAAGTTTCAAGTAAAAAAAAAAGCGCCCTTTTCCCAAAATAAAGTTTTAAAAAATTGTAAAAAATAGGGAAAAAAAGAAAAGTAGGTATATTAGGTATCGCCGCGTCCTTATCCACTGGCTCTATGAAAATATCACATGACCCACCCTGCTAGGTGAACGCCGTAAAAAATAAAAAAAATAAAAACAGTGTAAAAAAACCTTGCCTCACAAAAAGTGTAATACCAAGCGATCAAAAAGACGTATTAATCCCAAAATGGTACCAATCAAACCATCATCTCTTCCTGCAAAAAGTGAGACCTTACCTAAGACAATCGCCCCCCCCAAAAAAAAGGCTCTCAGAAAATGGCAACACAAAAAAAAAGATTTTATTTTGTTCAAAAATGCATCTAATGTGTAAAACTTAACAAAAATAAAAATGTTAGACATATTGGGTATCATGGCATCCGTATCAACCTGCTCTATAAAAATATTACATGAGATGGCCTCCCAGGAGAATGCTGTAAAAAAAATTTTTTTAAAACTATGCCAAAACAGCTATTTTTTTCCCTCTTGCCTCATAAAAGTATAATAGCAGGCGATCAAAAAGGCGTATTTACCCCAAAATGGTACAAATCAAGTCATCGCATCCTGCAAAAAATGAGACCCTACCTAAGACAATCGCCCGAAAAATAAAAAAAAATAGGACAGTTAGAAATGGCAACACAAAAACAAGATTTAATTCTGTTCAAAAATTAATTTACTGTGTAAAACTTAACAAAAATAAAAATAATAGACATATTGAGTATTGCCGCGTACGTAACAACCTGCTCTATAAAAATATCAAATGATTTGCCCCTCCGGGTGAATGCTGTAAAAAAATATAAAAAAAAAAACGTCAAAACAACTATTTTTTTCACCTTGACTCACAAAAAGTGTAATACCAAGCGATCAAAAAGTTTTATGTACCCCAAAATGGTACCAATGAAAACGTCACCTCATCCCGCAAAAAATAAGACCCCACATAAGACAATAACTAAAATAATCAAAATCTGTGCTGCAAAATCCATATGGCGCTCCTTTAGTCCTGCCATGTGCCCCCACAGCAGTTTACCACCATATATGGGGTGTTGCCGTATTCAGGAGAAAATGGGTAAGAAATTATGGGGTGCTTTTCTCCTGTTACCCCTTGTGAAAATGAAAAATTTGGGGCTAAAGCAACATTTTATTGGAAGAAATTAAACTTTTCATTTTCACAGCCAAGTGTTTCCAAATTCCGTAAAACGATTAGGGGGTCAAAGTGGTCAGTACACCCCTTAATATATTCTTTATATGGGGTCACTTTTTGAGGGTTTCCACTCTAGGGGTACGTCAGGGTCTCTTCAAATACAAAATGGTGCCTAAAAACCATTCTAGCAAAATCTGCCTCCAAAATCCATATGGCGCTTCTATTCCTTCTGACCACTGCCACAAACCCTTAGAGACGTTTACCACCACATATGGGGTATTTCTGTAAACTGCAGAATCAGTGTAATGTATATTGAGGTTTAGTTTGCTGTTAACCCTTGCTGTGTTGCAAAAAAAAAAAAAATTATTAACATGAATAATCTACCAAAAAAGTGAAAATTTGAAATTTCACCTCCATTTTCCTTTAATTCTTGTGGAACACCTCAAGGGTTAACAAAGTTTGTAACATCAGTTTTTTATAATTTGAGGGGTGTAGTTTCTAAAATTTTTGGGTAATTTTTTTGGTGGTTTCCATTAGGTAAGCCTCACAAAATCACTTTATAACTGAATTGGTGCTCAAAAAAATGGTTTTGGAAATTTTGTTGAAAATTTGAAAAATTGCTTCTAAGCCTTCTAACGTCCTAAAAAATCGATGCCAGAAAATAAACTTTTATATGAAAATGAGATCCCTACTGACCAGCAAGGCATCACCAACAGTTTAAGGAGCCCAAGCCTGCCTGTCCCCAGAGCCCAAGCCCGCCCCTTCACTTGTTCCTAGTACCTCCCCTTGAGCCTTCCAAGGCCGCTCCCCGCTCTCTGATGTCACATACTTCCTTTGAACTCCATCTGTGTTGTTACCATTTGCCTTGGTGAAACAGTGACATCCCTGCAGTGAGCATGGATTCATTGTAGGTAGTGCACATGCTCTGAGCCCTGATGAGAGTCTGATGCATGTAGCAAGGAAGTCACTGTGAACAAATGAAGGGGCGGTCCTGGTCTATGGATTGAGGTGGGCCTGGACTCCTTGAACCATTGGTGATGCCCCACTGGGCACTGTGGATCTCATTTGCATACCAAACATTTGCCATTGTTTACATACAGTAGAAATAGGTGACAGATTTCCTTTAACCTTGACTGATCCATACAGACCTATATGAGTTATTCAATACATCAGAACATTAAGTAACAATTTTTTAAGTACCGTATTCTGAGTTACTGCATTCACACTAATGTGAGAAAAGTTGTCCAAGGCCTTCTTGACGTGGAGTCCCTCTGTAGAACAGGATGCATACGCTTAAAGACGTAGACTTTCTTTCTCTTGACTTTTTTCTGCAAAAGAAGGGTTAAAGTGATTGTCCAAGTTATATTTATTGATGACCTTTCCTCAGGATACGTCATCAGTGTCATATCGGCGGGGGGTCTGACACCCGGCACCCTCGCCGATCAGCTGTTTGAAGAGGAGCCCCACGCTGTGCCAGCACTGCCTCCTCATCATTGTTTACCTGCTCTCTGTAAAATCTGCAGTGGTGAGCAGGTGCAATTACACCCAAGCTGTTCCATTCGTTTCAATGGCAGGGCTCGTTCCTACACACTTGTATGGGAGCAATCCGTCCCATTGAAATGAGTGGGACGGTTAGGTGTAATTACACCTGCTCACCGCTGCGGATGTGACGGCGAGCAGGTAAACAATGAAGAGGAGGCATTGCTGGCATGGTGTGCGCCTCCTCTTCAAACAGCTGATCGGCGGGGGTGCCGGATGTCAGACCCCCCCGCCGATCTGATACTGATGATGTATCCTGAGGATAGGTCATCAATAAATATAACTTGGACAACCCCTTTAACCCCTTCAACCCCAGGCCTGTTTTCACCTTTCTGCCCAGGCGATTTTTTGCAAATCTGACATGTGTCACTTTATGTGGTAATAACTTTGGAACGCTTTTACTTATCCAGGCCATTCTGAGATTGTTTTCTTGTGACACATTGTACTTCATGACAGTCATAAATTTGAGTCAATATATTTCACCCTTATTTATGAAAAAATCCCAAATTTACAAAAAATTTGGAAAAATTTGCAAATTTCCAAATTTCAATTTCTTTACTTTCAAAATACACAGTAATACCTCCAAAAATAGTTATTATTTTACATTCCCCATATGTCTACTTTATGTTGGCATCATTTTGTAAATGTCATTTTACTTTTTTAGGACGTTATAAGGCTTCTAAGATTTGAATCAAATCTTAAAATTTTAAGAAGATTTCCAAAACCCATATTTTTAATGACCAGTTCAGATATAAGGTTACTTTGTGGGGCTTATATAGTGGAAACTCCCCATAAATCACCCCATTTTAGAAACTACACCCCTCAAGCTATTCAAAACTGATTTTACTAACTTTGTTAACCCTTTATGTGTTCCATGAGAATTGACGGAAAATTGGAATGAAATTTCAAAATTCCATTTTTTTTTAGCAGATTTTAAGTTTTAATCCAATTTCCATGAAACACATCAAGGGTTAACAACGAAAAAAACCCACAAAATCTATTACCCCATTTCTGGAGTTTACAGAAATACCCCATATGTGCTCATAGCCCAATGTACTGGCGCACAGCAGGCTTCACCGTGGAAGGAGCACCATATGGCTTTTGGAGAGCGAAATTAGCTGGAATAATAATTGGGAGCTTTGTCGCACATGAAGACCCCCTGAGCTGGCCCTACAGTAGAATCCCCCAAAAGTGACCCCATTTTGGAAAGAGCACCCCTTAAGGAATCTTTCAAGGTGTGTGGTGAGCACTTTGAGCTCAATGGTTTTTCCTAGAATTAGGATTCACGCGGAAGTGAAAATGAAAAATTGCAATTTTTTGACAAAAAAGTTGCTATACACCCACATTTTTCACTTTCACAAAGGGTAACGGGACAAAATGCACCCCACATTTTGATCACCATTTCCCCCCGAATATGGCAACACCCCATATGTGCTCGTAGCCCAATGTACTGGTGCACAGCAGGCTTCACAGTGGAAGGAGCACCATATGGCTTTTGGAGAGCGAAATTAGCTGGAATAATAATTGGGAGCTTTGTCGCACATGAAGACCCCCTGAGCTGGCCCTACAGTAGAATCCCCCCAAAAGTGACCCCATTTTGGAAAGAGCACCCCTTAAGGAATCTTTCAAGGTGTGTGGTGAGCACTTTGAGCTCAATGGTTTTTCCTAGAATTAGGATTCACGCGGAAGTGAAAATGAAAAATTGCAATTTTTTGACAAAAAAGTTGCTATACACCAACATTTTTCACTTTCACAAAGGGTAACGGGACAAAATGCACCCCACATTTTGATCACCATTTCCCCCCGAATACGGCAACACCCCATATGTGCTCGTAGCCCAATGTACTGGCGCACAGCAGGCTTCACAGTGGAAGGAGCACCATATGACTTTTGGAGAGTGAAATTAGCTGGAATAATAATTGGGAGCCATGTCGCACATGAAGACCCCCTGAGCTGGCCCTACAGTAGAAACCCCCCAGTAGAAACAAACTGGGGACTCACAGAAGGCAGAAATGGCAGTAATAGCATTTCAAAGCACACATTTGTGAAAATAAAAAATTACAAGCAGACCCCAATTTTTCAGATTCACAAGGGGTTAAAGGAGAAAATGCACCCCAATACATGTTCCCCATTTTAACCCCATTAAAACAACACCCCATTTGAGCTTGTAGACCGCTGTATGGGCGCACAGCAGGACCCTAGAGGCAAACAGCAAAATATGGATTTTGCAGGCCAGAATTAACAGACATGTTTTTTTAGTGCCATGTCTCATTTAAAAATTTCCTGAGGTCCCCAGAAATGAAAAACCCCAAGAAGTGACCCCATTTTGGAAAGAGCACCCCCGTACGAACATTTTAAGTGGTAGAAAGGGTACTTTTTTACAAACTGGGGTCTCACAGAAGGCAGAAATGCAAGTAACAGCATTTCAAAGCGCACATTTGTGAAAATGAAAAATTACAAGCAGACCCCAATTTTTCAGATTCACAAGGGGTTAAAGGAGAAAATGCACCTCAATACATGTTCCCCATTTTAACCCCATTAAAACAACACCCCATTTGTGCTTATAGCCCGCTGTATGGGTGCACAGCAGGACCCTAGAGGCAAACAGCAAAATATGGATTTTGCAGGCCAGAATTAACAGACATGGTTTTTTAGTGCCATGTCTTATTTAAAAATTTCCTGAGGTCCCCAGAAATTAAAAACCCCAAGAAGTGACCCCATTTTGGAAAGAGCACCCCCGTACGAACATTTTAAGTGGTAGAAAGGGTACTTTTTTACAAACAGGTGTCTCACAGAAGGCAGAAACACTTGTAAAAACTTTTCAAAGCACACATTTGTGAAAATGAAAAATTACTAGCAGACCCCAATTTTTCAGATTCACAAGGGGTTAAAGGAGAAAATGCACCCCAATACATGTTCCCCTTTTTTTCCATTAAAACAACACCCCATTTGTGCTTGTATCCTGCTGTATGGGTGCACAGCAGGCCATCAGAGGCAAACAGCAATATATGGGTTTTAAAGGCCAGAATTAACAGACATGTCTCATTTGAATAACTCCTGAGGTCCCCAGAAATTAAAAAACCGCACAAGTGACCTCATTTTGGAAAGAGCACCCCTGTACGAACATTTTAAGTGGTAGAAAGGGTACTTTTTCACAAACTGGGGTCTCACAGATGGCAGAAATGCAAGTAACAACATTTCAAAGCACACATTTGTGAAAATGAAAAATTACAAGCAGACCCCAATTTTTCAGATTCCCAAGGGGTTAAAGGAGAAAATGCACCCAATGCATGTTCCCCATTTTTTCCCCATTAAAACAACACCCCATTTGTGCTTGCAGCCCGCTGTATGGGCGCACAGCAGGCCACCAGAGGCAAACTGCAAAATGTGGTTTTTGCAGGCCAGATTTAACAGACATGGTTTTTTAATTGCCATGTTGCTTTTAAAAATTTCCTGAGGTCCCCAACAACTAAAAACCCCAAGAAGTGACCCCATTTTGGAAAGAGCACCCCCATACGGACATTTTAAGTGGTAGAAAGGGTACTTTTTCACAAACTGGGGTCTCACAGAAATGAATATGTAGTGATGGTGAAAAGTGGATATGTAAGATACAGAGACTAAATGTGAGGTGTAAAGTGAAAAAATTTCAGGGTACATCAGGGATGAAACTAATCCATGGATTGGTGGTAGATTCTGAAGCAATCCTTGATGCACAGGCCAGGTTTTTCAGGGCAGGTTTCACAGTGGTATATAGTGTCCTTCCTAATCCCCCTTTTGGAACACACCCTGCATCGCTTTTGGGTCCTTCCCTTCCTCGCTGTCTGGGGAACTTCACCAGGGAAATGTTGTCCTGGTACAACTCGGGCACCGTAACTTGCAGAAGTACTGGGGGCCTCTTCTGCTTGGTTGGGAAAAATTAGGGCCTTGATCACTACTTCTTGAAAGTGAAGGAAAGTTCCCGTGTGTCCTGCGGATTTATAGAGCACGTACGCATTGTACATTGCCGTCTGTACAAGGTGTACGGCTAGTTTTTTGTACCACACTTTGGTTTTTCGTGTGGCATTGTAGGGCTTCAGAACTTGATCTGAAAGATCAACTCCTCCCATGTGCTTGTTGTAGGCCAGGATGCAGTCCGGTTTGAGAACAGTGGTACTGGTACCACGTACTGCGGCAGGGGAGCTGGTGTTGGGGTGAATGCTGGTCAGTACAAGGACGTCCCTCTTGTCCTTGTACTTAACCACCATCATGTTTTCATGGAGGAGAGCCCTACTTTCACCCTTCCTCAGTGGTTGCCCTACCAGGGATCTAGGGAGGCCTCTCTGATTTTTGCGTACTGTGCCGCAAGCCACAGTACGCCTGGCACTTAGGGACATGAAGAGGGGTAAGCTGGTATAATAGTTATCCACATAGAGGTGGTAACCCTTATCCAGCAGTGGGTGCAGCAAGTCCCACACTAGTTTTCCACTAACTGATAGGCCAGGGGGGCATTCTGGGGGTTCTATCCGTGAATCTTTGCCTTCATAAGCCCGGAACCTATAGGTGTACCCAGACCTACTCTCGCAGAGCTTGTATATTTTTATGCCATACCTTGCCCGCTTGTTGGGCAGGTACTGGCGGAATTTTACCCTCCCCTTGAAATGCAACAGGGACTCATCTATAGAGATGTTTTCTTCTGGGGTGTACACTTCAGAAAACTTGGCGCTGAAGTGGTCAAGGATGGGTCTAATTTTGAAAAGCCGATCAAATGTTGGGTCATTTTGGGGAGGACACTGTGCATTATCATTATAATGCAAAAATTTCAGAATAGAATCAAATCGATTCCGGACCATGGCGCTACGGAATACTGGAGTGTGGTACAAGACATCCACACTCCAATACTGTCTCATTTCTGGTTTTTTAACAAGCCCCATGTGCAGCACCAGCCCCCAGAAAATTTTCATTTCTGCTGCTGTTACTGGGGTCCAACCAAGGGGTCTTGCGTATGGTGACGTGGGGTTCTGGGTAATGAACTGCTGGGCGTATAAATTAGTTTGGGCCACGATAAGATTTACTAAATCGTCACTGAAAAAGATTTTGAAAAAATCAATTTCTGTGAAGCCCGTGCAGTCAATTTGAATTCCAGAGTTTCCCACAAACTCTGGAATTTGGGGCTGATAATTCTCAGGGGGTGGGGTCCATGTGGGGTCACTCTGGGGGGCTGCCTCAGCAGTCGTTCTGGGGCGCCTCCTAGAGGGTCCCTCATCAGCGGATGATGATGATGAGGGGGTGGAGGAGTAGAGGAAAGTGGCGTCCTCTTCTCCTTCAGTGGCCGACTCGGTATCAGAGGCAAGGATGGCGTATGCCTCTTCTGCCGAGTACACTCGTTGGAATGATTCGGACATTTTTATTTTATTAGGGTGTGATGGGTGAAACGTGTAGAACTTTATTTAGTGTGAGGGGGTGTGTTTGTAGTGTTTTTACACATAAAGGTGTTTTTTACTGTATTGACTTTGAATTAAAAAAAAAAAAGGGGAGGGGGAATAAAAAAAAAGGTCTTTTCAGTAATAAAAGTCTTAAGTTAAAAAAAAAAAGGCTTTGCTGCAGAAAAAGTATATACCGCACAAAAGAAAAAAAAAAAAAAAGAGAGCAGACGCGATCAGTAATGGACTACTGATCGGTGCTCAGTGCTTGCAAAATGCACGTACGCAGATGATGCGTTCGTACAAATTCCAAAGCTGACACTAACTAAAATCTAACTACCACTAACTGCAGTTTTTTTTTTTTTTTACAGATATGTAAAAAAAAAAAAAAAAGCAGATGCTTTTACAGCTCGCACGCACACACACAGATGGTGTGGTGAGTGCAGAAACTGTAGTGAAAAAATTCACTACAGTCCTCTGCAAACAGCACGTACGCAGATACAGTGCGTTCGTGCAAAAACCTAAACTGACACTAAATGAAATTTATCTAACTACCACGAACTGTTTTTTTTTTTTTTCACACAAGTAAAAAAAAAAAAAAACCCCAAAAATATGCAGATGCTACTTTTACAGCACGCACACACGCACACAGATGGTGTGTGAGTGCAGAAACTGTTGTGAAAAAATTCACTACAGTCCTCTGCAAACAGCACGTACGCAGATATATATATGGATTTTTATATATATATATATATATATATATGATATATCTCTGACTGACACTACCTAGTTTCAAAAAATGTGTTAACGCAGCACGCACGCACACAAAACGTGTGTGCGTGCAAATACTGTAGTTAAAAAATTTACTACAGTATAAAAAACTGAACACTGGCTAAAAATTTTAACTTATATCTATATATATAGAGATATGGAGCTCTATATATACTTATATAAAACCCTAACTGTACTTTCTTCTTTTTTGACAAAAAAAAGCACAAAAAACGATCCCCAGGTTCTGATCAGGCAGGTATGCACTGAAAAGCACTGGGCGGTCACAGCTCGCATGCAGAAAAAGCGGCGCAGAGCTGGAAAATTGTTAAAAAGTAAAAAAAAAAGACAAAAAACACACGGACCAAGTGGCGTCCGTAAAAAAAGGACGGGAGGGTGGGTTAGGGATCTGTAACTTCTTCTTTTCTTCTTCTGTTCTTCTTCTTTTCTTCTTTTTTTCCGCAGCCAAAAATTAGAAAGAAGTGGTGGTGAACCACAAGTCCCAGCAAGCCAACAGCACACAGAAAAGGACAGAACCTTCCAGCACGCAGTCTCCAGCTAGAATGGCTGCATGCAGGAAGGTTTAGCCTCTTCCTGTGCAGCTGTGGCTGCGCGTTGCTCCAGCCAATGGCAGCGCTGGCAGGGGACCCAAAACAGTGGAGTCCCCTGCCTGACCTCTGGGAGGACAGGTGCTGACTTGTTCAGCACCTGTCACCTTCAAATGACCGGCCCCTGCTTCCTCTGCAGCTCCGGTGGCTTCCGGGAGCTGCGATGGGCCGGCCTATGGAATCCGGCCAATCGCAGCCACCGGAGCTGCAGGGGACGGAAATACCGCCCCCTGTCCTTAGCTAACATGGCTGCCTGCCGGGCAGTGCGGCCATGATACCCCGGTCCCCCGGCGATTTTGCCCGGGGACCGGGTGTATGCCGCGCCGTACATGTACGGCGCTGGGCGGTAAGTCACGTCCCGCTGCGCCGTACATGTATGTATGCATCACAATAATAATAAGCCTATGCACTTTCGAACTGTAGCAGATGGGCAAAAATGATACAGTATCTGTACAATGGGTAATAAGTGAAAATAAAACAAAAACAAACAATGCAACAGAACTCTGCACAGATACAATTGTGCTACACTGTAGAAAATGTACTAATGGTAATGCTACATTATAAATGTCAGATTCTTGGCAAATAAATTTTGTACAAAATAGCAATCTCTGTAGGACAGGAACCTACACTAAATACTACCTTTACTGGTGCCATACTGGCCTCTGTGAATAGGATAGGTCATCAGTATCAAAATCCCAGAAAACCCCTTTAAACCACATCTAACCCAGTTCTTGTCTACGGCAACATTACAACTCATATTACAAATGTTCAAGGAGTTCAGATGCATATATATCATATACCATTCCTCTGCAAACAGTAAACTATTTCACTTTATTTCCTCCATTGCTGATCGCTGTATTTAGTGTTACAGGGACAGGCTAGTGGGAGAAATATAATTAAAGGATTTGGTTTTTTTTCTTTCACGTCACTTTTTTTAAACTGAAAAAGATTCTTGAGATTTTGTAGTTTTCACGTTGCCATGAGCCCTAATAATAGGCTGACACTTCCTGTTCTGTAGAGATCACGTAGCAGCAGTCATCATCATCATCATCACAGGCAGGATTACAATGCGGGAGGTGATGGATGCAGCTGGTTTTCTTTCCCACGGAGATACCTCTTTGGATACAATTTGCTTCAAACATTCTAAAAAAAAAAAAAAAAAAAAATGACATTTGCAAAATGATCCCAGCATAAAGTCGACATATTGTGAATGTTATTTAATAACTATTTTGGGAGGTTTCACTATGTCTTAAAAACAGAGAAATTCATATTTTGAAAGTTGCAAATTTTTCCAAATGTTCCATAAATTTTGGATTTTTTTAAAAAAATAAAGATAAGCCCATATCAACCCAAATTTACTACTAACATGAAGTAGAGTGTGTCACAAGAAAACATTATCAGAATTGTTTGGATAAGTAAAAGCATTCCAAAGTTATTACCATGTCAATTGTGGATGAATTTCATTGGTCCCTCCATAGCTCCCTCACAATATATATATATAAAGCCCCTGTAATGGCTCCATAGTTCCTCCAGCATAAATAATGTCCCACAGTAGTGCCCACATTATAAATAATGCTCCCCACAGTGCCCTCTATAGATATAATTCCCCAAGTGCCCTCTTTAAGTATAATGCACCCCGTGGTTCCCTCAGACTATCAGGTCCTGCCGTCTCCGATGCTTGTGGAGAGGTGAGTTTCTTTTAATGGTTTACCACTTTTTTCCATAGTGTACCCATTGAAAATGGGCCTATTGATTTCTGTGGGGTCTGTCTGGCTGTTAAAACAGCCAAAAATAGGACATGTTGTGTTTTTGGACGTTCGTTATTCACTAGCCATTAGAGAGTAGCCATTTGAATAGACCCATAGCATGCAATGACTCTGAAATGACTTAAAAAAACGGACCTCACATTTCTGTTGTCACTGTCGTGTAAATGAGACCTAATACCAGTGATCACTAGATATACAGGATGATGACTAGCAAACATCTCCCCATATCTCAGCCTCCTAGCCTGGTGACTGTGACATTGCAGAGTAAGTAGGTTTAGTGGTTAACTGCAGTCAACCAAATTTTCAGATGCAAGTGGATCTAGTCTTTAACATAAAAGGAAATCATTTATATAATAAGTATCACTGAAGCTCAGTGGCTGCACACATCAATTGCGTTGGACATTACTAAACTCATTTCAATGAAATTTGATGTAATAATAACCAGAGTTTCCAGGAATGGATCTGTAGAACCTTTGATAATGCGGGCGAACAAAGCTTTTAAGTTTATCTTCCTGTGATACTGTGACATGAAATATTATCATATTGCTTTTATTTTTTTAGTTAAAAACCCTGAGAACTCTTCATAGTTATTTAAGTACCTGTATGATGTAGTTTGATTTGTATAATATTATACTGAGGGATTGCTTATAATACAATTTTAGAATTCCTGTAATCCAGCACTGGGTGATAATAATTCAGTCAGCTTGCCATTATATTTCCTAGTGGTTTGGAATGGTGGTAAGTTGGGTGGATGGCACTCTCCTTACTCAGTCCACTCTATGACGTGTGCAGAGTTGGCACAGAGGAGCATTGAACCTCAAGAGTAGGGTAAGAGAAAGCAGAGGGAATCTGTGAGAGGTGTTCTTTTGCTTGTCTTGAGATAGTGGCGCTATAACCAGGGGTGAACCGGGAACTTAAAGTGGCCCTGGAAAAAAACTAAAAGTGGCATCATTTTATTGGCGGGTCCAAAATGACTGACTGCGGGTCAACAGAAGTAGGCGGAGCTGGCAATACTGTAGTGAAGGACAAAATACCACCCTAGCAGAACCAAATACCACAGAGCAACACAAAATACTGCCCTAGCAGAATCAGATACCACAGTGCGGCACTAAATACTACCGCCTGCCCACAGTATGAAGTTGTATCATCGTCCTGAGGGCAGCAATATCATTGAATTCAGGAGGGCACCTACAGCCACTGGTCAGGTGCATAAGTGCCTGATGCTCCTACATTAATTAATGCTGAGAGCATCAGATGTTTATGTTACTTGCTGATGGTCAAGAGGAGGGATTAAGTGGCCCCCTGGGATCCAACCCACCGGGAAATTTCCCTGTAGGGTCTTTGGCCAATCCGCCCATGGCTATAACATAGGTGTCCTTAAGATGCTTATGAGAACAGAGCAACCACTATACAGTCCCCTCAAAATGGTGTTTGGCATGATGTTGGTGCATGAAGCTTTGTCTGCCCGTCTGGTCTGTATTTAAAGGGGTTTTCCGAGATTTATTTATTGATGACCTATCCTCTGGATAGGTCATCAATATCTGATTGGTGAGGGTCCGACAGCCGATCAGCTGTTTGAGAACGCACTGGACCCCAGAGGATAGGTCATTACATGGGTTTCGCCATCACAGCAATGGGGGCATATCCTAGAGATATGCTCCCATTGTCTGATAGGTGCAGGTCCAAAAGAACGGAGCGGGGAAGGTGGTGGAGGGCGCTCTGCACATTCTCCCTCCATTCATTTCTGTGGGACCGCTGAAAATAGCGGAGTGATGGCATGGCTATTTCCATCGGCCCCATAGAAATGAGTGGGAGTGGTGGCCGCGCAAGCACAGTGCACTCCCATTCACTTGTATAGGGAGAGGACCCGGGGACCTCCAGGCACCACTCTCCCCGCTCCATTCTCGGCGTAGATGCGGTTCCTTGCGCACCTATAAGACAATGGGGGCATATCCTAGCGATATTCCCCAATTGTCTGTGATGGGAATACCCCTTTATTTAAAAAGTCTCAGAAAAACCCTTTAACCCCTTCAAGACACAGCCAGTTTTCACCTTAAGGACCAAGCTACATTTTTCAAATCTGACGTTTCACTTTGTGGTAATAACTGTGGAACGCTTTTACTTATCTCGTGACATATTGTACTTCATGTTAGTGGTAAATTTGAGTCAATATGTTTCACCTTTATTTATAAAAAAATTCCAAAATTTACTGAAAATTTGGAAAAATTCATTATTTTTGCAATTTGAATGTCTCTACTTTTAAAGCAGATTGTGATACCTCATAAAATAGTTGTTACTGTACATTTCATGTTGGCATCATTTTGTAAACATCATTTTATTTTTGTGTTACCTTATATTGAAGTCCACTTAGTTCCACCCTGGGGTTCTGTGTCGCTAGGCTGGCCACTGGATAAGGGGTATTCTGTTTGTAGACCGCACTCCGGCCGGAAGCGCGATCACACTAGAGCAAATGTTTGCAGCTCGCGCTCTCAGCGGAGCAGCTGGTGACGTCACCGTTTAGCTATGGGTATACAGGAGAACCTAAATACCATCCAACATGTTTCGGACAATAGCGTTGTCCTTCCTCAGGGAAATAGCTAACTGCTGCTTGCTGTGCCTCCTTTTATTTGCTCACACGGCTTAACCCCTTCCATGCCTGTCTGTGCTCAACTCAGTGCTATTGCTATTGTATTTATCTCAGCTTATGTTACCTGGGACCCTTTATATGTTATTCAAATGCAAACAATTCAATTTCCATATTCAACCCTATCGGTGCTAAAGTGTTTAAATTAAATATCCATCTAGTTTCTGCCTTGGACATTTTTGCAATGAAGTCCCCACCTCTCTTATCTCTATTAACCACTTCCACACCACAGAAGCTGGAACCTTCAAATTTTCCCCCATGTCTTTCCTTATAATGTCTCGAAAGGGGATGTCCATCAAATTTCCGTTTAATATTATATATATGCTCCCGTATTCGTTTTTTTAGGCATCTTTTTGTACGGCCTATATATATCTTTTTACAGGGACATGTTACTGCATAAATGACCCCTTTTGTATTGCATGATATAAATCCTTTTATCTTCTGCCTATATGTTTCATCAGTATTGTTAATTTGTTTCTGTATCTTTCTTATGCCTTTTTTGCACCCCATGCATTTCTTGCATGGGAAAAAACCTTCAATTTTTTTCCCCTTGTATGGATCTCATTATGGCGCTTGTGCTCTCTTTGTTTTTATTTATTAGATTTATACATTTATTGGTGGGGGCCACCATGTTTCCTATATTCTTCGCTCTCCTAAATACAAATTTTGGTTTATCAGGGATTTTTTCTCCTATTATTTTATTTTCAGTTAATATATTCCAATATTTACAAACTGCTTTTTTGAAAGACATAACCTGACCATTGTATGGTATGACAATTGAAGGAAATTCATTATCATATCCATTTACTCTATCTTTTTTTAATAGTATTTGTTATTATTACCTTATTGCTTTCATTTTATTTTTCAGGAAGTTAGAAGGCTTAGAATTTTAGACGCAATTCTTAAAATTTTTAAGAAAATTTCCAAAACCCACTTTTCAAGGACCAGTTCAGTTATCAAGTCACTTTGTGGCGCTTACATAATAGAAACCACCCATAAATGACCCAATTTTAGAAACAACACCCATCAAGTTAATCAAAACTGATTTTACAAACTTTTTTAACCCTTTAGGTGTTCCACAAGAATGAAAGGAAAATGGAGGTGAAATTTCAAAAATTTAAAAATTTTTTTTTTGCAGATTTTCCATTTTAATCTATTGTCCCTGTAACACAGCAAGGGTTAACAGCCAAAGAAAACTCAATATTTATTACCCTGATTCTGCAGTTTACAGAAACACCCCACATGTGGTGCTAAACTGCTGTAGGGGAACAAAGCAGGGCGCAGAGGGAAAGGAACACTATATGGTTTTTGGAGGGTAGATGTCGCTGGGATAATTTTAAGTTGCATGTCACATTTGAAGACCCCCTGATGCACCGCTAGAGTAGAAACTCCCAAAAAGTGACCCCATTTTGTAAACTACAAGATGAGGTGACCGTTTTATTGGTACTATTTTGTGGTACATATTATTTTTGATTGCTCAGTATTACGCTTTTTGTGAGGCAAGGTAACAAAAAATGGCTGTTGTGGAACAGTTTTTATTTTTTGTTTTTTACAGAGTTCTCCTGACAGGATAGATCATGTGTTGCTTTTATAGAGCAGGTTGATACAGACGCGACAATACCAAATATGTGTATTTTTTTGTTGTTGTTTCAGTTCTACATAATAAAGCATTTTTCAAAACAAAAATTGTTTTTGTGTCTGAATTTTCTGAAAGCTACATTTCTTTTATTTTTCCGCTGATCGTCTTGTGTAGGGGCTCATTTTTTGCGGTAAGAGTTGACGTTTTTTATATGTAGCATTTTTGGGTACATATGATTTTTTTGATCACTCAATATTACACTTTATGTGGCAAAGTGACCAAAAAATGGTCGTTTTGGCAGAGTTTTTTTTTTTTTTTTTTAATGAAATTCACCTTAGAGGTTAGATCATCTGATATTTTTATACAGCAGGTTTTTATGGACGCGGCGATACTTAATATGTTTACCTTTTAAAATGTATTTTAGTTTTACACAATTAAAGCATTTTTGAAAAAAAAATCATGTTTTAGCATTTTCCATGGTGTTTTTTGCCAATGGCATTTTTTGCACAGTTTTATGACTTGCTCTATAAAAATATTATATGACTTACCCCCTAAGGTGTTCACTAGAGATGAGCGAACGTGCTCGTAACGAGCACTGTAGCGCTCGGCTCCCTTGCGCTCACATGGGCGCAGGCATCCGCTTCCGTCCTCCTCACCCGATGGAAGCGGATGCCTGTGCCCATGCGAGCGCAGGGGAGCCGAGCGCTACAGTGCTCGTTACGAGCACGTTCGCTCATCTCTAGTGAACACCTTAGGGGGTAAGTCATATAATATTTTTATAGAGCAAGTCATTACGGACGTGGAGATACCTAATATGTCTACTTTTTTTACATTTATTTCAGTTTCACACAATAAAAGCATTTTTGAAGAAAAAGAAATCATGGTTTAGTGGCCAACCTGAAGCTCTCCAGCTGTTGTAAAACTACAACTCCCACCATGCCCTGCTGTAGGATGATAGCTGTAGGCAGACTGGGCATGCTGGGAGTTGTAGTTTTGCAACAGCTGGAGAGCCGCAGGTTGTCCAGCCCTGGTTTAGTGTCTCCAGTTTTTTGAAAGCCATATTTTTTTATCTTTTGTCTTAGGTAGGGTCTCATTTCTTGCGGGAAGAGATGACGGTTTGATTGGTACTATTTTGGGGTACATATGTTGTTTTGATTGCTTGGAATTACACCTTTTCTGATGTATGGTGAAAAAAATGGCATTTTTGCTCAGTTTTTTAAAAAACGTCGAACGCTTGTTCACCTGAGGCGGTAGATTATGTAATATTTTTATAGAGCACTTCGTTACAGACGTGGCGATAACTAATGTGTGGGGTTTTTTTTAAACATTATTTTATGGTGAGGGGGCTTTTTTTTTTTACTTGAAACTTTATTTTTTTATTATTAAAAAAACACTTTTTTACTTTTTTTTACTTTATACATTTGTCCCACTGTGGGACTTCACGTTTTTTTATTTTGTTTTTTACAGGGTTAGGCCATCTGATTTTATAGAGCAGGTTGTTACGGACGTGGCGATACCTAATATGTCTACTTTTAAAAAATTTATTTCAGTTTTACAAATTAAAAGCATTTTTGAAGGAAAAAAAATCATGCTTTAGTGTCTCCATTTTCTGAAAGCCATATTTTTTTAATCTTTTGGGCGATTGTCTTAGGTAGGTTCTCATTTTTTGCGGGAAGAGATGACGGTTTGATTGGCACTATTTTGGGGTACATATGTCTTTTTGATCGCTTGGAATTACTCTTTTTATGATGTAAGGCGACCAAAAAATGGCATTTTTGCTCAGTTTTTTAACAATTTTTTTTACGGTGTTCATCTGAGGTGGTAGATTGTGATATTTTTATAGAGCACTTCGTTATGGACGCGGCAATACCTAATATGTGTGGGGTTTTTTTGTTGTTTTTTTTTAAACATTATTTTATGGTGAGGGGGCTTTTTTTTTTTACTTGAAACTTTATTTTTTTATTATTAAAAAAACACTTTTTTTCACTTTTTTTTTACTTTATACATTTGTCCCACTGTGGGACTTCACGTTTTCAGGGTTTGGTCCCTGTTTCAATTCAGTACAATACTTTCTGTATTGTACTGAATTGAACTGTCAGCGTCTTACACAGTAAGACGCTGACAGGTTGCCTAGGAGACCCAGCCTGCAGGCTGGATCCCCTAGGCTTCCGTACATGGCAGGCTCCGATTCTTGTGTAAGGCATTGCAGCTGCCATGGCAACCATCAGCCACCTGCCAGCGCGGGGGGCTGATGGAGTCAGAGGGAGCTCCCTCCCTCTCTCAGACCCCACACATGCCGCAGTCAGCGCTGACCGCAGCACTTGAAGGGTTAATTCGCCGGCATCACGGCACACAGCGATGTCAGCGGATGCAGCAGGGGCCCGGCTATCTGCTACAGCCGGGCCTGTGCTGCTGATCGGGCGGGTGCAGCTCCTGCGTCCGCCCGATCCTATCACGTACATGGACATGAGGATGCGGCAAGGGGTTAATGGTCAACTGTTTCATGCTTATCCAAGTACTTTCTGTTCTGTCTATAGGCCCTTTGAACCATGTTAAAGGAGCATTCCGATAAAGTAACTTAATTTTTGAAAAACTTCATTACGGCTACAAACTGTGACCCAACCAGAACCCATACTTATACATATAACCAGTTCTTCATTTTACCTTGCAATCCATTTGTCTAGCTCCTGTGTGAGCCTGCAGCACACTGAGTATCATGGCTCCTGATGTTCCCTCACAACTACAGTTCCCACAATGCCTAGCTTTCCTGCTGTGAGTTTCTGCTTGTTCATGAGTGTTGCTGTTTATTTATTGGCTGCTTGATATTCCAGTCCGGTCACGCCCCCTCTACTCTATACATTGAGCATGCTCGACCTAACAAAGGATCAGAACTACAGGTCGATGCCAAGGTAACTTATGAGGAAACAAAGTGGGGAGCAGAGGAAGAAAACTACTTTTATTACTACTGAACGGTAAATATGTGAAATTAACATTATATTACGTAATTATTGATGATGAATTAGTCTAAAACATAAGTTATATTTATGGTAACCAGAATACCCCTTTAAAAATTACAAAAGTGCTTTGCTAAGGCCTCTTTCACACTGGCGTCACGGATTCAGTCCGGATGCGTTCCGGAAAATCCGCACGCATCTGCACCAATTCGCTCGCAATCGCAGTCAGTTTTGACTGCGATTGCGTACGTTTGTTCAGTTTTTTCTGCGCGGGTGCGAAGCGTTTTGATGTGTTTTTCATGCGTGTGATAAAAAAATGAATGTTTACAAACAACATCTCTTAGCAACCATCAGTGAATCACGCATTGCATCCGCACGCAATGCGTTATTCACGCAGCCCCATTCACTTCAATGGGGCCAGGGCTGCGTGAAAAACGCAGAATATAGAACATGCTGCGATTTTCACGCAACGGCGAACTGATGCATGAAAAAATTCGCCCATGTGAAAAGCCTCATTGAAATGAATGGGTCAGGATTCAGTGCGGGTGCAAAGCGTTCGCATCACGCATTGCACCTGCGCGGAAATCTCGCCCGTGTGAAAGGGGCCTAAGAGGTGCAATGCAGGGGGAGTACAGTATGTTGAAAATAATATACATGATTTTACATGAATGATAGAATCTATTTTTATGTAACTCTAATGATACTAGAATAATCCCAGCACAAACTAAGCAGAAGATGTTTTCTAATGATTATCAGATAAACTTGCTTTGAGAGTGTTTTGCAACAAAATCAATGTTTAAGAAGAACTACCAGACGAGTGGTATTAGAAATCCATGGTGTACATGAACATAAGAAGATCATTTAATACCTTTTTGTTTTTTACACAGTTGTACCTTGTATCATTTTCAAACCGTCTAGGACTTCCTTAAAGGCTATGTACACCTTTGGGGGAATGTTTTTTTTTATTATTGCTTTGTATTCATTTTAAGCTAAAAAAAAAATCATTAGTTAAATTGGTCTTTATTAAAAATATGACATCCTTTTTTCTGTACAGAGCTGATGTGCTGTAGGAGCACCCCAGATCAATCCTTATCTTACTGATAAGAATGTGGCTTAAATAAGTGTTTATGTAAATTAGAGATAAGGTTTATTAGATGACCGTCACAAAATGAAAGTACCAGTCACACAGCTAAAAAAAAGTTTTGTGACAGAACAGCTCAATATCTTTAATAAAGGCCAATTGAAAAAATGTTTTTAGCCAAAAATAAATAACATGGAATCATAAAAAAAATTTGACTACAAAGGTGTACATAGCCTTTAATGAACAACTACTATGAAAAACTGTAGTTTTCGCTTGAATTTCCCTTTAGTTAAAGGACTTCAAAGACCCATAAAGAACAGAATAGCGCCAGTATCGGTTTAAAAAAAACAACAAAAAGGACTCATGTTTTCACAGTCTCACCGTTCCAGTGCCTGGTCTCTCATCCTCACCACTTCCGGTGCTTGCTTGTGATGTTCCATACCCACTCCCATGACCACTCCCGGCCAATCAGTGGTCTCAATGGTGGCGTGCACAAGATCAGTATGTTACCACTGACCATCAGCAGTCATGTGCCATTTGTGCAAATGTCACCACTGACGCCATCGATTAGTCTGCTTCTAGTTTGGCAGGGACAGATGCTGTGGGACAGTGAGAAGGTGAGTCTTTTTATGTTTAAAACCCCTGCTTGCTCTGGCCCATTTTTTGTGGGTCTAGGACAACCAGTATATTTATCTCAAAGTAAATAGTGGGAACAACTTCCATCTCAGCAATCAGGGTATATTTTTCAGATTGTACCCTAGGAATACCAAAGGAATTCATTCTGATGGACCAAGCAACAGCTATAGAAAATTAGTAGATGTCCACTTATCCATGTGTAACTTTAGGGGGTGCAGAGGTATCTGATGCATTTCTAGATAAATGGCACATAGTATTTGGAGAGTCCTAGATTTTGGTTTGGGGTGCACGTTATACCTGTGAGGCCGTCAGGTTTTAGACCTTATAGGATCCCTTGTGACAGGGACTCACTAGCATGTCAGACCCTGGGTCAACCAGTCCTCTAATGGGTTAAACCATCCCTGTGTTTATGGCACGAGAACACAGGATATTAATAATAACTAGGTCTAATAATTCTACACAGCATATAAAAGAAATCTAACATTGTATCTGCTGTGAAACTAAAATGGAAAAATGTGAGAAGAGAGCTTTTATAATATATAAAAGAACAAAAGAACACCTGCCAGAGTGGCAGGACTGTCTGCTGTCACACTGACGAGTTCATTATGTAACTGCCCAGAACAAAGGAAAATTGAAGTATTGTTCCCTCGACCCACTGGGTGAGGTGGAGGTAATCTGACGCACACAAAAAACAGGAAACGTTTACTTCTAATCAGTGAAGCAGGGTGCAACCTGTGGTGACATTTGCAGTGGTTGTCACCATTTCCGACATGTCTGTTTCTGTATTCCCCATAAAATAATTCTGCAACATATTTTCTATCACTCAGTATTGTTCCATCCCTCTGTTATTCCACCAAAACTGGGTGTTACTGTTCCATTCCCAAATGGGTGTGTCCCCACACAGTCTGACACTGGCAGCACTAATTGGGCAGTGCACACCCTGACCTGGTAACACCCTGTCAGCAACTCATTCATAAACTTGTAGCAGGAATAACAGAGGAACGTCATCACAGAGTTCTTAGAAAGAATGTTGCAGATTTGATATAATATGGGGAATACACTGTAAACACTGAAACAGGCATGTCAACAGGGGTGACATTCAGACCTTATTTAAGGCCTTATGCACATGACTGTACTTTCAGTCTGCATCCGATACAAATTTTTTTGTTGATCGGAAATGGACCCAAAAGACATATGTCCGTTCCAGAACATGTCCTATTTGTATCTGTTTTGCAGACAAGCACAGGACATTTGTAGAGGAGTGTGAAAAAAATGGTGGCATGTGCAAGCCTGGGATCCATATTTTGTGGGGCTGAAATTTGCAGCCCAGAAAATGGGTATGGTTGTGTGCACGAGGCCTATCTGCTGGTGTCTGCCTGTCACCACATTGTATGTCTTCTGTAGCTATCCTTGTCTGATGATCACACAACTTGTGCATATGGGTGACAGGCTCTGTATGTACCCTAGTCTCTGCAGGAGCTGAAAGCAGCTATATGTTTGAAGAGGCTATGGTGCCCAACTCCCAGCTCACCAAGCACAGCTCCATCCATTGTATAGCGACTGTGCTTAGTATCACAGCTTACCCATTCACTTCAATGGGGCTTCTATGCATAGGCCACATGACCGATCACCGTGACATCATCTGAATAGGAGTCGAACTAAAGTTCCCTACACAGTGGATGTAACCTTGTGCTCCCATGATCTATCCACCATATGGTATTCAGTGCCTGTGCCTATCAACGACCCACCAATCTGATACTGATGACCAATCCTGAGGATATCTAAGCACTGGAAAATCCCTTTAAAGTCGTCCTACAGAAAAAAATATTCTACAGTTTTCAAACCAGCACCAGTATGAGCTGAGAATTTTCCTGAACACAGAAATGTTGCACGAAAAATCTACATGTTAATATACACAGACCTATTAAAATAAGTAGGTCAGGATTCAGTCTGGATACCATGCATTTGCTACGTGCATCACATCCAGACGGAAAACATGGTCATGTGAAAGAGCCCTTAGAAAGATGTTGTGTACTAGATTGTATTTTTGATATTACTCATAGGATAACCCCTTTAAGTACCTTGAAATTTCAGTTATACTTTTATAGCTTTATTTTCTATATTTTTATATATTTTGTTCTTACAAATATATGTAATTAATACAGGAGGCATAGTGATGATACAGCAAAGTGTAGAAATCAACCAAAACCAATCTACATCGTATGCTATGAGAATTTTAAATTGTCCTGTGAGAAGTGCGGAATTTTTCCGTGCGGATTTTAAAATCTGCAGCATCTCAATTTATTTTTTATTTGCAGACCAGATTTTCTCCATTCACTTCTATCGGGAGAGTAAAATCTGCATGCGGAAAATCCAAACCAAATCCGCATATAAATATGCACCAATTGATGCAGATTGTCTGTGCAGATTTCCCTGTGCCCAACTCCCAGCTCACCAGCTCAGTGTGGATTCTCCGCACATAAATCTTGAACGTGTGCATTTACCCTTAGATGGAGACTGTGGTACAATCTCCTCTCCAGTTATCACATGTCAGTAACTGAGGGGGACTTCTAATTGCTCCAGACAGTCTTGTGCTTGGGGTTGACCTGCCTTCTTTAGTGTCAATATTCATTTTAGCCAGACTTCTTCTGGGAAGGGTGAGGCTGTTGATCTAGAGGTGGCATTTTTCTTTTCATTTTCATAATATTTGACAATGTACGGCCGTAGACCTTTCTTTTCCCTTTGTAAATGCACAGTCATTATGAATTCTAGTTCCTGGGGATGATATAACCAGTCTGTGGAAATCTGGAACATCACAGGCGACAGCAGAATTTTGCAGTGTGTGCTGTTAGCTAGATAGACTGCGCCGAATTTTAATGAGATGCAAGAAAATCAGCAAGACTGTCTCAATCAGTGTGGGGCAGACTAAATCAACGAGGGTGACAGGTCTGCTGCTGGCTATCTATTGCTATATTCCCTTGGATTTTTAATCTAGGACCTAAATGTGGTAGCTGAGAACTGCTGATTTGTATTTGCATCAGTGCCAGTCTGTAGTCTTGTAAGCAGACAGCAGCACCACCGCTCTGCATTCTAAAACCAATTTTGTTGCTTTGTTTTTCCTTTTAGCCATATGCTAAATTTTCACAACTTTAACAGTTGGGGTGAAAAGAGTCATTTGTTAACATTAGCTGGCTAATAGAAGTCTCCCACCGTAGCTGACACTCACTATAACCACATCAGTGATTCTGCCCCTCCTTACCCAAACCATTCTGAGATTTTCTCATGACAGATTGTACTTCATGACAGTGGTAAACTTGAGTTTGATATATATTCACCTTTATTTATAAAATAAAAAAAATCCCAAATAAAATTCACAATTTTCTAAATTTGAATAATTTATTTCTAAGCTAGTAATACCTCATAAAATAGTTATTAATCAACATTCCCCATATACTTTCAATATATATAGTTTTGCCTGCCCCCCTTTGATACTATACACCAGTGTCTCTGACCCCCATGGGTCAGCTGTCAACTACACCAGGACTACTTCAGGAGTTAGCAGCCTGTGTGATCCCCCACAGCGATCCAGATCCCTGTATAAGGGTTAAATACCAGGGGACTGCCAGAATAACGCCCTTAGTGTAGATTCAGCCCAAAGTCAAACTGGTTAGTTGGCACAGTTGGTCCACAACCACTGTCTGTTACACTGACTTAAAGAGGCTCTGTCACTAGGTTTTAACCTATGTATTTAAATACATAGGTTAAAACCCCTTGACTTCTACAGTTAGAACATACCTTTATTGCAGAGTACAGCGCAGCGGTTGTGCTGAAAAAAGACCTTTAATCTTTATGTTAATGAGCCTTCGGAGCACCGGGGGGCGGGCTCTTTCTTCCTGAGCACCGCTTCTTCACCGCCCCCCGGGTCCCGAGGCTCTCTCCGATGCCGACGTCCACGCCCCTTTGCAAACTGATTGACAGCGCTAGGCCGTTTGGCCTAGCGCTGAAATCCCGCCGGCGCATGCGCAGAAGCGCTTGCAGTGCCGAACACCGCAAGCGCTTCCATCCTTGTGCGCACGCGCCGTCACTTCGCTGAACCCGGAAGTGACGGCGCGTGCGCACAAGGATGGAAGCGCTTGCGGTGTTCGGAACTGCAAGCGCTTCTGCGCATGCGCCGGCGGGATTTCAGCCGTCAATCAGTTTGCAAAGGGGCGTGGACGTCGGCATCGGAGAGAGCCTCGGGACCCGGGGGGCGGTGAAGAAGCGGTGCTCAGGAAGAAAGAGCCCGCCCCCCGGTGCTCCGAAGGCTCATTAACATAAAGATTAAAGGTCTTTTTTCAGCACAACCGCTGCGCTGTACTCTGCAATAAAGGTATGTTCTAACTGTAGAAGTCAAGGGGTTTTAACCTATGTATTTAAATACATAGGTTAAAACCTAGTGACAGAGCCTCTTTAAACTACCTAGTATTGCTGAAGCTTACCCAGCTATTAATGTATTTACTTATTACAAGTGACATTTTTATGTTTTGTTCTTACAAACTAGTACTATACAGTACATTACTGTGTCCTCTGATAAAAGCAATAAAATGGCATGTGTCTACATGTAATCAATAGTAGAGAGGAAGTTAGGCGGTTTCTAGGCAGAACCACGGCTTGCAGAATATACTAATTAGATACCCAAAAAGTGAACATACGGTAAATATGTGATACTAAATAAGGCATTTGAGTTATTGCAGTTTTGTGGTGTTTCTTAAAGTTTTGACTATATTTTATGAAGAAAACATGATTTTTAACATATTTGCATGTTGTTCCTTTACTGTGGACTTACTGTGACAATGAGCTGTTGGATGAGTCTCTAATGTGACTTTTTCATGGTGTGAGAAACCTGGTGATTGAAAGTCTTAATTTGTTGTGACAAGGTGATAAGTGGCATTAGTCCTTAGTAGGTAGGTCACTGGACACGGTGCTGATCATCCTCCTGCGGCTCACAAGGACATCATACTACACAGAGCTTATACTAAATCAGGAGAGGGTTTTTTTTTCCTTTTTTATTCTATGCCGTGACTGTTCCATAAATATCTCTTGATATACAGCAGGAATGATTTCCAGAGATATTAGATATTGGACCACCTCTCTGTAACTAGATTTTTTCTTTGCCTCAAGACCACTATGTCTGGCAATTTATTCAGTGCTCAAGCTGCTCACCCCCAGATATATTATACAGAGAGATTACTTAAGAGTTTTGTAATCAGTGTGATTCAAGTGCTCTCCTGATACTGCTTTATTATTTCTTTTGTCTTTAAAAGGCAAGCAGAAATGCTATAACACACAACACATTTCTTATTGCATGTTATTGCATGGTTACAATACTAACGCTTACCATACAGTTTACATGTTTTAATGCATATTTGAACTCCATGAGGGTGGCTGCTGTACAAGTTTTGCATGTTTTTATGCCCCGACATCCCATGTTGTCGATGGCTGCAGTGCTTATTATTTTTCGAGTACCTTAGGAATCACAGCTTGCAGATCCCAGGAAGTTGTGCTAAAACAACAAGAAAAAAAACTATAGTTTTTACAATTTCTTAAATTTTAGGGCAGCTCTATTTAGTCTGAACATCTCACTGAATTTTTTAGTTCTGTGTGTGGCTAATGAACTCTCCTGCACCTTATTCCAAACAATGCTTCAGTGGGTTCTGGCTATGAAAACTGGAGTATTAGCCTGTCATAAAAGAGCTTAAAGGATTTCTCCAGGAATGGTTTAAAATGGTCACAAGCAATCTGTCCTTGGTTGCTGCCACTTGCAGAGCTGCCTAGGGAGGGAGGGGACCTCAATATACTGCTCTACATTATATGGTAATGATGTGACTATGATATACATCATGGCTGAGCAGCCTGACAGGAAAGCTCACCAGTCTGCTCACATTCTGGGGCAGGTTGTTTGCAGCCATTTTAAATCATTCTTGGAGAACCCCTTTAATTTTCCCTTAAAGGAGTTGTGTCACTTTAGCAAGAGTTATTTATCATGTAGAGAAAGTTAATACAAGGCACTTGCTGGCTGGATTTTTTTTTCCATCACATTATACATTGATCGTTTCCACGGTTATGACCACCCTGCAATCCATCAGTGTTGGTCGTGCTTGCACACTCTAGGTAAAAGCGTCAGCCTCTCTGGTGGCTGGGACCTTGGGAGTGCACATAGGCTGGTGTTTTTTCCTATAGTGTGCAAGCATGACCACTGTTGGTGGATTGCAGGGTGGTCGAGCAGTGTATAATGTGATGGAAAAATGAATCCAGTCAGCAATATGGTCAATCACAATACATTAGTAAGTGCCTTGTATTAACTTTCAAAGTAAAAGGGGGTCAGTCAGCGCATCCGTGTGCAGGTGCATGCTGCCATGGCTAGATACACAAAGGAAAAAAAATACAATGCAATAGCACTCTGCAAACCAAATAAAGAACAAAAATACCATAGTAATAGAAAATATTCTGGTGCTAATGCTACACTTATATAGTAAATTTGAGATTCTTGGCAAATATATTTCGTACAAAATTATTTGGGCCCGTCTGCCAAACGTCAAGGCGATCTCTGTAAGACGGGAAGCTAACACTAAATGCTACCTGTTATGTGTCACAATGGCCACCATAAAATTCAGGGAGAGCAGGTTCCACATGCATGCTGGGTCCACTCTGCTTTTTATCATTTTTGGTGCCAAAATGGCCTCCATTAAATCCAGTGAATGCAGGTACCAACATGCATGCTGAGCCCACTGTATACCTCACCTGGTGCCAGATGGCCACCACTGAATGCAATGAGAGTCCACTCTATACCTCTCCTGGTGCCAAAAGGCTTCCAGTGAGAGCAGGGAGAGCAGGCTATAGCTTACATACTTACACTAATTAAAATCAGCCTATGGGGCAGACAGGCTGGTCAGGAGTGCACGACTAAATGGAGTAGCCACACCTCCAGTACAAACAGCAAAGAAAAAGGGAGTCAGTCAGCACATCCCAGTGTGCAGGTGCACGCTGCCATGGCTAGATACACAAAGGAAAAAAATACAATGCAACAGCACTCTGCAAACCAAATAAAGTACAAAAATACCATAGTAATAGAAAATATGCTGGTGCTAATGCTATACTTATATAATAAATTTCTAGATTCTTGGCAAATATATTTTGTACAAAATTATTTGGGCCCGATTTTAATTAGTGTAAGTATAAAGCTGTAGCCTGCTCTCCCTGCTCTCACTGGAAGCCTTTTGGCACCAGGAGAGGTATAGAGTGGACTCTCATTGCATTCAGTGGTGGCCATCTGGCACCAGGTGAGGTATACAGTGGGCTCAGCATGCATGTTGGTACCTGCATTCACTGGATTTAATGGAGGCCATTTTGGCACCAAAAATGATAAAAAGCAGAGTGGACCCAGCATGCATGTGGAACCTGCTCTCCCTGAATTTTATGGTGGCCATTGTGACACATTTGTGTTAGGTTCCCGTCTTACAGAGATCACCTTGACGTTTGGCAGACAGGCCCAAATAATTTTGTACTAAATATATTTGCCAAGAATCTCAAATTTACTAAATAAGTATAGCATTAGCACCAGAATATTTTCTATTACTATGGTATTTTTGTTCTTTATTTGGTTTGCAGAATGCTGTTGCATTGTATTTTTTTCCTTTGTATTACCTTTCTCCACATAATTTCCTGAAGTGACACAACCCTTTAAAGTATTAAACCAGACAAAAATGTTCATTGGACATGTAATACCACTCCAGAAAAAAACACTGATGTAGCAACAACATCCATGTTCAATTTTCCATAGTTATTTATTCAAATGACATATAAAATGACATACTGCTGATCAGGTACTCATTGGAAGATCAAAAAGTTGGAGTCCATGACCAACCAATCCTATAGTGCAACAAGAATTTTTAAAATATGATCAGAAGAAAATCCAAAGTAAGAAAAAAATGACCCCCCCTTAACATCTGTATTGGTACAACTGTAAATACTTGTGCTATAAAATGATTGCATTATTTATCCTACATGGTAAATCCACAACCACATTATCTGTCATTAGCTGCAGTGTAGTAGTGTGCAACTACAACTGGCAGTTGCGGTGTAGCCCTAGGCTTGTGTACTTGAATGTAGCTTTGCAGCATTTCCCTGCACGGTTGGCTGTTGGCAGTGTCGTTGCACAGGAGAAATGCAGAAGGTGCCTCTGACCCTTCATTTTCCACATCAGCGAGGGTCCAAGCTGTCAGATCCCCATCAATCATAACATTATGGCATATCCTAAATAACTAGATGAATATATTCTTTTATTATAGCTGCATCAGGATGGTGATCTCTGATGTAAAGGGAGACATATTAATTACCGTACTTCAGCACATACTCTTACAGCACCGATAGACTAGTAATCCAGCTACTATCAGTATTTGGTAATGTCGTGCATTTGATCAGTAGCGTCTGTATTATTTGTTTCACACGTACTCGATGTCCCTGCAATAGTACAGTCTGAAGTCTTTAACTCCTCCTGTTGCTCCACAGAATCAATCTAATCTCTTCCCTCATTTAACCTGTCTTGCTGCTCCTCATACACAATTGCTATCTGTGACGCCTAACTTCTTATCTGTAATGAGCAGAGCTTGCATTTCCTGTAATAGCATCTAAACAATAAATTCTAGGTAAATATTAATACTTGAAGAATGTTATAAATATTTCTTAATGCGGCCAGCCTTAAAAATAAAATAAATAAAATAAAAAAGCCGTGCTATCTTAGCTCAGCAAAAGATTTAATGGTCAGAACTGCGGAGGTTGCAGTTTAATTTCACAGTTCACCAGTCGGGAAATTGATGCCGAAAAGATGCAGAAAAGCCAGGTTGTGAGACTGTTCTACCAAACAGATACAAGAGAGGCCCTGACAGAGGATTCCCAGGGAAAGATCTATGCCTTCTATCTGTCCTATCTGTCTGTCTGTCGGCTATTATATCATGTACCCATCATATTTATGTTTACCTACTTTCTATATCTATTCATCTGTCTGCATGGTTAGCCTGCATCCTTCTTTCCTTCATCACAGCTATCCTGTTATATAATTTGCTCTATCTAGCTATTTATCTATCCATCTTCTAATCACAGCATTCCAGTGTTGTTATTCACAGAACTTTTCTTAATATAAAATGATGTACATGTGGAATATATATATATATATATATATATATATATATATATATATATATATATAGTACAGACCAAAAGTTTGGACACACCTTCTCATTCAAAGAGTTTTCTGTATTTTCATAACTATTAAAATTGTAGATTCACACTGAAGGCATCAAAACTATGAATTAACACGTGGAATTATATATTTAACAAAAAAGTGTGAAACAACTGAAAAATGTCTTATATTCTAGGTTCTTCAAAGTAGCCACCTTTTGCTTTGATTACTGCATTGCACACTCTTGGCATTCTCTTGATGAGCTTCAAGAGGTAGTCACCTAAAATGGTTTTCACTTCACAGGTGTGCCCTGTCAGGTTTAATAAGTGGGATTTCTTGCCTTATAAATGGGGTTGGGACCATGAGTTGTGTTGGGCAGAAGTCAGGTGGATACACAGCTAACAATCCTACTGAATAGACTGTTAGAATTTGTATTATGGCAAGAAAAAAGCAGCTAAGTAACGAAAAACGAGTGGCCATCATTACTTTAAGAAATAAAGGTCAGTCAGTCCGAAAAATTGGGAAAACTTTGAAAGTGTCCCCAAGTGCAGTCACAAAAACCATCAAGCGCTACAAAGAAACTGGCTGAGGACCGCCCCAGGAAAGGAAGACCAAGAGCCACTTCTGCTGCGGAGGATAAGTTCATCCGAGTCACCAGCCTCAGAAATCACAGGTTAATAGCAGCTCAGATTAGAGACCAGGTCAATGCCACGCAGAGTTCTTGCAGCAGACACATCTCTACAACAACTGTTAAGAGGAGACTGTGTGCAGCAGGCCTTCATGGTAAAATAGCTGCTAGGAAACCACTGCTAAGGACAGGCAACAAGCAGAAGAGACTTGTTTGGGCTAAAGAACACAAGGAATGGACATTAGACCAGTGGAAATCTGTGCTTTGGTCTGATGAGTCCAAATTTGAGATCTTTGGTTCCAACCACCGTGTCTTTGTGCGAAGCAGAAAAGGTGAACGGATGGACTCTACATGCCTGGTTCCCACCGTGAAGCATGGAGGAGGAGGTGTGATGGTGTGGGGGTGCTTTGCTGGTGACACTGTTGGGGATTTATTCAAAATTGAAGGCATACTGAACCAGCATGGCTACCACAGCATCTTGCAGCGGCATGCTATTCCATCCGGTTTGCGTTTAGTTGGACCATCATTTATTTATCAACAGGACAATGACCCCAAACACACCTCCAGGCTGTGTAAGGGCTATTTGACCAAGAAGGAGAGTGATGGGGTGCTACGCCAGATGACCTGGCCTCCACAGTCACCAGACCTGAACCCAATCGAGATGGTTTGGGGTAAGCTGGACCGCAGAGTGAAGGCAAAAGGGCCAACAAGTGCTAAGCATCTCTGGGAACTCCTTCAAGACTGTTGGAATACCATTTCAGGTGACTACCTCTTGAAGCTCATCAAGAGAATGCCAAGAGTGTGCAAAGCAGTAATCAAAGCAAAAGGTGGCTACTTTGAAGAACCTAGAATATAAGACATATTTTCAGTTGTTTCACACTTTTTTGTTAAGTATATAATTCCACATGTGTTAATTCATAGTTTTGATGCCTTCAGTGTGAATCTACAATTTTCATAGTCATGAAAATACAGAAAACTCTTTGAATCAGAAGGTGTGTCCAAACTTTTGGTCTGTACTGTATATTAAATTATCAATGTAATTAATAAAAAAAAGTATTCAGTCATGCACATAAAGTGTGGCGTGCCCATATGAAATACATAAAAATTCATATTTCATTTAGTGCAATAAAATTGTCTGGATAAACCATACAGATTGCCAGTGTATTATAAATAGGTGTAAATAATTCCTATAATGGATAGTTAATAGCAATAGATGAGAAAAAATATGGGAATATCACCACTTACAGATCAGCAGCACAGTAAAGGCTTGTGCACTCGACCATTTGTATTTTGCAGAACAGAACAGCTGGCCCCTAGTAGAACAGTACTATCCTTGTCCATAATGCAGACAATAATAGGACATTTTCTATCCTTTAGCGGAACAGTGATACGGAAACGGAATGCACACGGAGTAACTTCCTTTTTTTTACGGACCCATTGAAATGAATGCTTCATGGTCCACAAAAAAACGAACAGACAGGGAAAGAAAATAAGTTTGTGTGCATGAACCATACAAAAAATATCAAGGGAATCTATAATCTGTTAAACCCCCCTCTAAAAACAAGAGGCCACTCCCGACGACTGAAGAAAAAAAGATTCGGTCATAAGAAGTGACAAGCGTTCTTTACAGTAAGGTCTGTGAATCTCTGGAATAGCCTGCTGCAGGAACTGGTCACAGTAAATACAGTAGATTGCTTCAAACAGTGAGGCTTATGACAATGTATATAAATATTGTTCTACACACCCTTTCCCTTTGGCCCAACCCCTTTTTAAAAGGAAGATGGACATTGATCCAGGGATTGATATAGCAGGATTACAGGTTGGACTTGATGGACTTTTGTCTTTTTCCAATCTTAACAACTATGTAACTATGTAACCCTAAGAAAAATAATACAGGCGGCACATGTACTCAATATGCAGGGGTGTGGCCTTTCCAAACCCACTGTGCATTTTTGGAAGTGGCCGAACAAGCGTGTTATCACAGGGAGATCCGATGTTGGATACATGGAGCCGGTCCAAGCTGTATCGGGATTGCAGCTAGCATCTTGGTTTACGGCCTCCTCATGGAGCACTGTGCAAGCATCCTTTGCTCAGTAGAATCTATTTTGGCCACCTGGTATTACATGGAGTTACTAAACAGAGCCAATGATCCCAAACCTCTGCTACTCATATTAGTCAAGTAGTTATAGCTGATGGTAAAACATTCCCATGGCCAAAGTAATGAAAAAGGTGTAAGAATTAGTATATATTATCACCGGTCACATATACCTATCCCCAGATATGTAACCAGTGTAACAACCTTGTGATTGTGCTAGCCCCGAGTCTGAAAGAGGCCCCTAAGCCTGCCACAGTTATGTCCCTGGAAACATAATGAGACTCCTATAGTCTGCAATGATAATTCATTGCCGTCTATGGGAGCAGCGATCAGACAATTGCATGTTCAAGTGCACTAGGGAGACTTTTAAAAAAAAGTGTATAAAAAGTAAGAAAATAAATAAATAAACAATAAAAGAGATCATTTGCACCGCCACATTCCAATATGCCTGTACTATGAAAATATAAACATATTTATCCCCATACTGCTGTAACGGAGGAAAAAAATCTAAATGGTCAGTTTGCAATTTTTTGGCACTTGACTTCCCAAAAGATGTATCTTCCCAATGTATCTACGGTATGTATCTACGAACCCTGAGTACCTAAAACATTTCTACAGTATGTTAGCTACTTCTCCTAACCTTTCTTTCTCAAGAAAAAGTTCACCTGGATCAGTGATAAATGTATGTTCGCTGGGGATCTGAAAGCTGGTACTCCCTCTGACCATGAGGATGGGGGTTCCCTGTGTGAATTGATTGCTGGTGGCCATGCATGACTCCTTCTCCAGTCTCTTCTTTGGAAGTGTGGAATACAACGCTATGTTATTTCGGTCAGTCGCATGCAGTAGAAGTGAATGGAGTCCTGTACCACTTCTCCATTCATACAGCGGAACTGGAGATCCTCATTCTTGTGATCAGTGAGTCCCAGTGGTTGGACCCTTAGCTTTCATACATTTTTCACCTATTCTGTGGATAGGTGATAAATATAGTTAATGGGAAAACCCTTTTAAGGCCTAGTTCACACTTCATTGTTTGGTCAGTGATTTCCATCAGTGATTGTAAGCTACTAGAAGTGGCGCCTCCACAGAGATAATGTATAATGGAGAGATCCACACCTTTAGTGATTTGGTCAAAAACTGACCAAATCACTGAAGTGTGAATTAGGCCTAAATGTTTGATCTGAGTTCTTAATTTAGTTAGGGGTGTGTGGTCAGTATTCATTTTGGGGTTTAATCAGTATCAGACTGTAGTGTCTTGGGCCCACCTGTAAAATTCATTTTGGGGGCCCACTGTAAAGCTATATACACATTTCACATGCTAACATAGCGCCAGTTTTTTATATGAACATGTGCGGACTGGGAACTCAAAGTGGCCCTGGAAAAAATACTAAAAGTGGCCCTGTTTTGTAGTTGGGTCCAAAATGATGGAAGGCAGGGCCAGCAATACCATATTGTAGCACATTATACCACCCCAACAGAGCCCAATACCACAGTCCATCACAAAATACTGCCAGCAGCACAAAATACATCCCCAAAAACTTCTACTGGCTGGCCAAGAGGAGAGCCCAGGTGACCCCCCTGGGTATCGGCCCATGGGAATTTCCCTGTAAGTTCTATGGCCAATCCACCCCTGAACATAGGCTGGTTGAGGTGCTATTTGCTGCCTATCTATATGTAGTGTGGTCAGTCTACTGTACCATGTGCTACTTGGGGAGGTGGACTAGAGGCCCTATGGGGGATTCACCTGTTCCCCTGTGTGTGATGCCTTGCCTGCTGCCAACGCTTTATGTGCCTCCATGACAGTAGTGTGATGACTAGGGGAGGCAAAGTCACTGTTCAAACATCTAGAGAGGTGGGAAGTTTGGTTATGGTTAATGTAATATTACAATATTAATCCAGTACTGACTAGCATTTTTCAGGGTCACTTGGTTATGAACACTAAATTTTCATAGTTTTATTTGCAATGGAGGAGGTTCATTTTTTATTAGTCTGCATGTATTTATTAATAATTTCCTTCTCCACATTTAGTATTTCTGTTCCAATTAAATGTTAGCAACTTTTCCATATTTCCCTGATCAAGTCATGCAAAACTTTATTTACCAGATATTATTCAGATAGAGAGACCGCAACACTCCTGTCTGCTAACAAGTCACTGAGGGATTCCTCCCAGGGGGTTTTATATATCTTAACATGGGAAGCAAATTAGACAGGTTGTTTCACTTGAATGTTGTCTTTATGAAGGCCTATTCTTCCTTTAGAAACAGTTCGGCGATGGCTTTGTACCGTTATGTTTTATTTATGCAATCAGTCTTGTTTGTGCAGCCCTATAATAATATACCTGACATATGGATAAAATACAGTGCGCAATATATAAAAAAAGTAATTACCACGGATTACATTGTGTGATTGCCCATACTAAATAGCTTGCTGAATTGTAACCGAAAACTCCCCAGTGCTGCTGTTCACAATGTAAAGGTGTTTTATCTGCAGCTTATTGATTTGTGATTTAAAGAAAATCCGTGTGGCCTGTGCTAAAAGACCAAAAAGGTAAAGGGGTTGTCCAGGCTCTGGACCTGGACACATCCCCTTCTTTCCCCACTGAGCCCCTCGGACATGAGCATTTCATGCTCCGATGCTCTCCCTTGTATCTCACAGGGCAATGGCTTTTTTGTGTACATTTTTAACTGCAAGGTGTAGGCTTCCGCCTAGTAGTGTTCCCAGTGACGTCACTGGCACTGATGGGCAGGCTTTAGCACTGCCCTAGCCTGTAAAAATGCCTGCCCATTAGTGCTGTTGATGTCACTGGGCTCATTGCTGGGCGGAAGCCTCCACTTAGCTTACCCAGGGAGAGCCTGATCTCCAGAAAAAGCCCTTGCCCTCTGCGATTCAGTGCAGGGCAAAGGAGAGCATCAGAAGGGCTGAGTGGGGGAAGAAGGGGATATGTCCGAGTTCAGCTCTGAACCCGGACAACCCCTATAAGAAGTTATCTGATAAGTTATGCGTGTAAAAATATGTGAGAATTCTGTAAATAAAATATGGAATGGTTATGCAAATTACCATAACAGCGATTTTCCGGAATTGTACTTTTAATAGATATGCTCCAGTAGTTGCTTACTTCATGTACATCTTCCACATGCTTTTCCGTTTCAATTTGGACTCTCCTGACCTGTTTTCACAATGTAAACCAATCCCTCTGGTTGGTTTCCATCCTGCAGGTGGCACTTCCTGTTACTGTATGCAACCAAACCCATGATGCACGTCTCCTTTCTCTGCCACAGTTCCAGCACCGCCCCTAATACTGCCCGCCTATAGTTCCTCCCACCAAGCTGGTTACATAGACACTCCCCTATTACTGCCTCTAACAATGCCCAGCTAGTTTAAAGCTCCTCCCACCCTGCTAGTTACATAGACACTCCCCTATCACTGCCCCTAACAACGCCCAGCTAGTTTATAGCTCCTCCCGCCTACTAGTTACATAGACACTCCCCTATCACTGCCCCTAACAATGCCCAGCTACCTTATAGCCCCTCGCACCAGCTAGTTACATAGACACTCCCCTATCACTAGCCCTGTTGCTGCTTTTCCACACCCATGGACATAACATCACAGGAAATAAGAAACACCTTCATGGACATGGTCATGTGACCACAGCCCAGAATAGTAGATAAGAACAATAAAAATAAAAGAAATACATTTAAAAATTACTACTACCGTCATTGGTGATTATATTCAAGGATGTTGATGCAAACTGGAAAACCCCTTTAAAGCAACAGTTCTGACAAAACATCCGGCGTCAGGGGGCAGCCATTGGCAGGCGGTGACAGGGACGAGCCTACCTAGTATCGAGGGTGACGCTAGGGAGGCTCGTCCCCATCACTGCCTGCCATTGGCTGCCCCTCCCCCACGCCGAATGTTCTCATCCCTGCAACAGGGAGATGAAGCGGCGGCTGTGCGGGCTTCAGAAGCAATGCGGGTGCCAGGAAGCCAGGTAAGTACATTGTGTGTGAGTGGCCCGAGCATATGGGGGGGCATTTCAGGGGTTAGATAACCCACTTAAGTTCAAGCCACTTATTATATAGCTTAGCGGGAAACGGTGTGGCATTCCAAAAAGGGGACATGGTTTAAGATATATGCGCCAACATTGTGCCACAAAGTTCTGGCACAAAGTAAGCCAACTCATCGGTGCTATAAATTTAGTCTAGACAGTCTAAAAATTCACCAAAGTTCTCATCCAGAATCAGTCCCTGTGATAAGTCTGTGTGGCATGCGTATATATATAATGTTATATTTGACCTATTGTTTAAATCAATTTTTTTATGCTAAACATATTTTTTTAAAATAAATGTTTGGTGTTTTATGTTTTAAGTCACTGTCTATATGTCAAGAAAAAAATCCATCGTGGTCTGGTCACTTCTCCACACTCATCTCATTATCATCACAGGCAGGATTAAAATGAAAGAAAATATGTCTATTATAAAGCTGGAGGCAGAGAACACAAGATCACACAACTGATAATAGGTGATGGTCGCAGCTCACCTCCTCCCTGTACAATGACCTCTTATCTGGCACAGGTCACAGATCATGTCTAGAACACTCTACAATAGAAGTCAATGAATGTCTCCATTCTACAGGTTTCTATGGTCACTGTGGAAGCTTTTAGCAGCAAATGAAAAATGACAGCACCCATAATCATGTTCAGAAAACAGAAAATTAAAATCTACAATCAGAAAATAAAACCAGAAGAAAACTATTTATCAGTATCTGTTTTACTGGTTTTAATAAGTAAAACATTTTGGTGACACATACCCTTTCATATAACGTTTATTCTGCAGCACTTGTTGCCAGGAGTATCCTGACCATGACAGATAATTGTGTGGTATCTCCTATATTAAGCTTATTAACAGTGGAAGAAAATAGATGCAAATTCACTGATGTTATCGGCCGTCAGCAGACTAGAAACCTACAAATCATATGCAGACAGTGAGGGAATCTGCATGGAACTGGAGCCTCCTACATCTGTTTTATATATATTTCTATGGATCTATTAATATTGTATTAGTTCCATTAGAAATAAGTTGTATTTTCATTAAAGCTTTTATATGTCGGATGATGTGACATAAAGATCGTAAGATTTTCTTGGCTTGGTACATTGATGAGTGAAATCCATACAGCTCAGAGAAGCTGATTACTATGTGCCTTGTTGCTGCTGAGCGGCCGAAACGAAAAGGCTATACAAACAAGGCTTCTTAATGTTGCCAGAAGTTATGTAAATTCTGGCTTTGTAATGACTCTCTGGCTTATACTGACAGCTTCCAGCTAATCACTTAATAGCTGCCTGAAATTCTCCCGCACTGATCTTGGTTAACCCATATCACAAAAGCTGCTCCACGTGTGACACAGCGCATACACTGTATAATGTGCCCTGGAAATGTAAATAAATTCAGCCCATTAAGTTTTAGCTATTACAGTATTTGCCTTTAAATAGTGTTGTTTTTTTCTTAATAAGTTAGAAGGTCATTGATATTCACAAAAAAGCTTATTAACCGTTAGAGGACCGGGCGATTTTTTAATTTTTTTTTATTTTTCTGTTCTCATAACCATTTACAGTTGCATACAATGTTGTGTGAAGGGGGGGGGGCAAATTCCAAATGGGGTGGAATTGGAAAAAAAACGCAATTCTGCCACAGTTTTTTTTTTTTTTTTACGCCGTTCACTATGCAGTAAAATTGACCTGTTAAGACACAAACATATTTTCTTTCCGTGTCCGTTCTGTTTTTTTGTGGACCGTATGTGGAACCATTCATTTCAATGGGTCTGCAAAAAAAAAAAACGGAATTTACTCCATGTGCATTCCATTTCTGTATGTCCATATTTCCTTCCGCAAAAAAATAGAACATGTCCTTTGTCTGCATTACGGACAGGCATAGGACTGTTCTATTAGGGGCCAGTTGTTCTGTTCCGCAAAATACGGAATGCACGCGGATGTCATCCGTATTTTTTGCGAACTGCAAAATACATATGGTCGTGTGAATGAGACCTTAACTTCATTCTCCAGGTCCGTACAGTTACAACAATACCACACTTGTACAGTTTTTCTTGTGAATTAATAATGAAAATAATATTAAAAACCTTACATTTTTTTCTGACCCCTAACATTTTTTTGTAGTTATGCACGCAGAGCTATGTGATGGCTACTTCTCAGAGATACCATTTTGAAGTATGTGTGTGTGACTTTTTTATACATTTTTTTTGGAAGTTAAAGTGACAAAAAATGGCACATTGGCCTTTTTAATTTTTTTTCCATTATGCCATTCGCCTTATGGGATTAATATGGTTATATTTTAATGGTATGGGTGTTTTCACACTTGGCGATGCCCATGATGTTTATTTATTTATTTTTTTATTGGTTAAGTATTTTGATTTTGGGGAGCGGGGGCTTCAGGCTATTAGTACAGTGTAACAGGTTCCCCAGTCTCAGCAGGGAATACTGGTACAGGAGTGGGAGTGATCAGCCATAATGTACCGCGCATCTCTGCTGTTTGAAACAACAGAAACCCAGCAGCTATGGCACCTGCTGCATGCACAAGTGGGAGCCAAGTTTAAAGACTCAACTTCCGCCATACATATACGGCGGAGGTCGTTAAGTGGTTAAATAAGAAGATAAGGGTATTCTGTCATCAAGGGAGTTAAGGGAGTTATCCGATTTTCCATACTGATGACCTATCTTCAGGACAGGTCATCAATATCAGATCTGCGGTAGTCTGACTCCCAGCAACGCTGTGTTCTCTTTACTGTTTACCTGCTCGCCAAGGACATTCCAGCTATGCAGTGTAATTACAGCTGCTCCATCCTATTTAAAGGGGTTGTCCGGGTTCAGAGCTGAACCCGGACATACCTTTCAATTCACCCAGGCAGCCCGCCTGAACAAATTAGCGCAGGGCAAAGGAATTTAGCCTGGTTCCGGTGACGTATCGGGCTCTGCCAGGCGGAGACTTCCGCCCGGCAGTGAGCCCGGTGACGTCATCGGCGCTGATGGGCGGGCTTTAGCGCTGCCCTAGCCATTCAAACGGCTAGGGCAGCGCTAAAGCTGGCCCATTACGGCCGGTGACGTCACCGAACTCACTGCCGGGCAGAAGCCTCCGCCCGGCAGTGAATGTTTGCAAACAAAAGAGCCCTTGCCCTGCTCCGATGCCCTGTTCAGGAGGGCTGCCGGAGTGAGAACCTGGGTATGTCCGGGATCAGCTCTGAACCCGGACAACCCCTTTAAGTAAATGGAGGGATAAGTCATCAATATGGGAAACCAGATACCCCTTAACTACTGGGGTCTGACTGGATTTCTCCAGTCCTGCTCTACATTGGTAGTTGTAAACCTTCCAGGGGTATATACACAAGAGGCGCCCCCTCCTTTTCGTAGACACGCTCTATTCACTAGTTACAGTAAATGCCCAATTATCATTTTGTTCATACATTTCCTGAAGGCGTAAAGGCCATACACATTAGAAAACTCATTTGTCTGACTTTATTCCCCCTGATCCCACCATACCGCTATGACCAAGGTCATGGAAGACTGAAACATTGGCAGTTTTATATGCATGTGCTATTCCATTATTTTCCATTGTTTTGTGTGAATAAAAGGCATCTGCTGCGTTGAAGAAAGTGCCATGGTTTTTCTATATGAATGTTCATGGACTGGAGGAAGCGCCGACCTTAACAAACATAATAACATTAACCCTTTGGCTTTGAACAGTTTTTTTAAATTATCCCTATACTTTCCGCTTAATTATCATTATCCTTGCATTATGATGCCTTATTATGCCTGTGCTGTGACTTCACTGTGGTAGTTTCCATTAGCTGTGACATCGTCACTTTATTATTCACTGTGTATAGTGATTGGATAAGCAGCCATACCAGCCATATTCAAACAGGATGGACCCCAACACCATCAGGACAGCAGGAGCGGGCATGGAGGAGGTGAGTATAAATTCTATTATACTTTTATTTTTTCACTGCTTATGCAGCCCAGGGAGATGTTTTGTTTGTGACATCACTGCTGTCCCTAGATATTAGCTGTGACAACACTGCTGTCCTTAGATATTAGCTGTGACATCACTGCTGTTCTTAGATATTAGCTGTGACATCACTGCTGTTCTTAGATATTAGCTGTGACATCACTGCTGTCCTTATATATTAGCTGTGACATCACTGCTGTTCTTAGATATTAGCTGTGACATCAATGCTGTCCTTAGATATTAGCTGTGACATCAATGCTGTCCTTAGATATTAGCTGTGACATCACTGCTGTCCTTAGATATTAGCTGTGACATCACTGCTGTCCTTAGATATTAGCTGTGACAATACTACTGTCCTTAGATATTAGCTGTGACATCACTGCTGTCCCTATATATTAGCTGTGACATCACTGCTGTCCCTAGATACTGTATTAGTTGTGAGATCAGTTTATTATCCCTGTTCTGGGCCATAATCCTTATTCTGTTACATGACTGTGTGCATTATGTACATGCTGTTACATGACTGTGCACAATACCGCTTTCCTATGACATCACAGTGTTTATAGTTCATGTGCGGTGTCATCACTGTTTGTAGTTCTATCCCATGTGACATTATTGTGACTGTTATTTCCTGTTTTCTTATTTAATTTTGGTCATTACACCTGTGTTGTGACATCGCCGTCTTCATGACCCCCGTGAAGAAATGACTGTTTATTATCTCTGTATTATGACATCACCATCACACTGTTTTCTCTGTGCTGTGATGTCACTCTTCATTGTGTGCACTACCCTTATTCCTGTGCAGTGACATTACAGAGTACATTTCCAGGGGTTCAGGTATATGAGATACAGACCTAGAAACATCAATTTACACTTTTGAGGGCACTATGACACTGATACTGAGCTTCTGTAATGAGGGTCGTGTAGGACACAATTTTCAGGTCCCTAATTCCAATAATTGAGATTGAACTGAAAATCAGATTTGTTCTATTCTTTGTTGTTGGATTTACAGTAAGCACAAGAGAGATGTCTGTAGGCTGCAGAGATGGAATAGACATCGAGATGTCTATGTGTGTGGACCTTTTTTTTTTATATATACGATCATTCATTTGCAAGACGGCTCCTATTAGGGATTTCGGTTTAAATCTGTATGAAAAGAAATGGCTTATTGTAGATTCTTCATCTTGAACTGATTTTGATTCACCGTCGTGTACTGCTAGAATAGATCCTTGGAATCTGTTAGTGGATTAATATACCCTGCCGCATTCATGGGATTTTACAGGTGAGCTTTTAGGATGGCTTACACATTGCAGCTAAGCTTCACCAAACGAATGCAGATTACAGGCAATTGCCATGCTGCACCTGTACCTGCAACTTCAAACCACAGCATGTACAAGTGCAGCATCACATAGCAGTAATATGCATGTGGTACCACAGTACATGGGCAACCTAATGGTCCAGTTTTGCCTCCCATAATGCATTGCTCCACGGTAACAGCAAAGTAGTATAATTCAGTATGTATGAGTTCACAGATGAAGAATTCAGCAGTACGGGAAGAGCTCCAGAGACAGAAGTACTGTACATTCGTCCATTGTGTAGTAGACAGAGCTGGTTACTGATATGAACGGGAGCAGTGCAGCAGTAACTAGCTTTGTGGAGCCACTCCTGCCTATCTGATGTTGGTGGCCTAACCTGTAGATAGGCCATTAATATAAAAATACTGGAAACCCGCTTGACCACCACCTAAAAGTCACATTCAAATTAGAAAAGCCATCCCAAAAATATCACTTTTATTGTTGATTTTTAATATGTATCTGCAGTAAATCTTGTTGGAGCAAAACTCAGGGGATACAATTGCATTTTTAACCCCTTAATGACATAATTTTAGCCTTAAGGACCCATAATATTTTCCCCCTTTGTGTTCCAGCAGTCATAACTTAACCATGTTGGGGTATATATAGTGTAATAAATAACTTTTATTATTCATTTTTATTATTTTATTTTTTATGGGGAAAGATAAAACAGCAATTTTAACATTATTTTTTGGAATTTATTTACAGTTTTCACTGTGCTGTAAAAATAAAATAACTTTATTATGTCGGTCACTACAATTATGATAATGCCTCATTTCTATTATTTATTTTATTTTTTTTCGACTACTTTTCCTTTCCTCCTGCAGCTCACCAACTGCCCCCATCATACTCGAGACTGAAGGGGGGGGGGGGGGATGGGGGCTGCTTTATCTGCTCATATCTCTGGTTTGCTACCAGATACAGATATGGGCTTTGCATTATTTGAAAGATGACATTCCAAGCTTTTAAACAATACCAAAATGACACCTTCACTACATGGGAAAATATCACTGTTAGAAATAGGGATGCAATGAATGCAGCTGAAAGTGATAGTAAATACAGGTTTTACTGCGATTATTCCCGACTTGATTTCTAACAGTGATATCTCTTGCTTTCTTGGGCTGTCATTTTCATCTTGTATGAAAGCCTGGAATGTCAGCTTGCAAACAAGACCAGGCCCATGCTTCTAGCTGCTAGCAATCAGGATATATCAGCAGCTAAAGCACACAAACCACCCCTATCCACTTCTGCCCTAGCTCAGCTCCAGCAGTACCGTTAAAGGCTATGTACACCTTCAGATGCAAGTTTTTTTTATGTTTGTTTTATACTCATTTGGGGCTAAAATAATTTTTTTCAATTGGTCTTTATTAAAAAAATATTGAGCCATTTTGTCAAAAAGGGTTAACTGTATTTCTAGCTGAGTGAATCCTACTTTTTACTTTCACTTTGTGCTGGTCATCTAATAAACCTTATCTCTAATTTACTAAGAGATCATAAACACTTATTTAAGCCACATTCTTATCAGTAAGATAAGATCTGAGCTATAATGAGTGTTTATAATGTCAGAGAGCAGAGATAAGGAGCCCGTCAAATTAGCTGGCTAACGGAGCAGAGAGAAAATTCAGATCCCTCTGTTAGAGCTTCTCAGCTCTGTACTGAGAAAAGGGTTCCATATTTGTAATAAAGACCAATTTAAAATATGATTTTTAGTTCAAAATGAGTACAATGCAATAATAAACAAAAAACAAAGGTGTACATAGCCTTTAAAGGGGTTCTCCGGGAATTAAGAAAATGAAAATACTTGAATATAACTTTATTAGAAATATATTCCCAAATACCTTTTATTAGTTATAATGGCTCATTTTGTCTGGGAGCAATCATTAGGGGAAATTAAATGGCCGCCGTCCTATTAGTGCACACAGAACCTGTCCTAATCACACAGGAGGACAAGTTACTTCACAACACTGAGGTAAAGAGCCGCCTCATCCTCCTCTCTGCTCTGCTTGTCAGGGATTTTGGTCCTGAAAACAGCTGATAAGATGAATCTATGTAGGAATGGAGTTTATAAGGAGACATGAAGTACAGAGAGGACGGACAGGACAGACTGTGGTAATGGAGACTGCATACAAGTGCTGCTGCTCATTATCCCCTCCTCCTCTCTGTACTTCATGTCTCTTCATGAACTCCATTCCTACAGAGATTCAGCTGGAGATCTTATCCTCTGTATTCAGGACAATAATCCCTGACAAGTAGAGCAGAGAGGAGGATGAGGCAGCTCTTTACCTCAGTGTTGTGAAGTAACTTGTCCTGCTGTGTGATTAGGACAGGTTCTGTGTGTACTAATAGGACGGCGGCCGTTTTATTTCTTCTAATGATTGCTCCCCAGACAAAATGAGACATTATAACTAATGAAAGGTATATAGGAATACATTTATAATAAAGTAATATTTAAGTATTTTCATTTACTTAATTCCCGGAGAACCCCTTTAAGTACTTATCCCACTGCCCAAGCTAAGCTTCGGCAAAACAGGTGGTTAAGTTGCATAATAATGCAAAGTATCTGTAAATATAATCAGCATGTAATGAAGATTTAGGCTACAGCTAAGGTTATTATGAAGCCCTAGCCTAAATTTGTTGAATGTGAGTTCTCTTTTTACTCTGAATTCATATTAGTAATCTTTAGACTTAGAGTCGCTGTATGTTCATTTCATTTAATAGAGAATGGTGTTCAATAGTTAAAATGGGAAAAAATCTTGCTACAAAAAGTCTGTGCTTATGAATAACTCTGACTCTTCTCAGGTAGATTTGACTCTTTACAAGGCCTGTGCTGCCATGATTATGATGCTGATTCTCGGCAACCACTTAGCATGCCTGTCCAGTGTGTATATATGGTCAGCCTTACAATGCCCTCTGACAATGTATAGTCCAATTACAGTGTGTATATATGTTCAGTCTTAATCGGCCACCTGACACTGTAGAAACCAAGTACTGTGTGTATAAATGGTCATTCCTACAATACCTTTTGATACTGTAATGCCAAAGTATAGTGCGTGTATATATATATATATATATATATATATATATATATAGTCAACCGTACAATGCCCTCTGACATTGTAGAATCCAAGTACTGTGTGTAAATAAGCTCAGTCCTACAATGCCCTCTGACATCATAGAACCCAAGTACTGTGTGTATATAAGCTCAGTCCTACAATGCCCTCCGACAAAAACCCTTCCCTAAAGTATGACCATTATTAATCCATTAAAAGTTAAAAAATACCAAAGGAAAAAAATCCAACCCCAAAAAAATCTACTCTGTCCCTACTTTGTGCTACCTGAAACAGAATAGCCGCCCTGATAAGGGCGATCCCACTGTATTCTTAACTCCCCCTCCAAGACCCTGAGCTCATTGGAGTTGAAGGCTATGGTCAGTGGAATCACCCGTAATAAACCAAAAAAATGTCTTCATAAATTGGTAAACCAAGAGACTCTACTTGACGGTAGGGAATTTCTAATTGGACAGTCCCTATCAAGATGGCTATTCCACTTCAGGTAAGGAACGGTAGGAACAGAGTAGTTTAATTTTCGGGAAGTGTTTTTGCTATTTTTTTTGGCTTTTACTATGTGTATATATGGTCAGTCCTACAATGCACTCTGATACTATAGGCCCAAAGGACAGTGGGGGTAACGCGGTCTTAATAAAGCCCTGCTCAGGCGGTGGATCGCTGAAGTTATTTAGAGGTGCCGGCCTCTACATAACTTCGGCGCATCCAGCGCCACTTCTAAATATAAGCAAAAAACGTATGGCAGCACACCATCATACAATAGAACTATGGATTAGGGATTATTTTAGATTAAAGTGATACTATACATGAAAAATGGAAGTTCTTTTTGCACATTTTGGATCAAACGTGTGTCGGACCCATCTACCGGCGTCAATGTGGCTTCTGCAGATGGGTACCTGACACTAACAGAACTGCCTCTCCGTCACCTTGATGCCTAAACAATTTGTAAAGAATGACGAATGAGATGGGCCTGCCGTCCTGGCCCCTTCCACATCACGCCCACTTTTTTAGACCTGGAAAAAGTTGTGGATTGCAGTCCCAATGTGCACCTGAAATACTCCTAATACATGAACAGTCTTGCATTGCTCTCTGATATTTTAGGACCAAAGTACAGTCTGTACAGGGTCAGTATTACTTTGTCCTCTGACACTATAAGGCCCAAATACAGTGTGTATGTTATTTAAGGTCCTTTAATGCTGTTTAACACAGTAGAACCCAGGTACAGTGTGTATACCATATACAGCATATATTTATCTGAGTAGTATAGCAGTCAATTTTAATTAGATATTTTTTGCATGCTGTGTGTAATAGATAAAAGCTGAGTCTCAGGTTCTGTCAGATTTGTGGAGTAAACAACTAATAGTTGTCCTGTGGACAGATTCTCCCACCTGAGCTGTGAATCTCTGCAGCTCCTCCAGAGTGACCATTGGCTTCTTGGCTGCTTCTCTGATTAGTTCGTTCCTTGCCTGGGCTGTAAGTTTAGGTGGATGGCCATGTCTTGGTAGGTTTGCAGTTCTGCCATACTCCTTCCATTTTTGGATAATGAATTGAACAGCTCTCCTTGAGCTGTTCAGAGCTTGAGGTCTTTTTTTTAGAACCTAACCCTGCTTTACACTTCTCCACAACCTTATCCCTGACCTGTCTGGTGTGTTCCTTGGTTTTCATGATGCTGTTTGATCGCTAACGTTCTCTAATGAAATTCTTAGGCCTTCACAGAACAGCTGTAGTTACACATAGGTGGACTATATTTACTGATTAGGTGATTTCTGAAGGCAATTGGTCACACTGGATTTAATTTAGGAGTATCAGAGTACAGGGGGCTGAATAAAAATGCACGGTACACTTTCCTGAGTTTTATTTATTAAAAATTTTGAAAACCATTTATCGTTTTCTTTTAACTTTGCACATACTTGCTACTTTGTGTTGGTCTATCACATAAAATCCCAATAAATACATTTACGTTTGTGGGTATAACGTGAAGAAATTAGAGAACGTTCAAGAAGTATGTATAGTTTTTCAAGGCACTGTATTTGCATTTTATGAAAAAGCAAAGCTGTTTTCCTCACAAGTTCACTTATTTGCACAGAAATATCATTTCTACAGTGATAATCTTATACTGAGGCAAAGCAAACTAATGTAAACCAAAGCCCCAGCCAACACATTGTTTCCGCGTGTAGATTCAGTGGGATGGAGGCTGCATCTGCTGCAAGCAACCATGTGGCAGCTTTTTATTTTTACTGATGACAGCTTTGATAAATTGCCAGACAGAAGGGTACATCTGTCTGCTGCGTTTACTAACCTTTTGCACGATGTTACAGATAGTCTGAGATGGCACTCAGGGAAGACTGACAGAAGAATTCTGACAGATTTGGATGGTTGGGTGGAGAAATAGTAGAGAAAAACTACCTAGCATGATGCGGTGGATTTACATGGTTGCTGTGTTTGGGAAATAGCAGTTCAGAGTAGGACGTTGGATAATTATCCAGACATAACATATGATTATAACCAACTTTACACATTTTCCATCCCACATCCTATTAAAGGGGTTCTATTGTTTTATTTCGTTAAAGTAGAAAAGCACGCAGAGTAATGTGCAGGGAATATATCATCGGTCACCTATTGTTTAACCCCTTCCCGCATTTGGATATAACTGTGCATCCAGATTGCATGTAATTTAATGCAATCGGGCATACAGTTATGCCCGAACTGTTAACCTGGGCCATGACACTATAAAGTGTCACAGCTCTGACTTCTCCGCTCTCACCAAGAGCAGAGACACAGAGAAGGCAGCAAGGGAGCAATCAGAGTGGTCTGTTGACAGCGATCGCTCAGATTGCTTGGCCTGTGCAGTCTAACGAATTGAAGCGTGGCAGTGTAAAAATGCCGGTTTCAGTCTCTGATCTCCATTCTGGAGATCAGAGCCTGAAAACAGGCATTGTATCCTTTGTTCCCACCGATGCTCCCCGTGTCCCAATTCTTCCCTGGTGCTCACTGAAGCCTTCCGCGCAGTCCCACGGTATTGTATGCGATGACGGCTCAGAAAAGGAGCTGCTACCATAAGCAGTGAGTGTCAGCTGTAAGATACAGCTGACATTCTGCTGCAGTGGTCGGCATCAGTGCAGGCACCTATCACCACTCTTTTACCTGTTAAGTGCCGTGGTCAGTAGCCACCCATGGCATCCATGGTGTTAACAGAGGGAGGAAGCTCCCTCTCTCCCTCCTTAGGCCACAGTACTGCAATGGCAGCATCCCGATGATTACAATAGCAGCCGAACGACTTAAAAAGGGCTTCCAGGCTGTCCATGTACAGTGCCTTGCGAAAGTATTCGGCCACCCTGGAACTTTTCAACCTTTTGCCACATTTCAGGCTTCAAACAAAAAGATATAACATTTTAAATTTTTGGTGAAGAATCAACAAGTGGGTCACAATTGTGAAGTGGAACGAAATTTATTGGATCATTTAAACTTTTTTTTGTAACAATAAAACTGAAAAGTTGGACGTGCAAAATTATTCGGCCCCCTTGCATTAATACTTTGTTGCACCACCTTTTGCTGTGATTACAGCTGCAAGTCGCTTGGGGTATGTCTCTATCAGTTTTGCACATCTAGAGACTGAAATTCTTGCCCATTCTTCCTTGCAAAACAGCTCGATCTCTTTGAGATTGGATGGAGAGCGTTTGTGAACAGCAGTTTTCAGCTCTTTCCACATATTCTCAATTGGATTCAGGTCTGGACTTTGACTTGGCCATTCTAAGACCTGGATACGTTTATTTTTGAACCATTCCATTGTAGATTTTGCTTTATGTTTGGGATCATTGTCTTGTTGGAAGATAAATCTCCGTCCTAGTCTCAGGTCTTTTGCAGACTCCAACAGGTTTTCATCCAGAATGGTCCTGTATTTGGCTCTATTCATCTTCCCATCAATTTTAACCATCTTCCCTATCCCTGCTGATAAAAAGCAGGCCCAAACCATGATGCTGCCACCATCATGTTTGACAGTGGGGATGGTGTGTTCAGGGTGATGAGCTGTGTTGCTTTTACGCCAAACATATAGTTTTGCATTGTTTCCAAAAAGTTCAATTTTGGTTTCATCTGACCAGAGCACCTTCTTCCACATGTTTGGTGTGTCTCGCAGGTGGCTTGTGGCAAACTGTAAACAAGACTTTTTATGGATATCTTTGAGAAATGGTTTTCTTCTTGCCGCTCTTCCATAAAGGCCAGATTTGTGAAGTGTTCGACTGATTGTTGTCCTATGGACAGACTCTCCCACCTCAGCTGTAGATCTCTGCAGTTCATCCAGAGTGATCATGGGCCTCTTGGCTGCATCTCTGATCAGTCTTCTCCTTGTTTGAGATGAAAGTTTAGAGGGACGGCCGGGTCTTGGTAGATTTGCAGTGGTCTGATTCTGACTCCTTCCATTTCAATATGATCGCTTGCACAGCGCTCCTTGGGATGTTTAAAGCTTGGGAAATCTTTTGGTATCCAAATCTGGCTTTAAAGGGAACCTGTCATCAACTTTATGCTGACTGTACTGAGGGCAGCATAAAATAGTGACAGAAATGCTGATTTCAGCGGTGTGTCTCTCTTGAGCTAAAAGTAAGTGGTTGCTGAGAACCAACATCACAAACATTGCATCCCAGGCCTTGAAAAGAGTCATATCTACCTGACAAGAGTCATGGTTATTCCTAATTTCCTGCTCTCCCCACCCATCTGCTGATGACTGGCAGTTCTCTCCTAGAGAGAAAGGGAGAAAACTAGGTAGAAGCCTGTCAGTCATCATCAGGTGGGCAGGGAAAGCAGGAATTCATGAATAACCATGACTCTTCTCATGAAGATTTGACTCTTTTCCAGGCCTAATCTGCAATGTTTGTGATGTTGGTTCTCGGCAACCACTTACTTTTAACTTATAAATGACAGACCGCTGAAATCAGCTCACCTGTCTCTACTTTATTCTGCTGTTAGTATGGGTAGCATAAAAGTGATGACAGGTTCCCTTTAAACTTCTCCACAACAGTATCACGGCCTGCCTGGTGTGTTCTTTGGTCTTCATGATGCTCTCTGTGCTTTAAACAGAACCCTGAGACTATCACAGAGCAGGTGCATTTATACGGAGACTTGATTACACACAGGTGGATTCTATTTATCTTCATCAGTCATTTAGGACAGCATTGGATCATTCAGAGATCCTCAATGAACTTCTGGAGTGAGTTTTCTGAACTGAAAGTAAATGGGCCGAATAATTTTGTACGCCCCACTTTTCAGTTTTATTATTACAAATATAGTTTAAACGATCCAATAAATTTCGTTCCACTTCACAATTGTGACCCACTTGTTGTTGATTCTTCACCAAAAATGTAAAATGTTATATCTTTTTGTTTGAAGCCTGAAATGTGGCAAAAGGTTGAAAAGTTCCAGGGGGCCGAATACTTTCGCAAAACACTGTATTACAAAGTTTCTCATCTTTCCATGGGCAACTGTAGCCTGATTTCTTAAGCCGTCTCCTCTTGTGCAAAGGAGGTGGTGATGGGGGTGGGGAGCCTGATAGGTGGTGAAATAGGCATTTTTCTTTAATAAGATGTATTACAAAGTTTCTTACTTTTGCTTGTACTGTTGATTTATGAAAATTTATTTGAAATCTAGAACCATTGTAATATGAATTTACCCATTAAACAGAAGCAGGGTATCTCCTGCATGGCTAGAGTCAATGTACATGAATTTCTAAGGTCTCAGTTTTCTCCCCCCATATTTACTTTATAAATGCCACTATGCCAGTATAAGAAGGTTACAGGAGATCTGCTCGCTGGTAGATGTAAAGAGCACACTATGCGCCTGCTCAAGAAAACGGCTCAGCATAAAAAATATCGCGTTTACCAAACTAATTTTCAGTGAGGCAGTCCATTCCCCAACAGGTAAATCTATTGATCTGAGCATTTCACGCAATCATAGAGATGAATGGATGAGCTATTTCCAGCCATGCGTATAAGCACATAACATTGTGTTCTCATGCCTGCAGCTCAGTGTTTCCACAGCAGCTGGATAAAGCAGAATGATATTCATCAGTTTGCAAGGCTTTAGGCCTCATTCACACAACAGTGAAAAACAGCCATCAAACATCCATTTTTAGAATAAAGTAATGTCTATGGGGCTATTCACGTTGCCCTTTTTTTTTTAATGGCCAGTGAATAGTGGCCAACATGTCCTATTTTTGGCCAGACAGACCTCATTGAGATCATTGGGACAGTTTTTAAAAAGGACCTTTCATGGGTCCACACACTGCTAAATAAGTAGCAGGTTTTGGAGGGCATGGGCCGGGAAGTTGGCTGTGATGCTCTCCGCTGTGATTGGACAGCGCTACAGCCAGGGAGAAGGAGACGCCCATTGAGAATCCCTGGTGTCTTCTCCTCCCTGTTCCAATGCTATGCATTTGCATAGCGCGCGCCGGTTGTTCTCAGGGGCGCAGCGGGCCAACGGAGCTGCGCCCTGAAGAAATAGTAAGTACCCCCAACTCCCCGGCCCATGCCCTCCAAAACCTGCTACTTATTTAGCAGTGTGTGGACCCATGAAAGGTCCTCTTTAATGCTCATTTAGACAGGAAGTCTAACAGCTGTTGAAAATGGGTGCGTTAGGGGAAAAAAAAAAACTCAACCACACTCTCCTCACTGGCTGCAGAACTTGTGCTCTCTGCACGATGAAGTCACCATGCTGGGAGCGTCAGTGGTTAAGTTGATCTTAATCACCAGCATGTATATTTTATGCGGACACTATGGGGGTATATATATATATCTCTTAATAATATAAAAATGAGTTTCTGTCTGTCTGTCTGTTCTCTATGCGCGACCAAACTACTGGACCGATTTTCACCAAATTCGGCACACAGGTACATCAGGTGTCCGGGAAGGTTTTAGACCAGGTCTCATCTCTCTAGGACATACCGTTCCTGAGATATTCCCAAAATATGATCTCCATTAGCCAACATTACAACTGGGAGCTTTGGTTTTAAACTCCAACTGCCATTCTCTGCAAAGGCACACACAGGGATGGCAGGTTTCCATAACAACCAGGTAATTATCAGCAGCTGAGGATCTCATCCATTTCTATTCACTGACACTGTTAAAGGTATTCCGGTTACCATAAATATAACTTATGTTTTTTTCTATTACTACAGTTCAGTAGTAATAAAAGATGTTTTCCTCCACTGCTGTCTATTGCGTGGGCTCATAAATAAGCATGGTATTGACCTTTAATTCAGGCCACCCTAAAAGAAGTACTTAAAACCCCCGCCCCAGGTCTCACTAAGCCACACCCCCGACTCCATCAGGCCACACCCCCTTTCACTCCGCAGCCAACAGAGATTGAAAAAATAAAGGTAAAAATCAACTTCTGTCAGCTGCAGGGATGGGTGGGAGGTTGACTTTCTTTCTGCAAAAACACACACAAACATTAAATGAAATAGATTAAATACACCCATGCGAAGCGTCTTGCTAATCCACGCCCCCGACTCTGTTAGGTCACGCCCCCTCCCACTCTGCAGCCAATGGGAATTGAAAAAATGAAGGTAAAAATAAACTTCTGTTTGCTGCAGGGGTGGGAGGGTGAATTTCTCTCTGCAACGACACACAAAAATTTTAGATGAAATAGACTAATTATAGACTACAACCGTTCGAAGCCTTTTGCTAAGCCACGCCCCGTCTCTGTCAGGCCACGCCCCCTCTCACTCCGCAGCCATTCTGCAACGACACACAGAAACATTAAATGAAATAGATTAAATGCACCTATGCGAAGCGCTTTGCTAAGCCACGCCCCGACTCTGTAAGGCCACGCCCCCTCCCACTCCGCAGCCAACAGGGATTGAAAAAATAAAGGTAAAAATCAACTTCTGTCAGCTGCAGGGATGGGTGGGAGGTTGACTTTCTTTCTGCAACGACACACAGAAACATTAAATGAAATAGATTAAATACATCCATGTGAAGCGCCTTGCTAATCCACGCCCCCGACTCTGTCAGGTTACGCCCCCTCCCACTCCGCAGGCAACGGGGATTGAAAAAAATCAGCTGCAGGAGTGGGAGGGTGAATTTCTCTCTGCAACGACACACAAAAATCGTAGATGAAATTGACTAATTTTAGACTACGACCATTCAGTACTAATAAAAGATGTTTTTTTCCACTGCTACCCATTGTGGGTCCCCATAAATTACCATGTCATCGACCTGTAATTCATGCCACTCTGACCCCCGCCCCAGATCTCGGGAAACCACGCTCCAACTCTGTCAGGCCACGCCCCCTCCCACTCCGCAGCCAACGGGGATTGAAAAAATGAAGGTAAAAATCAACTTCTGTCAGCTGCAGGGGTGGGAGGGAAGTTGGATTTCTTTCTCCAACAACATACAGAAACATTAAATGAAATAGATTAAATATACCTGTGCAAAGCAATGTTTTCTTCCACTGTTACCCATGGCGTGTCCTCATAAATTACCATGGCATCGACCTGTAATTCTGGCCACCATCAAAAGAAGGACTTAAAACCCCGCCCCAGGTCTTGCAACGTCACGCCCCCGACTCAGTCAGGCCATGACCCCTCCCACTCCGCAGCCAATGGAGATTGAACAATTGAAGGTAAAAATCAACATCTGTCAGCTGCAGGGATGGGAGGGAGGATGACATTCTCTCTGCAACGACACACAGAAATATTCAATGAAATAGATGAAATATACCCAGGCGAAGCCGGGTCCTTCTGCTAGTGTATATATATATATATATATATATATATATATATATATATATATATATATTATAGTGCAGATATATATAATCTGGGCACTATTGGGGCATACAGTGCCTTGCGAAAGTATTTGGCTCCCTGGAACTTTTCAACCTTTTGCCACATTTCAGGCTTCAAACTAAAAGATATAACATTTTAAAGTGGGTCACAATTGTGAAGTGGAACAAAATTTATTGGATCATTTAAACTTTTTTTGTAATAATAAAACTGAAAAGTGGGGCGTGTAAAATTATTCGGCCCCCTTGCATTAATACTTTGTTGCGCCACCTTTTGCTGCGATTACAGCTGCAAGTTGCTTGGTGTATGTCTCTATCAGTTTTGGCCATTCTAAGACCTGGATACGTTTATTTTTGAACCATTCCATTGTAGATTTTGCTTTATGTTTGGGATCATTGTCTTGTTGGAAGATAAATCTCCGTCCTAGTCTCAGGTCTTTTGCAGACTCCAACAGGTTTTCATCCAGAATGGTCCTGTATTTGGCTCCATCCATCTTCCCATCAATTTTAACCATCTTCCCTGTCCCTGCTGATGAAAAGCAGGCCCAAACCATGATGCTGCCACCACCATGTTTGACAGTGGGGATGGTGTGTTCAGGGTGATGATCTGTGTTGCTTTTACTCCAAACATATCGTTTTGCATTGTTTCCAAAAAGTTGGATTTTGGTTTCATCTGACCAGAGCACCTTCTTCCACATGTTTGGTGTGTCTCTCAGGTGGCTTGTGGCAAACTGTAAACGAGACTTTTTATGGATATCTTTGAGAAATGGCTTTCTTCTTGCCACTCTTCCATAAAGGCCAGATTTGTGAAGTGTTCGACTGATGTTCTGTTCTGTTATCCTATGGACAGACTCTCCCACCTCAGCTGTAGATCTCTGCAGTGGTCATGGGCCTCTTGGCTGCATCTCTGATCAGTCTTCTCCTTGTTTGAGATGAAAGTTTAAAATGTTATATCTTTTTGTTTGAAGCCTGAAATGTGGCAAAAGGTTGAAAAGTTCCAGGGGGCCGAATACTTTCACAAGGCACTGTATATTTACTGAGGACACTATAGGATATATATATATATATATATATATATATATATAATGGCCATTTTTTTCTCTACGGTGTGAATGCATCCTTACGGCGCTGAGACACACATAGATTGTTAGCTCTTGGGAACATGTATATCTGTCCCAGTCAGTAAGTCCATATACTCTGCTACTTGGCGCAGTTGATCTATTATATATATACTACTGGTAGTCCAGATTTATGAGAAAATTGCAGCAGCCTGGACAGTTCTGTGGTTTCTCTTTATGCAAATGAACGTCGGTTCAGCTCAAAGCAATTCATTTTCATGAAATCCTAGGCAGCTACAGTATGTCAGAAGTGGGGTTTGAACCCATTTTTCTCCCGGTATATGCATTTTGTGAGCAATTACACTAACAGAAAACATTGACAATTGTTATCCTTTACAATGGCCTGGTAGAAAGGTAACACTTTCCCTTCACAGTCGTATTGTAATTTTTCTGTTATTTTACACACTGGATAAAATGTCATTTAAATAAAAGTGCACGTTTCAAGATAAGGCGGCCTGTGTGCTGCCGAAAAGACAAGCAGAGCATCAGGTTTATCACTTCCCTGTTATTTTCTTATTGATGGTTTGCTTTTCAGCACAGATTGTGAAGAAATATCTGCTGCTTTCTGGAAGTAAGTATATCTTACATATATGCATTTGATGTATCTCTTTATTCCTTTAAAAGCAGAAAATCTTCTCAAATTCAATTTTCCAAAACTGCTGTAATTTACTTCTCTTTGTAACTCCCATGTCCCTTTAGATCTTGCTTCCTGAATCAGGAAAATGCTTTTTGGCTCCACTGTAGATGACAAAATGAGAATGTATTCTAAAGAGTTGATGAAAAGATTTATGGATGTTTTCAAGTTACATTGTACCCCTCAGCGGCATGTAGGAGGCTGACACTTTTTGGGCTTAATCAATACTTATTTTAGTCGTGCAACATTTTTCGGCATTGGGAACATACTTGTTTGTGTTAGTGAGGATAGTTCCGACCACGTCTCACACCAAGGCAAACTATAGTCATAGTCTGAAATTTCACTGTCGACTGTTTAACCACTTCCTGGCAGGTTCCCATATATCTCTGCAAGGATGTTTCTGAATGTTCTGTCTATGTATACAGTTCAAAAAGTACCAATGACTCTTTCTCCTCCTATCCCTCTACAGTGAGTCTCAGGAAGCAGATTTCCTTCTGTAACTGGGGCTAATATGTCAGCTCTAGTTACTGGAGAAATGAGCAATAAAAAATGTAATGTTAAATGACCTTATGGGAGGCACAGTAAAGACAAAAAATAAAAAGGACCGTTGCAATTTGTGCTATTAACAAATGTCTAAAGAATAAAAAAAGATAGACTTTGTAAAAATTAAAGAAATAAATCCGTAAGAAATTGACAGAAAAATAAAACCCCTTAAGTCACAAAATTTATTTAAATAACTAAAATGAAAAAATGTAATGGCTTTAAAAGCTCCATGTAATAAAAAACAAAAATGGTCGTGGTGATTGTGGTGGTGATGACATCATGTACTTCTTGCTAGTAGGGTTGCATCGAGTATCGAACTTTCGATCCCAATCAATACTTTTGCACCTGAATTGAGGACAAGGGTTCTAGCCCCATAAGGTGACTGTTATTAAATAAAAAGTAAAAAAAGACACCAAAATATTAAAAGTTTAAATCACCCCCTTTGCCAATTTTACATATTTTTATTTTTTTATTGTTTATAAATTTTATATTAGGTATCGCCACGTCTGAAAAAGTCTGAACTATTAAAATATTAAAAAATTTTCCTCATGTGGCGAACGCCGCAACAGAAAAAAATAATTAAAAACGCAATTTGCCATCTTGTCCCCCCCAAAAATCGGATAGGACTTTTTTTTTATGGGCTGGACATTCCATAAAATGCGGAATGCACAACGTTTATTGTTGTTGTTTTATTTGTCTTTCGCGTGGAGTATCGCAATACTTTTTTATGGTATTGAAATCGAACCAAAGATTTGGTATTGTTACAACCCTACTTGCTAGTATCTCAAATGTAGGTTAGAAAGAAGTAATGGCCAGTCAAAGGGAGTATAGCTGAAGGTTTAGGTTACGCACATTTTTTTGTAGGCTGTAACTGTGGACTCACAACGACAGAGAATAACAAGTTCTTTTACATCAAGATCAAGACTAGATTTATTGTGGATGAATTGGAATATGCCACAAAATCTGGAAGTGGTTTGGCCAGGTCACAGGATGATTTTCATTCCACAAAGATGCAATGGTAGTTTTCTTCCATTGCTAATACTATATCAGGGTTGCACCACCAATTAGGCAGGTCAGCGATCGTCTCAGGCAGAACAAGGTAGGGGCAAGAAGGGGGCAGCCGAAGGGCTGCAGTTGTTTAATTGGTCTGGGGCACAAGGGGGGGCAAACAGGGGTCCAGTAAGAACAGCTAGTTTAGAAAAGCAGGACAGGGTTGCACTGCCCAACCAGGCTTTACTTGTCATGGTCGCATCATGGCTAGTAGGGTTGCACGAGTTTTTCGATCCTCAATACTTTTGTGAATTGAGGACAAGGGTTTAGTTACTTTATTAAATAAAAAGTAAAAAAAGACACCAAAATATTAAAAGTTTAAACACCCCCTTTGCCAATTTACATATTTTTATTTTTTTATTGTTTATAAATTTTATATTAGGTATCGCCACGTCTGAAAAAGTCTGAACTATTAAAATATTAAAAAATTTTCCTCATGTGGCGAACGCCGCAACAGAAAAAAATAATTAAAAACGCAATTTGCCATCTTGTCCCCCCCAAAAATCGGATAGGACTTTTTTTTATGGGCTGGACATTCCATAAAATGCGGAATGCACAACGTTTATTGTTGTTGTTTTATTTGTCTTTCGCGTGGGAGTATCGCAATACTTTTTTTATGGTATTGAAATCGAACCAAAGATTTGGTATTGTTACAACCCTACTTGCTAGTATCTCAAATGTAGGTTAGAAAGAAGTAATGGCCAGTCAAAGGGAGTATAGCTGAAGGTTTAGGTTACGCACATTTTTTTGTAGGCTGTAACTGTGGACTCACAACGACAGAGAATAACAAGTTCTTTTACATCAAGATCAAGACTAGATTTATTGTGGATGAATTGGAATATGCCACAAAATCTGGAAGTGGTTTGGCCAGGTCACAGGATGATTTTCATTCCACAAAGATGCAATGGTAGTTTTCTTCCATTGCTAATACTATATCAGGGTTGCACCACCAATTAGGCCAGGTCAGGCGATCGTCTCAGGCAGAACAAGGTAGGGGCAAGAAGGGGGCAGCCGAAGGGCTGAAGGGAAGGGGTTAGTTTAAGAAATTTGCATTGGGAAGGGGGAGGGGGGCGCCATTTCAGTTTTTGCCTCAGGCGACAGAAAAGCTAGGTGCAACTGCTGTACTGTACCATATACTTAAAGGGAACCTGTCATCTCCAAAACACCCCGTGAACTAGAGTATGCGGTGTATAGTGTAAGTGACGTTGAGTCCGGTTATGTAATTTTTATCTTCATACTCCCTTCCATTCTGACGCTGTGCTCCCACAAACCTGCAGTAAAATGCACTCACTGGACTCCGGTGCTCACTCACATAATGGAGAGGACTCAAAGAAGAGTCCAGTGAGTGCATTTTACTGCAGGTTTGTGGGAGCACAGCGTCGGAATGGAAGTGAGTATGAAGATAAAACTTACATATTCGGATTCAGCATCACTTACACCATACAACACTTACTCTAGTTCAGGGGGTGTTTCGGAGATGACAGGTTCCCTTTAAGCAGCAGAAATTACTTCTAAGTAACAGATCTAATTTTAAAAAGACTCGGGGTGACTAATGTATATGTAATAAAGTCGGACATCTATAAGGCAGCACTACAATATATACATTGTATCTCATGACCTGCCTGTTTGCATCTACTAAATAACCTTTTTCCATCTGTTTTGCGTGTTTTCTTCTCCCCCCCCCCATTCTTTACCAACCATAGGTTACTCTGACATCTTTTCTTCTCCTTCTTCACCTCTCTATGCAGTCTTCCCCTGCAGTTGGCCATATGCTTACCTTTTTCTAACATTAATTATGAGGGGAGTTAATTACATCTTTAGGCTCTTTTCGTTCCTCTCCAATGCTCTTCACCCACAGACAGAAATGCAGCCGCACTCGGTAAAGGATATCTGAACGTCACGGAGATAGATCACTTCACCCCTTCTTGCTAAAGGGAATTTATATCCAAGAAGCAAACTGGAGCTGTTCTACATGTAGTCTATTTAGCAAAATGTCCTTTCTATACATAACTACACAACAGATCTTATGGCATCACAGTGCTGTATAGTAAAATGTGTAGGCCTCAGCTCTTGTCTGTTTTAATAGATTAGTTAGAGCAAAACTGATAAATGTATTATATACTGTATTATACAAAAGGTAAGGCAGTGCATGGTGCAGGGTATGTGACCTTCCTGAGCACCATATACTGTAGAAGAAAAAGCAAGGGAGTAGGTGAATGAGCATGACGCATTTTAGTTTAGATTCTAGGAGAGGTCTAGGTGGTGTATCGAAAAAGATGATATTCCTTGTTTGAGCAACATATTCTCTGCAGTCTCTATACTGTGAGATTGTGCTGCTATTTGTAAAGAGCCAGTCCATCCCTGATATGTGTTGCTGAATATCATCTTCTGTAATACACCATCTGAACTATTCACTGGCCATTTTGGTTTTTATTCTAAAATCTTAAAGGAGTTCTCCAGGATTTTGATATTAATGACCTATCCTCAATATCCTCAGTACAGACCAAAAGTTTGGACACACCTTCTCATTCAAAGAGTTTTCTGTATTTTCATGACTATGAACATTGTAGATTCACACTGAAGGCATCAAAACTATGAATTAACACATGTGGAATTATATACTTAACAAAAAAGTGTGAAACAACTGAAAATATGTCTTATATTCTAGGTTCTTTAAAGTAGCCACCTTTTGCTTTGATTACTGCTTTGGCATTCTCTTGATGAGCTTCAAGAGGTAGTCACCTGAAATGGTATTCCAGCAGTCTTGAAGGAGTTCCCAGAGATGCTTAGCACTTGTTAGCCCTTTTGCCTTCACTCTGCGGTCCAGCTCACCCCAAACCATCTCAATTGGGTTCAGGTCTGGTGAGTGTGGAGGCCAGGTCATCTGGCGTAGCACCCCATCACTCTCCTTCTTGGTCAAATAGCCCTTACACAGCCTGGAGGTGTGTTTGGGGTCATTGTCCTGTTGACAAATAAATGATGATCCAACTAAACGCAAACCGGATGGAATAGCATGCCGCTGCAAGATGCTGTGGTATCCATGCAGGTTCAGTATGACTTCAATTTTGAATAAATCCCCAACAGTGTCACCAGCAAAGCACCCCCACACCATCACAACTCCTCCTCCATGCTTCACGGTGGGAACCAGGCATGTAGAGTCCATCCGTTCACCTTTTCTGCGTCGCACAAACACACGGTGGTTGGAACCAAAGATCTCAAATTTGGACTCATCAGACCAAAGCACAGATTTCCACTGGTCTAATGTCCATTCCTTGTGTTCTTTAGCCCAAACAAGTCTCTTCTGCTTGTTGCCTGTCCTTAGCAGTGGTTTCCTAGCAGCTATTTTACCATGAAGGCCTGCTGCACACAGTCTCCTCTTAACAGTTGTAGAGATGTGTCTGCTGCTAGAACTCTGTGTGGCATTGACCTGGTCTCTAATCTGAGATGCTGTTAACCTGCGATTTCTGAGGCTGGTGACTCGGATGAACTTATCCTCCGCAGCAGAGGTGACTCTTGGTCTTCCTTTCCTGGGGCGGTCCTCATGTGAGCCAGTTTCTTTGTAGCACTTAATGGTTTTTGCGACTGCACTTAGGGACACTTTCAAAGTTTCCCAATTTTTCGGACTGACTGACCTTCATTTCTTAAAGTAATGATGGCCACTCTTTTTTCTTTACTTAGCTGCTTTTTTCTTGCCATAATACAAATTCTAACAGTCTATTTAGTAGGACTATCAGCTGTCCCACTTATTAAACCTGACAGGGCACACCTGTGAAGTGAAAACTATTTCAGGTGACTACCTCTTGAAGCTCATCAAGAGAATGCCAAGAGTGTGCAAAGCAGTAATCAAAGCAAAAGGTGGCTACTTTGAAGAACCTAGAATATAAAACATATTTTCAGTTGTTTCACACTTTTTTGTTAAGTATATAATTCCACATATGTTAATTCATTGTTTTGATTCCTTCAGTGTGAATCTACAATGTTCATAGTCATGAAAATACAGAAAACTCTTTGAATGAGAAGGTGTGTCCAAACTATTGGTCTGTACTGTAGGTCATCAGTATCAAAGGAGCAGGGATCCAACTCCCAGCACCCATACCGATCAGGTGTATGAAGAGACTGCTGCTCTCCATGATTGCTTAGAGCTCTTCCTAGGCCATGTGACGTAAGGTTCATCTGTCCTACAGCCTAAGTGCAGCTCGGTCCCATTCAAGTAACTGGGGCTGAGCTGCAATACCAAGCACAGCTGCTATCCATTGGACAGCGTTGTGCTTGATAAGCTGCGAGGAGACAGAGGCTGTTACTGGAGCTTGGGTGAGCGCTGCGACTTCATCAGACAACTGATTGGTGGGGGTGCCAGGAGTCAGACCCCTGCCAATCTTATATTGATGACCTATCCTGAGGATAGTCCATCAATGTGAAAATCTCGGAGACCTGGATTGGATTCCACTACATAAATTGGTCCCACAGCCATGAATTATCACTCTTTTAAAACACTGTACATGTTGTGTCTGGGATTATCACAGCCTCACCAGGTGAGCGTACCCCTGTTTTTGCTCTTTCTCACCCTATTGGTTATCTTGGCTGGTTCTTTATGGAGTGCAGACCTGTCACTACTTTGCATACCATTTAAGTACAGTACAAATCTAGAAGACAATAAAATGTCTGCCTTTACCTAATTCCCTTTTTATTTTTATTTTAGGATAGAGATATGTTTATCTAAGCCATGTAATATGAATTTTCCAACCACATGTGCTGGCAGCTTGGTCCAAGCATCTACTACCTTTTCAGGAGATTAATAAATTTCGAACATTACTTCTGAGCATCTCCTCAAACAATTTCATATGTCATATTGTTCTCATGTTTAATTTTTTATTATAAACACTTCCCTCCTGAACCTTATTTAAAGGAGTTTTCAAGTGTTTTGAAACTGATGACCTGTCCTCAGAATAGATCATGAGTATGTGATTGGTGGGGGTCCTCATTTCAGCTTACCTGTGCTTGGTATCGCAGCTCAGCCCCATTCTCTTGAATGCAACTGAGCTGCACCTAAGCCATGTGACCGATGAACGTAACGTCAGTGGCTTGGGAAGAGGTTCTTCAAACAGCTGATCAGTGGGGTTGCCAGAGTTGGACCTCCACCGATCTGATACTGATGGCCTATCCTGAAGATAGGTCATCAGTATAAAACATTTGGACAACTTCTTTAAAGGGTTTCTGTCACCAGAAATCACCCTATTAAACCAAGTGTCATTTGCAATGAGCAAATGACACTTGATGACAGTAATGTTAGTCTCATATTTCTCTGTCCAGCAGTTTAGCCAAAAAATAGGTTTTTATAATATGCAAATGACCTCCCCTAGGTGCAGTAGGCGTGAACCTGCACCTAGGAGAGGCCGTAATAACGCCTCTTACCACGCCTCCGTAGCGCTGATTGACAGGGCCGGGCAGCCAGCTCTTTCGGCTCCTGGCCCTGTACGATCCCGAAATCCCGCGCCTGCGCACTGCGGTAGTACATCCGCGCACGAAGGAGCCGGGCCCTGGGCGGCCGCTGGCTCTCAACGCGCGTGCGCGGATGTACTACCGCAGTGCGCAGGCGCGGGATTTCGGGATCGTACAGGGCCGGGAGCCGAAAGAGCTGGCTGCCCGGCCCTGTCAATCAGCGCTACGGAGGCGTGGTAAGAGGCGTTATTACGGCCTCTCCTAGGTGCAGGTTCACGCCTACTGCACCTAGGGGAGGTCATTTGCATATTATAAAAACCTATTTTTTGGCTAAACTGCTGGACAGAGAAATATGAGACTAACATTACTGTCATCAAGTGTCATTTGCTCATTGCAAATGACACTTGGTTTAATAGAGTGATTTCTGGTGACAGAAACCCTTTAAACCTTTAACAGACTTAAAGGGGTTGTCTCACTTCAGTAAGTGGCATTTATCATGTACAGAAAATTATTACAAGGCATTTACTAATGTATTGTGATTGTCCATATTGCTTCCTTTGCTGGCTTGATTCATTTTTCCATCACATTATACACTGCTTGTTTCCATGGTTACGACCACCCTGCAATCGATCAGTGGTGGTTGTTCTTGCACGCTATAGGAAAAGGCACCGGCCTCTCTGGTGGCCGGGACTGTGGGAGAGCACATTGGTTGGTTCTTTTTCTAATACTGTGCAAGCATGACCACCACTGATGGATTGCAGGGTGGTTGTAACCGTGGAAACGAGCAGTGTATAATGTGATGTAAAAATGAATCCAGCCAGGTGGAGTAGATGTTTTTTGTTTTGTTTTAGGTTTTTCTTTTATTTACATTTTATATTTTTTCACATCTTTTTGCCACAAAATAAAAACAATTGCTAGCAGACACTGAAACTTTTTTTGTTTGTTGTATTTACATTGTCCTCTATGGAAGACGGAAGGCAGAACGTATCAACAGAAAAGTCAGTTACTCCATTCTGATGACTAACAATCTGTCCAATATTCAAAATGGATGTGATACTACCAACAAGTACATTGACAGTGTCTTGTGCAAGATCTGCTAATGTACATGTTTGTAAGCGATTCATGGATTGGAATAAAAAGGGATACGTCCTAAATGTTGCTAGAATTCACTGAAAATAAGGGCGCTAAAACAAAGACTTTATTGAAACTCTTAAAATAATCACTAGGGGAAGGACAAATGTATTGAATAACTATGTATGTTGTCCCAAGTGAGGTGCACCATCACTGGGACCTTATTCAAACATATATAAAGTTGCACTGCAGGTCCATGTGTCTCATAAACTGTCCCTCTTCAGGAGATATGTATCTCCCACACTCCGGGCCACGGACACTCTCAAACAAGAGTGTAACCTATCCTGGCCACGAGTGTATAGAGAACAAGACACCTGCAGCCTGCTGTGGGATGGGTAAGGTACTGGGTTAGTGACCGGGACCTATCTTGTCCCCTGGGGTCAAACTACATATAGCCCAGAGCCATTGTGGTGTGCCCCATCCCACGCTGAAAACGCTAAAACAGATGGCGCTGTGCTGTAGATGTAACTGCTAAGATGCTGTTACACAAATGACCGCTGCCTGACTTGCTCTACGCGTTTCGCCCATGTCGGGCTCTTCAGGAGCAAGGCAGCACTTAGAACATAAGCACAAACACACACATATGCCGACCACCTCTGATGGTGAGGTGGCGGCATCGGCGATATGGGGGCCGTGAGGCCGCCGCTTACCTGGCTCGTTCAAATAGGCGACACTCCTCCCCTGGGGCCGAGCCGCTGCCAAGATCCACCGGTCTGGGCGGAAGGTGGAGCTACCAAACCCCGCCCCTGACCGTGGTCTATATGCTAACTGCAGCGCTGGCTAACAGTGTCAAAACACTGTATTCAAATAATGTATCAAACTAGGAAACCGGCGGTATGAAGAAGCATGCCGCTATAAAAGGATCCACACAGGCATTAAACGAGATAGAAGCTCATATACACACACTCCGTGGAGCAGTGTATGTCAAACAAATTGTGGGGATTATAATTGAAACCTCTGCATAGAAGAATGGATATAATAGATAGGATACTGGACCAACACCATTCCTGGTAACGATCTCGATTGTCAGGGAGCATAACTAACCCTTACCATGTATAATAAAACCTTCATACACACGTCACCCTCCAAAAAAAATTTTATGTTGGGGGGGGGGGGGAGAGGCGAGTGGAGGAAAAACACGGAAGGGCAGTGATGCCATGACTAATAAGGAGGTGAAGGGATGGACGACAGGAAAAGCATAGCTGGGGGTAAGTAATTGAAGGTGGACCCATTTCTCACAAATAACAACTGTATGAGATATGGTCATTGAGACCCTCTGGACGCACCGTTCGTAGGCGAAACGTCCATTGTGCTTCTTTCTGCAGGACCATCCTGTCAAAATCACCTCCTCTGGGGGATCTTCTAATCACCTCAATCCCTTGGAAGCATACCATCTTCATGTCACCCTGATGTTGAGAAACTATATGACGGGCAATTGGAGTGTCTGCCTCATTTCTGATGTCATTGAGGTGTTCCCCAATGCGTCGGCGAAACTCCCTTATGGTCTTGCCAACATACTGCAAGCCACAGGAGCAGGACGCCAGATAGACCAGACCACTGGTCTTACAGTTAAAGGGGTTATCCCACGAATAATGTAAAAAATGAAAATCAGACATAATATAGTACATGCCAACCTCTTTCTAACAAAGCTAGAACCAGCCCTGTACCTCACATGGATCCAGAGATCTCCCCATTCATTGCTCTGCTACATTTATATAAAGCTAAAAGCTCAAGGGGAGTGTCTTTTCTGCTGCAGCTCAGGAGGCGTGTCCGTGCTCTCCCTATCACAGCTCAGGAGGCAGTTAAAAGTTGAAACTGAGCATGTGCGGCCTGCTCAGTGACCAGGTCAAAGAAATAAGAAATTAAGTGGTCCTATACAGATACATTTTATTGAATAACTCAGTAGCTGTACAAAATTTTTAATTACATGCAATTACAAATGTATTCAGATCCAGGTGCTGATTTGAAAACTGTAGAATATTTTTCGCGGGACAACCCCTTTAATAAAGGAGTTGATTGTAAATGTTTTCTTGGTGACAGTGCTGACAAAAGTATCTCCACCTTTGATAACCCCACACGCTATGCAATTACCACACCGAAAATTGCCCCTCAGGCCCGAACGAAGCCAGGTGGGGCGAGAGGGGGTCTGATAAAAACTGTGGACCAATCTGTCCTTCAGGCTACGTCCCCTCTGAAAGGTTATAGCTGGTCTCTCTCCAACCAAATGGCCAATATCGGGGTCTGATCTCAAAATTCCGCAGAAACATGTCAGTATCTCCCATACCACAAAATGTGCTTCATCATAGGTTGCAATTATGCGAACCTGATCCCCATCCTGAGTTCTGGTTTTGGGTTCAAGGAGATGACCCCTATCTGTGGCCAGGGCATGATGATAAGCTTGGGACAGCACCTTTTGGGGATAGCCTCTACTCCGGAATCGATTTCTAAGATCCCTTGCCATCACCTCAAAATCCCCTATCTGGGAACAGTTCCGACTGACCCTCAGATACTGGCCCTTCGGAATGCCCCTTTTGAGTGGGATTGAGTGGCTACTACTCCAGTCGAGCAGACTGTTGGTGGCGGTTGGTTTGCGGTACAAGCGCGTATCCAAACCGCCTTTCTGGTCCCTGAAGATGGTAATGTACATGTTTGTAGCTTTATGATTATTATAATTTTTTTAAGAGGACCTGAATGTTCTCCTGTTAGGAAATACTTGTATTCCACAAGAAATAACAATGCCGTGGCATCTTTTGGAACAAAATGATAACAGGGTATTATCGTTCCTCTTGTCAACATTGTGCTGTATTAATAAGGGGATGTACTTCCACTGCCACCCCCATCATTACATCTTACTAATGCCAGTCAGCTACACCTAAGCCATGTTGAGGGGTGCAGATTCTCCCATAACTGTTCATAGCTATGATTCTCATGCGGTGTGTAGAAACAATAAACTTGCGGCACTCACCAGATTTTCTTTGCAGCTTGTTTATGTAAAAGTTAAAACATGGTTGCTGGTGCCGGCACTCACCCAGCTAAAGGTGACGGCAGATTTGTGTTGTCTGCGCTTCATCTGGCCTCCCCTCGACAGACGAAGCGCGGACAACGCAAAACGGCCGTCACCTGTAGCTGAGTGAGTGCCCGCACCAGCAACCATGTTTTAACTTTTTAATAAACAAGCTGCAAAGAAAATCTGGTGAGTGCCGCAAATTTATTGTTTCTACATACCGCATGTGAACTTGATCTTTTGTTCTGAGCACCCTCTATGAAGCACACGATAGATGCATGTATCTCATATACCCTGAATGTACCCTGAGAATAAGAGGCAGCAGTGCCGACACCAAAACTATCTCTCATTATGCAATCGGATAGCGATGCGTCTGCCACTATGTCCCTTGTTAGGCTGGTGTAATCTTGTTATGCCATTTGGACTAATAGTAGAATAAGGCACCTTGTGACAGATTCGGTTACACTCTGCTAAGATCTAATGAGTCAGAAAACTCCTTGTTTGTGCATACACCTGCACTTTTAACAATTGAGAAGCGTTTCCATTGCTGCCACGTACAAGCTCAGTCTATAAAAGCTTTTAGTGCTAGAACGGAAAGGTAATAGAGCAAAAGTTAGAAAAGGAACCACATTGTGTTCTCATTGCTCTTGCGGTCATGTTGTGCATCACAAAGTGGCTTGTTGACCATATTGCATCTCTTTTTCAGGCCATGCTTCAATTTACAGAGCTGTAATTGTTCAGTAACAGCACATATAAGTAGCAGATTGTCATGTAATATGTGAGGTCTCTGACTTAAAAAGTCACAAACCCCAGGTTTTTAAACACCTTTGCAACAAAATGTAGTCACAATTGCCCTTTTTATACCGCGCTTGCTGCTTTCCAAAAAGGAGTTGGGTGGGGCCAGTGGTCCTGACACATTTGTCATAATTTTCACCAGTTTTTTAGCGTAAATTATGACTGAAACCTATGTTTGCTATGAGCTGGCGTAGATTACAGTCAGGCGCACAGATTGTCGGAGGATGCTTTTAATTTATGACGAGGAGTGCACCTTGTTGGTTTTAATAAATCTTCCCCGTAATCTCAGCTCTTAGATCCTCGTCACCATTCACCAGCTCCTACCAACCTGATTAGGCAGCATATACTCACTGAGGGAGATGTATGAAGCCTTTTACACCACAAAAGCGGTGTTAAAAGGTCATAAATTATGGTGTATGCTATATTTGCACCAAAATTTGCTATTTTTTTGAGGAAAAAAGGGGTGGCTTAATGGGCTTGGTGGAGCCTCTGCCGCTCACCTGATTTACTATGATTTATAAATAAAATACATATGACGGCACACTGTTATACATGCAAACAATAGAACTAGGGATTAGGGATTATTCTGGATTACAGTGGTACTATACTTAAAAAATGGAAGCACATTTTTGATCAAACAAGTGTTGGGCCCATCTACCAACGTCAAGGTGGCTTCTGCAGATGGGTACCTGACACTAACAGAGCAGCCTCTCCTGGGCCTAACCTAAGCCTACAATGTTTAGGGTGCTGTAGGAACCAGCTATATTTATATTCTGCTCAGAAGTGCTGGGCAGACGGGCAGGGGGTGCTTAATCTAAAAGAAGACAGCTACCTTCCAAACACACTGCAAGAAAATTTAGACTAATACATCTATAGTTACAGATGCTCATCCATAAAGTCAACACGCAGACAGCAAACAAAATATGTATGGCAGCACACTGTTAGGTCCATTCACACAAGCGAGTTCCACGCATTGGACTCGCAGTTTGAGTCAGCAAGAGCACCCGTCCTGTGTCGCATAGCATTATATTGATTCATGATGCTATGTAACCCTTAGAGGTCTGGAATGTATTGTACTGTATAACACTGGCATAATGCTGTCAGTGTTATACAGTTCATTCCAGAACTGCATACAAATAGAACTAGGATTTAGAGATTAAACTGGATTACAGTGGTACTATACCTACTATACATGAAAAATGGAAGCTCTTACAATTAATGAAATCCTCCTATCCACTGGATTGGCCGGACGATAAGATACAGTATTTGGGCATCCACCTTGCTAAACATCGGTCTATGCTTTATTCTTATAATTATGAACCACTTTTGAAAATCATCGAACAAGACTTAGCTATGTTCTCCAAACACGACATATCCTGGGTAGGAAGGATAGCCTCTTTCCAAATGTTCACTGTTCCTAAAGTGCTGTATGTATTTTGGATTCTCCCATTGCCCCACCAGCCAGTTTCTTCCAAAAGAAATAAATTCATCTGGGGTAATGGGAAACCGAGAATCTTGCATTCTCTTATGATTCGGAATAAGGGTAAGGGGGGGATGGGACTACCAAGTCTGTACCATTATTATGTGGCTACTAACATCTCTATCTTGAGAGATTGTTGGGCTGGAACCACGAACAAACATTGGGTTCACTTGGAACAAAGCACAACCCCAACCCAGAATCTTAAGGCACTGCTAATGGGTTCTCTTTTGGACACACATATGTCCCCTGGAGAAGCACCCATTGTATGTCACTCTATAGATATTTGGTGCAAATTTCACAGTGGATAAACCATGGACAGAATGGATTGTGTCAGCCCCACTAGAATCCCTAGAACTATTACTAGACAATGTCTCTTTGTCCTCCTGGACTAGCAGAGGGATTCATTCTGTTCAACAGCTGTACTCTCAAAACTCTCTGCGGTCCTTTATGGATCACCATAGAACATATGGGGTTCCACATAATGATTTTTATACAGTGGAGGAAATAAGTATTTGATCCCCCACTGACTTTTAAAGTTTTAATACTAAAAAATAAATGAAACGTCTCATAATTTTATGCCAGCTTTATTTTAACAGTGCCACATAGAATATCAAAAGAAAAACTGAGAAAATTACATGAAATGAGAAATAAAAAATAATTTTCATTTCTTTGAGGGAAATAAGTATTTGATCCCAAAACCCTCTGTTGGCAAGCACAGCAGTCAGACGTTTCTTATAGTTTTTTATAAGGTTTGCACACACTTCAGGAGTAATTTTGGCCCACTCCTGTCTGCAAATCATCTCCATATCCTTAAGGTTTTTAGGCATGCATTTGGAAACGCGAAGCTTCAGCTCTCTCCATAGATTTTCGATGGGATTGAGGTCAGGAGACTGGCTAGGCCATTCCATGACCTTGATATGCTTCTTATGGAGCCACTCCTTTGTTTCTTTGGCTGTATGTTTTGGGTAGTTGTCGTGCTGAAAGACCCATCCACGACCCATTTTCAGTGCCCTGGCGGAGGCAAGGAGGTTGTCACCCAGGATTTTGCGATACATGGCCCCGTTCATCTTCCCGTCAATGCGGTGAAGTTGTCCTGTGCCCTTAGAAGAAAAACACCCCCAAAACATAATACTTCCACCACCATGCTTGACGGTGGGGATGGTATTCTTAGGGTCATATTCTGTATTTTTCTTCCTCCAAACACGTCGAGTTGAGTTGAGGCCAAAGAGCTCAATTTTGGTCTCATCTGACCACAGCACCTTCTCCCAGTCTCTCTTGGAGTCATTAAAGGGGTTCTCCAGGAATTAAGAAAATGAAAATATGTAAATATTACTTTATTATAAATATATTCCTAAATATCTTTCATTAGTTATAATGGCTCGTTTTGTCTGGGGAGCCATCATTAGGAGAAATAAAATGGCTGCTGACCTATTAGTACACACAAAACCTGTCCTAATCACACAGCAGGACAAGTTACTTCACAACACTGTGGTAAAAAGCTGCCTCATCCTCTTCTCTGCTCTCTGTATTCAGGTATTATGATCCTGAATACAGTTTAATATGATCTTCAGCTGAATCTCTGTAGGAATGGAGTTCATGAGGAGACATGAAGTACAGAGAAGAATTGGGGATGTGGCTGTGTCCTGCTATGTGATTAGGACAGGTTTTGTGTGTACTAATAGGATGGCAGCCATTTTATTTCTCCTAATGATTGCTCCCCAAACAAAACAAGCCATTCTAACTAATGAAAAGTATTTGGGAATATATTTATAATGAAGTAATATTTAGGTGTCTTCATTTTCTTAATTCCCGGAAAACCCCTTTAATATGTTCACTGGCAAACTTGAGGCAGGCCTGGACGTGAGCCTTCTTGAGCAGAGGAACCTTGCGTGCACTGCAGGATTTTAAACCATTACGTCTCAGTGTATTACCAATGGTTTTTTTGGAGACTGTGACCCCAGCTGCCTTGAGATCATTACTCAGCTCCTCCCGTGTAGTTCTTGGCTGATTTGTAGCATTTCTCATGATCAATGAGACTCCATGAGGTGATATCTTGCATGGAGCTCCAGGCCTGGGTCGATTGACAGTAATGTTGTACTTCTTCCACTTCCGAATAATTGCACCAACAGTTGTCACCTTCTCATCCAGCTTCTTACTTATGGCTTTGTAGCCCATTCCAGCCTTGTGTAGGTCAACAATTTTGTCCCTGACATCTTTAGACAGCTCTTTAGTCTTGCCCATGGTGGAGATGTTGGAGTGTCACTGAGACTGTTGGCAGGTGGCCTTTTATACAGGTGACAATTTGGGACAGGTGTCTCTCGTCCAGGTAACAACTTCACTGTGATTAGGGTGTGTCAGTGGTCTGTGGGAGCCAACATTAGTCATGGTTTTACTAGGGGATCAAATACTTATTTCCTTCAAAGAAATGCAAATTATTTTTTTATTTCTCATTTCATGTAATTTTCTCCGTTTTTCTTTTGATATTCTATGTGGCACTGTTAAAATAAAGCTGGCATAAAATTATGAGACGTTTCATTTATTTTTTGGTATTAAAACTTTTAAAGTCAGTGGGGGATCAAATACTTATTTCCTCCACTGTAAATACCTTCGGGTTAGGCTACTTTCACACTAGCGGCAGCACAGATCCGGCACCTAAAGGGTGCCGACGGATCCGTACTGCCGCTGACACGTGTGGAGCCGGAGCAGCGCTCCGGCCCCACACATGTTGACACATACACAGAGAACATACATACACACAAACACATACATACTTACATACTCCAGCCCGGGACGCCGGCAGCACGTCTTCACGCGCCTCCAGCGCGCGGTGATGACGATTCCCCACAGCGCCCTCTGCTGGGCGCGGTGGGGAAACGTCATACCTGCGCGCAGGAGGCGCGTGAAGACATGCTGCCAGCGTCCCTGGCTGGAGTATGTATGTGTATGTATGTATGTCTATATGTCTATGTATGTCTGTATGTCTGTATGTTTCTCTGTAGCCGGATCCGGAATGACCCCCCCATTGCAAGTCAATGGAGGACAGATCCGGATTACTGGTGTGTCACACCAAACGGATCTGTCCCCAGATTTGCATTGGGGGTCATTCCGGATCCGTCTTGGTGCGGATGCCTGGACCGGAGAGCAAACCGCAGCATGCTGCGGTTTGTTCTCCGGTCTGAAGATGGAACGGAATGCTTTTAGGAGCATTCCGTTGTCTTCAGTTCAGTTTTATCCCCATTGACAATGAATGGGGACAAAACTGAAGCGTTTTTTTCCGGTATTGAGTCCCTATGACGGAACTCAATACCGGAATTTAAAAACGCTAGTGTGAAAGTAGCCTTAGGCGTCTTATCTCATCTATTGTTAAGAACCCACCAGTCTTCCACAACAATGCTATAACCCTTCTCAAACTGACTACTCCCAGATCATGTCAAAATCATGAGACCCCTCTATGATATCTTACTACAAGCAGATGCCTCTGTAAAAACTACTCCCATTGTGTCATGGGAGAAAGAGCTGGGTCAGACGTATATACAGATGAATCTTGGGGTAGGGCTATGTTATTCTCCTCTAGAACATTTAGATATATATTTTATTATGAGACAGCAATGAAAACCCTTTTCCGTTGGTTTTATACACCTGATCGGCTACACATTATGTTCCCAAACTCCTCGCTTACTGCTGGCGACTATGTGGACAATGAGGGATATTATATCATATATTATGGGCATGTCCTATCATTACCACCTATTGGACCACAGTGTTCTCTCTATTGTCTGAGGTTTTGAGACGAAGGGTGGTTCCTTCCCCAAGTCTGGCTCTTCTTTTCCCTGGCATCGACTCTTTTCCAACTGTGACTCGCACCATCATAGGATATATCTTAATGATCGCTAAACTGGTGGTAGTGCAACACTGGAAAGAGCCGATTCCCCCAAGCCTAGCTGAGTTAATAGAGGTACTAAACACTACTCATACTTTTGAAAAAATACTTTCCTACCCGGTCCTCTATAACCGTAAGGTAGATAAGATTTGGCATCTGTGGACTACTCACCCTTCATGTAAACATTGAAATCTCTTATAGTATTAAGCTCTAGCTTGTGGATGGCCCTGAGTTCTTTCTTTATATTGTAGTTTGCACAATGTTGTGTACTTTATTCCGACTTCATTGAGGAAGTTGTATGTGTATATGATATATGTTAAAATACTGAATATTCTTCCGTACATGCTTATGTACTGTATTTTACTATGTTCAAAAATTCAATAAAAATGATTGAAACAGAAAAATGGAAGCTCTTTGTGCACAGCTGTACTATGATTTATGTCAGAAACTGGCATCAGTTATAGCTCAGTTCTACCCCAGCCCCTAGCTGGTGTATATTTTGGTTTCTGGTGCATGGAGAGCCAGAGATGCATCTCATTTATTAAGAGGCATTTGCTTCTGAACCCCTTCCTAACATGATGATTTTCCATTTTTGCATTCTGGCTCTTCACTCCCTGCTGTCCTGGAGCCATAACTTTTTTAATTTTTCCATTCACATAGTTGTACAAAGGCTTGTTTTTTGCAGGACAAGTTGTACTTTCTGATGGCACCATTTAATATTGCATACAATGTAGTGGAAAGCGGGGGGAAATTTCCAAATGGGGTGGAATTTGAAAAAAAAAATCTGCCACAGTTTTATGTTTTTGTTTTTTTTACCTCGTTCTCTATTCCCAAGGTCAATACAATTATAGTGATATCTTATTGTTAGTTTTCCTTGTGTTTTAATACTGAGAAAAATAGTTGTTCATCTGCAAAAATTGTCTGATCGCCGATCACAGACATTAGCTCCAGGTGTCTGCTAAATAAACCAGCAGACATCTCTTCTCCACTCAAGAGCATTTGCCATCTTTGAAGACTTGACTTGCGCGGCACATGTGCGCCATCAGTCAGGCAGGGCACTTACAAGCCTTGCATTCTCTTCACATGTTTACCTGCTTCCCATCGTCATTGCAGCAGCGAGCATTGTAATCACAGCGCCTCCGCCCCCTTCACTTTCACGGCACACAGTGTAACTACAATTGCTCTATAGCGTTGATGAAGGGGACGGAGGAGCTGTAATTACACTGCCCTCCAATGCAATGTCAGCAGTGAGCAGGTAAATGGTGCAGCTAGTAGGAGCGCTGCATTCTCTACATATAGCTGATTAGTGGGGGTGCCGGGAGTCGAATCCCCATCGATCTGATATTGATGACCTATCATAGATAGTCTTAGACCTATGTGGATAAGTCATCAATATGAAGAAAGCAGAACAACCCTTTAACTCTTCTGTGTGACATTACATTTTTCCTTGCTCATATACAGTGACATCACCGGGGCATTATACCTGCATGACACATGATATGCTTTTTTCTTTTGCTGTGAGGTCACTGTGTTCATGGTGACCTTTATGTGACCATTATTTATAGACTGTCATATCATGGTATGCATTATACCAGTACTGTGACATCACTGTATGTTTTATTCCTGGTTACATGGTACACGCCAGTTATACATGTACAGGACAGGTTTTTCATTCGCTTACAGCAAGCACCGATAGTTAGAGAAGCTGAAACACTATGAGGGAATTATCATGAGGGGAATATTTCAAGTCAGTTTTGCTTGAGTCTGCTTTGGCTTACTTTGTGCCACATTTATCAAATGTCATTTGCAAATTTGTCTTATCCTTAAAGGCTATGTACACCTTTGGGGGGGGGTAATTTTTTATTATTGCATTGTAATTATTTTGAGCTACAAATCATTTTTTTCAATTGGTGTTTATTAAAAATATGTAATCCTTTTTTGTGTACATAGCTGAGATGCACTAGTAGCTGCCTGTGGATTTTTTGTCTTTTCCGACATCTGGGGAGCAGAGGGACTCCTTATCTCTGCTCTCTGACATTATAAACACTCATTAAAACTCAATCCGTATCTTACTGATAAGAATGTGGCTTAAATAAGTGTTTGACCTCTTAGTAGTTTAGAAAGAAGGTTTATTAGATGACCAGAACAAAGTGAAAGCACCAGTCAGTTAGATAAACAGTAGCGCCGTTTACCCACCTTTATTCACGCCCCCTTGCTTGTGATGGACAGGGCCTATCTATCTGCTGCCAGCCCTGTCCGTGCTGCAAATCCGGCGCCTGCACCGTGCGGCCTTCATTCGGCGCAGGTGCAGTGAGTGCCGCTGGCTGCCGGGCTCCCCGCTTCCTCACTGCGCCTGCGCCGCCTTCTCTCCTGGGTGTAGTGTGACGTCATCGGCGCAGGCGCAGTGAGGAAGCCTGGGATTTGCAGCACGGACAGGGCCGGCAGCAGATAGAGCGAGCTGCCTGGCCCTGTCCATCACAAGCAAGGGGGCGTGAATAAAGGTGGGTAAACTGCGCTACTAGGTGCAGGGTTACTGCCCCTTGCACCTAGTAAGGTTCATTTGCATATCACAAAAGTTTATTTTTTACAAAGCCGGGGACACCAGTAAGAAAATGATTAACAGATTGGGCATCAGGTGACATTTGCACATTGCAAATGTCATCCTGTTTTATATGCCCAAAACTGGTGACAGAAACCCTTTAAGGGAGTCATTTATCAAAGTAGAACTGGCTTAGTTGACCATAGCAACCAATCAGATTCCACCTTTAATTTTTTACAACTCCTTTGGAAAATGAAAGGTGGAATCTGATTGGTTTCTAAGGGCAACTAAGACAGTTCTACTTTACACCAGTTTGATAAATCTCCCCCTAAGTTTTGAAAGTTGACCATTTTTCCAAAATTTCCATAAATTTGGGACTTTGGGAGTCGTTTATTAAACTGAAATATGCCTATATAAGGCATATTTCAGGCTCAGATTGTGTTACAACGGTTTTTTGCGCCACAACAGCTAGGAAGCTGTCTTACATTTAGAACTGGCGGAGGATTTGCGCCTCTTCATAACTTTGGCGAAACCACTGCCAGCTTAGGGGTTTAAGACAGGTGTCTAAAATGCCGGTCTTAATGAATGTGCCCCTTTATTTAAAATAAACTTAAAAGATATTGACCCAAATTTACCACTAACATAAAGAACAATGTGTCACGAAAAAACATTTTCAGAATCATTTTGATAAGTAACAGCATTCCAAAGTTATTACCACATAAATTGACACATCAGATTTGTGAAATTACGCTCCACTCAAAAGCTGAAAAATGTTGTGAAGGGGTTAAAATTTATTTCAGAAACCTGCTGAATGTTTAACAATTAAAAATGTTCATTACTTTATAATAATATAATAAATATAATAATTTATAAATGCAGATTTAAGAGACAAAGACATCTGAGAACATACGCTATCAAATGATTATTCTCATGTGGACAATAAATAATTGCATTTAGAAAGGTACATCTGAAAATAGTGCTGAATGCAGCAACCTGGCACCTTTTTATTTGCACAGTCTGTAACTTGGCACTGGCATTCTGCCCATCCTGGGCTGGACTATAAATAGCTATGAATTTCCCCCGCAAAGTGCTAAATGGGGAACTATGTAGATGCGACATCATCTCTAATATGAATTCATTTGTGGTTCTTTTTCTGTGTAGTACCCTAATTCATGACATACATACTGGCATGGGAAGACTTTCTACTACACATCATACCCATTGCTAGCTCAGATATAATTTACATCATTTCATAGTGCTGTTTCCCCATTACGAGTATATGTTCTCTCAACATCATCATTATACATCCGCACAGCAGTGGATGGAGACGGAGTTAGGGCTATGCCTTCTTCTTTGAACATAAAATGCTGCATTAATCATAATGCTCTCTGGGTGAAATACTGACATATATCAGAGCATTTTTCATCTGAGTTCCTTCCCCTAGAAGGCAAAGGATCAGGCAAGTTAAGCTGATGAAAGGTTGTGATTTATCTCCCTGTTGTGATTTCCCTTTTGGTGGAATTGATTGCAGAGGTCAGGTATGGACGTTCTGCTCCACATCTGGCCATTTTCAGAGGTTTGCTTTACCATGCTTTCGCTGTTCTCTATTCTAAAAAATGTTCTAGTTTAAAGAGAACCTTCTCCAGTTACCTTTGGATTCCTCGTTGAACTATTAGACACAGAAGCCCAATAATTATCCCCACATACAGTGTGGCATATGATTCCTGATGCTGCTCAGGTCGCTGCTGGTCTGCACTTCCTGTTCCAGCTTGCCAAAATTGCTAGGATAGTCCTCTTCGGCCAATCACTGGCTGAAGTGGGCCACTGCTAAAACCAGTCATGAGCGAGACTTTCCTAGTATTTCCAACATCTTGAGTCAGGATGTGGACAGCAGCAGGCACTGGAGCAGTATAGGAACGGCAGTGGCAGGGAACCGATGGAGGAGGGTAATGGTGGGTTTACATGGCGGAACTGTTTGGCAGGTTATTTGGGACGAATGCTCCTACAAAAATGTAGCAGATCACCTGATGAATGCTTCTTTCCCGATAATCAGCTGCTCCTCAGAGCCTGTAAACCCGCTTTAATACTTCTTTGTTATTTTTAAAATCTTATGGTCCTGTAAATACCCCTTTAAATGGCACCACATACATATATCTCACTATGTCTTCCTAGCTGGGCATATTTGTGGATATTCTCCTATTTTTCCTAAAAACTTCTTTTTTTTATATACTTCTAAGATTACTTTGATGTACAGTACAACAAAACTGTTGCTTCTCTATGGGTGTACCGCTGTGATTTGGGCCCTTAGGAATTTGTGTAATGAGCTATGTTTTACATTCTCTTCTGCTTACAAACCTTTCAGGTATGTGGTTAAAACTTGTTAAAATAACTTCTGATCTTGTCAGTTTTCTAGGTCTTTTTTGGTTATTTGTAAATATTAATATCCTAATCTAAAATGTGTGGAATTCCAGGTTAATGGTATAGTGCTACGGCACTTTATAATATAAAGCAAGGATAAAATGTTACAAAACAAATGTTGCCATAAATTAGAATTATATCCTCCATGACTATTCATGTAAAGTAAATGCTACAGTTTAGAATTTTCCTCACTTTTGGAAATCATTAAAAGTAAGAACGTGTTTAAGATCAGACAGAGGAAAACACAAGCCCTTGTTATCATTCAGCCGTTTGTTATGAAATGAGACAATTCAAAAACTCGTCAACAGGCAAGCTCACACACTAATTAATTTCCCTGTAGTGATGTTTCTCTGTCTGTCAGAATTGATTAGAAAATTGACACAAAGTTAAAAAAAAAGTTTATTTGTGATGCTTGCATGGAAGATGTGTTCTTCATCTAGACAAGCTTCAGCCTGCTGGACGGAATTACAAATTAGGCAGGGGTGGCCACAAAAGGTCACTTCTGACCTACTGCATGCATACTTACAAAATGCTGAGCAGCGTATATGTCACGGTTGGTAAATTAAGTCTTCCCCATCACATGCCATACCTGTGCAGCTAGGCTTTTGATCACACAATTCATTTATCACTGGCTAAAGATACAATCTCCATAAATATAAAATGGCCAGTAAATATAAGTCCTTGAATTGTCCTCTTCTGTCAGGTTGTTAACAAGTCAGCTGACAGATGACCCATAAAGCCAGCATCACAGCCCACTTCCTCTTTCCTCACCTTTAGGCCTCATGCACACGACCATTGTTTGGGTCCGCATCCGAGCCGAATATTTTGCGGCTCGGATGCGGCCCCATTCACTTCAATGGGACCGCAAAAGATGTGGACAGCACTCCGTGTGCTGTCCGCATCCGTTGCTCTGTTCCATGGCCCTGCAAAAAAAATAGAACATGTCCTATTCTTGTCCGTTTTGAGGACAAGAATAGGCATTTCTGTAATAGGTGGCCCGTTCCGTTCTGCAAATTGCGGAACGCACACGGGCAGCATCCGTGTTTTGCGGATCCGCAATTTGCGGACCGTAAAACATGGCACGGTTGTGTGCATGTAGCCTTAGGCAGTAATACAGTAGTGCTTGAAAGTGTGTGAACCCATTTTCTGCATTTCTGCATAAATTTGATCTAAAACAACATTAGATTTTCTCACAAGTCCTAAAAGTAGATAGAGATAACCAAATCAAACAAAGGAGTCAAAAATATTAGACTTGGTCATTTATTTATTGAGGAAAGTGATTCAATATCGTCTGCGAGTGGCAAAAGTATATGAACCTTTGTTTTCAGTATCAGAGCCAGTTACCAGCCGGTATCTATAGTGTGCATGGGGTGTGGAAAGTTGATAATTAACAGGTTCAGAAGAATGATGATTGGAGGGGGTGGTAAATGGACAAGAGTAAGATTATGGAATGTGGTAGGCTAACCTAAAAAGTTGTGTTTTTAGGGAACGCCTGAAACTGTGGATATTGTGAATTAACCTAATTGATTGGGGTCAGGCATTCCAGAGAACTGGTGCAACTCGGGTGAAGTCTTGGACATAGGAGTAAGATGTTTGGATTATGGTGGATGTCAGTTGTAAATCTTTGGCTGAATGGAGGGTACAGTAGGATCATAGACAGAAATAAGGGAAAAGATGTAGGGGGGTGCAGCACTGTGGAGAATCCATTACTGTATAGACAACCATTAAAATGACACAAGGCAGAGGCATCAGAGTAATGGCTAAGCAGATAGATAAACCTGGCTGCTGCATTCAGGATAGATTGGAGAGGGTGAGACCAATTAGTAGTTAGTTACAGTAATTGTTTTCCATAGTAAGAAAGGGGTGAATTCTACAGATGTTTTTGAGATGTAAGCGGCATGAGTGGGCAAGAGATTGACTATAGGGGGCAAAGGAAAGATCAGTGTCAAACGTAGCACCGAGACAGTGCTACACACTGATGGTAATGCCACACACTGAGATGAAGATGTCAGGTTTAGGGAGGCTAGTAGATGAGAAAAACACCAGTAGTTCAGTTTTTGAAAGATTCAGTTTCAGATATAGAGAGGACATGATGTTAGAGACAGCGGACAGTCACTTGTGTTCTGTAGTACAGCAGAGGTGAGATCACGAGGTTGTCATCGACATAGTGTACTGCACTGATGCACTGTGTGCAGTTCACAACCGTATATCCGTTATACGGCCCTGCAAAAAAAAAGACAAGTGTCCTATTCTTGTCCGTTTTGCAGACAAGGATAGGACATTTCTAGTGGAGTTTGTAAAAAATTGGTGGCGTGCACACAGCCAGGATCTGGTTTTTAGCCCGCAAAACTATGATCCTGTGAATGAGCCCTGAGAGATAGTTTTGTAAATGTGTACTTACCCATCTGCGCTCCCGTAGCAAGTCCAACCTCTCTAACACGGCATCACTTCATTACTGTGGCAACCATCCTAGCTGACAGTGAGGCTGATCTGCCTATTAAGGAGCAGGGACGCTGGGCCAATCAGGCTTGGTGTCGGCGTCATGTGCTTTCTGTCGGTGGGGTATTTAAACGGGGAACTACTGGCCAGAGTTTCCTGTGATTGGTCTTCCTGCCTGACTAGCTTTGTTGTATGCTTTATGAATTCTGGATCTCTGACCTGCTGCCTGTTTGTGACCTTGCCTCATCTGCTGACTTGATATCAAGATATCTGCTGATACTTGATATTTGACCCTGTATGTTGTCTCTTCTTTGGTTCAGTGACATGACTTACAAGTATTTTCCTGGCTTGACTAACCCTTTACTCAGAATTCGTCCTGTGCGCTTAGTCAGATTAGGGACTGTTGCCCAGTTGAGGGCTGCTGTTTTGGGTGGATTACAGTCAGTGGCGTAGCTATTGGGGTCGCAGTTGTGACCGGGCCCCTAAGCCAGGGAGGCCCCGAGGGCCCCCCCTTGCCACTTGTAGGGCCGCACCACCAATTAGGCAAGATGCGGCGCAGCCCTGCGCAGAGTTGGGGGGCAACAGCGGCAGCATGTCAGAGGGAGATGAGCGCTTCCATTGTGGAAGCCTCATCTCCATAGTCATCTGTATCGCACTAGGCCTGCAGCCTATCAGAGGCCAGCTCAAGCGGCGTGATGACGTCATCGCACCGCCTGAGCTGTGCAGCGCGGGACACAGGCAGGAAGAGGCCTGCATCGCATCGCTGCCAGTTCAATGAAGGTAAGTATAAGTGGTTTTTTTTTTTTATTGGAGCAATCACAGACCGGAGCTCTATTGGGGGCACTGGGGGCATTTGTTACTGGCACATGGGGGCACTGGGGGGCATTTGTTACTGGAACATGGGGGCACTGGGTGGCATTTCTTACTGGCACATGGGGGCACTGGGGGCATTTCTTACTGGCACTTGGGGGCACTGGGGGGCATTTCTTACTGGCACATGGGGGCACTGGAGGCATTTGTTACTGGCAAATGGGGCCACTGGGGGCATTTCTTATTGGCACATGGGGGCACTAGGGGCATTTCTTACTGGCACATGGGGGCACTGGGGGCATTTATTACTGGCACATGGGGGCGCTGGGGGCATTTCTTACTGGCACATGATTTGGGGGGCATCTATGGGGGTGGGACACTTTTTACTGGCACATTATTGGGGGGAAATTTGGGGGGCACTTCTGGCACATTATTGGGGCACTTCGTACTGGCACATTATTGGGGGGCACTATGGGGGCACTTCTTACTGGCACATTGAAAGCATTATTACTTCTGGGGCACAGTGGGGGCACTATTACTAACAAGTGCACTCTGGCAGAGAATTATTAGTTGGGACTTTGGGAGCACTATTACTGTGGGGGCACCCTGGCACAGTATCAGCATAGCGCAGTTATTTCTGGGGGACGCTATTTGCTGGGCGTATTTATCTGTGTGGTACTAGTGGCACAGTACTGGGGGTGGTAGGATGATTTGTCCAGAAGATGGGAGGATGATGTAAAAGTAATAAACTAAGATTTTAGTCGTCACTGGATGTAAGAGGTATGGGGCGCTGTATTAGGCTACATTCACACGAACGTTGTGATTTGCAGTCTGCAAATTGCGGATCCGCAAAAAAAAAAACGGATGATGATCCGTATGGCATCTGTTTTTTTGCTGATCCACTGTAACAATGTCTATCCTTTTCCGCAAAACGGACAAAAATAGGAATGGACATACAGATGCAGACAGCACACAGTTTTTGCTGACCCATTTAAGTGAATGGGTCCGTGTCATGAACGTGCCTGCATCAGGTTGCGGGCGTTCGGCTAGGCTTTCAAAAATGACATAATTTGACATGTTTTCCTCTTTGTTTGGTTGCTGTTTACCACACCCCTTTCCGTCAGCTGTTGCGGGTGTGGTGATTATCTTTCCCCTATTTATCCCTTCCTCTCCCAGTATTCCTTGCGGTTTATACTTCTTGCTGACTTTGTTGTGCGTGGTGTGGATCTCGGCTGAGATCCGGTTGCTGCAATATCTGTATTAAGATAAGTGTCATTTTCCCTATTGTGTTTATTCTACTTTTCCCTGTTGTGGTTTCGCCTTCTGGAGTCTCCTGTTCATCCGTCCTCTTGGAGGAACGGGTTGACTCTTTCCCCTGTCACTAGCTGTAGGGTTCCATAGGGTGAGTTTGTTATTAGGTTCCTGTGTATGAACTACCACTAAGGCCTATTCATACTGGTAGTCAGTCAGGGCCTAGTTTCAGGGTTCCCTGCAGGAGGTGACTGTTTCCCTTGTTTGGTCCTTTTCCCTTCCCTCTTACGCTTGGTGTGGCTATTCCCTCCACACCAGAGCGTGACAGTCCGCATCTGAGCCGCAAAATATGCGGATCGGAGGCCGCAAAAATAACTGTCATGTGAATGTAGCCTTACCCAGTATGTTCTGTAGTGATATACGTAATGTTAGGAGGGAAAAGGTTAGGGTGAGAATTTGGCATGGGGGGGGTTCAATTTTTGACTTGGCCGGCAGAAAAGCTAAGTGCACCAGCGCTGAGGGAAGGGGGGGGGGCCCAAGCTGAACTCTTGCACCAGGGCCCATGAGCCTTTAGCTACGCCCCTGATTACAGTGATCTGAGTGGAGTATAGGGCTGCAGTGTTCCCTACCTGACATGACAGAAACTTTTTCCTGATGAGCATCAACAACTTTCCTTTGTTTGTGCCATGGTACACTTCCACAAACATGCATTGTGAAGATCAGACTTTGATAGATTCCTATTATTTAACCCTTTAAGGATCAAGCCTACTTGATCTTAAGGACGAAGCCCCATTTTTCAAATCTGACATGTCACTTTATGTGGTAATAACTTTGGAACGCTTCTATATATTCATGTGATGCTGACTTTTTTGTGATATATTGTACTTTATGTTAGTGGCAAATTTGGGTTGCTCTTTTTTGCGTTTCTGTCAGGTATGCAGGTGTCGCCCGAGTCTTTAAAAGACGTTGAAGGCCCACCCTATCATCACTCAGAGTATTGGGGCAGAATTCAAATAACTGATGATATGTCCCTAAATGGTATGGCAGCACACAGTGGTGTACCATCTGACACAATTGAGTGCCCCTAGTACTATTACTGTTCAATTGCTAGAGTGACAGCCAGAAGAATAGTCGGTGCAGAGTAACATACTCAAAAAGTACTGCTCATATGGTCCTCGCTCAAAGCTTAGTTATGAAATATTATAGAACATAGCTCCATATAAAAGAAGTTTCACTGACGAGCATCCTTTCATAAGTCTTATTACATTTGTATGATTAGATAGGAACTAAACATGATGTGTTTCTACAAAACAACAGGCTATAATAGAAAACAAACAAAAAGGCAGGCGATAATACCATTGGAGCTAACACCATAACTGTGATGCGTTAATATTTCATGGAAAACTTGCAAAATACAAAACATATTTCTGGTGATTTTGATGATAGGGCATAAAAACACATTTTACCAATATTGCCATATATAGTTGACAGCTAGATGTCCTGACATAATTAAAACAGCAAAAGAGTATTTTCAGGATAGGTTATCAATATCTCATTGGTGGGGGTCCATCTCCTAGCACCCCCACAGATCAACAGTTTGAAAGGACTGCAGTACAAACACTGTGGCCTCCTCATACTATACCAAGCACAGTTCTGTACATTGTATAGTGGCTGTGCTTAGTATTGGAGCTTAGTCCCATTTACTTAAATTAAACTGAGCTGCACAAAGCCAATGTTACCAATGGACATAATATCACTGACCTAGGGAGAAGTGCTCACTGGAGCACTATAACCTCTTCAAACAGCTGATCGCTTGTGTGGTGGGAGTCTGCCCCCACCAATCAGATATTGATTGCTTATCCTGAACATAGCTCATCAATATTTATCTGTCCACCAGCCAAACATGTAATGTTCCACAGATAGCAGATTTCAAGGGAAAGAAGAATCAGGCTTTTGGATTTCAGCATGCCCAATTCTTTTGTTTATAGAGGAGTTAAGCCACCACCAGAGGTGGCTTAGGTTTATGGCCAGCCTGAGATGTAGGGCCATTTGCATTGCTAATTTCCCAGAGCCACTACACGGCCAGATGTTAGAGGTCGGTGTGCCAAGTATGAAAGTTTATCCCCTATCCATAGAGAATGAATGGTGAAGGGTGCATGCTCGGCCTTCCTCTCCATCAGGATGGGAACATGAGATCCCCTTTTCTGGGACTGGTGGGGGTCACAGCAGTCGGACCCTCACCAATCAGTTAGTTAATCTTATCCTGTGGATAGGGGATAACTTTCATACTTGGCACAACCCCTTTAATTCTATTACAAGAGGCCAGTCTGGGGAATGTTAACACAGGGAGACAGCTCAGAGTGGGAGCAGTTTATTGAGAGATTTCAATAGTATTAATAAAAAAGACATCTGAAAGAACTAGTTTCACACTAGGCGGTACAGTTGTCGAGGTAACCATATGACGCTCATTGAGCATCGTGCATGGGTCCTTTTAATTAGAATGAGACTTCATGCACAATACTGGCTGGATGTTGTATGGTTTCTTTGACAGCTCTACCGCCCAGTGTGCATCTCTCCATGTCTGGAGGGACACTTAAGGTAGCGTGGAAGGTAGCTTCACACATTGATTTGATGATCTTGTTTTACTTGTCCCAACAAGAGTTGTTTCACTGACATGTTTAAAGGGTTATCCCATGACTGATGTAAAAAATTAAAATCAGACATCATATAGTACATGACAGTCTCTTTCTAACAAAGCTGTAACCAGCCCTGTACCTCACAAGGATCCAGAGATCTCCCCATTCATTGCTCTGCTAGATTTATATCAAGCTGATAGCTCAAGAGGACTGTCCTTTCTCAGGGGATGTCTCTTCTGCTGCAGCTCTCCCTATCACAACACAGGAGGCAATTGAAGGATGAAACTGAGCATGTGTGTCCATCTTACCGAGGTGGACAGAGAAATAAGAAAAAGAACAAACAGCAGGTGGTGGTATACAGATACAGTTTACTGAATAAACTCAGTGGCTATACACAATTTTTAATTACATGCAATTACAAAAGTATTTAGATTCAAATACTGGTTTGAAAACAGTAGAATATTTTTTGTGGCACAACCCCTTTAATTTGGAGAGTCAACTGAGGCTAAGGCTGCGCAGCAACTCACACAATTCCCACTACACCTACATGCATTTGCAATGTCCTCCTCTCTGGTGTGCTGATTGTGTTTTACATTTTGTTACCGCTCTTGAGAGTTGCTCCATATGACAGTGTGCACCCCTGGTGTGAAGCTTAGATTTCCGCACCTGTGGCACATGTACCTCAGGGGACTGTACCATGTGCACCATGTTTCTAGAGAGCACTCACACTTAATATGCAGCTCAGGGTATGATTACAGCCTTGGGGGTACTTTGATGCAATTTATTGGACTTAGAGTGTTCTTGGTTAAGAAATACTCAGAAACACTGGAGGCTGGAAAGGGAGACTACAGGCGGCTGGAAGATCTTTTCCCTAATAAGATATATTACAAAGTATCATGTGTTCACATGTACTACCAGTTTATAAAAACAACCATAGAATGATAAGTAGGCTGTAAGCTGCTGCTGCCCAACCCCTAATACAGTTCCCCCGGCATTTTCTTTTCAGCTAAGCGTTTACAGTAACTGTTACAGGAATTGCTTAAATATTAATACTAATGTAAAACCTAATGTAAAACCCTGGATTCAAGGGATAAAACTCCACAGATTCAGAAGGAATATTATATTCTGTTACAGTACTCGATTTTTAAGGGCAGCTTAGTAGTGAGGTCTGGGGTACTATTGTGCCATTTAGCCTCCTAAAAATGCAAAACCGTTAACCAAACAAATAATCCCTAATCGCATTCTCTATCCCACTGAATTCATTTATTTGCAGGTAATGTTAATGGTAGAAAGTGACAGGATCTTCGTTGCACTTAGTGGAGAGAACCTTCCATCTTGGGCTGTCATCAGTTGATCAGTTTGTCTACCTGGTAGACTAATGATCTGGTGGATACCAGCCCCATGGAGGCCAAAATGACTCCATTTCGTATTGTCATGTGATTAGGGGTCTATGGATCCACCAGGATCTTTACCAGAATATATGGTAAGTGCAGAATGAAAAGACCCTAACACAACCCCTTTCCATATGACCTAATTGTGCTTTCGAGTGGTCACATATAAACAGAAGATTGTCTTAGAAAAAGGTCACATGTCCCATCTGCAGCTGTCTGTCTTAGGTCTCATACACACAACCATATTTTCAGTCCGGTCCACATTTTTTGCAGATCACAAGTGGACCCATTCATTTCTATGGGGCTGCAAATAATGTTAACAGCACACAGATAAATCCATGTGCTGTCTGCATCCGTGCGGCTGTTCCACAAATTATAGAACATCTCCAAATTATACCCAATCCTGGTTTGGGCTCAAAATCACTGATGGAAATCACTGACCGAACACTGACATGTGAATGAGGCATAATTCTATGTTTGATGCCATATCACAGACTGAGAACAGTGTTTCATATGTGACATCTGATAGACTATGCTGCATTTATGATGCCGCTCTGTGTAACCCCCCCATCCCCCTAGAGTTTTTATACAGCAATGTGCAGTACAAATGCATTACCTCCATGTAAAAGTGGAATATTCTTTGACTGATATGAAGGACTACAACCTGTGTACAGCGCAGCAGAATATGTTGATGACGTACTGTACATAATAAAATATAAGTATAGCTTCAAATACTTTTATGATGATTCTGGGGACACCTATTATTTCGCCCAGCGTTATGAGAGATGAGAACGGCTCCACATACCTAACAAGTCATTGTTGCTTCTAATTTATCTGTGGATGAAGAAACAGAAATGCCTTTTTCATCCTGAGTCAGTGGAGATATGTAGCAGATACTCTACTGTCGGCTTCTTCTGTTTTACGAGGTCCACCGCGCCATAATTCATGTAAAGGTTTTACACATCATTACAGCATCTCCTCACAGGAGCAGGAGGTCAGCAGACGAATTCCTTGCCAAAGGTTTTCTGTAGACTATAAATCTTTGCCCATATGGCCCCGGGTTTGACATTTGGTAAGGTCTCATCTCCTATGTACAACTGTTGAAGGCAACAAATCCTTGTCTTAAAGGGGCACTTATATGCAGTAAGATAACTGTTCTGCCATTCCATAGGATAGCAAACATTGAGCAGAAGCAGAGGAGGCATCTGACAAAATTTTAATTTGATGAAGCGTGAGATGGAACCTAGTCATGCAACTTATTGGAATAGTGCAGGGATATGCCTTATATATTATATAGATTTCAGGTTTTGAGCTTCTAAATATAAAACTTTCATTAGACATAGAACAAAGTCACCTAGCCTCTGTTTCACGTGACTCTGACCTGTTGCTTTAGGTTAAAGAAGGGTGAAGGTGTCTGTTCTGTTCATGTAAAGGGAACCTGTCACGTTGAACATGATGTCTGATCTGCAGGCAGCATGTTCTACAGCAGAAGGAGCTGAACAGATTGATATAAAGTTCTGTGGGAAATGATTCCTGCTCATTCTGGGCTTTGAGGTCCAAGAGTCGGTCCTATCAGTGACTGACAGCCTTCCCTCTAGGACTGTGTATACAGAGAGAGTTGTCACTACGGTGATTGTTCATCCCCCTACATGTTCATAGTTTGTGGATGGCACATCTTTTCTAAAGGGTAATGTGCTGCCAGTAAACAATATTATGTGCCACATAAAAAGTTCAATTACCTGGCAAAACTGGTGCAGAAAAGCACAGCAGTGACCTAGTGGATAATTCTTAACCCATGAGTAGGTACCAATATTAATTTTCACAACAGTATAACATGGTATTCCCATCTGGAACATTTATGACATATGGACAGGATTTGATTAATAATCTGATAGGTGTGGGTCCTTCCTCTGGGACCTGCTCCTATCTTAAGAACGAAGCCGCAAAGTGAATGCAAACTATGGGTGTCTCACCCCTATGTACTGCTAAGGGACAATGCAGTCCAACTGTACAACAGATATGGTTGTGTGCAAGAGTCCTTAATATGTATTGTTGGTCAGAATGTACCTGGAAATAACAGCTGAGTCCAGAAACCCCTCCTAGTCCTCTTCCCTCAACTCACGATAGGTCATCAGTATCTGATTGTTGGGGTCCAGGACCCCGGCAATCAGCTGTTCAAGAAGGCAGTAGCGCCAAAGCCTTATTGGAGCTTTCCCTAGGCCGCTGATGACACATTCATTTGTCACGTGGCCTAGGGAAAGCTCAGTCCCATTCAAGTGAATGGGGCTGAGCGTGATAACAAGCACAGCTGCTGTACAATATATGGTGCTGTACTTGGTAAGCTTCAAGAAGGTAGCAGCACTCACAGGAGCACTGGTGCCTTCTCAAAGAGCTGATTGGCAGAGGTCCTGGGTGTTGGACCCCCACCGATCAAATATTGATGACCTATCTAAATGATAGGTCATCAGTTAGAAAATCTCAGAAAACCTCTTTAAAAGTTTATCAGATATTAGCCAATAGAATGAAGCAGACCATAAATGCAATTTAGAGGTTTCTTCAAGTCAGTGGATCCAAGAAGTAGATCCCCCAATAGCTTTGCCCTCTCAGATGTGTATTAGAAGGAAGTAGAATTACCATTTAGAAATTGTAAAAAAATAAAATAAAAAAAATGCGAGCATGCAGCTGTAATTTATATAGGATTATGTTTTTGGCTTTTTTTGCCTGGGTTTAAAGACTCTTCCCTTACTGCAGTGACATCAGAGGGCAGCAGCGTGTTTTGTGTTTGAGAAGCTGCATTGGGAGATTTATATACAAGCCACTAGAAGTGCAAGGGTCACATCTCCTGAGATAACTATGTGATTCAGAAGCTGAGCCTTTCACAAAGAAAGGAGCGTCATTAAACGCTTGAATGAGCCAACTGCAGCATGCAGATTATTAAGGTCAGACATTCACATTGCTCACGTTACTAAGCCTATACGACTCAGTGCCAGAGCGGCACAAGTATTATTCTTAAAGCTTGTGGTGTAATATTGATATATAGAAAATAATTCCCCTTGAAACAGTTTTATTTTATTTATTTTTTTGGTCTGCTGTATAATTTGTTTCTGTACTTCAATAAAGGTTGTATTAGAAAAATATATTTTTTTATTCCTTACACAGCGCCACTCCTGCCCATGGGTCTTTTCTGGTATTGCAGTTTATCTCCAGTCACTTCGATGGGAATGAGCTACAATAGCAGACAGTCCATTGTCTAATCCTGGAAAACAGTGGATAGAACTTAGGGCTTATGCACACGACCCTATGTATTTTGCAGTCCACAAAAACGGATCTGCAAAAAATACGGATGACATCTGTGTGCATTCCGTATTTTGCGGAACGGAACAGCTAGGCCCTAATAGAACAGTCCTATCCCTGTCCATAATGCGGACTATAATAGGACATGTTCTACTTTTTGCGGAACGGAAATACGGACATATGGAAACAAAATGCACACGGAGTAACTTCCGTTTTTTTGCGGACCCATTGAAATGAACACACAGACTACTAACACATAGGATAGGGATTTTAGGAAAGGGAAGTGAGACCCAGACACATTTTCATAAGCAAGAATAAGAATTTATCCAAGCCTTTTTTTAAACTGTTCCTGCTGTGACCACGTCCTGAGGAAGTCTATTCCACAGATTCACAGTTCTTACAGTAAAGAAGCATTGACGCTTCTGGAAACTAAACTGTTTCTTCTCCAGACGGAGGCAGTGCCCCCTTGTATTTTAAGAGAGTTTTACATGGAACAGCTGTCCACCATATTTGTTATGTGGTCCATTCATCCCACTTAGAAAAAGTTTCTGCCTGAATGGGTAAACACTAGAGATGAGCGAGCACTAAAATGCTCGGGTGCTCGGGAGACGAACTTTTCCCGATGCTCGGGTGCTCATTTCGAGTAACGAACCCCATTGAAGTCAATGGGAGACTCGAGCATTTTTTGCAGGGGACCAAGGCTCTGCCTAGGGAAGGCTGGGTGAAAACCTGGAAACATCAGAAAATGATGGAAACACCACGGAAATGGACAGGAAACAGTAGGGGCAGCATGCATGGATGACTTTGAGGCTGTCTAATCCCACCATTACCCCAAATTCTCCTGCAACAGCCTGGTGGTTACCCTCATGGCAATTGTGCTCACCCAGACCAAGAAAGGCGAGGCATATGCCCATCACATGTTAGGGAAGCACCCAACTAGGTGCAACGAAGATACATCACCCATGCCCATGCTGGCACTGCTCTCCTATCCCCAGCCACACGATGCAGGTATAAGCCTGACACAGCATGGCGGTGACACCAACAAGTGACCAAGTTAGATGAGGTAGCAGGTGAGCCACCCAAAAATTTAGCCTGACGCAGCATGGCGGTTACACCACCAATGACTTTGTCCGACTGAGAATGCAGTGAAATGGCTTTTGTTGAGCCTCCAAAAATTTTTTTTCTTTTCGGAGTACATAAAGTTGACCCTCAGCAAAAAAAAATTTTTTTTTAACTGTCGGTACTTGCGCCTCCTGAAAAATTGTTTTGGACTGTCTGTTTGACACTCCTGAAACATTGTTTTACAGTGTCTGTAGTTGACACTGCGGAAAAATTGTTTGGAGAGAGGGCCTATAGGTGGCCCTCCGAAAAAATTGTTTAGAGAGAGGGCCTGTAGGTGGCCCTCCGGAAAAATTGTTTGGAGAGATGGCCTGTAGGTGGCCCTCCGGAAAAATTGTCGTAAAAGAGTGCCAGTTGGCCCTCTAAAAAAATAGCGTTTTGGGTCAGCGTTAGGCAAAGATGACAAGGAGTAGGAGGAGTAGAGAAGAGGAATCTGATTCATAAGTAATGTTAATCTTTAGCTGCTTTCCCCCGGAGGAGATTTGAATTCCGGTGAAATCCAGGCTTTGTTCATTTTAATAAGCGTCAGCCTGTCAGCGCTGTCAGTTGACAGGCGTGTATGCTTATCGGTGATGACGCCACCAGCTGCACTGAATACCTGCTCTGACAACACGCTAGCGGCAGGGCAGGCCAGCACCTCCAAGGCGTACAGCGCCAGTTCAGGCCACGTGTCCAGCTTTGAAACCCAGTAGTTGTATGGAGCAGAGTGATTGGTCCGGACGTTGGTATGGTCAGCTAGGTACTCCCTCACCATCTTTCTGTAAAGCTCACCCCTACTCTGCCGAGACTGGGGACAGGTGACAGTGTCTTGCTGGGGTGACATAAAACTGGCAAAGGCCTTGGAGAGCGTTCCCCTGCCAGTGCTGGACAAGCTGCCTGCTCGCCTACTCTCCCCCGCTACTTGGCCCACAGAAGCATGCCCTCTGCCGCTAGCGGTGTCAGTTGGGAAGGATTGTTTCAGCTTGTGCACCAGGGCCTGTTGATATTGATTCACTCTCATACTCCTTTCCTCTACAGGGATGAGAGTGGAAAGGTTCTGCTTGTACCGTGGGTCCAGGAGAGTGAACACCCAGTAATCAGTGTTTGAAAAAATTCTTCTAACGCGAGGGTCACGGGATAGGCAGCCTAACATGAAGTCTGCCATGTGCGCCAGAGTCCCAACACGCAAGAATTCCCTCTCCTCACTGGCCTGACTCTCCATTTCCTCCTCCTCCAAGTCCTCCTCTTCAGCCCATACACGCTCAACAGTTAATAAGGACTGAGCACTGGTACCCTCTTCTGTCTCGCCGACATTCTCCTCCTCTTCCTCCTCATCCTCATCCCCCTCCTCCGATACGCGCTGAGAAACAGACCGGAGGGTGCTCTGGCTATCAAGCGACGTATCTTCCTCCACTGTCTCTTGTGACAAGCGCAAAGCTTCCGACTTCATGCTGAGCAGTGAATTTTTCAACAGGCAAAGCAGCGGGATGGTGAGGCTGATAATGGCGGCATCGCCGCTGACCATCTGTGTTGACTCCTCAAAGGTGATATCAAACACCTGGCAGATATCAGACATCCACGTCCACTCCTCATTGTAGACTTGAGGAAGCTGACTGACCCGACTACCAGTTCTGGTGGAAGTTGACATCTGGCAGTCTACAATCGCTCTGCGCTGCTGGTAAACTCTGGATAACATGTTTAATGTCGAATTCCATCGCGTGGGCACGTCGTACAACAGTCGGTGAGCGGGCAGTTATACGCGGCGCTGCGCTGCCCTGAGAGTGGCAGCATCTGTGCTCGACTTGCGGAAATGCGCACAGATGCGGCGCACCTTGGTGAGCAAATCAGACAGATTGGGGTATGTCTTGAGGAACCGCTGAACTATGAGATTGAACACGTGGACCAGGCATGGCACATGTGTCAGTCTGCCGAGTTGCAGAGCTGCCACCAGGTTACGCCCGTTGTCACACACAACCATGCCTGGCTTGAGGTTCAGCGGTGCCAGCCACAGATCGGTCTGCGCCGTGATGCCCTGTAATAGTTCTTGGGCGGTGTGCCTTTTGTCACCTAAGCTCAGCAGTTTGAGCACCGCCTGCTGGCGCTTAGCCACGGCACTGCTGCTGCACCTAGAGCTACCGAATGAAGGCGCCGTGCCCGCGGATGGTAATTCGGAGGAGGAGGAGGGGTCGGAGTAGGAGACATAGTATGTCTGAGAGACCGTGACCGAGGTAGGCCCCGCAATCCTCTGTGTGGGCAGTACGTGAGCGGCCCCAGGGTCAGACTCGGTCCCAGCCTCCACCAAGTTAACCCAATGTGCCGTCAGTGATATATAGTATCCCTGCCCGGCAGCACTAGTCCACGTGTCCGTGGTTAGGTGGACCATCTCAGAAACAGCGTTGGTCAGGGCACGGATGATGTTCTCTGACACGTGCTGGTGTAGGGCTGGGACGGCACATCGGGAAAAATAGTGGCGGCTGGGGACCGAATACCGAGGGGCAGCCACCACCATGAGGTTGCAAAAGGCCTCGGTCTCTACCAGCCTATAGGGCAGCATCTCCAGGCTCAGCAATTTGGAGATGTGGACGTTGAGGGCTTGGGCATGTGGGTGGAACTGTATTTCCTCTTGCGCTCCAGCGTCTGCTGTAAAGACAGCTGAACGCTGCGCAGGGACACATTGGTGGACGCTGTGGAGGATCGTGGAGGCGCTCGTGCCGGGGTCCTGGGCAGAGGGTTGACTAGCAGAGGCAGCGAGTGACACAGGGGAAGGAGCAGTGGTGTGACCCGCAGGAGGTGATCGGCCTTGGTTCCATTGAGTGGGGTGTTTAGCACTCATATGCCTGCGCATGCTGGTGGTGGTTAGGCTAGTAGTGGTGGCACCCCTGCTGATCCTGGTGTGGCACAGGTTGCACACCACAGTCCGTCGGTCATCCTCAATTTCTTTAAAGAACCTCCAGACTTGCGAACATCTAGGCCTTGCCACGGGAGCTTCACTACGTGAAACAGTTGCTGCTGATGCACCATCTCTGGCCCTGCTTCTCCCTCTGGCCACACCACTGTCTCTTTCAACCTGTTCTGGTGCAGCACTCGCCTCCGCCTCAGAAGCACTGTCTTCACTCGGCTTATCAACCCAGCTTGGGTCAGTCACCTCGTCATCCTCCGATTCCTCAGTCTGCTCCCCCCTCGGACTTCCTGCCCTGACAACAACTTCACCACTGTCTGACAACCGTGTCTCCTCATCGTCCGACACCTCTTTACACACTTCTTCCACTAAGTCAACAATGTCATCACCCACAGACTGCGACAGTTGGAAAACTTGAGCATCGGGAAAGAGGTCAGCAGCAACCTGAGAAGTGGTTTGTGACTCTGGGAAGGGTCCAGAAAACAGTTCCTCAGAGTATGCCGGATCGCATTCCAAATTTTCCTGGGAGGGGGCAGACTGGGGGGAAGGAGGTTGAGGTGGAGGAGCCAGAGGAGTGCTCCCTTGGGTAACGTGGGTGGACTGCGTGGAAGACTGACTGGTGGACAAATTACTTGAAGCATTGTCCGCTATCCACGACATCACCTGTTTGCACTGTTGTGCCACGTGTCCCTGTAAGTTCTGACATGAAGCTAGAGAGTGTACCTCTGCGACGTTGCCCTGCTCCCTTATCAGCAGGTACTGTCTCACCCTGCCCAGGACCACGGCCTCTGCCACCTGCAGTAATTGAATGCCCACGCCCTCGTCCTCGACCCTTAGCCCTGGGGTTCAACATTTTCTGTATATAAGTGTATTATATATACCAAAAAAAAAAAAAATGGGCCTGCTGTACTGAAACCCACAAACTTGTTCAATCTGAACAAGGTAATATATCGGTGGATAAGTTAGAGCAAAATTACGTATTTTATTACGTACCGTGCAGTATGGAGCAATTACACTGAAACTATTAGATTAGGCAGACTTGGTCTGCTTAAGTGCAACCCAGACAAATGTCGCACAGAGATTTTTCTAATGTAGCTGTATCAGTGAGAGCAAAAGACTGTACGTGACGTACAGTATGGGTCACCTGGGCAGAAAATACGGATTGTGGTTTGTGGTGACTGGCCAGCTGAACTGTGACACACAGAATGGTTCCACACAGCTGTATGAAATGGATTTGTATCACTGAGAGCAAACAAAAGGATTTTGTACTGTGATTTCCACTTCCAGAAAAAAATCTTCTGCAGACTGTGCCTATTTCAATGAAACACAAAAAATTGTCCCACTTAGCTGTTTGAAATGGATGTGTGTCACTGAGAGCCAAAATATAAACTTTTTACAGTCTCCCTGCAAAATGCTGCAAATATGGCGGTAGCTGCACTACTAGTGCCAGCAAGCCCAGCCACAAGCAGATAAAAAAAAGGGTCTTGTAGCCCTAACAAGGGCTGTTGGGTTATTTTAGAATCACTCCTGCCTAACACAAATCTAGTAGAACACCCTAACACTCTCCCTGTATCACACTGCAGATCTGTCCCTAACGGCATCCAGGCAGTGACTGAGCCGAGCACCGCGGGCAGTCACTAGTATATTCCAGGGTCACCTGATCAGGCCAGCCAACCCCTGCTATCGACATGTAAGGGCCCCACGTGATGCTGGGTGTACCGCAGAGTCTCCTGGCTTGTGATTGGCAGAGTTTATAGCCGCCAAAAATTCAAAAGGCGGGAGATGCTATTTCCTCGAGCATGGCGAGATACTCGTCCGAGTAGCGAGCACTTACGAGTACCCTAATACTCGAAAGAGTATCAAGCTCGGTCGAGTATGCTCGCTCATCTCTAGTAAACACTTAAAAAAATTTTATTTGAAGCAATTTTGTTAAAAACGTTGTGGCTACACCTCAGTACTATTCAGGCTGGGTGGATGATACTAAGAATACCTCAGGGGAACAAATATAGAGTTCCAAGGACTGTGTTGTATAAAGTCTGCAGTCTTAGCAGAAAGACCACTGCAGAAATGGATATACCTTTACTGCACCCGGCTGCACTAGGCTTTGGTGCCTGTACCTTGCGTCCATATAAAGCCCATATGCTCATGTGCTGGGATAGGACCTTGTTCCACAGTCTAACCCCACCAAAAGATCTGTGTGAGAGTAATGCTGAATGATCCAGGGTAGGTGTTGGATTGTTCTCCAGTCGGAATAGATGCTCCAGAACTGTTATTACATGGGGAATGCATGAAGCAATTAAAATAGGCATGTCCGGAGTGGTGAAAGGTCCTCTTTAAGAAAGTGAACATCAAACCACATGTGGACAGAAACCTCTTGATAAATGGCCGACACATAATTCTTCTTGCCAAGGGCCGCCTCGTGAATCTAGGATGTGCCATGGGTCACCCAAGCTTTTTCAAGAGTAAGTCTTTTACTAATCAGGTGTTGGCTCAGAGATTGAACTTTGGACTAACACTGACAAATATCCCGTAGAAGTCTATTTCCTGCCCAAGAAGCTTGATGAGGCCGTGGCAGCCGCTCATCTAGACAAGTATGGAGTAAAACTGACAAAACTTACAGAAGAGCAAGCCAAGTACAAGGATGGACCCTTAAAGCCTGATCATTACAGATACTGAGAGCTACTATAGTGATCCAAAGAATAGCCGACGTAGTCAAGTAGTTCCAGCACCTGGCCCTTCTATCTGTATAACTGATATCTTGGCCATTGTTAAACTGGCTTTGCGCTCCAGGGTTCAGATACACTCGCCTCTTTGATGTACACCTTGTGTATGAGACCTGTACCTCAATGTGCCTGTATGATCTTGGAAATCCACAGAATAAACACGGTTTTAGGCTTTGTGGAAGATCCAAAGTAAAAAAAAAAAAAGGAGTGGTATTGAGTTATAGAAAATGGCAATAGGACTGTGTTAATATTGCCTAATGTCCCTTGAAAATTCTAGCCCTCTTATATCACCTCTCATATGGGGTTTTTAGCCGAATGGCCTAATAATTGATCAACAGTAGCTTGCTATTGTGAGGCTTCAAGCAGGATGTTTGCAGACAGAAGTGGCCAATGAGCTTAGATTGCAAAAAAGAAGAAATTCCGCAGCACTCCACATAAATGGTGAAAATTTATGTGGAGCTTGAGCTTGAAAAAGGCTCACACTAGAGCCGAAACGTTGCAACTATGTAATGCCGTGTGAACGATGTTCTGAATAAAAAGACACAGAAATTTTCACCATTTATGTGGAGTGCTGCGGAATTTCTTCTTTTTTGCTATTACGTGGTGGAACCTTCAAGTCAGGATCCGGATATCTGCGGGCACCCTCATCCCTAAGAGGATATTTCTACTAATAGACATTATTAATACCTGAAAAAGGTAATAGCTGTGCTGTTCCTAACCTCATATTTTACAATGAGCTTAGATTGTCACAGAGTGTCATCAGCAGGTTGCGATGCAGGTTGAGATACAGAGAGACTGGAAGAGTCACAAAAAGACGCAGAAGTTGACTTCCTTTGGCCACATCCCACACAGATGGCCGCTTCATTGTTACCAATGCCCTGCAGAATCGGATGATAAATGCCACACAACTCCAGGCACATTTAAAAGGGTTATCCAACCGCTGAAATGCTGCACCATATGCCCAGTCTCCCTAGTGTTACCCGTGATGCTAGGGAGGCTCGTCCCCATCACCGCCTGCCATTGGCTGCCCCCCTTTCCCCTGACACCAGATGTTTTCTTCTGTGCACAGGGAGAAGCAGCTGCGGTGGTGCGTGGATCTGGAGCTATGCGGGTGCCGGAGAGCAAGGTAAGTATATTGTGTGTGAGGGGCCTGGGCATATGGTGCAGCATTTCAAGGGTTGGATGACTCCTTTAAGGAAGGTGAGAGGCACCCAAGTGTCGCATCAGACTATTTGAAGATGACCTGCAAGGGTACTTGACCACACCACCAGGCACAGATATCGTCTGCATGGCCCAAGGAGCATCTACGCTGGACGAGGGACCAGTGGGCCTCAGTGCTGTTCACTGGTGAAAGTTGATTAACGCTGAGCAGAAATTATGGCCACCAATGATGTTGGAGACGTCAAGGAGAGCACTATGCATCCACCACTGTTGTCACCAAACGACGCTTTGGTGGTGGTGGTGTTCCAGTGTGGGCAGGTGTGTCTAGCAAATTCAGAATTGCCCTACACATTATTCAGTGACAAGCCCATACTAGTTGAATAACATAATTAATCTAGTTATTCTACCTCTGTATGAACAACACAAACCTAATTTCACCTTCTTGACAATGCGCCAGTTCATGGAGGTTGCATCACTAGGGAACAGCTGTTGGAGACTGGGGTATCTCAAATGGAGTGGCCTGCACTTTCTCCAGACCTGAATCCGATTGAAAACCTATAAGATTAGCTGAGTTGCTGTGTAGAGGCTCGTAACCTCAGAACCTCAATGATCTGAGGGTCACCCTTCAAGATGAGTGCCATTCCTCAGCAGACAATAAGTCGACTTATGAACAGCATGAGACATCGTTGTCAAGCTGTAATTGATGCTCAAGGCCACATGACAAGTTATCGAGACATTGAAATTTTTTGTGGGGGTGAACTTTTTCACCCAAGAGCCAAATATCCCTAACTTTTTGTGAGTAGTGTAGTTTAGTATAATATGCAATAATAGGGACACTGCTTTTAATTCCATCCTCTATATTATTAATAAATACCTGTAAGTAAAATAATAGTGGACCCAGTACAGAACCTTGGGGTACATCACTTATAACTGGGGATCATTCAGAATAGGAATCATAGACCACAACCGGTCACGGTCCTTCGGACAGTTTTCAATCCAATTACAGACTACACTTTCTAAGCCTATATACCTTATTTTACCTATTAAACATCTGTGAGGAACAATATTAAATGCCTTTGCAAAATCCAAGAACACTACATCCACAGCCGCCCCTATGTCCAGGCTTCGACTCACCTCCTAAAAACAAATCCGGTTAGTCTGACAACTTCTGTCCTTGGTAAACCTTGCTGGCTGTCACTTATGATGTTATTAATAGTAATCCAATTCCTGTATATAGTCCTTCAAACATTTTCCCACAACAGAAGTTAAGCTTACTGGTCTATAATTATCTGTGGAAGACCTAGAGCCTCTAATTGAATATGGACAAAACATTTGCCTTTCTCCAGTCAATTGGCACTGTTCCAATCTGTAGACAATCCCTAAAAATTCTAAACAGGGGCACAGCAATGACTGAACTGAATTCTTTAAGAACCACTGGGTGTAATCCATATAGACCCGGAGCTTTTACATTTAACTTATTTAAAGGGGTTGTCCGGGTTCAGAGAAGAACCCGGACATACCTTTCAATTCACCCAGGCAGCCCGCCTGAAGAGGGCATCGGAGCATCCTATGCTCCGATGCCCTCCTTTGCCCTGCGCTAATTAGCGCAGGGCAAAGGAATTTAGCCCGGTTCCGGTGACGTACCGGTCCCTGCCGGGCAGAGGCTTCCGCCCGGCAGTGAGCCGGTGACGTCATCGGCGCTGATGGACGGGCTTTAGCGCTGCCCTAGCCAGTAAAACGGCTAGGGCAGTGCTAAAGCCGGCCCATTAAGGCCGGTGACATCACCGAACTCACTGCCGGGCGGAAGTACCCGCCCGGCAGCGAGTATTTACAAACAAAAGAGACCTTGCCCTGCGCGATCTAGCGCAGGGCAGGGGGGGGGCATCGGAGCATGAGATGCTCCGATGTCCTATTCAGGCGGGCTGCCTGGGTGAAATTGCAGGTTTGTCCGGGTTCTTCTCTGAACCCGGACAACCCCTTTAACTTTAACTTATTTAACTTTGCTTGGACCATATCTACATTCAGCCAATCAAGTTTATTATTGGATGTACTAAGAGCCCTGGCACCACGGATATCCTTCACTGATATACAGAACTAAAAAAAAAAACATTTAGTAGCCCTGCCTTTTCCTGATCCCCAGTGATCTCCCCATTACCGTTATTTTGGAGACCTACCTGTTCTGACCTTTGTTTTTTAGCATTTATATATTTAAATAATTTTGGGGGTTTGTTTTGCTCTCTTTGGCCACCTGCCATTTTGTATTTTTGCATAATAAAAACTTTATTAATTTGCTATTGTCTTAATCATACAGACCCGCAGAACCCATCATGTCATTTTTAGTGCACAGTAAATGCCATAAACACAAAACCTCAAAAAATTACGTACTTTTGTTTGTTGTTTTTTCAATCTCAATCTACAAATAATTTTTTTCCCATTTTTCAAAAAAAGATTTCGTGAACTAAAAGATGTCTTTTTAAAAAATACAACTTTTCTGACCTCATATTGCTATGTGAATGGAAAGTTTAAAAAGTTATGCCTCCTGGAAGTCAGGAAGTTAACAACAAAAATGAAAATTGTCCCCTGAATTGCTTGGTCGTGAAGGACTAAAACAGGATGGTCACTAAGGTGTTAAAGGGTTAGTAGGGAAATTCATATGATCTACTGAAATGATGAGTGTCACAGATGACATACTGTATGTATTTTATAATCATCACAAAATATAATCAATGGATGGATGTACATATCTATTGAATAATCCAATGGTGGCAAAGCTCCATGGGAAACTATCATACTGTACAAAGGTATCTCCCAAGAAAGAGAAACATCTCACCAGCGCCACTTATTGAAAGTAGCTCCCTCAAGAGCCGACTTTCTAACAAGCCTTGGGATTTGACAAGGGAATATAGCCAAGCCAGATATCCATCCGAATATCCTATTTATCGGATATCCATCCGTATATCCTATAGCCGAATATCCATCCGTATATCCTATAGCCGAATATCCATCCGTATATCCTATAGCCAGATATCCATCCGTATATCCTATAGCCAGATATCCTTGGAAGTAAATTGAGCACATATATGGGAAAACATATAAGTGATCTGATGGCAACTGTTGTCTACATTCTTCATTCATTTCACAACAGAGCAGATAACAATGTTGTATAAATGCACATACTTATTGTAACCAGTCAACAGAGGGTCTGCAATATATGAGCAACAGCCGGTTGCACTCTGCATCGTGGATGCGGACCCATTCACTTGAATGGGTCCAAAATCCAGAAGGTCTGGTGCGGAAGGGGGGCACGAAACCCCACGGAAGCTCTACAGAGTGATTACATGGGGTTTCTCTTCTTGCCTCCACACTGCAAAAAAGTAGCGCAGTGCGGATGGATCACAGACCCATTCAAGTTGAATAGGTCTGCGGAATCAGCATGGATGATGCCCCTGCATTAGGGACCGCAAATTTGCGGTCCCCAATGCACAGTACGGCTGAGCTTTGGTCGTGTGCATGAGCCCTAATAAGTATTTTAGACAATTTTTTTTTTTAATTGTCTGATATGGGGGCGTGATGTAACTGGGAAATCAGCATGGATTGCCGGAAAGGGTGTAACTTAAGGTGCTACCATATGCACTAAAATTCTGATGCAAAGTTAGGAAGCTATTAGGTAGCATAAACTGCACAGTCTAATGATGCATCAGATTTATCATCCAGCATCAGCCTCTGTGGTAAACCTGCCATATAGTTGGCTGTCTATTCTAGGTTTGAACTCTCTCGATCAGTCTAATCTACATCTGATCATGATATGTTCCTGTGTACTGTGAAGGGTTTTCAGAGGATCTGAGCAGAGTTGTACATTTCCTGTTGTTGATGCTTTCTTTTAATGAATGAGTAAATTATGTTATGTTTAATTCCAAATGACTCCACTGGGAACTCTTGACAATAATAAATGATGAAAAGTATGAAAACCATGTAATATATTCTCAACAATTCAGGATATTGTCTTGCTAGCCACATACGTTCCTTACAGCTCACTCATTTGGTTTTTAAATAGATTGTCTGCAGTAAAGAGATGGATGTGGTGTGTCTGGTACAGCGTGTGCACGTAGTCTCATTTGTGTATACTACTGCGGCAGCCTGGCAGTCTTCTAAATGATACATAGGATAATAATATACTTCCTTGAGAACAGATTTGATCATGTTTCTGGCTCAAGGAAATATCTACACAGAGTAATAAATAAAGACCAGGCGGCAAAACAGTTGGGTTTCCCATGTTTTTGCTTTGTTTGTGTACCATATTTTGCTTGTTCCAGAGGGCTTGTTTAATGTACCTAATATATTTCAACATCAATAAAATACTTACATGGCCTGAAAGCTCTCACAGAGCACTTATACCCTCCCTCCCCCTCCTCTGCCTACAGCTTCTTCCCTAGAAGGTGCTTCAGTACAAGGAGAGCAGAAAATAAATGAAAGCCTTGTCAGGAATCAGTGGGCTTGATTAAAAGGGTTTGTTAACCAAGCATTAGCTCAATTGCTTCATATATATATATATATATATATATATATATATATATATATATATATAATAGAACATTGGGGAAAAAAATTAAACCCTGCAAAATTATCAATTTGTTTTATTCTATAAACTACTGACAAAATTGCTCCCAAATTCCAGGAAAAAATATTGTATTTTATAGCAACTGGTAAAACCAGTAAACCAGTTCATATTCATTTATAAACACACAGTACTAATATTTCAACTGGAGTGGAGTCCAGAAATCTGTATTTTTAATCCCTAATTTTTATACGTCTTGACATGCTTTCCACCAGTTTTTCACATTGCTGTTGGATAACTTTATGCCGCTCCTGGCACAGAAATTCAAGCAGCTCGGCTTTGTTTGATGGTTTGTAACCATCCATCTTCCGCCTGATCATATTCCAGAGGTTTTCAGTGGGGTTCAGGTCTGAAGATTGGGCTGGCCTTGACAGGGTCTTGATCTAGTGGTCCTTCATCCACACTGTGATTGACCTATCTGTGTGAAATAGGGTATTGTCCTGCTGAAAAAAAGATTTGGGGAACTTTGTCAGAGCAAGTTTTCTTCCAGGATAACTTTGTACCTGGTTTGCTTCATGTGTCCTTCACAAAGACAAATCTGCCTGACTCCAGCCTTGCTGAAACACCCCCTCATCATCACTGATCCTGCACCAAATTTCACAGTAGGTGGGAGACACCTATCCTCAGTTGTTTCATGTGTCGACATGCCGAATCTCCAACTGACACAGCATCTTCTGTGTGGATAGGAAGCCAGTTTCTTCATTCATTCCTATGCGAGGCATAGAAAACAGATCTCGGGCCTAGAGGTGCACTTGCAACAAGAGGAAACAAGCATATCAAGTCATAATCATAATCAACTAAATTACAAAGAACAAAAGCATGTGAAAAGTATTCCAGCTCTTCAAAGGATAATATGGTAAATTGTAAATTATTCTCATAATGCAACACACATGACATTTCGGTCCAGCATATCCCTGATTGAGAACTTCAAAATGTCAAACCATCAATCCAGAACTACCTCCATGGATGCATTCCAGGATTTAGTGGAGTGGGATCTAAGGTTATTAAGATAGTGCCAATTCTGTACCCCCTTATCGCAATCTTTCCCACAAGCAATTTAAACAATTACCAGCTATAATATTCTCTCACCCAGCCTATTCCCTCCTACTAAAAGTCACAACAGATCTGTCATGTGGTTGAAGTAGAAGGTTTTTTTTAGGTGCGGTTCACACCCATGTAGCGTCTGCCAGTTCACACATATCTGTTTCTTTTTTCATGATTCAGAAGGAAAATGTACCTTTCCTATAAAGTCATAGATGCAGGGGCGGATTGGCAATAGACCTTACAGGTAAATTTTCTGGTGGGCCGATGATCAGGGGGCCATCTGGGCCCTCCTCATGGCTGACTAGTGGAAGTTTTTGGGGATGTATTTTGTGCTGCTGGCAGTATTTTGTGATGGACTGTGGTATTTGGCTCTGTTGGGGTGGTATAATGTGCCGCAATATGGTATTGTTGGCCCTGCCTTCCATCAATTTGGACTCAACTACAAAACGGGGACACTTTTAGTATTTTTTCCAGGGCCACTTTGAATTCCCAGTCCGCCCCTGCATACATCAGTTGTAATTCTGAGTATATGATATATATGATCATATGTGTGGACAGTCAGAAATGCTACATAGAGTCAACCTCCATAAAATTTAAATGACATTTAAATTACATTTCTAACCAGAATAATTCAAACAGGAATATGTCTAATGCATCACGCCATTTTGTTCAGGCACATGACATATCAACTAGAGCGTTCAGAGTCATGGGCATAGAGAGGGTCTTTAAACTAGCTAGCTCCGTGCCGCGGCTCCCGGCCCCATAGAGGTGAATGGGGCGCATCTATTCCCGCAATTTTGCGGATAGATACGGCCCCATTCACACGGTCGTGTGAATGGGGCCTAAGACTGTGTAACAGTTGGAACGCATTTATGGATTATGGCAAAGCAGTATGCCCTGGAATGTTTTTAATATGTATTGTCAATAAAACTGGAGATATCTTTTAACCATTCAGTGCTGGATGAACAGTTTACTGGTGAAAGCACACTGCCTTAGAGCCATTTCTTCCTAGTGGCAATAGTTTGAGGAGGATCCTATGGACTGAAACATCACGTGTGTTGCCGCATGAGAATAAATTCGCACTTTACCCTATTATTCTTTGGAGCGCTGGAATTATTTTCATCTTGTTATGGGGTGGAGTGCCACAAGATATTTTTACATTATCTTAACAAAAACCTCAGGAACAACAGAAATGATGCTGGCTTCTGAGCACAGCACTCTCTGGTGTCAAACTGGACTATGTCTTCAGTCTCTGTCCATGTTTCACCTTTATTATGGCTACTTGTCGAAACCTTCAGCAATAGAATGCCCTATGCCTCAGAGGTTGTGTATGACCACAAGGCGCAGTTGTGCTGTGGTTGAGTACAATGTGGCTGTACGGGCCACAGTGGGTCCTAATTAAACTAATGAAGACCGCACCATTTATGTGGTCTGCATTGTTAATGATTGCATTTTATAGATGGTGCAACGTGGCTAATACCAATGTGGATTGACTACACAGAGTGGTCTTTATTAGTTTCATTACAGCCGTGCAATACACGACCACATCATGGTTGGGTTGCAACTGCAACAAACAACCTTAATGTGTGGTCGTACCCTTACAGAATTTTTCCAAGGGTTTGACTTTTTGTTCCTCACTGTGTATCTTGGGGTTCAGTTGGACTGGATTACACAGATGGTTCATTCCATTGTGTGAGCTTCATATAGCTTTTTTAAAATTTTAACCTATCATATCCTAATTATCCAGGTAAACCATGAAAAAAAAAGAAAGAAAAATTAATTCTGTTGCATCTCACCTCATTCCTAGTAATTAATCCCTGTTACATTTTGTATTCATTCATTTCCTAGGTCTTCCATGTTGATAGCGTTGTCTATGCTGTTACTATGTAGAGTGCATTGTCTCGAACTATGAATCTCATCACCATGGCAAGATACATGAGAAAGGATGTAGCTTTTCCCATGTCTATATCTGTTACCAAGATGTGAAAACTTGTAGCTGTGACTGACACTGAAGAAAACCAGCGCAAACACCTATGTACTCAGCTGCTTCATAGCCAGGATCCCTCCCTGTTTTACACCAGTTGTAAATTACAGCATCAGAGTTGTCTGCACTTCCAGGCAAACACCACATCTACGTCTCTAGACTAGGAGTACTTTAGAGCTCAACTGGTTTACTCAGTTTCTAACCGCTCTGACAGAGTAATAATAATTCATTGTATGGCAAAGCGAATAGCAGTATTAATGCGTGAATGTTAATAGCAGGAAAAATGGATTGTCCAGGTGGAGGTCCAGAACTACAGGAAATAGTCACTGATAACTTGTTATATTTTTTGCAGTGCGGCCGGATCCATCGTTGCAGCCGCACGGATAGGGCCGTGTATTGGGAAACGCAAATTGTGGTCCCCAATGCACAGAACGGCTGCACTGCTGTGTGCAAAAGGCCTAACACTGATGTAACAGCTTATCATTCTATGTAAATGGCCTTAAAGGGGTTCTCTGGGAATTAAAGAGGATCTTTCACCACTTTGAAAAAATGAAACTGCACTATGTACCTGATAGTGCGTCCCCCACTGATGCCAGCAGCGCTGTTTTTTTTTATATTGTCCCCCGGTGGCTTCACACGGGCCCCCCGTTCTTCTGCTGGGCTTTATGTTAATTAGCAAGCATCGGAACAGGGAGGAGGAGACTCCCTGTTCCTCAATGGGCGTTGCTTCTGCCCTGCTGTGAGCGCTGTCCAATCAGAGTGGACCGCTCACAGCAGGGTTGAACTCCTTCGGCCCTGCTGTGAGCGGTCCGCTCTGATTTGACAACGCTGCTGGCATCAGTGGGGGACGCACTATCAGGTACATAGTGCAGTTTCATTTTTTCAAAGTGGTGAAAGGTCCTCTTTAAGAAAATGAAAATACTTAAATATTACTTTATTATAAATATATTCCCAAATACCTTTCATTACTTATAATGGCTGATTTTGTCTAGAGACCAATCATTAGGAGAAACAAAATGGTCGCCATCCGATTAGTACAAACAAAACCTGTCCTGTCCTCTTCTGTACTTCATGTCTCCTCATGAACTCCATTCCTACAGAGATTCAGCTGAAGATCTTATCAGCTGTATTCAGGACCATAATCCCTGACAAGCAGAGCAGAGAGAAGGATGAGGCAGCTCTTTACCTCAGTGTTATCAAGTAACTTGTCCTCCTGTGCGATTAGGACAGGTTCTGTGTGTACTAATAGGACGGCGGCCATTTTATTTCTCCCAATAATTGCTCCATAGACAGAACGAGCAGTTATAACTAATGAAAGGTATTTGGGAATATATTTATAATGAAGTAACATTTAAGTATTTTCATTTTCTTAATTCCTGGAGAACCCCTTTAAGGTCCCGCTGACAACTTGTGCGGAGAGTCAGACCTCTAGCAATCTGATATAGATGTCAAATAAAGATATGTCCCCTGCACCGGTATGTAGCAGGCTGTAAGAGCCATACAAGGAACCGGTCCATATTTAGTTTACATTACTGGTTCTGAGCCAATACAGGTTTCAGAAAGCTGCTCAGAATAAGTGGTGTAGTTGTTTCCCTTCTATGCAATTTGCTGCAGAATTGTAATGAACGAATCAGCGCTCTAGTACGAGATCTGTGAGGACGGACATATGAATGAAAGCTCTTCTTACGACCGCAGTGGCCAATAAACATCTCAGAGAGGTTGTCATTAGAGTAAGGGAATCACGCTCCTGACTGGGTGGAAAAGTCACGTGACCATTCTAATGGATTTAGCGTGGAGTTTTAATCCCTTCAGCCCTGAGTTTTTTTCGCGATTTTCCGTTTCCGTTTTTTTACTCCCTGCCTTTCCTTTGCCTTAACTTTTTTATTTTTCCATTCACATAGCCGTATGAGGCATTGTTTTTGCAGGACAAGTTGCACTTTCTAATTCCATCATTCAATATTGCATACAATAGTGGGAGAAAAATTCTAAATGGGGAGAAATTGAAAAAAAACAACACAATTCCGCAACAGTTTTCTGGATTTTGTTTTTACAGTGTTCACTAAAACTGATCTCTGACTTTCATCCTCCAGTTCAGTACGTTTTGCTCGTTTATCGGGTAATGGGCTGCACTGCCAGGTAAACGCTAACTATGAACGCTCATTAATGATTATCTGGGGGATTCTTGGCCCTTAATTTAGGTGGAAGTGAGATCCCTAGTGACCGTCACGTTACAGCTTTTTTACGGGGGATGCAGGCAGATTTTTTAAATGAAGTGATTTCCTAGTTACACCATTTTCTAGTAAATGAAATAAAATTATGTGAAAGTACAGTGACTCTAAGACTGTGGTCAGATTTGGTCTGAGTAACTCACTACTACCCTACTTTGTGGAAGGCTTACTTCAGTTCAGTTCCATCTGCTTCATTTGTAATACTGAAGAGCTGAGAGGATAGAGCAAATATGCTGTTATATCGTTTGTGGATTCTTTGCTTGATATATAGCTGGTTGTGGTTTTACTGTCTGCTAGTAACACAAATTATAAGCTGATTCAGCCTGCAGCGGAGAGAGAAAAGAGCTGGCTGAGATGAGGCAGGTTTTCTTCTGCACCTTCAAGCATTTCATATTATAAATGGAAAACGGAAACCCTAACAATGTGCAGCTCCCTGAAAACCTGCAGGGATTTTTGTGGACTTCACTGCTCCCGAACAATGCATCCTTTTAAAGGTCTGTCCCTTGGGATTTATGCAGCTTTTCTGTCCCTGAGTCTTCCTGTCTTCATCTTTATACATAAAGTGAACATCTGATGTCAGAGTCACTGACCTGGAACTAAACCCTGACGCACGTTATTAAAAGAGGCTCACTCTCGTCCTTTTTCTTTATGTACTGAAATTCTGCAAGTCACAGAACAATGGCTTAGAATATTCTATTTACACCTGTGTCCCTCATAGATGCTCACACTCAGCATCCTATGTTTTACACTGCATTAAATTTAAAGGCACATCAACAGTGTCTTTGCCTTAAAACATACGGCAGGGGGTCATACATTGTTTTATGGTGTTTATTGTGTTTTTGCCTGAATGTTTTTTTGTTTTGTTTTTTTTTTTAAATCACAGCATGTTGTAGCATTGACATTTTTTCAGAGATTTTCCACAGCCTTCCCTATAGAGGAGAAAAACACAGACAAAAAGTATTTTACATGTCTGAATAAAAAAGTCAAAGAAAAAAAAAACTTCATAAAAAACACGTCATGAAAAAAGCACACAGTTTTGTGACATATGTTTAATGGCAATCAAATGTATGTGTGTAGGAGCCCTAAACTGGATATGCCATAAAATTCAGAAATGTCCCAATTGTTTGCACTCCCACCAATTGTGAGAACTGGGATGTCCAATTCTTGCTCCTGGCAGAGCAGTTATATTGCATTAGTGGTTATTCTCGACCAGATGCACTTGGCTAATTTGGTATCATCCATTGGGGGTCATTTATCAAAGACCAACATTTTATGCTGGCCTTTGATCTACCCTACACCATAGGTGGATGCGCTTATTTTATGATGAGGCATAGGCCTCTGGCCCCACCTCTCACGAGTGGCCAGGGAGTACTAGAAACGCTTCTTTGATAAATCCCTCCTACAATGTATTGTTTTAGTATTTGGAACTATTGGAGACTATTTCTGTATATCGGGTTTAATGTCATTAAATGGTGGTTACTCAGACAAAAAGTCCAGTGATTGACAAGCACTCTAAACACCTCACTTATAATATACAAAGGATGATCTGAGATCAACAAGGTGTGTAAGACTAAACATACTATGTATTACAAAACACATTCACATAAGTTCATCTTTCGTAATCCATCCACTATAAGAAAAAAATTTAACAGGTTACAAACCAACAAAACATGGACACAGTCGCCATTCCATGTTAGAATGTGATTCTGGACCATACAATTTTAAAGAGAGATCGGACATGTTGGCACAGGATGAGTGCACCAAAAAAGTTATGATTGCTTTTACAAAGGGTGTTCAATAAGTTATTGACCCCAGCATGTTTTGTCAGTGTTAGAAAGCTGAGCTTGTCTGTGCAGGTTGAGACATTTCTGGACATGCAACACACACTGTAGCAGTTCAGTCTGATAAAAGCACTGGAAGTGACAGGATGGCAAGTACAGTACAGTGCGGGTTTACTTACTTTTAAAAAGGTAAAAAAGAAATCCATGAAAGGATGATTGCTGTATACAGTATGGTGATGATGCACCTTCCTACTACCAAGTAAAGCACTGGGCCAAGCAGTTTAAATTGAGTAGAGGATGACCTGTCGAAGCATCTTCAGAGAAAATATGCTGTATAGTGAAGGCCATGATTTTGAAAGTTTGTTGGGTCAAAGTCAGTGTTATAGCTCATGAATTAGGCATTTCAGTTGGCACTGTTTTCAGTATCATTCATGATGTTTTGATGATGTCAAAGGTCAGTTCCCAGTGGGTTCCATGAATGTTGATGCCTGAGCAAAAAACTTTTCGCAGCACTTTGCGGCAGCTCACAAGTCTCACAACTCACAAGCTGCTATCGGGGAATGCGGCTTCATGGAGCTTAACCATCCACCCTACAGTCTAGACCTGGCTCCCAGTGATTACTTTCTCTTTTGGAACCTGAATAACCTGGAACCTGAAACAACGATTTCCTGCTGATAATGCAGTCAGAGAGCTGCCTCAGGGTTTCTGCCCCAGCAAGAAGTCTCCTTCTATTTTGAGGGCACTCGATCACTGGAGGTGAAGTGGAATAAGTGTGTTGAAGTCCAGGGGGGTTATACTAAAAGTAGTAAATTCAATTTGCTCAGAAAATTTAGTTTTCATATTCAAGTAGATAACTTACACCCCTTGTACAGTCTTTTAGCCATGTACTGTACTAGGAGACAGCTGATTCAGATAAAGTTTGGAGCTTGAAGGGTTAGGCTTTAAATCACTGATGTTGTGATCCTGCTGGCATTCCTGTTTGTATTGAAGCTCCATGTGACCTTGGACATTTGTATTAGTCATTTCAAGCACCACAGGTTTGTCTGTGAAGACACATGGGCAAGACTGCTGCAGATGAAAAATTATACTACCTAAAACTGTCTGCCCCATTTCGGAAAAATAGTCTATAGGACATACCCATCTAATGAATGTATGCCATTGGGTGAAAAGACACCTACGAGAAATGTATTGCCCTTGTTAATCTTTTGCTTTGAATTCTGATATGTTAATCTTGTCAAATCAATTAGGGTTCCTGACAATAACTGTGCAATTCATTTCCTTCCTACAAAAAGCAGTGTACTAATTTGTGAAAGATCTGTGTCTGCCGTCTCCCACCAGTCATTACTATCACCGTTAAGACAATGTACAGTACATAACAATCAATAATATTGATACCCACCAGACGGTCCTCAGTGTTGCATCTGGAGACGCCAAGAAAGGCAATAAAGTCTGACACTCACACTCGCTCAAAATTATTTCTCTGGATATCTAGGGCACGTGAGTGTATGAAGCACGCTCTGTGTTACTCATATTGATGTACTGACCTGTCTGTGGATGCATATGGGCTTGTCTGTGTTTTAAATAGTATTCTTGTCAAGTCCTGCTTGGTCCTTATATCAGCCCCATTGTTCATGTCTACCTACAATATAAAGCTCTAGAATTTACACTGAACAGTTATGACCTGCATACACTACATGCACTGATATATTTAGCCTTGTCAGAAAGTAGTGACTTTCCAGTAATGGAAGGATCTACATAATGCCCTCTGTGAACTGATGGGCCTTTACTTGCCCACAGCTGAAGAGCGGAATGGTTGAGCAGATGCCACCAGCCTGTGCCCATCTACTCAATAGGAAAAGGATGGAATCTATGATAAGGTGATAGCACAGTCTAAAGCAGTGTAAACTAACACTTCCCCCGTTTTGGCAATTTGGGGAAGCAACAGTGTGATGTCATGGCACCAACTCAATTGTGATTGAGCTTTTAGCTATTAGTGTTATTCCAGCAAGTAAAGAATGTCAGGCCTCAATACAGAATATGATATTACACTGGTCCTTTCAGTTACAATATTTTTTTTTCTGGGACAACCACTGTCAGTCATATTGTAACTTTAGACCATAACTATGGAAAACTGTACTGTAGTGAGGCACTACTAGACAGTCAGTGCTTGCAATGACCAATGAAATGTATAAGATCTGGCTAGTGACATGTGGCGCTGACTGGCAGTGTCTGAAGCACTGTATGTTGAATGGTGTTGCAAATACGTTGCCTCAGGGAAGATGGTTGTATCTTGAAAATATTGTAACCGTAGGCCATTGTAACTTGAGGTAATGATGTATTTTTAACTGACTTATCTTAGAGAGCACATACTGTAGGTAGTTCAGACACTTTGCAGCATACTAATGAGATTTCTAAGGCTGGTCATACACTTTAGATCTACAGGGCACATTTATAAAGACTGGCGTTTTAGACACCGGTCTTAATAAACGCCCTAAGCTGGCGGTGGATCCACTGAAGTTATGAACCAGCCTCTTTATCACTTTGGCAGATCCTTTGCCAGTTCTAAATATAAGACAGCTACTGAGCCCAGTGATGTCACAGGCACAGACGAGCTGTGTATAGTGCTGCCGGAGGCTGTTTTAGAGGAAAGTACTATGCAACAAAACTTGATGATCCAACTTAAAATACTGAGGGGTTGTCAAGTCCAGCCAACAGGTTTCTGGAAGGTTCTAATAATGTAATGTGTTTTTGATTCAGCGTGTATTAAAATGTATAGACTAATGTAAGTGTAACTGCTGAGGCTCTGAGTTTCACCCATACATTTCAGATTGTCTCTAATCTCCCTGCATGTGCTGTCTAAAAGTTAAACTGTTTGTTCCCCATAGCATCCAATCACAGCGCTTCTTACAATAATAGACCTCTGTTTACCAACCTGTGGTTCTCCAGCTGTTACAAAACTACAACTTCCATCCTGTCCCAACGTCCTGCAGCCATCAGGGCATGATGCAAGTTGTAGTTTTGCAACATCTGGAGAGCCACAGGTTGGTAAAAACAGGCCTACAGTATTATAAGAAGTGCTGTAGTAAAATGAAAGCTGTGCTGTGATTGGTTGATATGAACAAAAATAAAAGCTGTGCTGCGATTGCATGCTATGGGCAACGAACAGTTTGTATTTTAGACATGCGGGGAGATGAGAGGCAGACTCAAATGTATGATCCAACAGACTCTGTGCAGAGGGCATTCCCAAAACAGGTAGAAAGATTCAACAGACTTACACATGCAAAAGCTGTTGGTTGAACGATCAGCTATCTCTCCAGACTACCTCCCAGCTCCCTCATAAACATACGCATTTGGCTCAGCCACACGTTTATCTGGATTTAATGAGAGGAGAGGAAAAAGCCACTGCCAGAGACTTCTGGCAGTGGCTTATCTCCTGGGGGAACAAAAGGATCTGGTAAAAATATTCACTTCGCCCAGTCATTCTCTCCCCAACATCATTCATCAGGTGAGAGGCAGAAGCTCCTCATAGATGTTAAACTGTTGGCAGAACCCAAAAAAGCAGATTTGGACAGCAATACACTAATGTGTATGGAGGGGGTCTTTAAAAAAAACATAAATAAATGATTAGATGACATTAGGAAGCAATAGAAAATTAAATATTTCAGATTATCAAACAAATTTGAATATCAGAGAAAGATAACCTGAATAAAAAAAAAATAATATTATATCATTTAAGGAGAAAAAAGCTATCAGAACCAACCTTTCCCTTTGTAAAGTTTTTTGAACATGAACAGCCTGTTTAAGGTCATGCCAGAGCATCTAAATTGGATTTAAAGGGGTTGTCCACTTTTTGGTTACTGTAATATGATTATATGATACTAATATAGCCTTTGTTGAAATTCTGCACCATTTCATAAGTTATGCACCTTTTGTCTTTTGTGCTGTCCAGACAGAGGCATGTCCTTAAAATGGCTGCTACTGGAAGCTCATGTGACCAGGTAAATCACCTCTGTGTGATATCTCCTCTATTCATATTCATGCACCTCCCATCTGCACTTGCACTGGTTGGAGCTTAGTGCAGGTGCAGTGTGTTTGAATAGAGGAGGCTGATTGGTGTGCCTGGTCACATGATCCTCATTGCCATTTTATGTACAGGACCTCCATGCAGGCAGCACAGAAGATTTGTCGAACAAGGAGGCACGGCTTATGAAATATAGCAAATGCCACAGAATATTTACAAAGGCTATATTACCAAGTCATCTTTCCTACACATTGGTCACAAGGAGCCAGAAAGTGTCCAACCCTTTTTAAGAGCTCATGCACACGACCAAATAGCGGATCTGCAAAACACAGATACCAGCCGTGTGCATTCCATATTTTGCGGAACTGGACAGCTGGCACCTAATAGAACAGTCCTATCCGTGTCTGTAATGTGGACAATAGTAAATAGTCCATATTTTGCGGAACAGACATACGGACACGGAATGCACACAGAATGGACACTGAAAAACGAATGGACACAGAAAAAAAAATGTGTTTGTGTGCATGAGTCCTAAGTTCGGACTTTGACTAGGCCACTTCAAAACCTTCATTTTGCTTTTTTCCCAGCTGTTCAGTGGTAGACTTGCTGGTATACTTCGGATCATTGTCCTGCTGCAGAACCCAAGTACGTTTGAGTTTAAGGTTACGAACTGATGGCCAAACATTCTCCTTCAGAATTTTATGGTGGAGAGTAGAATTCATGGTTCCATCAATTACAGCAAGTCGTCAGGTCCTGAAGCAGCCCTAGACTGTCGCACTACCGCCACTATGTTTGACTGCCGTATGATGATCTTTTTCTGAAATGCTGTGTTAGTTTTACGCCAGAAGCAATGGGATGCACACCTTCGAAAAATTTCCACTTTTGTCTCATCAGTACACAGAATATTTTCCCAAAAGGCTTGCGGATTTCAAGATGTTTTTTTGGCAAATGTGAGACAGGCCTTTGTGTTCTTTTTGGTCAACAGTGGTTTTCGTCTTGAAACTTTCCCATGGATACCATTTTTGCACAATCTTTCTTATTGTTGAATCATGAACACTGACCCTAACTGAGGCAAGTCAGGCCTGCAGTGCTTTAGATGTTCTGGGTTCTTTTGTCACCTCCTGGATGAGTCGTTGATGCACTCTTGGAGTGATTTTGGTAAGCCGGCCACTTCTGGGAAGGTTCACCACTGTTCCATGTTTTCTCCATGTGGATGTGGATGTGGATAATAGTTTTCACTGTGGTGGAGTCCCAAAGCTTTAGAAATAGCTTTGTGATTTTCCCCAGACTAATAGATGTCAATGACTTTTAGCTTCAGTGTTTGGATCCCGATGATCCTAAAATAATGGCATAGCCTAGTGATATGTCATCACTGTGTTAGATAATCTCTTTAACATTGAAAAGAGATTAAAGGGAATCTGTCACCCCGATTTTGGATTATTATCTACAGTAATACATGAGTAGTACTGCAAGTATGGAATCCAGGTCAATATACAGTGGAGGAAATAAGTATTTGATCCCCCACTGACTTTTAAAGTTTTAATACTAAAAAATAAATGAAACGTCTCATAATTTTATGCCAGCTTTATTTTAACAGTGCCACATAGAATATCAAAAGAAAAACAGAGAAAATTACATGAAATGAGAAATAAAAAATAATTTTCATTTCTTTGAGGGAAATAAGTATTTGATCCCAAAACCCTTGTTGGCAAGCACAGCAGTCAGACGTTTCTTATAGTTTTTTATAAGGTTTGCACACACTTCAGGAGTAATTTTGGCCCACTCCTCTCTGCAAATCATCCCCATATCCTTAAGGTTTTTAGGCATGCATTTGGAAACGCGAAGCTTCAGCTCTCTCCATAGATTTTCGATGGGATTGAGGTCAGGAGACTGGCTAGGCCATTCCATGACCTTGATATGCTTCTTATGGAGCCACTCCTTTGTTTCTTTGGCTGTATGTTTTGGGTAGTTGTCGTGCTGAAAGACCCATCCACGACCCATTTTCAGTGCCCTGGCGGAGGCAAGGAGGTTGTCACCCAGGATTTTGCGATACATGGCCCCGTTCATCTTCCCGTCAATGCGGTGAAGTTGTCCTGTGCCCTTAGAAGAAAAACACCCCCAAAACATAATACTTCCACCACCATGCTTGACGGTGGGGATGGTATTCTTAGGGTCATATTCTGTATTTTTCTTCCTCCAAACACGTCGAGTTGAGTTGAGGCCAAAGAGCTCAATTTTGGTCTCATCTGACCACAGCACCTTCTCCCAGTCTCTCTTGGAGTCATTAATATGTTCACTGGCAAACTTGAGGCAGGCCTGGACGTGAGCCTTCTTGAGCAGAGGAACCTTGCGTGCACTGCAGGATTTTAAACCATTACGTCTCAGTGTATTACCAATGTTTTTTTTGGAGACTGTGGTCCCAGCTGCCTTGAGATCATTACTCAGCTCCTCCCGTGTAGTTCTTGGCTGATTTGTAGCCTTTCTCATGATCAATGAGACTCCATGAGGTGATATCTTGCATGGAGCTCCAGGCCTGGGTCGATTGACAGTAATGTTGTACTTCTTCCACTTCCGAATAATTGCACCAACAGTTGTCACCTTCTCATCCAGCTTCTTACTTATGGCTTTGTAGCCCATTCCAGCCTTGTGTAGGTCAACAATTTTGTCCCTGACATCTTTAGACAGCTCTTTAGTCTTGCCCATGGTGGAGATGTTGGAGTGTCACTGAGACTGTTGGCAGGTGGCCTTTTATACAGGTGACAATTTGGGACAGGTGTCTCTCCTCCAGGTAACAACTTCACTGTGATTAGGGTGTGTCAGTGGTCTGTGGGAGCCAACATTAGTCATGGTTTTACTAGGGGATCAAATACTTATTTCCTTCAAAGAAATGCAAATTATTTTTTATTTCTCATTTCATGTAATTTTCTCCGTTTTTCTTTTGATATTCTATGTGGCACTGTTAAAATAAAGCTGGCATAAAATTGAGACGTTTCATTTATTTTTTAGTATTAAAACTTTTAAAGTCAGTGGGGGATCAAATACTTATTTCCTCCACTGTATTTGATTTCCCTACTTCCCCTGTCAGCGCTAGAGATGAGTTAATATACATTGTCAGGACTGCTGAGCATGCGCGTGAGTCCTCTCCATGGTGTAAGCACAGTTCAGCCGTCCGGACTGTGTATTTCAGTGCAGCTGTGAGAGCTGAGAGCGAGGAACCCGGGGGCTCTCTGTAGGAAAATAAAAAATAGTGATCTGGACTCCTTATCTGTAGAAATACGCATGTATTACTATAGATAATAGTCCAAAATCAGGGATGACAGATTCTCTTTAATGTGCAGGCTGAATTTGTAGTTTCTTTGAACCAGCTTTGTCACATTCTGTATTCAGCAGGCCTGACTATCCCCCATACCGTACCCCAGTATGGTTCAGATTTGTCTGTGTAGAGGGGTTATATCTTTCGTGCTTCCAGGTCTATGTTCATGAAGCAATGAAAGCAGCACTCATCTGTAGAGAATTACACTTCTCTTCAGTCTCTGCCTTCAGCAGACTAGTAGTTGAATCTGTTGAGAATCTTCTTTCATTACTGAATAAAGACCTTTGTTTGGGGAATATTCTGAGCATCCCTTGCCACTTCTAACCGAAAAGCTATTATCTTTGGACCAGCGTTCAGTAAATGGAAAAAAAGTGTACAGTAGAATCTTCAATTAAATGAACCAATTACCAACTAAACACTTAGGGATCAGGTAGAAAAGAACCTGCAAGGGTCAAGTTACAGAATGGTTCACACCAAGCTTACAGAAAGCTCCAGCCAGATCAGTGCAGGTGCCTTGGAGATATTAATTGCAAATTGATTGCTATAGCAAAAGCAGACGAATAGGTCGACTTTACTGGGCATAGTATATTGTCTAGATTTTAGAACCAGGGAAAACAAGTCTTGTCAATTACATTTGGCCATCAGTTAGGCCACATTCAGTAGATGACATTCTCTACACAGCAATCACTGAATGAGGAACACATCTGTATAAGACCTTTATATCATGACTGCCATGTTTGTATGCAGCAGAATATTGCTTGTAATCATTGTATCTGGCATTCAGTGTAACTTAAACTTTCCACACCTAGGCCCTGATTTATCAACAGGGGACAACTGAAGTATGTCTTGTCGCTTGTCTATTTGTGTGAAGGTAATGGTCTGTGAGCCAAATTTATGAAAGTGGTGCACAGCAGTTGTTGAATTTAGAACAGGCAGATATATTACATTCTGATTTTCACCTTCCTCAGCAGGTAAGGAGGAGAGTGCCACTGAGTCAATGTTTTGAGACGGTCCTCTATGATAAGTAATGGCAAAAACCAATATGCTCCATAGGAATGCCTACAAACTGCTGGATTTTTGAGGTTGAATTAGCTGGAGCAAAAATAACTTTGGCCTTTCCGAGACTATTGATAAATGTGTCTTACAAGTAAAATGACAGAAAAGTATTAGAACTTACTCTAAAGACAAAATCAGGGACTTGAGCAGTGCTATTTTATTACCGTTTTGGTTTTGTCTCCTTTTTTCATTTTAGTTACTAACCCATAGACATAATTAGTGATGAGTGAGTTGCTTCATTCAAAACTTTGCAATAATACTGTACGGAGATCCGTACTGCTATAGTATGCAGTCTACCACACTACTCGTAGTCTACAGAGCCAGCACCTGTGGTAGTATCAGTGATAGTTACTGTGAACAGCATAGTCATCAATCTCACCAGCAGTCACCACATCATGGAAACGTGGACATTCATATACACTATACACATATGTACAGGAGCGTATAGTACATAGCAACCACCTGCCATGGTATTAGCCCATCAGCATTCCCAGGCCGTGCCCAGCATGGTGGAGGACAAAGGTGTAGAAATATAAAGATATGGGTTAGAATAAAATGTATATCTATCCATATGTATTATATAAATGTCTATCTATATGTATTATTAATGTATAAAATCTTGGGTGTAGACTGAATTGTAAAACAATGGAGAATCACTCTATAGATGAAGGGCTAAATACGGTTTCAAACCAGTTTGTCAGGGTTAAAAATTATGTAAGAAATATGATTATTGACAATATTAAAATTAAAGCATAATAATACTGAACAATAATAATATACTCACGTAAATTCTAGGGGACGGTCGGCGAAGAAAGCACACAACAACAGTGCATAGAAACAAATGGCTTTCCAAAATGTAAGAAATTTCGATTATATATATTATAAATAAATATAGAAATATATATAATCCCCACCCTCTTACTGGGTTAGATTCGTAGTTTAGGTGCAATAAATGAGAAACACGAGCGAGTGTATAAAAACGGGTATATTGTATACTGAGAAATGTAGTTTATGGAGCTGTTAATGAACTGATATGGGACAAATGAAGGGTACAGAAAGAAATACTATATATTAATACAATACAATGAACACAAACTTCAATATTACAGTTACCAAATATTACACATAACCAATAATATAACAATATAGTTACCACACCCGGCCTCTTTGCCCACTGCCTCTCCTCAGTCACCAGCCTCCTGCCCACAGCTTCTCCTTCCTGTCCTCCTCCTGTGTGTCCCTCCTGTGTGTTCCTTCCTGTGTCTTCCCCCCCTCCTGTGTGTTCCTTTTTCCCACTTCCTGTCCAACCCCTATTATTATACCCCAATCTGGTCTACTCTCCACCAATGAGCCGTTGCCCAGTCTTGTTCCTGATCAGGAAATCTTAGGTTCTCGCATTCTCAAATGAAGGCAGTTGCTCACAATGGACATCCTGACTCTATTATCAGGTTGGAGACATCCTCATTTGCAACCAATAACGAGAAAACAGCTGTCCTCACCCCTAGTTTAACATATGTAAGAAAACACCAGACTGTGAGTCCCTTGAAGCAACGCCACATATAAACAGTGTACCCATGCATACTGATGAGCCCATGGACGCCATGTTGACTCAATATGCAGGCAGCCATATTGACCCAGGCCTATATTTCTTACAAAGGTAGCACATCAGTAACAAGTCCAGAGAAGCAAGAGCTGGAGATGCTCTCCTGTAACAGGGCTCAATAGCATCTTAGAGGATATTACAAGGCAAATGATGTTGCATCCCAAGCCAGGGACAAAACCATTTCCAGCATTAGGAGGTGATTGCAATGGCATGCTACTAACCACAACCTTAGTATCCCCTGTCTGGAGGCACAGTGCTTGGGAGATCCTCCACCGACCAGAATCTGGTCTTCACACCCTAAGAACACAGCACATGTCCATAGGCAGGTGACTACAGGGCAGATTAGTACAGTATGTTATAGTCTCCTCCTAAATCTGCCGCAATGCCAATAGACGTCTGTATTCCGTAGACCTGTCTGCCAAGCCTGGCATTGAACCAGCCTAGCGGACAATGTGGTCAACAGATCTTTCATAAACAAATAAGTGTCTCTAAAAGAAAATGCACAAGGCCAGCCTGAAATACAATTACCCAGCTACTGTATCAAGAAGGGTCAGCGAATGAGCAGCGCTTATAATAACAGATCGCTTTATTTTTATAACCTTTCTATATATGTGTTTCCAGATTAGGGTCACTGCGTTCTCCTCCATTTCGCTCAAATGTAAATGAAACTTGCTGCACATGCTGTTTCAGTGCAAGTACCCCGGGGATATGCTAAGCAGAGCGGCTGGCGTGCAGGACGCCCAGCCAGTAATTACACCTCTCTGCTGCAGCAAGTAAACAGGGACTTGATGGATAGCAAATATTACAAAGTGCTTGCCCAAGGTTTAATGTATAGGAAACACCACTGGTGCTGAAATTGAAGAGATGAGAGGACTGTTTCACGGCACTGCACAACCATAGCACAGCAGAGTTATTTCCGTACTTGTCTTTTTTTCTTTATGTGCTCATATTCTATATTTACTTCTGATTCCTTTTTTTCCCAGATAAAAGCTTTTTACAATCCCAGAATCGAAGAGAGCAGTAGCCCTGCATTATAAATGTGATGTAGTATCATGAATTTATAAAGCTGACTGTGTCATGTCCTTAGTTCTACTCTGGTAGAAACCTGCAGCTGAAGACTTTACTAGCATGAGATCTGCAGCAATTGGACTGGCAATGACTGTTGATATACAATGAATATTGAATCCAATTTTTAGTTCCCAATATTGGGAACTGGGAGTTTTTTTTTTTTTTTTTTACATTTCTCGCCCTTCCAGATGCTGGAATACAACCCAAGTGAACAGTAAGGCCGTGTTCACCTGTGCTGTGAATTCATCCGGTGGAGGAACAGACTACCGGAGTTCGCTGTATCCAGCATAGCCTGATACCGCTGGATGCCCATTCACTATAATGGAATCCGGTGGGGATCTGGCCGCTTTCCTGCATATAGGTAAGCGGGTAACAATGCTGCATGTAGTGTTTATTGTCTGTCTGAAAGCCGACATATATGTTGCATACAGTGACCGGATCAGAGTGCCAGAGTTCACAACACGGACGAGAACCCAGCCAATAGCTGCTGAGGCGGTCATTTTCCACAGCCTTCCCTGTTTCACTTTAAACTGATTTCTAACAGGAATTGGAATGGGTACATAAAGGAACTAGACCCTACTTGAGTCTATGGGACTGAGGATGGCAATGTCACCCACATCTATGGCATTCTAAAGTCTCCTTTTACAGTACAGTAAACAAAAAAGACTTAAAGGGAACTTGTCACCATGAAAAACTGTGCAGACTGCAGGCGGCATGTTATAGAGCAGGAGGAGCTGAGCAGATTGGGCGCAATCCCTTTAAATTTTATTTATGGTAAGAAACCATTTACAATATTTTCCTAAAATCAACACTTATCCTTTAACCACAGGCCTGGTGTTTGATCACTGAGGTTCCCATGAATCACCAGAATGGGGGCTACTGCTCCATTTAAAGTCTGTGACATTGGCAAAGCTAGCTGAGCAATCCATAGACATTGAACAGAGTGGCAGCACACGTCTGACCTCCGCCAGGGTTGGGACCCCCAGTGATCAGACACTATCCCTGTAGGTAGGCGATACACAGGGGCGCACCTGTAATGAGGCAAAGTGAGGCGGCCGCCTCAGGCGGCGCCAACTAGGGGGAAAGGGGGGCGGCAAATAGCGGTACCGATAGGCTGACAGCGCTGTACTATATGCACGCTGTAAGTAACAGCCTAGAAATCAGCCTTTACTTATATGATGCACTGACAGCCCAGACCAGGTTTACAGCAGCGCTGCCGCTTTGTGTGTCACTAACTGAGATGAAACTGTAGGTCCGTCCACTGCTCTGAGGAGCGAGGCAGCACCTCTCCTGAGATGTGCCCTTGTGCTGAGACTGTACAGGTCCGCACCAGCCCCGCCCCCACCCACTGAGGACGTGACTTTTCTCAGGAGCACGGTGTGTGTGGCAGAACGGAGTTCGAGAATAGACTAGGAGATGCCATGGCCTCGGCGGCTCTTCTACTAATCACCTTCAGATGTCCATATATATCCTTATACCTGTATACATACAGCGCAGCTGGCGTAGGACGACGTACAAGGCATATAGCTATCTGGATGTATTAGAAAAACATGGCTGCTTTTTTTTTTTAATGGAAACAGTGCCAGTCTGGTCTATAGGCTGTGCGAGGTATTGCAGCCCAGCCTAATTTAAGTGACTGGGGATGGGTTGCAATACCACACGCAAACACTGCTCAAAAGTGGCGCTGTTTCCATAAAGGCATGTTTTTGTTTTTGTGTTTTTTTATATCATACAGACCCCTTTAAAGGGGTTGTCCAGGATTTTTTGTCCAGGATCCCGTAATACTTGCTCCCCACCGGCTCCCGAGCTGTCCCACCTGTCAACTTCTGGGGTCACATGCGCCGCTAACAACCCGTGTTCAAATTGGTAGTCACCCAGCTTTTCTACTAATGGATACATGGGGGGCAGGGGCGCACCACCAATGAAGCCAGGTGAGGCCAGAGAAGGGCAGCGGAAGGGCCATGGGCAATGAGCGCTTTCATCGTGGCAATGGGGTTAGGTTAAGAAATTGGCATGGGGGGAGGGGGCGCCGTTTCAGTTTTCGCCTCAGGCAGCAGAAAGGCTAGGTGCACCCCTGGCGATACGTATTTGTACAGGGCATGTATGTATGAAATATGCATGTGTCTTGGCTACAGTACGTTTGTAAGCACACAGTTACATGGCTGATGTGGTGACCATAACTGTGTCCTGGTGCTGTACTGTTTTGCAGCCAAGTGCATTCCTGTTTCAGTAAGTGAAGTGGAAAGAAGTAACCTCTATAACATGGGTTCAGAAATAATTTCCACAGCGCAATGACTGGTGACATTGCAAGTGTCTTTCTGCAGGCCTGAAGCCAACGCTTGGTGGATTATTTTTAGAAGCACATGCAATATTTATGTGTTGGAGGCAACCATGGAAGACCTACTTAAAAATTTAATTTTTGAGGGTCTGTAAGAACATAAACCGGTACTGGAGTATTAACCTGAACAGCTTTACTTTATTGGGTTATTGCTAGTTTGAGTTCCCCATTGCCCCAACCACCCAGGTAGTCCCTTATCTTCTCTGTAACTGGTTAAAGTGCTTTACTCCTGACACATTTGTAGACAAATCAGATTTAACACAGTAGAGTTGCTTTTCTATGATTTATATATGAAAGTAAATCTAGGTTTTCTTATGTTTCTAAATGGCTTCCTTCATTCTAGATAGTAATGTGAGCAGAAATGGGATGCTGCCTGGCTCTTAACCAAGTCTGCACATTTCCATGGATTTCTCCAAAAGTAAAGTGACTGATTGAATCACATCAGCATTAAGGATTCATGGCTCTTATTTTCCTTTTATCTTTTGCTTCTTGGTGTTTGTGATTTTTGTGTTTCTTTTTCTTCTAACCCATCAATTCTTGGAGGATGTGCTGAATAATTAGACATGAGACTGAGCATTTGTTCATCTAGATAATCTTATTTCAATATCAATTTCAATATCTAGAATCAATCTGTATTTTTTCTGTGGACCCTTAGGTTAGCCCTGTGTCCTAGATTTTCATAGGCTGTGTGTGTTAGAGCTGGTCTTGCTCACTTATGTAAAAATAACCTAAGTAGTCATGACCTGAATGAAATGGGCACTTTTCTGCCACTTGCGTAGGCTAGAAGGAAGGAGTGTGCCAACACTGGTTATTATCACAGTCATGTCCACTTTGGACGTTCTTCACAATTAGTTAGTGGGATGTTGAAATCAAGTAGACGGTACAGTGACTTGAATCTGCAGTGATATAGCTTCAAACGTAACAGCCTGTTTAAGAAGATGTGACATTGACACAGAATATTCACGCAAAAAAAGCTTCCAATTCTGGGTGAAAGTTTGAAGATAAAGTTTGTGGTCTTGTTAATCATTCTGTCTTATCTTTGATCTTTGATTTTTGGCTAGAGATTAATCTCAACAGCCTCAGGGGATACTAGAGCTGCCCTGCCTAACACCTAGAACTGTCGTGTATTTGTTTCAGGGTTATTTATGGTAGTGTTTATTGGGTATGTGCAATGTGTGGACATTTTATAGGGATTTGGCCAATCATGTTCTTGTCATGTGAAATTTTTATCTGTGTATACAATGGAAGCTTTTGTTGAAGATTCATTGATTTATGGTTTTGTGATTTTGGACAGTATGTGACTTGAGGTTGTTTTGGAGTTACCTTACATAGAGGTAGTGTGCCTCTTAGGCCAAGTTCACACCTGTTATTTAGTCAGTTATTTCCTTCGATTATTGCGAGCCACAGAAGCACATAACAGGTGCAGATCTTTCCATTAGGGCTCATGCACACACGTATTTTTGGTCCGCATCCGATCCGCATTTTTTGCAGGTTGGATGTCTACCCATTAACTTCAGTGGGGCCGCAAAAAATGTGACAGCACACCGTGTACTGTCTGCATCCGTATGTCCGTTCCACTGGCCCTCAAAAAATGGAACATGTCCTATTCTTGTGTGTTTTACGGACAAGGATAGGGCAGTTCTATAGAGGGCAGGATATTCCGTTCCGCAAAATTCAGAGCAAGCATTGCTGTTTCCATGTTTTGCATACCCCCAGTTTGCAGACTGTAAAATGTGTATGAACCCTTATACATTAGCTCTGTGTAGGCTTCACTACTGGTTTTGGCTCACAATAAGGCCTCATACACACAGCCATTGCCATTTTTGTGGTCCACAAATTGCGAATCCAGAAAACATGGATACCAGCCGTGTGCATTCTGCATTTTTCGGAAGAGAATGGATATCCCCTAATAGAACTCTCCAATCCAATAGGAAATTTTCTATTTTTTGTGGGGCCGCAGAATGACTCCACATCTGACCGGCAAAAATATGGATTGGATGCAAAACAAAAATACATTTGTGTGCATGAGCCCTTACTGATGAAAATAATTGACCAATAACTATTTAAAATGTATTGATTTCCTTTTTTTAGTTTAATTTTTTTTTCATTTCGTTTTGTTCCTACCGGAAATAATTGTTAATCAGCTGCATCTGGTGATTTTTTTTTTTATAATTGTGGATTGTGTGAATAACACCCAGAGCAGCAACAATAACACAGGAATACCTGATGGTCAAGTATAATAGATATATGAATGCCTAATACTTATACAGGGTATTACCTTCCCCTGACATCATGTCACTTCTGAAATGGCAGGTTTAGTAATATATGTATTTAACATAAAAAAATAAAAATAAATCTGGAGCATTTTTTCTGGTGCCTTCCTTCTGTTATTTCTCCCAGAAATGTATCAATAAATTGATAATTGGGTATTACCAGTTGAGAGCGTATCCCTACACAGTCTGACATTCTCCAGTCAGTAATGATCATGTAGAGACAACGCCCTTTGACAAGGGAAATCATAGCACCCAATTTATTAATTAATTCTTAGGAGGAATAACAGAGGAAATAAATAATCTAGAATTCTAAGGAAAGAGGAATACAAGTATTTAATAAAACATACACATCATTAAATAGTATTCCACATGAAAGAAACTATCATTTATTCATTGAGTAGTGGGGGTTTGACTACTGAGAATGCCAGTGACTGCTAGAAGAGGGGATCCTTGTACCCCCAACCACACAAAGGCAGTGAGTTACAGTTGATACATGCTATCATTCCACTGTTTCCACAGCTTCCATAGAGTTGCATGGAGCAGCAACACACATACTCGAACTCTATACAAGCTCTTCCACAAAGCAGTCACGCCGATTCCAAAATGCGCTGACATTGTTATAGCCAAATGCTGTAAAAGAGGGCGCTTCACTGTAATGTGTATTTATTAATATTAATAGAAATCACAACTTTATATTCTTAAAAACCAGCAAAGTTGTTGAGATTCCTCCCTCTACCTCTTCATAAAACATAGTGCTCATTCTTGTATGCTTTGAAGCAGCATGGAGCTCCAGAGGCACACGACAGTGACAGCTTATGAGCCAGCCTGAGAGTTAATATCTCCTGCCCTCTTTTGTAGTGTCCTCCATCTAAAGACCAGTAGCCTGAAGCTAGGACCTGTTTCTCCTTAGGGAGAGAGAAAGGTCTTGACTCTTGATAGAGCCACCTTTTAATCAAGACACTGATTATTTGGCTTGAATTCTGTCCTTTTCAGTTCTGCCTACAATGAGCAATTACTTGCTACAAGTCTTCTTGTCACAGGTTTGCAGGTATACTGCGTATTTCCCCTCATATACAGAAGAACTAGGATTTCATAAATTCTTGCATTCATGTATGCTGTAGTTAAAATGTAGGAGTATCACTGCCTATGTCTGACGCTAAAACAAAATAATAATACTTTATTTCGAATCTCATTAAAACAAAACAAAAGCAAACCCAAAAAACCTATAGGACAAACTTATAATAACGTGAAAAGAAAAAAGAAAAATACACGCTGTAGGCCGAAGCCAAAAAAGAGAGTATGGCTCAAGCAACAAATGCCAAAAAGCTGACAGGTCATCAGGAGCCCAATAGAAAATATGCAGTAGTGCCAGACACCGTGCCACACACCATCAGTGTGGCTGAGCTGTGCATACCTACTACATATTTTCTATTGGGCTCCTGATGACATCTTTGGTAGAAACGCGTTGAGACGCATGACTGTGGTCTCTCCTCTAGGTGGTTTATAATGGTGTAATCCCATCTCTGTCCAGGCCCGTGGGGAGTAGTTTGCGAGCGCTCTAAGCACCGGAGCATGACTCATACCCCCAAAGGCTGTAACATGGACTGTGTATTGGGACATCTTAGCCAGGCAGGGCAGTGATTTCCCTACTATTTTAGGAGACTCCCTTTCTTTGTGGGGTGGATTGGCGCCGTATTCCTTTATGCCCACAGTTATATTGATAAGAATACATTGGGGCATCTATATAATGCGTTGTTCTTATCCACCCCAATGAATGCCATTCAGAGAGCAATAATCTATAATCTTGTATGGGATGTCTACAATGCGTCCGTTAGGTCTCTCTGTCTGCTATTTGTAGTGTGGGTATAGTTGTGCACCCACAGAGGCGATACCAGGTCCCTGGTATACTTGAGGCAACATCACCTGTTTGCCCTCAAATTATTTTACGGGCCTTTGTTCTATGCTGGGTTTCCCGGTACATGTATGTATCTCTGCTACTCGCTTCCAGACCTGTCAGCTTTTTGGCATTTGTTGCTTGAGCCATACTCTTTTTTGGCTTTGGCCTGGAATGTGTATTTTTATTTTTTAATTTCTCTTTATCATAAGTTTGGCCTATAGGTTTTTGGGTGTTGCTTTTGTTTTGTTTTAATGAGATTCGAAATAAAGTATTATTATTTTGTTTTAGCGTCAGACATAGGCAGTGATACTTCTTCAGTTACTCAGACGTACACCTTTGTATTGTTTATCCGTGATTCTATAGTTAAAATATACTTATCTTTTAAACTGCTTTTAGGACTCTTTTGACTTGTGGGGGCGTGACTGTACATAGCAAATCTGCTGTTAGTTACAGATATCTTTTAAGATCATTTTTGACTGCATGAAGCTCATTTATCTCTGTTCAGGGCAGACCTGCATGAATATCTTTCACAAATTATACTATATAGATCAAGACCTGATTCAGTGTGTAGACAAATAGGGCACCTTCCCAGGGCACAACTGCCTCCTCCTGTACTCGAAGAAACATTATGATGTGCTATCAGTATACTGAAGCACCCCACACCAATGAGAGTCTGGCTCTAGATCAGTGGGTTCTGCTCATGGTAGTTGGTCTGCCTTTCTTCAGTACTCAAGTCTGGCATTGGGTTATTAAACTGATATGTCATCACTTTATAATTGCTAGGGGCCTGACTTTAGGGACCCCAATAATTTTGAAAATGAAGAAGACAAATCATTAGTTTAGCATTGCATCCCCCTCAATGACTGTCCCCTGCACAGAGGCACCCTGACCATCCTCTGCATGGGGAGCTACAACTTCACCCTATTCAAGTGAATTATGCTGGCTGCAGTTCCCTGCGCAGCAGGTGACTAGGAGTGGCCTTGCACAGGTCAAACCATTAGTGTCGTCGCTTAAATCTAAAGATCAGTCCAGAGGTTGGAACCCCAGCAATCACATCCTAGTAATATGTGATCATTTTATAAATTGGGAAGACCCACTTATGAAGGCTAAAGAGTTGTGAATCCCCTACAGAAACCCTAATATCTGCTCTTTACTCCTCTAATGGGATAGCGAAAACCCTATGACGATAGTAACACTAGGCTGTGCTAGAATTGTGTTGTCCCTGTTAATTGCCACAGTTTGTGTTTTTTTATTGTTTGCATTTTACAATTATTGCAGTTTAGGCTGTATTCAGATGAGCATGCTCCATCTGCTAAAAGTGGGTGATTTTCTATCTATATAGAATCAGTACTGTCTCTGACTTTCCATTTGTCCCTTTTTCTGTCCGGATGGCATCAGTATGTCATCCATTATTCACGTCTATGTTTTGAGTAAGCCTAGTTATTAATGTGGAAAAAGGACCTTAACACCAGACATGTTCTTAAACATTCCCATGGCTTCTCCTGGTATGTAAAAACACAAGAAAACTCCTTTAAACTGTTGACCAGATGGTACCGGACACCAAAATTTTTCTACAAAATTAATCTCTTACTGGACAATGTGTGGTGGAGATGCATTATGGGCCCTGGGAGCTACCACCATATTTGGTGGGAATGCCCCAAGATTTCCAATTATTGGAAACTTATGGAAGCAGCGACCTATGCCCTCTCACCGAGTGTAAGAAATATGGATTTTTAGGAATTTTTACAAAAATAATGTAAGCCATCCATTGAATTGGTATCATGTATTTAAGGTTTTAAGCAACTTTCTGTTTATTAGTGCCTATACTTGTCCTCTCAAAGCCAGTGAGAGCATGTACTGTCTATCTGGACAAAGGTACGACAGTTGTCCAGTAGGAGGTACAATGGCTAGTGGGGCAGGAAAATGCTGATAAATCCCAACATTCCAGCAGTTTCTATCAATTTTCAAGAGTTAACCAGAAATTGCTAGAAAACCATAAGGAATAACCAATCAGATATGTCCAAGCCATATTCTAGAAGGTGCTAGAACTGGCTGTTAAGCATATAAAAAGGACAAGAGGAAGAATAGAGAAGAAAGAGAAGAACAGAAGAGAGCACAGAGAGGGAAGAAGTGACAGAGAAGCTGGAAACTGGAAGGGGCAATGAAGGACTGGTTGAGAGACCTAAATAGACCTATGTATAGGAACTACTATATAATGTAGAGTAATTGGTCTTGGGAGTAACTTTTTATGGTAGTTTTATAGTTTAAGTAATTGTAACTATTATTGTGTACAAGTCTCTCCGTATGTGATAATAATTTCTTACACAAGTCCACTCATACATTGGGCTCCCTATCCTCTTCACCGCCCAAAAAGAGGATATTAATGTACCTTTCTTCTTACATTAGGGCTTGTCCCTCTGATGTGGCGATTTTGTGATTCGCCTCTGATTCTCCAGTGGGATGGAAAGGTTAATCAAATATATAGGTTGGAAGAACTTGCCAGCTGGGAAGCAAGAACCCATGACAGATTTGTAAAAATCTGGGCACCTTGGGTACAGTTCCTACAATCTTTCCATTCTATATAGCCCCTTGATATTTCTTGAGGCCCACTATCCTGCTTTACTCAATCTTTTTATCACTTTTGGCCCTCTTATTGTACAAGGCTATTTTCCGTCACTGTAAGAATTCTTACTTCTGAATCTTAGGCAGCACACCTGTACTCTTGTTCAGGAGCCTGTTCATTGTGTTTTCTACATAGTTTGTAGGTTTCCTCTAAAATACAGGTTCAAGCTTTCTTTTCATATCTGTACATGTATTTCTGAGGCCTACATACCCATCTCTATTATTGGCATTTTAGTCTGTGCTTGTAGTGTTTTGCTTTTTTGAACCTTTAATAAATATATATAGATGTTTGCACATCTTTTCCGCATCTCCTAGCAACCATCCTTGAAAAATGGACTGGGTAGCAGACATATGACAGGGGCATGTTCACTTAGCTTTGTAACCTACTTGACGAGCGGTGTGGGTGACAAACTGGGAAATACGTAAGTCGGACTTCAATGTCCTCCTCATTTCCCCACCGTACATAGTAATTAAAATACACTTAGTTACTGTTATCTCAAGATCAAAGCTGTATGTAGAGCAGATGCTGCCCAAGGAACCAATTCTGAATACTTCTTATCAGGGCCTAAATTAACACAATGTGGGGTCAAAACAGGAAGGCGACTTTAAAACAGGTAGGTGGGGCTAACACGTAGATGGGGCCTGCAATACCATTGAGGGGCAGTATATTGTGCTACACTTTGGTATTGGAATCTGCACCAGCAGAACCAAATGCTACAGTGTAGAACAATATACTGCCCCAACAGAACCAAATACAACAATGCAGCACAATATACTGCCCCAACAGAACCTAATACCACAGTGCAGCACGATATACTGCCCCAACAGAACCTAATACCACAGTGCAGCACAAAATACTGCCCCAACAGAACCTAATACCACAGTGCAGCACAAAATACTGCTCCTGCAGAACCTAATACCACAGCACAATATACTGCTCCTGCAGAACCTAATACCACAGTGCAGCACAATATACTGCTCCTACAGAACCTAATACCACAATGCAGCACAATATACTGCTCCTGCAGAACCTAATACCATAGTGCAGCACAAAATACTGCTCCTGCAGAACCTAATACTACAATGCAGCAAAATATACTGCTCCTGCAGAACCTAATACCATAGTGCAGCACAATATACTGCTCCTGCAGAACCTAATACCACAGTGCAGCACAATATACTGCTCCTGCAGAACCTAATACAGTGCAGCACAAAATACTGCCCCAACAGAACCAAATACAGCACAATATACTTCTCCAGCAGGACTAAATCCCCTAGAGCCCCAGTATTAAAATGCCCCCTAGTGCCTCCAGTAATGGCCCTTATAGCGCACCCCCAAAAAAATGCCACCTGTAGTGCCCCTGTAATAAAATGTCCCCAGTGTATCCAGTAATGCTGCTTATAATCTCCCTAGTATTAAAAATTTCCCTATAGTGCCCCCAGGAAAGCCCCCTATAGCTCTGTCAATAATGTCACTCACACAATGCACCCTCCGGTGGTAATGTCCCTCATACAATCCCCCCTCCATTAATAATGTCCCCTACGCCGTGACCCCTCGATAGTACTGTTTCCCACACAGTGCCCCCTCTGGTAGTAATGTCTCCCACACAGTGCCCCCTCTTGTAGTAATGTTCCCCACACAGTTCCCATTCTGGTAGTCCCCAAATGGCCAGTGAAGGAGAAAAAAAAAAAAAACGCTAATACTCACCTGTGTGCTGATCCCTGGTGTCTGCAATGCCTGAGGGCCATTCGCACTGACATCACTGTGCTGACATCACATACTAGACCCAATGCCTGATGCCTCTTAGGATGAACAGCAGGGTGGGGAACCATCGGCTCCCATGCCCCATCACAATATTCAACTGCACTGCTGTCCTAAGGATGGAGATACAGTTGAATTCAGGAGGGGGTCTTGTATTTAGTAGCATGCTGCCCCCAACTTTATTGCACCCTAGGCACTTTCCTAGGGGTGCCTAATGGGAAATACGGCCCTTCTCCAGTTGTGGCCTTGGTAGCTTTCAGAGGCTCAGTTCTTGACTTGGAGAATTTTGTTGTGGGAGAATTTTGGTCAAGGAGTAGATAAAATAACACCACGAGAGGATCAGGTTCTTTACATCTATTTTTGGGGCTTCCTTGATCAGTCTTTTCTAATTACAGTATTTTATTTTATTCTTGTCTTTTTCTTTTCTGAATTGAAATTTTTTTTTTGTAGAACAACATTTTATGCACTAATTTAGCGAATATGCAAAAGCAAGATAAAGTCATAATTATCATGTTTTCCCATGCAGCTTATCCCAACATGAACAACCAGTCGAATTTCATTAACTCAATAGAACATTAACAGCCAATATGCAATAAAGAAAAGTGAGCCACTAATGGTTAATTGGATATCCGAACAGAGAAAAAACTGTGAAAGAGCTGGAGTGCCTTTTTTATTTGTCTCAAGGTTTTTGCTGACTTTGACAAATGTTTGTGTTGTAGCAGCAAGGTTCATTAATAATGTTAGTGAGTTCTCTGCTCGTGTTTAATTCAACGCTTCGTCTGTCTGGTTACTACCAAAAGGAATATATTATTATGTAATCTGTCTCCTCTTTGGAATATGTCCTCTTTGAAAAAAAAAGCTACAGCAGTTTAGTGGAGAGGAATCTGCAGCTGGTTCAACTCGGCGGAAATACACTATCCTTTATTTTATATGCAATGGTAGGATATAAATAATTTTTTAATGCGTCTATATTTGATTATTTCCTGTTGCTTCTATAGAGCCAACATCAGTACACAGATTTTAGTCGCTTACATCGGTCCCTGTCTCTCCGTGAAGATCACAACCTTCCTTTCCATCATAGAAACATACACCTGCAGTTAATTGGATAAATTTTATAGGAAATATTTTTTTTATTATGGGAGAAACCCAGAGTTACCAGAGGAAAGCCACGTATAGATAATGCAGCAGATTTAACAATGCTGTAATATTTAGACATTATTATTAATATTTAGTGTGAATAAGGCCCCGTTTACATGTCAGCTTTTGGAATTGGAATGTTGGCATAGAGTCTGTGACAAAAAACTGACAGTCACAACGCAGAATCCACTTCCTTTTGTTCTCAGCCGATACTTTATAGCCGCAACCTCACTAAGATAGCACATGTCCATTCTTTGCGCAGTAGTATCTTTAAACTGCTGTCCAAATATATATAGATATATATGGAAAGAGCCAAAGATTCTTTCCATATATATAATCTGCACCAGAGTTCTGATGTCAGAAGCTGCATGTAAACAAAGTCTTAGACTACACAGTCTAAAGGTGCACCAGATTTATCACAGAGGTTGATGCTAGAGGGTGCACCTTTAGCCTGTCTAGCCTTAAAAGGTGACCTACGTATCTTCAGGGTAGGTCAATATCTTGGTTAGGTGAGGGTCTGACACCCAAGGCCCCCACCAATCAGCTGTTTCAGAAGACACCGGCTCTCCTTTGAGTACCGCTACCTTCTTGTAGCTTACCAAGCACAGCTACATACATTGTATTGCAGCTCAGCCTCATTCACTTCTATGGGGCTGAGCTGCTCCTAGACCACGTGACGCATGAATGTGTCGTCACTGGCCTAGGGAAAGCAGAGAGAAGGCAGTGGTGCTCGAACAGCTGATCGGCGGGGTCCCGGGTGTTGGACCCCCACTGATTAGATACTGATGACCTATCCAGAGGCATGTATACCACACTTTTCACCATTTGCAATAAGAAATCTGCCTATGAGAACTTGAAAAAGTGCATGGAGTCTTTGGCTCTTTCCATATATATCTATACATATTTGACTTGTATTAAGCCTTTTGCTTTCTTATTTGTTGGAGGGTTGCAGTTGCCTCTCATCATTGTTTCCAATGGTGGACACGTTCAAGTAGATGTGCTCCTGTGCAAGTACGGTACATATATGGGCGCTTTACTCACCAAAGATCATCATTCAGCTGCCCCCTTGTATATGTCTCTTTAACAATCCACAGCATTTGGGAGCCATAAAATTCATGAGTATAGTTACACAGGAGCTCAGGAGTTGCACATATTGTATGTCCGCCCCTGATTGTACCACCCCAAGATTATCCTGGGGTTCCACTTGGGCCTTCCCCTCCAACCAGACTAAAAATATTCTTCACATAGGGGAAAATGTATGCGACTTTAAAAATTACTTAAAAAAATAAATAAATAAAAAGTTGCAAAGGTCAGTTCTCACACTGCTCTTGCAGCTGTTCAGAAAATGGATGTGGAAGGGGGCACTGTAAGCAGCAGCGACAGATTTATCTTTATTCACTCCAGTTTTCTGGCACAAATGAAGCCAGAAATCTACAGCAGCTCAGAGCCGGCGCAGAAAGTGCCGGTCTGGATAAATCCACCCCATGATGCATTGTCAAGGTGCACCTGACCCACAGTGGCGTACTAACCATGGATGCAGACCGTACAACAGCTATGGGGCTTGGGGGAAGGAGGGCCCAGTGCTGAACTCCTTCTGTCCCCGATATAGATCAGCTGTTTGAGAAGACAGCTGCACTTGCGGTATCGCCGTGGTATTTCCGCTGCTTCCTGCAGGCCAGTGACATCACAACTATGTCACATGGCCTGAACTCATTTTATCCACGATTGAATTGAAAGGGGCTGACCAAACAGCTTATTAGCGGGGGTTCCGGGTGTCAGAACCTCCACGATCAGATGATGGTGACCTATCCAAAGGATAGATCATCAGTAAAAAAAAAAAGGCAGAGAACCACTTTAATCACAGATCACATACCAGGATAAAACATAGGTGGAAATTTATCAAAACTGGTGTAAAGGAAAACTGGCTTAGTTGACCATAGCAACCAATCAGATTCCACCTTTTTTTTATAGAGCACCTTGAGAAAATGAAAGGTGGAATCTGATTAGTTGCTATGGTGTGTTCTGGCTATGCTCAAAGCCACAGATTAAAACTGCCTTGTTGCCTTGTTTTTGTCTTACTTTACAAATAGGGAAGATCTGCACCCAAGACACGACAAATTCATACAGCATCTGAAACCCCCTTATTTTCAAAGCAATGTCTGAATGAGATACCCTTAAAATCGCATTCACACTAATGCAACATCTGATCACAGCAGCCTTCAAATTGAAAAAAAATATAGCTGGGACAGTAATATGCAAGGGGTGGAAGTTTTTTTCAATATATATAGCTTAGGTTATTGCTGTATTATATTACATACATATACTTAGTAGATGGGGGTCATATGGGAGACTACAGATCGAGCACCTTCCCTTGTCACATGCTGTTCTATAATGGATAGGTCATAGCCACCCACACACACACCTTTCAGATTAATGCTGTACATTGCAATAAACATTTTGATCATCACCGGCTGATTTATCGTTGTCTTCTTCAGTCTGGTACATTTGTGTGGGAGGTACACCCAGTTATAGCAATCCATTAACTTGGGCTTTGTTTTGCTATGTAGCATTTCTGACTCTTAATTTCATTCTGTTGCTAAATGTCATCATTTTTTCATGCCAAAACTAAATAATTCCCTGCATTAAATGGGACTATTATTAGATTTTCATTATTAAACCATTGCATTTGATGAAAGACTGACCCTTTAATCTTCTGAACATTGCACTTCCCTTGGATTTCTTTATTGAAACAATATAGCTAGATCATAGGCAATGTGAATGATGTGGAAAACAAGCAAACTACAGAGCGGCCTTAAATTAAAATTAAATACTGTATTTGTTTAGAAGGACTCGTCTGTCTAAAGAACAAAGTCTTGTAGGTTGTTCACCTGCAACTTTACAGACTTAAAAGGATTTTCCAAGATTTAAATTCTGATGACCTATTTTCAGCAGGGCTGTGGAGTCGGTAAGCCAAAGCCCTGACTCCGACTCCTCAATTTCCCCTCACCCCGACTCCGACTCCCGACTCCGACTCCTACTCCCTCATACATGGAGCATGTTTAAGTGATAACTTTAAACAAATTTGCATAAAATCAATAGTACAGATAAGTCATGACAAAAACAGTTTGTAATCTATCAGGCTTCTCTGGGTACAGCTCACTTAGGGCCTAATCAGAGGCGTAGCTAGAGGTTCAGCACATGGGGGGGCGAAACATACTTGAGTGGGCCCTCCACTTATTGGCTTCCCAAATGCACGTTTCCAACTTTACAGGCACATACTACTAGTTGTGGTTATAATACTGTATTAGCAAGATGACTATATAAACTGCTAGATCATCTATGCTGTTAAGTACAGTACAATAGACTTTCTACATACCCTAGTGTAAATACTCTACCACATAATGCAGTAAAATATAGGATTAATAGGAGTAAAAAAGGGGACTCCTATGTTAAAGGAAACCTGTCCCCAGCTTTTACATCACTAAACTAACAGTCCCTTGCCCCCATCAGACCTCAGATCGGCTTAATGTGCCCCCATCAGACCTCAGATCAGCGTATTGTGCCCCCATGAGACCTCAGATCAGCAGGATATGCCCCCATCAGACCTCAGATCAGCAGAATGTGCCCCCATCAGACCTCAGATCATCAGAATGTGCCCCCAGCAGACCTCAGATCAGCAGAATGTGCCCCCAGCAGACCTCAGATCAGCAGAATGTGCCCCCAGCAGACCTCAGATCAACAGAATGTGCCCCCATCAGACCTCAGATCAGCAGAATGTGCCCCCATCAGACCTCAGATCAGCAGAATGTGCCCTCATCAGACCTCAGATCAACAGAATGTGCCCCCATCAGACCTCAGATCAACAGAATGTGCCCCCATCAGACCTCAGATCAACTGAATGTGCCCCCATCAGACCTCAGATCAGCAGAATGTGCCATCAGACCTCAGATCAGCAGAATGTTCCCCCATCAGACCTCAGATCAGCAGAATGTTCCCCCATCAGACCTCAGATCGGCTTAATGTGCCCCCATCAGACCTCAGATTGGCTTAATGTGCCCCCATCAGACCTCAGATCAGCGTATTGTGCCCCCATCAGACCTCAGATCGGCTTAATGTGCCCCCATCAGACCTCAGATCGGCTTAATGTGCCCCCATCAGCCCTCAGATCAGCAGAATGTGCCCCCATCAGACCTCAGATCATCAGAATGTGCCCCCATCAGACTCCATAATGTAAGCGCTCACTTGTATTCGCTTGATTGTACTAAGGCCATCCCTGCTGGGCCCCCCCAGAGGTATTGGGCCCGGAGCATCGCCTCCCCTGCCCCCCCATCCCCCCAGTAGCTACACCTCTGGGCCTGATGTATGAAAACTGTCTAGGTCTAAGACTTTTTTTGTTGCCCATAGCAACCAATCAGAGCTCCCCTTTCATTTCTCCAGAGCACTATATGAAATGAAAGGGAAGCTCTGATTGGTTGCTATGGGCAACAAAGAAACGTCTACACCTAGACAGTTTTTATACATAAGGGCCCTAGGTGTTTTACATCAGCAGATAGAAGCCATGAGAGCAGCTAACCTCTCCAAACATGAGCTCAGAGGAAACATAAAGCATCAGAGAGAACATGCACTGGACATAAAGGGCAGCACACAGTTATCTCAACTAAAAGCCTAAATCCTTAGATCAGGAATAGAACAGACATTTATAGGACATTTCATCATTTTCACAAATTCTTATAAAAATATATTCAGCACTTATTGCACTGAACTAAATGTACTAATTCATTATATATTTTAGGAGTCGGAGTCGGTCCATTTTATACCGACTCCACCAAAATGGTGACCGACTCCGACTCCACAGCCCTGATTTTCAGGACAGTTCATCAATATCTGATCAGTGGGGGTCTGACACCCGGGACCCCCACTGATCAGCTGTTTGAGAAGTCACCGGCGCCCTTGTGAGCACCGCGGCCTTCTCCACTCTTACCAAGAACAGTGCTGCACATTGTATTTCGTCTGTACTTGGTATTCACACCCAGCCCCATTCACTTCTATGGGGCTGAGCTGCTCCTCATCCACATGACAGATGAACGTGATGTCGCTGGCCTTGGAAAAGCTAAGAGAAGGCCATGGCGCTTCTGCAAGCACCGCTGGCTTCTCAAACAGCTGATCAGTGGGAGTCCCGTTTGTCGGACCTCCACCGATAAGATACCGATGACCTATCCAGAGGATAGGTCATCAGTATTTAATTCTCGGAAAACCTCTGCCATGTTCTTTTTAGAAAGAAGGGAATTTCTCTTCGTAACCCTTCTAACAATCTATTCTTGTTCAGTGGTTTTTTTTTTAATTGTACTGTCATGAACTTGAATATTTAAGATGCAATTTGAGCCCTGTAATTGTAGCTCTTGAGTTTTTTTGCAGTCTCTCTGAGCGTTGCACAGTCTGACCATGGAGTGAATTTGCTGGGATGTGTATTCTTCGGAAGACTCAGCTGCCTTGAATGTTTTCCCACTTGTGTATAATCTTTTTCATTGTAGAGTGATAGACTTCAAATTGTTTGAAAATTACCGTATAACTCTTCCCACCTTTTGTAACCCTTTCTAAGACATTGCTGGTCTGTCCTCCTTGGCATTGTGTTAACGCATGCCTGAATACTCCAGACCAACAAATTGCCAATTCTCTGCATTTATAGAGGTGGTCACACTTATTGATGATGAATTCATCGAGGGCTTTTAATTAACAGGACCTGGCTGCTACTTACTGTCTAAATATTTATGGAAGCAGTAATGTTTTATGCATTTTTCATACACAGCTTCTACATTTTGCCTAGTTTTTGTTAAATAAGAGCAGGGTGAAGTTTCTCATGTGTTGTTATCCGAGGTTTGTATTCACCTGTTTTGTATTCACCTGTTCACTGTATGTCCTAGTGGATTTTTGAGGTCCTCCATGACACCGAGTAAAGTTGTCACATGATTTTTTTTTTAATTTTTAAAAATTTTTTTGCTCTTCCATCATCATCTCCATCTTTTCACTTAATAAAAACTTTCTAATTTCTTTGCTCTTGCTCATCATGTGTACTAGTCTACTTCATAGGGTCAGAACGCTATGATATCAAACAGGTTTTTCTCATGTCGTTGGATTGCAAAGGAATCTCCAGGGCTTTTAACCATTAACAAGATTACTCCTGGTATTTTGCTGCAATACATTCAAATCCCCTTGTGATTTCATGCTCTGCTATCTGTGCTAATGGTATTACATATGTACACACAAAACACTGTAACACTAACCTACTACAAAATGGTGTTAAAAGCATATGAGCACAACAACTGATATCCGTAATTCCTAGCAGCTTACAACAACATATCAGCATTTTATCCAAGCGACGGGCTATTTTAGCACTTGGTACAAGTTGTCTGTAATGTTATTTGGAACGCAAAGTAAATCAGATTAGCATTTATGGCATACCTCTAGGACGTTGGTAGGGGACCAGCAACTGCTTGAGTGGGTCTGAGCTGCACTACCGGACACTGCACCGATGAGAGGGGTGTTGTGTCTGGTAAAACTCTGACAGGACCATGGTTTTCCAGTGATTATTGGGATCCCTGTAAACAAATATGGCATATCCTTGGGGCAGCACAGAGCCCTTTAGGTTGCATTTCTTTCTCCCATGTGTAAGAATGTACCAAGGAATTAATTGGCTGTCATAATCATTACATTTGTATTGGTAGACCCTGTTGACAATCCTATGTCTACTTTGCATACATAATCACTACTAAATTAATAAGGTACGTCGCAAATATATTTTGATTGAAATCATTTGTGCCCGTCTGCCATGGCAAGGTGACCTATTTTAGTTGGGACCCTACTCTATAATGACCTCTCATAAGTGAATTCAGGGATCTGACAACTTCACCAGTACTAGATAAGTCTTGTCTATTGTGGTGTGGTTATAGTATACAGTAATGTGGTCCCTTTCTCTAGCTCTTACATTTCAAAAAAGACAAAGAATGAAGTCTGGGAAATCAAGCCTTTTCTACAATTTTATAGTCCAGTGAGCACTGCGTAAAGACATACTACTAAGCAAAATCTGAAAAATTGAGCCAAAATCAAAGTGGCCCCAATGGTATCATTGATGCAATGAAAACACGACTTTATTAGCTACCATGTTAAAGTGAAATCTTTATGTAGGACTACATTGCAGTTTAATGTGTATCCGTGGTTGTGAAAATATAAGTAACATAAAATATTTATTTCCTACTTTATATCGGATCCTGGTACAGTAATTAGATGGACTGTGAGGCTTGAAACCCTGGTGAACTCGGGATGAATTTAACATTCATTTCAGATCTATTGCTGTTACGTCTTTGATGGGACAATAACGGTGTGATCATTATAATCTATATCTTTTATCCAAAGGTAATGAACTAGAGAACTGCCAATTACTACTATGCATAGCAGTGAATTTCCTGGGATTACATGCTGTATGGAGGGGCAGGGGAATGGACTTCACTGAAGCTGTACTTAGAGCTTGCACGTCCACAGCTTTGCTCACACATCACATAGAAGTACTGGGTAAATCTTTTTCTTCATAAGCCTTTAAAACTTGTGCCAAAGGGTATTCTATATGCATACATTTTGCACCATAGAAATCTATGGGTATGTTAATAAATCACTAACTTTTCACAAAACATTTGATATGTCTATGGGCATGTCTCGATTCCATCCTTAGCAGGGAGCAGAGAGTAGGATATGCGAGTGCTTCTCTCCCCTTGTTCTTGAGATTGGTGGGGGTCTCAGCGCTGCCACTGATGTAAACTTTTCATATGTCTCTATGACCTATCAAAAGTTTTGTGACCCTTTAAAGTATACTTTTTTGAATACTAACGTATACATTATTACTCATCATGTATAGGCCAAAATTGGTGTGAACACAGCATAAAATAACCCCTATCCATATTCTCTATAAATGGTAATCAAGGGACCCCCCAGGTACCCCATCTATTAACTAGAACATAGAACTGCTGCAAACTGTGGCCTCTCTCTGCAGAACCTAGCTTGTCCACACACAAATGGCCCACTGATTTCAATATGCAATTCTTCATTTCACCTTCAGCCTCCCTATGGGGGTAAAGAGGATGTGAGAGTAATAGTCTATGGTAATTATAAGAATACCTATAGAATATGAGTATATGATAGCTATGAGTGTTATATAAACATATATATATAATCATGTATTTTATCTTTTATTCAGTGAGAAACTGTTATGACCTTTATTATTCATTCCACGACAAACAAAACCTTGGCCAAAGAACAGATTTTCTAGGCCATCTGTAATTATAGCCTGACATGGACAGTGGTGAGGAAAGGGAATCTTTGCACTCTTTATTTCACAACAAGATTGATTACTAAAGATGTGGGGTTAAATTGGCATTTATGACATTTTTTGGATGTTCCCACAGTCTCTGAAATTCTAGGAAATATTTTGGTATATTCCGCACATAAAATTTTGCAGATGGTAGCCATTTGTTATCATTACTTCCAACTTTAGACAAGTGAACTTTTACCTAATTTTAGGCCATACGATATTGCCAATATGTTGTCACATGTAATTATGCAACTACCATGTTATAATTTGAACACTGAACTACTCCGACAAGGAATTGACAGCCACATCGCTCAGTTGAATCAGCTCATTGTGAGGGGATCTCTTATGTGGTAAGGGTATGCCAACATAAAGTTTATGCAATGCAGATGTTTTTGTTCTTTTTGTATACATTTGTATTTCAAGTGAAAGCATCAGATGAAGTACCTTTATGGGCATACAGACCTACGACAACTTCTATTATGTGTACCATGTCATTTTCTATAACCTTGACAGCTCTGTGATAAATACTGTGAGTGCTTGTTGTAATGAGTCCTCAGGATCTGGTTAACATATTGTAATATGTAGTGTAATAGATCCTGTAGATACAACATTCAGGGCCGATATAAATGTTGTCCTCACAACTACATGTGAAGCTCCCTCCAATAGATGATACTTCACATCAAACAGAACACAAACTTATTCAGCATCGAGGGGTTCATGCGTCTGAGCTATAGGCATCAAAAAATCCCAGCAGGCTCACTGTGTACTACCACCTACATTGCAGTGTTTGCAGGTTTCAGAAATAACATACGCCCACATATACTGTTGTGGCTGCACCTGAGTTCTGCCATAATTTGCAACAAAGTTTGGCACTTTTTCATACATTGGACATATTTATGAATAAAGTACTACAAAAAGAATAATCCACTGTGCATCTGCAGGACAGGAGTGTGACTTCACAGGAAAGGGGGACGTCTTCAGATGCACAATTGTGTTGCAAAAATTTGGGACAAAGTAGCCAACCAGTAGGTGGTATAAAGTTAGACTAGACAGTGTCAGTCGTGTCAAATCTGGCGCCTCTATAGACTGCCTGTCCAAGTGTACACTGTCTAAATATTAGGAAATAGTAAATCTGTCTCAAGAAGGAGCATTAAAGGTGAAGCTCCCCAATGGCTAGGTCGTAACACCTAACCACCCCATTCATTTCAGTGGGAAGGCTTGTTCCCATACAAGTCTATGGGGGCGATCCTTCCCATTGAAATGAATCGGACGGTTAGTTGTAATTACACCTACTCACCGCTACCCATGTTACGGCTAGCATGTAAACAATGAAGAGGAGGCAGCGCTGGTACGGCGCGCGCTTCCTATTCAAACAGTTGATCGACGGGGGTGCCAGGTGTTGGACCCCCGCCGATCTGATATTGATGACCTATCCTGAGGATAGGTCGTCAAAAAATATAACTTGGAGAACCCCTTTAACTGTGTTCATAGATCTCCATTCACCTGATGAGGGCAAAAGAATGTCATTTTGATTTTCATTGGCATACTATTTTTCTTATCAGCAGACTGTGCTTACCTATAGAGAATGCCACTTTAAAAAATAAAGTAGACGATGTGGTATATAAAGTGGCATAGTCTTCGGTAGGGAGAATATATGGTGAAACCTCAACATATACTGCAGACACAATGTGCACTCAGCCTTAAATAATTTCATGAATCTTTGTCTTTCATGGTCTTTGGACAGCGAGTGGTACAAACATTATCTATGAAGGGCTGAATTTTCTACCTTATCACATTTTAGCAGTCTCACTATTGAAGATTATATATTCTTTGGTTGTGGATCATGCATTTCTTCCATTTTATGAACAGTGAATGATTTTCCCTTATAAAACCTGGAAAAAAGAGTGGAAGAATATTTACAATGTTATCTACGACGTATATAAAGACACATTACATATTACATATCCCTGTGCACTACTAGCACAAAGTGTACCGAGAACTCCTCTGACTTTTAATTTATACCAACTAACCTTCCCTCCATCAGACCTTACAAATGCTTATCCATTAAATCCTCAGGAGTCTTATTGATTCACAATGAAAATTAAGCAATTTTCTCTGCAGATAGATGGCAACATGTTTATGCATAGCACAGTTAGCTGTTAGATGCCTTGGCCTGGATGTTAATTACCATCGGTCAGTTTTTCCCCATCTGCCTTTTATTTTCAAGGTTAGAGGTCAATATTACATTTTTTCACAAATGTATTTTCTGGAATATACCGTAGATATTCTGGGACATGTAGGAATCAGCATCTTTATATTGCACACACAGAAGACCATCTATCACAAGATAAGCCTGCCTAACAGTACAGGGACAGGACGCAGGGAGAGGGGGTCTATGCGCCAAAGGAAGATTTAAATATTTCATTTTAAAATACAGCAAAGCCGTGTCTGGATATGAAATACTGCCCAGACGCCAAGCAGTGAAATCAAATGCAAACACAATTAAACATATAAATAAATGGAATTGATTATGTTAAATTCACAGCTTTAAAGAACAAATCCATTCAGCAGCGCTCTCTAACTATTACACAGTGTGACCCATTTTTCTGGAGTGTCTAACCATATTAAAGCAATTTAATATAATAAAAGATGCGAACATCCCAAGAGGACCATGTGCTTTTCTGAGAGCTTTTTCAGTGTCGCATGCAGTCTGAAACCTACACTTTAACTGTCCTATAAGACTTTGTATCAGCAATGTAATGTATAATTTGTATATGTTCGAGCACTGATTCCCATGATACAGGGACATGGCTTTAGGAAAAATGCACAGCATAAATTCTCCTCTGTGGGAGGAAAAATAAATATTTTGAGCCGTAAGTCTAAAAGTTGTATACATTTAGCCTAAAATATGTAGAACCTCTAGAGGACATTGAAGTAATGATTTTGTTCAAGGTTCTTTGTAATGCGCACTATTCTAACTCATCTTAATTCATGCGAATAACACAAGCTGGGGATGTCCAAATTGTAACCCCTTAATAGCTCTGGTGGACCCCTGAGGAGCTGAGCAGATTAATATATAGTTTTGTGGGGGGAAAAAACAGTGTAACTGGTATTTTATTCTTTTTAAATCCTTTCTCTGGGCTTAGTAGTCCAGAGGGTGGTTCTTTTCTTTTCTCTCTATATATAAATTTGCTCAGCAATTTCTGCTCTATAACTGCCATCAGATCAGACTGCATTACTAACAGGACGGGTTCCCTTTAAATCAATAATGACCCTAAACAAGGCAATTTAAGCATCCTTGATATCTTTGAATCCTTAAATCACAGATATTGGCGCAGTGAGGATAGGACATTCTCTACAGTCCTTCTGCATCATTATATAGAAGGTGTTAAAATCTAAAGTTTCAAGATGACATAAAAAGCATTTTTCAGAACTTTCATAATGATGGCTTATTCTTAGAAAAGTCCATGAATATCAGATCAGTGGGGACCATAGCAGTGATTGGCTAAATGGGCCTTTCCATGAAGGTGGAAACAGTGGGGGTTTAACTGGTTGGTACAGTTATTTTTTTATTTTGTCACATTTGGTGGCATTGGGGACATTTTTAAAAAGGTCAGTAAGTTTCTATAAAACATTTGATATGTCTTAGTGACATATCAAAAGTTTTCATTGTGGGGGTCTGAGTGCTGAGATCTCACCAATCACTAGAACGAGGAGAGAGAAGCGCACACACAGCGTGGGCTCTCTCTCCACACTGCAGGAAACATAGTTCAGATAGTTCAATAGAAATAGACTTTCTATTGAGTCCGTCTCGCTTCCTCTCCTGCAGCAAAGACAGGGAGCGCAGTATATGAGCACTTCTCTCTCCTCGTTCTAGTGATCAGTGGGGTCTCAGCACTCAGACCCCCACCCATCAAAACTTTTAATATGTTTCTATGGCATGTAAAAACTCAGCGACACTTTAAATTGCTGGACAATCCCTGTAAGCATTACTAAGCTTATACAATGCATGTATCCAAAGTGGCCAATCTGCAGTATAGTGGAGGGCTCACGCACGCTTCATTTTTCTTCAGTGTCTCGACTCCTCCTTTTGTACAGTAAATTCTGGGGAGAGAACTTCTTTTGACTATAGAAAGCCAAAATCAGTCTAAAGCCTCGTTCATGCCCGCAGCATGTTTTCAGTTTTTCTTTTCTCATCTAGTAACAGAAAAAAAAACTGAAGCACCTGACATACCCCATTGACCATAATTGGGTGTGTTGGGTGTCCATTATGGGTTCCATCATTCTACAAAAAACTTCTAATGGAACTTCTGCCGCAAATGTGGACCTGGCATTGTCATACAGGAAATATTTGCTAATGTCTATGTGGATTCATTTTCCATCACTAAGACAGCATGTGGCTATGTGGGGAAAGGTATTCAATAGGATACAGTATAGTCTTATAACTTCAAGTACCACAGTGGTGTATGAGCTGCCAATTAAATTATTGGTTGCAGACTATGGTTCTTCCATTAGAAGAAATAACACTGAGGGCCAGCCTTCCAGCTATAAAAGATGTGTATTTCAGTTCTTGTCACGTGCCGCAGGTCCACACTAGACCTTCGGGACGTCTTTCATACAGACACGTGCCGCAGGTCCACACTAGACCTCAGAAACGTCATGCAAACAGCATACAAACAGAGACAAACCAGGAACCCACAGAGTACTGTAACACAAGGTAAACAAGGAACACAAAAGTAAAGCAGGTAAGTAAGGGTGGAATCAAACCACAGAACCAAGTGTACCGGAGGCCAGAACAAAACCCGGAGGGCAAAGAATCAGTGAGCCACGTTCTTCACAGAGCCCCTGGTGGTGGGGATGAACTGGGCCGAGGGCTCACTGCTTGCACCTGCAGGAAGGTCCCGGTACACTAAGCCCCAACCTGCAGAGAACCAACTGGTGCAAGCACCAGTGAAACAGACAAACCCCAGAACTAGACAAAACAGAAGCCGATGCCTAGACCCCAAATGGAATGGAAGCTTGGCGGTCTCAGGCAGAGCTGCACACAGACACGTTGTCACCCCTCCGGGGAACACAGGGACCCTCTCACGAAGGCAGGACATACACAAGAACAGAAGCAGTAGCACACTGCAGGACAGACAAGGAACAGAAGACATCAGAAGCAGTTAAGCACTGCCAGGCTATCAGATGCAGTAAAGCACTGCTAGGCTAGACATAGGACAGGTACAGAGAACAGGAACAAAAGCATAGGCAAGGATAAACATCAAAATACAAAACACAGAACAGGTAGAAAAGATCAGACAATGAAATACCAGGGGATACCACGAAGGTAGATGACAAACTCCCCGGCAAGGCAGCAGGGGGAAACACCCAGGAAGGCACAGAGACTGACAGAACCTCCCTGGGTGAGCAGCACAGTGCAGCGAAACATAAAATCAACTGCCCAAGCCCCAAAGCTCACAGCTAGAAATAGCTAACGAAGGCACCTGAAAGCCACGCCCAGGAGCAGACCAGGGGAATTAACCCCAACAGAGCCAGGAGACCAGAAACACAATACACAGGCAGGAGTGCAGGACGTTGCCCATGGCAACCAGAATACATGGACACAGAAACAGACAAGAGGGGAAAACATACACGGGCACGGTTCACACTAGACACTGCAGCCAGCACGCAGTCGAGAGCAACCAGCATACACAAGTTACCACCTGCAGCCAGTACGCAAAAAACATGCAGCCAGTCTACACGGCTAAAACTGTTCTTCAAATTATTACTTAGGCTTCTTCCACACGATCCATTCCAGATGCAACCATTTTTACAATGGATAGCATCTGTATTGAACTCTGATCTATTAATTTCAATGGGTGTATGAACATGTTTTTATCTGTCCGTTTTTATCCTGTTTTTATGCATGTTTTTATCTGTCCGTTCAGGAAAAATCACAGCATATTGTATCTTCATCTTTTTTCAGGCAGGACTAGCCCAGTCAGGTCAATGGGTCAGTGAAAAAAAGGTGAAAGCACGCGGACAGTAGCATGTCAATTCTTTGTGCAATTTTTGGTGTGTAATTCACTGGAATTGCATCACATTCACGACAAAATTCACAAGTAACACGCGCAGATTTGGTGCAGAAACGCAAGACAGCCCAGACCTGTGTGCAGGTAGCCTTAGGGTTATTTGAGAATCAACCCATAAGGAAAAGTCCCTAGTGGTAAGTGGCTGCTCCCAAACTCAACTTCAAAAAGGTTGTCTTCTTTTAAAACCCGGGCACAGAAGACAGTCTTCTGGTACTCTAGTGGGGCAGTGAAACCAGATGTATGTCATATTGTGCATATATTTAACAGATGTCTTATACAATCACCACCGCGATCTTACTAACGCAGTCATTATATAACTATTTTTTTATTTTTTCAGTTCATGATGGTTTTTTAGTCACACGTACCTTGTACTATTGTTTTTTACCTTCTTGAGTATAACATTTTCTCTTGTCTGCCTTCATTGTATAAAACTCTGCTTATGATATGTGAGGATATATGGAGCTGTAGAAACAAAACACATGCACTGGAGCTGCAGCCATCTATGCTTTTCCTGTTTAGATTGACTATTTGTCTGCTGGCAGATGTGTTATCAGGAGTGATAGATGGGAACACACTGTGTATGCTTCCCTGTGATCTCTGATTTGATTGCCAGGGGTTATGTTCAATACCTGCCATCATAGAAGCATCTCTGAACACTGATGTATTATGCAGTAAATAGAGATTTATAAAAAAAAAATAATATTTATATATATGAAATGTGGAGTAGCCGCAGCGAAGCATTTTATCTCACATGCTTATTTATTCAAGGTTTCTTTCTTCAATCACTTCCTATTGCCATTCACTGGATTTTCCCATCATTTGCTATTGCTACAACCTCTAATCTGCTCTCTTTATATCCTATTTTTACATTTGTTGTTCTCAAGTAGAGAGGTTTGTGTTACTTACATTTCTTCAATAGGAAATGCATTCAGTAAAGCTGGCCATACATAGACAGATGTCTTGCTAAGGCTGTGATTGCATCACATAACTAATAATGCAGTGCCAAAAACAATAGCATAGCTTTCAAAGCAAAAAATGTATACCATATGGAGAATATAAGACAGGAGTCCTGAAAATGGGCACCATCAATGTGGGCATGTAGTCCCCACATGTATCGCTGTCATACATGGCTTCATCAGGGGTGATCAAAAGTGATCAGGTGTGTGTTGTGTAAGCACCATGATAATTATTGATAGACTATAAGGTGACAGACATAAAAATGAAGTGAGTATAAAGTTACCTATTACTCCCAAGTCTGTCTGAATATACATAGACCAGTCTCTATCTTTGCACCAAATATTCACATGTATAATGAAAGCGTCACATGATGCCCATATATGTACAGTGGCATGCAAAAGTTTGGGCACCCCGGTATATTACTTTTTACTGTGAACAGTTAAGCAAGTTGAAGATGAAATTATCTCCAAAAGGCATAAAGTTAAAGGTGAAACACACTGTTCAACATTGTAAGCAATATCAGTGTATCGTTTTTGTTTTGTACAGGTTGAGTGAAAAAGGAAAGGAATACCATGCAAAAGTATGAGTGTTCAGATAATTTTGACCGAGGTCTCAGGCCTTAAATAGCCTGCTAGGTTTAAGGCTTGTTCACAGTCATCATTAGGAAAGGCCCTCAAAGCTTTATAAATACTCAGACTCCTCTAACCTTGTCCCAAAAACAGCATCCATGGGTTCTTCCAAGCAGCCGCCTAACACTCTGAAAATGGTTGAGACCCACAAAGAAGGAGAAGGCAATAAGAAGATAGCAAAGCATTTTCAGGTTTCCATTTCCCCAGTTCAAAATGTAATTAAGAAATGACAGTTAAAAGGAACAGCTGAAGTCAAGAGAAGGTCTGGAAGACCAAGAAAAATTTTCAGAGAAAGCTGCTTGTAGGATTGCTTAAAAGGCAAACCAGAACCCCTGATTGACTGCAAAAGACCTTCAGGAAGATTTAACAGACTATAGAGTTGCAGAAGAACATCTAAACAAGTCTGATGTATTTTGGAAACAAGTCCTATGGCTAAGCTATGATTGGAGAAAAAAGGGCACAGAATTTAATGGAAAGAACAACTCTCCAACCATTAGAGATTATTGTGGATCAATCATGCTTTGGGGTTGTGTTGCAGCTAATGGCACAGGGAACACTTCACAGATAGAGGGAAGAATGGATTAAATGAAATTCCAGCAATTTCTTGAAGCAAACATAACCCCAACTGTAAAAAAAGCTGAAGATGAAAAGGGGATGGCTTCTAAACACGCCTCAAAATCCACAATAGACTACCTCAAAAGGCGAAAGCTGAAGGTTTTAGCATGGCCCTCACAGTCCCCTGATCTGAAAATCTGTGGATAGACCTCAAATGAGCAGTGCATGCAAGACGGCCCAGGAATCTCACAGAACTGAAAGACTTTTGAAACGAAGAATGGATGAAAATCCCTCAAAGAAGAATTGAAAGACTCTTGGCTGGCTACAAAAATCATCAAGCTGTGATACTTGCTAAGAGGGGTGCTACTAGGTAATAACCATGCAAGGTGTCGAAAGTTTTGCTTCAGGTCCTTTACCTTTTTTGTTTTTTTGGGAATGTAAAAGATGAAAATAAAAAAAGATTTTTTTTCTTAAAATACAAAGAGAATGTATCATCTTTAACTTTAGGCCTTTTGGAGATCATTTCATCTTCAACTTCCTTAACTGTTCAAAGTAACAGTAATTTTGACATGGTTGCCCAAACATTTGCATGCCACTGTAATACAAGTCGCAAGATTTAAAAATTGCAGAGCAGGCATTGCTGGATTTCACACTTGTGTATTTTTAAAGGCTTAGGGGCGGATTAATCACTGGGTTTACGCCACTTTTATGGCTAAAAAAAGTCTCTTTCAATATTGGTGAGAAAAGTGGATGTGGCTTAGCATAAGGGTCTGTGGCCCCCCATGTCCCGCTAGATTCACTATATTCACCAGGAACTGATGTAAATTATATATAATAACTGCAACAAGAAAAACCTATTAAGATTTAATATACAATAGTACCATGCTTAAGAGCGGTTACAAAAAAATAACAATGACATAAACATTTAACCCCTTCAACCCCGGGCCTGTTTTCACCTTCCTGCCAAGGCCATTTTTTGCAAATCTGACGTGTCACTTTATGTGGTAATAACTTTTACTTATCCAAGCCATTCTGAGATTGTTTTCTCGTCACATATTGTGCTTCACGACAGTAGTAAATTTGTGGCAAAATATTTCATTTTTATTTATAAAAAAAAAATCCAAATTTACCAAAAATTTGCAAATTCCCAAATTTCAATTTCTCTACTTTCAAAATACATAGTAATACCTCCAAAAATAGTTATTATTTTACATTCCCCATATGTCTGCTTTATGTTGGCATTATTTTATAAATGTCATTTTACTACAGACAAATAAAAACAGCCAAACTAGAGACCGAGAGATTAATCGCCAAAGAGAGTAAAACTAACCCTAAAATGTTCTTTAATTATATAAATGGTAAAAAGCATAAACCTGAAGGTGTCGGCCCCTTACAGAGTAATTAGGGGGGAGTTGCAGAGAGCGATGAAGAGAAAGCAAAGCTACTAAATATCTTTTTCTCCACTGTATTCACTGAGGAAAATAAACTGTCAGATGAAAGGCAGAATATAAAAGTAAATTCCCCTTTAAAAGTGTTCTGTCTGACCCAGGAAGAAGTAGAGCTGCGTCTTAAAAAGATTAAAATAGACAAATCGCCAGGACCGGATGGCATACACCTCCGTATCCTAAGAGAATTAAGTAATGTCATAGCCAGACCCTTATTTCTGATATTTAAGGACTCTATACTGACAGGGAGTGTTCCACAGGATTGGCACATAGCAAATGTGGTGCCAATATTCAAAAAGGGTCCAAAAACAGAGCCTGTAAACTATAGGCCGGTAAGTTTAACATCTGTCGTGGGTAAACTGTTTGAAGGTTTTCTAGGAGATGCTATCTTAGAGTACCTCAATGAAAATAAGCAAATAACTCCATATCAGCATGGCTTCATGAGGGATCGGTCATGTCAAACCAATTTAATCAGTTTCTATGAGGAGGTAAGTTCTAGACTGGACCGCGGCGAATCAATGGATGTTGTATATCTGGACTTCTCCAAAGAATTTGACACGGTACCACATAAAAGGTTAGTATATAAAATGAGAATGCTTGGCCTGGGAGAAAATGTCTGTATGTGGGTAAGTAACTGGCTCAGTGATAGAAAACAGAGGGTGGTTATTAATGGTACATACTCAGATTGGGTCACTGTCACTAGTGGGATACCACAGGGGTCAGTATTGGGCCCTATTCTCTTAATGATCTTGTAGAAGGCTTGCACAGTAAAATATCAATTTTTGCAGATGACACTAAACTGTGTAAAGTAATTAACACAGAAGAGGACAGTACACTGCTACAGATGGATCTGGATAGACTGGAGGCTTGGGCAGAGAAGTGGCAGATGAGGTTTAACACTGACAAATGTAAGGTTATGCATATGGGAAGGAATAATGCAAGTCACCAGTACATACTGAATGGTAAAACATTGGGTAACTCTGACATGGAAAAGGACCTAGGAATTTTAGTGAACAGCAAACTAAGCTGTAGCAACCAGTGTCAGACAGCTGCTGCCAAGGCCAATAAGATAATGGGTTGCATCAAAAGGGGCATAGATGCCCGTGATGAGAACATAGTCCTGCCACTTTACAAATCACTAGTCAGACCACACATGGAGTACTGTGTACAGTTCTGGGCTCCTGTGAACAAGGCAGACATAGCAGAGCTGGAGAGGGTTCAGAGGAGGGCAACTAAAGTAATAAGTGGAATGGGTGGACTACAGTACCCAGAAAGATTATCAAAATTAGGGTTATTTACTTTAGAAAAAAGACGACTGAGGGGAGATTTAATAACTATGTATAAATATATCAGGGGTCAGTACAGAGATCTCTCCCATCATCTATTTATCCCCAGGACTGTTACTGTGACGAGGGGACATCCTCTGCGTCTGGAGGAAAGAAGGTTTGTATACAAACATAGAAGAGGATTCTTTATGGTAAGAGCAGTGAGACTATGGAACTCTCTGCCTGAGGAGGTGGTGATGGTAAGTTTACTAAAAGAGTTCAAGAGGGTCCTGGATGTATTTCTGGAGTGTAATAATATTACAGGTTATAGTTACTAGAGATGGGTCGTTGATACAGGGAGTTATTCTGATTGCCTGATTGGAGTCGGGAAGGAATTTTTTACTTAAAGTGGGGAAAATTGGCTTCTACCTCACAGGGGTTTTTTTGCGTTCCTCTGCATCAACTTGTAGGAAAACAGGCCGAACTGGATGGACAGATATCTTTTTTCGGCCTTATAAACTATGTTACTATGTTACTATTTTAGGACGTTAGAAGGCTTCGAAGTTTACAAGCCATTTTTCAAATTTTCAACAAAATTTCCAAAACCATTTTTTTTAAGCACCAATTCAGATATAAAGTGATTTTGAGGGGCTTACGTAATGGAAACCACCCATAAATGACCCCATTTTAGAAACTACACCCCTCAAATTATAAAAAACTGATGTTACAAACTTTGTTAACCCTAGGGGTGTTCCACAAGAATTAAAGGAAAATGGAGGTAAAATTTCAGTTTTTTGGTAGATTATTCATATTAATAATTTTTTTATTGCAACACAGCAAGGGTTAACGGCAAACTAAACCTTAATATACATTGCTCTGATTCTGCAGTTTACGGAAATACCCCATATGTGGTGGTAAATGTCTCTATGGGTTTGTGGCAGTGGTCAGAAGGAAAGGAGCGCCATACAAATTTTGGAGGCAGATTTTGCTAGAATGGTTTTTAGGCACCATTTTGTAATTGAGAGACCCTGACGTACCCCTACAGTGGAAACCCTCAAAAAGTGACCCCATTTTGGAAACTACACCCTTCAAAGAATATATTAAGGGGGGTACTGGCCACTTTGACCCCCTAAGCGTTTTACGGAATTTGGAAACACTTGGCTGTGAAAATGAAAAGTTTCATTTCTTCCAATAAAATGTCGCTTTAGCCCCAAATTTTTCATTTTCAAAAGGGATAATGGCAGAAAAGCACCCCATAATTTGTTCCCCATTTTCTCCTGAATACGGCAACACCCCATATGTGGTGGTATACTGCTGTGGCAGGACTCAGAACAGAAGGAGCGCCATATGGATTTTGCAGCACAGATTTTGATGGATTGGTTTGCGGGAGCCCTTGATTTTTATTTTTTTGAGTTATTGTCTTATGCGGGGGCTCATTTTTTGTGGGATGAGGTGACGTTTTCATTGGTACCATTTTGGGGTACATAAGACTTTGTAATCGCTTGGTATTACACTTTTTGTGAGTCAAGGTGAAAAAAAATAACTGTTTTGGCATAGTATTATTATTTTTTTTACAGCATTCACCTGAGGGGGCAAATCGTGTGATATTTTTATAGAGCAGGTTGTTACAGACGTGGCGATACCCAATATGTCTACCATTTTTATTTTTGTTAAATTTTACACATTAGATTTATTTTTGAACAGAATAAAATCTATTTTTTGTGTTGCCATTTTCTGAGAGCCATATTTTTTTTATTTTTCTGGCGATTGTCTCAGGTAGGGTCTCATTTTTTGCGGGACAAGATGATGGTTTGATTGGTACCATTTTGGGTTAAATATGCCTTTTTGATCGCCTGCTATTACACTTTTTGTGAGGCAAGATGGAAAAAATGGCTGTTTTGGCATAGTTTTTTAAAAAAAATTTTTTACAGCATTCACCTGGGGGGGCCATCTCATGTAATATTTTTATAGAGCAGGTTGTTAAGGATGCGGCGATACCCAATATGTCTAACATTTTTATTTTTGGAAAGAATTACACATTAGATGCATTTTTGAACAAAATAAAATATTTTTTTGTGTTGCCATTTTCTGAGAGCCATTTTTTTCCTTTAGGCTATTGTCTTAGGTAGGGTCTCATTTTTTGCGGGACAAGATGAAGGTTTGATTGGTACTATTTTGGGGTAAATATGCCTTTTTGATCGCCTGCTATTACACTTTTTATGAGGGTAGGTGACCAATAAATGGCTGTTTTGACATAGTGTTTTTACATTTTTTTTTTACAGCATTCACCTGAGGGGGGATATGATATGATATTTTTATAGAGCAGGTTGTTACGGACGTGGCGATACCCAATATGTCTAACATTGTCTTTTATTTTTGTTAAGTTTTACACAGTAAATGAATTTTTGAACAGAATTAAATCTTGTTTTTGTGTTGCTATTTTGTGAGAGCCATATTTTTTTAATTTTTTGGGCGATTGTCTCAGGTAGGGTCTAAATTTCTGCGGGACTTGGTACCATTTTGGGGTAAATATGCCTTTTTGATCGCGTGGTATTACACTTTTTGTGAGGGAAGGTGACCAAAAAATGGCTGTTTTGGCACTGTTTTTTTTCTTACTGCGTTCACCTGGCGGGATGGATGATGTGATATTTTTATAGAGCCGGTCGATACAGACGCAGCGATACCTAATGCCTAATATGTCTATTTTTCTTTTTTTTACCTATTTTTTACAATTTTTTTTAACTTTATTTTGGGAAAAGTGCGTTTTTTTTTTTTACTTGATACTTTTAATTTTTTGTAAAACTTAATTTTTTTTTCACTTTTTTTCCACCTTTTTTCACTTTTAGGGGTCTGATCCCCTTTACAATGCATTACAATACTTCTGTATTGTAATGCATTGGCTGTAAGTGTATTACCAGTGTAATACACTTACAGCCTGCTTCTTGTGAGATCCAGGGGGCTGGATCTCACAGGCTCGCGGGGATGGCAGCCACGATGCCTAAGGAAGGCATCGAGCTGCCATCCAAGCCATCGGGTCCCCATCACAGCAGCGCGGGGACCTGATGGACTCTCCTTCCTGCCGCCCGCATCGCATGTGCTACGGTCAGTGCTGACCGCGGCACATCAGGGTTAATACGACCGCAGCTGTGTTTTCACTGGGAACAGCCGGCCCCTTGCAGCTGATCGGGAGGGCGCAGCTCCTGCACCCGTCCGATTAGCGTGGGCGGCATGTCCCTTCCCGCAGCGCCGTACATGTCGGGAAGGGGTTAAAGGAATGAAAAGGGATCAAATACAAGAATAACAGACCCCTGACTTATTGGAAAGATCCACGGAGGAGAGTTTGAACTAGAGATGAGCGAGCATGCTCGGCCGAGCATGCTCGGGTGCAATTTTCGCATATTTGCGTACGCATTTTTAAATCGGTACGCTAATGCATACGCATATTTTAATCTGTACACTAATGCGTACGCATTTTGAAAAATTTGTACGTTATGCGAACGCATTTGTGTACAGATTAAAATATGCTTATGCATTAGTGTACCGATTTTAAAATGCGTACGCAAATATGCGAAAATTGCACCCGAGCATGCTCGCTCATCTCTAGTTTGGACATATCTGCACAACTGGGTTGCATCTTAAAGAAGAACTCCCGCAAAAATTTTTATTCTCTGACCTGTTAGAAAGGTGCATGATATAATCTGTAGTGAATGCAATCTTCTCAACAGAGACTGTATTTATGAGTTATCCCCTCTCTTCTAATTGTAGCTGGGTCATGTGACCAACTCCCTGACCTCCAACTGACCCAGGACAGGAAGCCAGTTACTGCTCTATTTATTCCTATGAGACTGAAAGTGAGGCTCCCATAGGAATGCATAGAGAATTAGACTTCCTGTCCACACATAAGTGAGTTGGTGGGTCTGATTCCTAGTCACATGACACAGATGAGAACCATCAGGGAGTTATAACTCAAAAATACAGACACTGGTAAGAAAATGAAATGCACTACAGATTACTGTACTGAATGCAGATTACTGTATTCATGTACATTTCTAGCAGAACATGGAATAAAAATTTTTGCTGGAGTTCTTCTTTAAGTGGCTGACAAAGTGTGGGTTTTCACAATATGAGGTCTCCCCTCAATTGTTTTAGCCATCCCCTCTTAACCCCAGTCTTATATAACAGTTGGCTAGCTAATTGCACACAAAAAATTCAGATTTATGCCAAGACCCCTCATATGGAGATATGACCATCAAGTTTTCCGATATATCCGATTCCTTACCAACTTAAGCATATCAATCACTAATATGAAATGTTAATCAGTTCAACCGATATGTAATTCGATGAGCTTCCTAAAGCCAAAAATACTGTTGTTTGAGGCAAAATAAGTGTCTGAGTTCCCCGATCATAAATACATAAGTGGATTATTATAAAACATGGATTATGACAGGGCTGGCTTTGAAGAATTATATTTTCCTTTGTCTTTATAGATAACTCTAGTCCTTTTCAGAAGCATGGGTTGGTCTACAGACACCGTAATCCATCTCAGAGTTCATTTGGTCTTTTTTAGGTCTTTTGACAGTGCAAAGGAATTACTTGTCCTCTCTGTAATACAACATGATGTACATAATCAGCCTCCGTCTGTCCAGGAATGTTTTGTGATAAAACCATAACTCATAATAAAGCCTAAATTCATACTATAATTATTCGGAATGTCTCAAATTCTTAGTGTGATTCCATGCTGGCCATAGATTATAATGGATATCAATGGCAATGCAGACACCATTATAAAATATATCAATAAGTATATTCAACGTACATCCTGTGGGGATCTTTTGACTCAAAGGGAGGTTAAAAGAGTTGTTTCATCTCGCACTTGCTAAGACAAGATGGGACAAAACCCTGTCCACCAGATGGCCTGGAAACAGCAGAGTGGGCCGGAGCTCCATTGTTTCAGTAGTTCCCATTGCAGTGCATAGGGGCTAAGCAAACAGTGAATTTATAAATTATATTATTCTTATTATGAAATTTGAATTATTATTATAATAGTATTGTATCATATTATAGTATTATTATGGATTATGAATTATATTATTATGAATTCTAAATGATGAAAACAGCATAGCTTGTTGTGCTCTGGTGTTTGCCTAGCTCCTATGCACTGCCATGGGAGCCATGGAAAGAGTGGAGTACTGTCCCACTCTGCCGTTTGAGAATGATAAAACCGACAGTTGTTAACATATTCATACATTTCCAGACAGAACAACACAATGTATAGTTCTACAAAAATGTGCCCCTGAAATTTTTATTTTAATTTTTAGTAAAATAGAAAAGTCAGAATAACTGCCTATTGAAAAGTCTTCATTCATTCCAGTGCCAGTTACAAGGATCTAAGCCACAATACAAACTGTGGCTGGTGGGTAGTGTACCAGAGAGCAGCCCATTCCTGAAACTTCACTGCCAAACTGGCCAGCAGTGATTGGCTCCACTTACAGTAAACCACAATTAATTCACATCACTGTGATTACTACACAGAAGAGGAGCTTGTATGCTGCTGCAATATCAGGGAGCTAGGCAGAGGCATGCCATTATACTCACTGGCCTCATTGCATAGTCTTTAAAGGGATTCTGTCAGCAGGATATGTGGTATAGAGATAATGACATCTCTGTATCGGCCTTAGTGCTGTCATTCCAAATATGTTACTCTTACTGTTATGAGAGCTGTATTTTGCTTAAAAAAGCGTTTTTATTCATATTATAATTACTTACATAAGGAGCCCAAGGGGATGTCCTGTGGGCCGTTGGAGCCCAGCCACGCCGCATATTTTCGAGCCCAGCACCGCCCTCCCGCTAATTATTCAAGCCCCTTCATCGCTGTGTTCTCCTCCTGCTGCGGCACAGACTCTGGTATGTATGGCGCATGCGCAAGATGCGCTGCAGCTGGAGGAGAACACAGCGATGAAGGGGCGTGAATAATTAGCGGGAGGGCAGTGCTGGGCTCGAAAATATGCGGAGTGGCCGGGCTCCAACGGTCCACAGGACATCCCATTGGGCTCCTTATGTAAGTAATTATAATATGAATAAAAACGCTTTTTTAAGCAAAATACAGCTCTCATAACAGTAAGAGTAACATATTTGTAATGACAGCAGTAAGGCCGATACAGAGATGTCATTATCGCTATACCCCATATCCTGCTGACAGAATCCCTTTAACTATCCCAATCTACCATGTTCTTTTTATAATACTGTTGGGATATGTGTCAGGGGGTCGCCTTAGGCACAGAGAAAAATAATTTAGTTCTGATAGGACAATGAGTTAATGTGGTGGTGGGAAGGAGATCTATGGTGCTGGGAGGAATAGGGAAAGTGAGGATGCAGTGCCAGAGTCAATGAGAAAACTTTGCCTTTGCATAGGGTTGGATATGCTGCTGATGGTGCTGAGGCCATGATAGCTGAACCCTGGGTGATGCTGGAAACGCAGACCCTCACATTTAAGGCTCCATAGCAGGTAAATATGGCATCAGAGGATGGTCAGGGACAGTCCATAGACTGGGGAAGAAATTGGGTGCATGCCCTATAGGCATGGAGAGCAGGCCGGGCTGAGTGTTGCAGATGGTAGTGGATCCAAACTGCTGGGCCAGGGTCAATCACAGAAGGGTTGTTGGAGCAGCACTGTGTCCTCCCAGGAGAGCGGGACAGTGGTGGGCATAGGCCGCCGTTGTAACAAATTGAACCTATCACCAGGAAATTCACTGTTAAACCAAGCACAATGCTCTGCAGGGCTTGGTAAATTTACCTTTTACAGTAAGTATAGCCCTTGGCTATCTCTGGCACTCCCGTAGAAATGAATGGAGTGGCGGTACACATTTCCAACCAGCTGCTCAGTCCATTTCAGGGGCTCCACAGGGCATGAGGCCCCCGTTCTTGTGATTGGTGGGCGTCCAAGCAGTAGGACCCCCACCAATCTGATAGTTATCCCTTATCCTGTCTCGGTTGACATTTTGGATATGAAAGAAATTGCTGAATACATAAAGTCCTTGCCTTCTGTGTATCAGTTGCGAAAAACATTTAGCTCTTGTAAATGTTGAGCTACAGTAAGTTAACATCTTCAATGTGAAAAATGTGACCTTAAGCAACATCATTACCCTTTCACTGCAGCCACTACTTAGTGATCCAGGCTGATGACTGTGATAGGATTTATATTCTTCAAAAATACATACATTTATTACTGCCTGACTTTGTGATGTTAAACATGAAGAGAAAGCAGTTACAGTTTAATTGTCATTATAAAGGAAACATTATATTTAACAGATGAAATTGCTGGCTTAAAAAAAGAAGCGTTTAAGGCTATTATCTTATCTCCCGACAGACAAGCGATGCATCTCTCATGCAGATTATGACCCATGCTTCAGCTACCCCATTACATTTTTAGTGGTCTCTATGCTGATCAAAGAAATTAAAAATGCTATGTTCCAATATGGTGATAATGGTGAGATAACACGCCACTGGAGACCTAACTGTACGCTGAAGATTTATGACCTAAAGTTGTCAGGAAGCATACAGCATATCAACTATGTATTCAGAACATTTAATAAAAAAACTACTAGAGAGGAGTCTTTGATCCAGGGAATTATTCTGATTGCCTGATTGGAGTCGGAAAGGAATTTTTTCCCCCCTAAAGTGAGGAACATTGGCTTCTACCTCACATGTTTTGTTTTTTTTGTTTTTTTTTTTGCCTTCCTCCGGATCAACTTGCAGGATAACAGGCTGGACTGGATGGACAGATGTCTTTTTTTTCAGCCTTATAAACTGTGTATGTTACTATGTAAAAAACTAAGCTTTGTCCTCAACCTGCTTGTTCCCTCCTTACACTCAGGAAATTAAAGGGGTTGTCCGAGTTATTTTTTTGTTCTTTATATGTTACTAACTTGTCAGGTATAACAACTTTCCCATATACTTTGTGTTTCTAAAGCTGCTGGTTTCTCAGAGTTGACTGAGGGTCACATGACCTGTGATGTCACCTTATCTCTCTGCTCTGTGATGTTTCGTTCACAAGCCTCAGAGTTCAGATAACAGTCTGTACACCAGACGTCACTGGCCACGCCCCCTTTCTTTGCCGGCTGCTATCTGCTCTCCCTGGATTCCTTCAGATAAAACATTAACCCCTTCAGCCAGAACACACTGAGGGCTCAAGGCTTTACAACAAATAGTAGCTGCAGCAGTGAGACAGGGTTGCCAACTTTTCTTTCAAATTTTTCTGGACAACTGAACCAAAATTTACGGACAGCCCAAATTTTTTACGGACATAATAAACCACACCCCTTTTTAGAGGACACACCCCTTTTTAGAGGACACACCCCCTTTACGCCCTCAAAATGCCCTTGAATTAAAAACACTGCAGAATAAAAAAGGATTGTTCAGTAATTAAAAATAAAATATGGCATATGAAAAAAAATCCACAATTCTCATCTGTTCCATCCCCGCTTCTAGTCTGAGTGCTTTGGTAATATGGCTGCAGTGATGATGCCTGTGACACGCTGGACTTTCTGGCATCATTTCTGCTGCCATGTCAACAAAGACTAACAGGGATCTAACGGGCAAGACGGGCACTGATGTGCAGGTGTATGGCATGTGTCCACTGCAGCCAGTCCTCAGCATTAGACCACTGACTGGTGATTGGCTGCAGCAGTAACATACCATATGCCCACTGCAGTTAGTTAACAGCTGCTGAAAATGGTGTTGAAGAAATAGATTACATATATTTGGATGGACATTACATTCACCAATACCAAACATACAAGATGACACATCACCACATACCTCTTAAATCCGGTGACGTCTCCCTGATGTAGAAGTTCTCTTTTCTCATCTTCTCTGTTTTGCCCAGACCGCCATGATGAGTTCTTTCAGCCACTTCTCCCTGAAGAGTATGCCACAAACACACCTTAGATTACCAACTTTTCTATCCTCCTTCTCCTCAGTGGTGCCCCGACATTGTTATCCTGCTTCTACCCCCAATACTGTGCCCGCTGTGCTCCCCAATGTCCCCAGATATTATACTGTAGAAATAACAGTGCCATATAGGTAGGACCCCATATAGTTACAGTGCTCCCCAAAGTCCCACTAATACTAATAATTCTCTCCCAGAGTGCCCCAATAGTGATAATGCTTCACGAGTAGCCCTTTTAGCAGACGTGCCCTCCATATTGTACCAAATAATGATAACACCCCCAATAGTACCCCTGGTAGTAGTAATAATTCCCCATAATAGAAATAATTTTCTCATAGTGCCTGAGCAGTAGTGCTCCCAGAAATAAGGCCACGCTATCATGCTCCCAGTAATTATAATACCCCTTATAGTGCCCCCATAGCTTAAACAGTCCCCTATAGTGCCCCTAGTAATTTAGATGGCCCCCTGTAGTGCCCCCACTAGTTTAGATGACCCCCTGTAGTGCCCCCACTAGTTTCGATAGCCCCCAGTAGTTCAGATAGCCCCCAGTAATGCCCCCAGTAGTTCAGATAGCCCCCAGTAATGCCCCCAGTAGTCAGTAGCCCCCAGTAGTTGATAGCCCCCAGTAATGCCCCAGTAGTTCAGATAGCCCCCAGTAATGCCCCCAGTAGTTCAGATAGCCCCCAGTAGTTGATAGCCCCAGTAATGCCCCCAGTAGTTCAGATAGCCCCCAGTAGTTATAGCCCCCAGTAGTTCAGATAGCCCCCAGTAGTTGATAGCCCCCAGTAATGCCCCCAGTAGTTCAGATAGCCCCTAGCCCCCAGTAATGCCCCCCAGTAGTTCAGATAGCCCCAGTAGTTAGCCCCCAGTAGTTAGGCCCCAGTAATGCCCCCCAGTAGTTCAGATAGCCCCCAGGTAATGCCCCCCAGTAGTTCAGATAGCCCCCAGTAATGCCCCCCAGTAGTTCAGATAGCCCCCAGTAATGGCCCCCAGTAGTTCAGGATAGCCCCCAGTAATGCCCCCAGTAGTTCAGATTAGCCCCCAGTAATGCCCCCCAGTAGTTCAGATAGCCCCCAGTAATGCCCCCCAGTAGTTCAGATAGCCCCCCAGTAATGCCCCCCCAGTAGTTCAGATAGCCCCCAGTAATGCCCCCCAGTAGTTCAGATAGCCCCCAGTAATGCCCCCAGTAGTTCAGATAGCCCCAGTAGTTCAGATAGCCCCCAGTAATGCCCCCCAGTAATGCCCCCCAGTAGTTCAGATAGCCCCCCAGTAATGCCCCCAGTAGTTCAGATAGCCCCCAGTAGTTGATAGCCCCAGTAATGCCCCCCAGTAGTTCAGATAGCCCCCAGTAATGCCCCCAGTAGTTCAGATAGCCCCCCAGTAATGCCCCCCAGTAGTTCAGATAGCCCCCAGTAGTTTGATAGCCCCCAGTAATGCCCCCCAGTAGTTCAGATAGCCCCCAGTAGTTGATAGCCCCCAGTAATGGCCCCCAGTAGTTGATAGCCCCAGTAATGCCCCCCAGTAGTTCAGATAGCCCCCCAGTAATGCCCCCAGTAGTTCAGATAGCCCCCAGTAGTAGCCCCCATAGCCCCCAGTATAATGCCCCCCAGTAGTTCAGATAGCCCCCAGTAATGCCCCCCAGTAGTTCAGATAGCCCCCAGTAGTTCAGATAGCCCCCAGTAATGCCCCCCAGTAGTTCAGATAGCCCCAGTTAATGCCCCCCAGTAGTTCAGATAGCCCCCAGTAATGCCCCCCAGTAGTAGTTCAGATAGCCCCAGTAACCCCCAGTAGTTGATAGCCCCCCAGTAATGCCCCCCAGTAGTTCAGATAGCCCCCAGTAATGCCCCCCAGTAGTCAGATAGCCCCCATAATGCCCCCCAGTATTCAGATAGCCCCCAGTAATGCCCCCCAGTAGTTCAGATAGCCCCCAGTAATGCCCCCCAGTAGTTCAGATAGCCCCAGTAATGCCCCCCAGTAGTTCAGATTAGCCCCCAGTAATGCCTCCCAGTAGTTCAGATAGCCCCAGTAGTTTAGATAGGCCCCATATAGAGCCCCTTTGATCTGTTAGCTTATCAGTGGCTCCTTAGTCTCCCCCTCCCCCCACTTGGCCTTGTGTTGTCTGAGGCTGCTGCTTTCATCCATCTCATCCATCCATCCCCGGGATCTCCCCCCTTAGCTTGCCTTGACTTGCCTGCACCTGCGCAGTGCGCTCGCTCTGCATCTGCCTCTTCACCGGTCCGCACGCACCGCCCGGCATCAGCAGTGGAGCTGACAGCCGCCCGGCCCCTTTCTCCACCTCCAGGTAATTACTCAATCCTTGCGCGCTTCCGGCGCAACGGCCCGCCTGCTCTCTGCTTGGAACTGCAATGCCCGAAGTCTGTATGCGTAATTTGCGTACGCAGTACAGACTTCGGGTTTTCAGCACTAAAATTCACGGACGCTGTTTTTTTCTGCCGGACGCTACGGACGGCAGAGAAAAACAACGATTTTTTGCGGACTGTCCGTAAATTTACGGACGGTTGGCAACCCTGCAGTGAGAGGAGACAAATGCTGGGCAAGGAGCTATAGAGGAATTGTATTGTACAAGAACAGGTAGGGAGAATTTCCTGTGTGTATCAGCATTGTCATTGTACAGCTGGGACTTGTAGTCCTACACATACAACATGCTGCTGAGTATTCCAGCAGGCAGACATGTCACACAGCACTTGTATTCATTCCCTTTGCGGAGAAGGGGGAGGGGCTGAGATTGTTGTTATTGCATGTAAACAAAGACCAGAAGAGAACCAGGGAAATTAGGAAATATGGATTTTTTTTTTGCCTAAAACTTGCTTAACTTAGTTATATATTGCTGCCCATCAGATTTACAGTGCTATATTTTTTTTTCATAACTCGGACAACTCCTTTAACGCTCAAGCCACTTGCTGGTCGAGGTGGTCACCACTGCAGCCAGTAGAAAGTGGAACTAAGCAGATTATAACTGTAGATCATTAATTACAAAACATTGCCTGCATCAAACCAGAACGGCACCGCCCAAATGACCGCTGTTGAGTAATAGACATGTAGTCCTTGCAGTATAACATACTTTTCTATACAGCGTGAACTTAGACTAACCATCCTGATAATGGATGATAAATTTGGTACACCTTTAGACTACCTAGTCTAAGTTTGTACCACCTATCAGTACGCTTAACTTATCTCAAAATTTTTTGCACAATTGTGCTGTAGAGTGTCCACTCCCCTGTCTCACTAAGCCACACCTTTTCCCAGGAAACCACAGCCAGTTGTCAAGCAGGACGCGAAAAGTGCCAAACAGACTGAATAGATGCCTGTGTGCCAGAATTCTGGCTTAAAGGACATCTGTAAACAGATTTGTACCTATGACACTGGCTGACCTGTTACATGTGCACTTGGCAGTTGAAGACATCTGTCTTGGTCCCATGTTCATATGTGCCTGCATCGCTTAGAAAAATGATGTCTTAATATATGTAAGTTAGCCTCTAGGAGCTCATTTGCTCTCTCAACACATATATCGCCGTTTTCCAGCAGAATAAAAGTGCTTTTCCTGGACATGGAATAAAGGCATAAAGTGCACACAGGTATATCTGGGATGTGTCTGCAATCTGTGGGGCAGTGCTCTTAGTTATATTGGTGAAAATGAGGTGACAGACTCCCTTTAAGAGTTGGAGTTTTTAAAAAAAAACAAAAGCACCAGACTGTGAGAAACAAGATTCTCTGGTCTGGTGAAACCAAGATTGAACTTTCAGGTTTCTATTATAAGCGTCATGTCTGGAGAAAACCAGGCACAGCTCATCACCTGTCCAATACCGTTCCTACACTGAAGCATGGTGGTGGCAGCATCATGCTGTGGGGGTGTTTTTCAGCACCTGGGACAGGGAGAGTGGTCAATGTTGAGAGAATGCTGAATGGAAAGAAGTACATAGATATTTTTAATGAAAACCTGATCCATAGTGCTCTGGACCTCAGACTGGGCTGAAGATTCACCTTCCAACAAGAGAATGACCCTAAGCACCAAGACAACAATGAAGTGGGTTAGGGACCACTCTAATGTGAATGTCCTTGAGCAGCCCAGTCAGTGCCCTGACTTGAACTTAAACTTCTTTGGAGAGACCTGAAAATGTCTGTCTACCGATGGTCCGCATCCAACCTGACATAGCTTGAGAAGATCTGGGTGTGCAAACTTTGTGGCGTCATAGCCAAGAGGACTAGAGGCTGTAATTGCTGCCAAAGGAGCTTCAACTAAATACTGAGGGAAGGCTCTGAATATTTATGTGAATGCAAGCTTTTAGTTTCTACTTTTCAATAAATTAGCAAAGATTTTAAACATTCTGTTTTCACTTTACCATTATGGGTTACTGAGTGCAGAATGATGGGGAAAATTTTGATTTTTTTTTTTCCAAATGCACTGTACAGTATATTATACTGTATATTAAGTATATTATATAAAGAGTAATTTTGGAGACAGTATTTTAGGCTTGTTACGGTCTGTTTTCTTTTGGGAGGTCTTTTGGTCTGGGCAAAACTGTATACACTTTATAACAGTTTCAGACATTAATTAAGTTGGCTCATGATCAGCAATGGAGGTATTCAGAAGCTTTGTGTTAACTGCTGATTGGCACATTAGTAGGCATGAATTGCTAGCGCTGGCCCATAGAGATTTGGGGAAACCATTTCACATCTGTCTATGTAGTGAGTAAATAAGGGCATGCTTGTAAGTTGCTTTGAAAGACCATGATTGGGTGCTGGGGACAGAAATTATCTGGATGCTATGTGTCACCAGGATCTTTGATAACTATAGCATTTGGGCTCAACATGCAGTCTGCATTATCTTATAAAGGTGGAGGGCAGCCTAGCTGACCACTTCAGGCTATATCAGCATATCTGCCATTTTAGGAATTACAGATTAAATGTGCACCGATGAGAGCCGAACAACCTTGGGCGTCTGCTGTTTGGTGAATAATCAGCCGCCATTCATGTTCATTGGCTGCAAATTGGGGCCTTAAGGTGTTGAGCAGAAAATTTATTTTTGTGCAGTATATATTTCTGTCTGTAGTTTTTTTGGTCATGTCTCTTCAAGTAATAATAAAAAAAATTGCAGTTTTCACTTGTGCTGACATCTAGTGAATAAATAGGATACACTGCAAATTAAGAGAAAATAAGACAGATTTTTATAGCCCACAGAGAAATTCATTGGTATCACATCATTATCGCTAGAAAGAAGAGGATTAATGGTACCTGTAGTCATTGGGACTGGCCCCATGCAGCCAAGGCATGTCCATATTCAGCAGCTAATTTCTGTGTAATGTTATGGCAACATTTTGCAGTTATTGTCATGGGTGAGTGTGGATTGGTCACATATGGTCAGCTGCACCATGTGGCCGTGTCCTAATTGCAGAATGGTATGTTTGCTGAACTGCTGGCTGTAGACCTGAGATATACACGTAAAGTGATCTCTAATGAGCAACCACTTTGTGGTCCAACTGTACTGACCAATGCCACCACAAATGTGTGAAATAAAAAGATGGCCAGGCTAAGCAAATATATAATACATATGTGTAAATAGAATACATACTCCATCACTATAAAATGGCTTCAGTGAAAAAATAGACTTTTATTAGCTCAAATGGCTAAGTAAAAAGTTTTTTTTCACCAAAGGCATTTTGGAGACCTGGTTTTATTGATTTTGGGCATACTGTTAATGGCTTGTGTCCATTTCTACTGTCTACAACAGTTTGATTCTCTTCTTGTTTAGATAGACATCGATGGCATGGAAGGGATTGGCCCAAGTTTGGAGAACAGCCAAGGGCCTATGGTCTACTTAATCCACCACTACAGGGCTTGACTATAATGGGGTCTGTCTGGTTTCCAGTAGGGAGATAAATTAGTCTAGTGCTGAGGACTGTTTTGTCTCATATTTTTGGCAAAATCTGCAGCACAGGCCCTTGTAGATGTAGATGTGAATTCAGCCTTACACAAACACCCTATCAGCACACATTCTGCAGTCATGTTTGTGATTGAGGCCATCCATGCCAGTCCTCTATAGTTTAATATCCAGCATATCCTGCTGAGGGAGGAATTATGTTGCAGGCAAATACCTTTTGATTATCAATGCTCGTCCAATGAATACACACCATATAGCATACTAAAGACCCCTTTACACTGACCGAGAATCAGGCACATAATTGGCAACAAGTGTTTGTAGGAGCGCTTGTTAGCGATTATCTTCCGGTTTAAAGGTACCACCGTGTGGCTAATCATGGGGTAATAGCACCTTTCATGTGGTCACCTAAATCATCATTGTCTGGCAGTCTAAACAGCCTCTGCTGCTGGCAAACAATCATTCTGTATGGGATCAAGGGATGGCATTAGCGATCACTCCTCCCCATGCTGTGGTGGGGATCACCACATGTAAATTCAGCAGTTTCCATCACTGACGAACAGGCAATTGCTGGGAAGGAACGCTTCTTTCCAGACAATCGCCTGCTGCATTGTGCAGTGTAAAGGAGCCTTTACTTATTGCGCTCACCAGATGCCTTTCAGTATCGAAAAAGAGACATTTTGTGCTTTTCTTAAAGCCATTAACTTGATTGCTTCAACATATGTAAATACACATATGCCTGGAGCACAGATAAATAGCACAAATCAAGGTGTGTTGCTAGACTATAAGACTAGACCTCTCCCATGATAACCAACTAAACACTGGTTTGCAAAGTGTCTTGGGAAATTTGGTAATATAGTAACAGATGGGTCATAATTTATTCTTAATTTATTTTATTTTCCAATAAAAATATAGCATCTTAGGCAAATTAATCAGAGGTTATATCATATACATTGGGGAAAGTATAAACTCTGACCCAGAGCTTCCCTTTCACTGTGAACTGCTGGTATAAATTCAACACAATATTATTTGTAGTCCATGGTATTTGCTAGTATAATATGGATTATATATAACACACTATTGTTCTGGTATTTTTTGTATACAAGGCAGGACACCAACTTTTTCTTCCTCCTGGGCTAGGCATAGGCTCACTTCCCTGTGGGTTGATACAGAGGTCTAACCCCAGACTACTCCAGGTTATACAGATCTGGATCCAGTACTCTATTCTATGTGACACCACCGTTATCTGCTGCAACTCCTACCTATGCTAGGAATATTCCCAACCACTGTACCCCAACAGTAGAAGATACCACACCCAGGTATTTTGCACCCAGTAAATTGCAATACAAAATATAATGGCGTCCCATCAACAGGACAACACAGCAGCTATTAAACTAACTGTTTAATATGATTTAACAACAGTGCATACAAATTACAGACGGACAATACATAGGTAAAAGAAAAATTACGTCCCAAAAATAAAGCAGTGCAGGTATTCTTGCCAGTGCAGTTTGGCATTTGGTTCTTGAAGTCCTTTATCCAGGAAGCTGTGTCCTGATGTTATATCATGGCTCCACACACATACACTCCTCACACATAACTAGGTGGGTTGTTTAGAACTTGGTCTGGGCACACATTCCCCATATTTCCTTTGTCCAATCATATGATTAAGGCTTCATTCACACGACCGTATGTGTTTTGCAGTCCGCAAATTGCGGATCCACAAAAAAAACGGATGACATTCCATATGGCATCCATTTTTTTTGCGGATCCATTGTAACAATGCCTATCCTTGTCAGCAAAACGGACAAGAATAGGGCATGTTCTATCTTTTTTGCGGAACGGAAATACGGACATACCGAAACGGAATGCACACAGAGTACCTTCTGTTTTTTTTTGTGGACCCATTGAAATGAATGGTTCCGCATATGGTCTGCAAAAAAAACCAAACGGACACGGAAACAAAATATGGTCGTGTGAATGAAGCCTAACAGATAATATTATCTGATGTGTCCTGCCCTCCAGCAGATCCATTTAGTGATTGGAGCTTAGATGGTTTCAGGCTCTTCAAAAAAGGCAAGATGGAGACTAAAAATCCCATAATCCACTATTCACCTTTCCCAGCCTCAGAGAGGAATGTGAGGTCCTAAACCAGCTGGGGGTTCCTCAACTGGCCAACACACTAAGATTTAGCTGTTAACCATTTGAAACATTAGGTATGCAAATAGGAAAGTCAGAGTCAATTGCAAATGTCTTATGTTAGTCACACCTTCAATTACAAGTGTCATATATTTGTCACAATCAGCATTATATATTTCTATTAAATTATTGTAGAGTGCTATAGGTGCAATTTGGTCAACATACAGTAGGTCAAAAAATGTTATGGCCTGACTTACTCATCCTGTATTAGTGGTGTCTCCTGTACTTCCTACCAGACATTATCTTTTAGTCAATTAGAGTCAGAGTCCTGGATAAGCATTTTAGTCCTTTATAATAACAGGTTTTCTTTTACTGAACAACACTCTCAATATATGTTTCTACTTCCCTAGAGTCCAAGGTCATCCTGAAACAAAAAGTCTATAATCAGTACTCATGATTTATCTCTTGTTGGTACAATGGACTATTAGGAAGGCTCAATAAGCCTACCTTCTGGTCAAAGAGGCTGAGTTTTACAACCACCACATTGTCAAAGGAGAGTAATTGGAGATTACAAAGAGCAGTTCACACCAATACACACTGGGTGGATACTGATGTGTGGATGTCATCATATACTGTTTGTTAAAGGGATTGTCTCTTAAAGACAGTCCCTGTCCAGACCTCAAAGAGGGAGTCCCTAATTCAAAACTCTCCCTCTATGAGCCTCAAATAGAGTGCTGTCTTGTATGAGCAGCTTCTATTCTTGGGACTCCGGGAATTAATAAAATAAATTTTAGAAAATACTTGAATATTTTATTATAATACATTCCCAAATATATTTCATTATTTACAATGGCTTGTTTTGTCTGGGGAGCAATCCTCAGGAGAAATAAAATGGCTGCTGTCCTATTCGTATACACAAAACCTGTCCCAATCACACAGCAGGACAAGTTACTTCACAACACAGAGCTAAAGAGCTGCCTCATCCTTTCCTCTGCTCTGCTTGTCAGGGATTACAATCTTGAATTGCGAGTTCATGCGGAGACATGAAGTACAGACAGGAGGTGGGGATATGGCTAGTGAGTAGCAGTACTTGTATGCAGTCTCCATTACCACAGCCCCACATTATCACAATCTGTCCGTCCTCTCTGTACTCCAGCTGTCTCCTCGTGAACTCCATTCCTACAGAGATTCAGCTGAAGGCTTTATTAGATGTATTCAGGATCATAATGCCTGACAAGCAGAGCAAAGAGGAGGATGACGCAGCTCTTTACCTCAGTGTTGTGAAGTAACTTGTCCTCCTGTATGATTAGGACAGGTTTTGTGTGTACTAATAGGATGGCAGCCATTTTATTTCTCTTAATGATTTCTCCCTAGACAAAATAAACCATTATAAATAATGAAAGTTATTTGGGTATATATCTAATATATAAAGCTGAGTGTATGTGTGTGTGTGTATGTCCGCTAAAGGAATCCGCACCGCTGTAGCTACAATCACAAAATTTGGCACACAGGTACATTAGGTGTCAGGGAAGGTTTTAGAACAGTTTTCAGCTCTCCAGGACGTACCGTTCCTGAGATATTCCCAGAAAATGCATTAGCCAATAGTAGCCTGGTCACATGACCCTTATTAGCCAGTAGAAGCTCACAGGCACACAACAGGTTTCTATGACAACCTAGCCAGTTCACTGCTGTAGGTCTGCATTAAATAGGCAGAGCACTGTGGATGACAATGGTAAAGGAGTATTCCGGTTACCATAACTATAACTTATGTTTTAGACTAATTCATCATCAATCATTACCTCATATAATATACCTCAGTAGTAATAAAATATGTTTTCTTCCACTGCTACCCACCTTCCTCCTAAATTACTATGGCATCGACCTGTAATTCAGGCCACCGTCAAAAGAAGGACTTAAAAGCACCACCCCCAGATCCCACTAAGTCACGCCCCTGACTCAGTCAGGCCACGCCCCTTCCATACCGCATTTGACCGGGATTAAAAATATAGGTAAAAATCACCTTCTGTCAGCTGCAGGGGTGGGGGGAGGGTGACTTTCTCCCTGCAGCTCATTGCTCAGACTGCACAGTGCTGGTTCTGAGAGTGAGCTGTTCAAAAGGACATCCCTGTGTCCATCCAGGCCCTGCACATGACAGAGGACAGGGAGTCTGAAAGCCAGACTGTCCAGCCTAAAACCAGACCTCTGGCCACCCTAGGGGCAGGCTGATGTTAGCGTGGCCAGATGTCCGGCTTTAGGCTGGACAGTCCAGTTTTCTGGCTCCCTGTCCTCCGTCCAGCGCAGTGCCTGGACAGACACAGGGATGTCCACCCTTTCAGTAGCTCACACTCAGACAGCTTCTCCTCCATGTCTTCACAGAGCCAGGGGGGCGTGGTCTCATGTTTAGTGGTGTGTCTTCATGGGAACTGGGGGCACTGTTTCACTTTTGGGGGAATGGACGGTGAGGTCTGGCTTTCTGGGGTGAAGACAGTGGCCACTCTAGCTGCTGTGGAGGTCACAGTTAAAGGGGCGGGCAGCTATAGAGGTCACTGTTAAAGGGGCGGGCAGCTGTAGCGGTCACTGTTAAAGGGGCGGCCTGCTGTAAAGGTCACTGTTAAAGGGACGGGCTGCTGTAGAGGTCACTGTTAAAGGGGTGGGCTGCTGTAGAGGTCACTGTTAAAGGGGCAGGCTGCTGTAGAGGTCACTGTTAAAGGGGCTGGCCGCTGTAGAGGTCACTGTTAAAGGGGCTGGCCACTGTAGAGGTCACTGTTAAAGGGGCGGGCTGCTGTAGAGGTCACTGTTAAAGGGGCGGGCTGCTGTAGAGGTCACTCTCGACACACACACACAAACAGTAAATGAAATAAATTAAATATACCCGGGCGAAGCCGGGTCCTTCAGCTAGTTTATAATAAAGTAATATTTAAGTATTTTCCTTAATTTTATTTTCCTAATTCCTGGAGAACCCCTTAAAGCTGTCCTTGGATTACCAAGACCATTCATCTAAATGGCTAATACTGTAGAGACATGCCTGCTTGGCCACGCCTTTTCAAAGACCCGGGCCCGTCTGCTGAGAGGTTGTGTTTGAAAGAGGTTGTCTCTAATAAGACAACCTCTTTTATTGTAATTTCTCTTAATTCTAGCATTGTCTTTGGTGGAAGCAGGCATAGGCAAGTAATACAGCGCCATATAATGGCTACACCTAAATGTGCCTCCATATGTACCTCCACTTACTCCTGTATATCCTGCACTGGTAGTCTACCTGGAGTTCATCCTTCTGTGCACTAATGTCTTCTTGTAGCTTTGCATTGCCCCCAAGAAATACAGGGTTCTGTCAGTATTCATGGGTGAGGTAGCAGATGGAAGACATCTTCTCTGCTTGAGCAGAAGCCTCCATATATTATTACCATTTTAATGTATGCAGCACAATTTTATAATTAATAAACATGGGTGTTTACCGTTAATAATATAAGTATACAGGGAATTGTATGACAGTAGATCGTTCAGGATTAGAGATGAGCGAGCATACTCGTCCGAGCTTGGTGCTTGTTCGAGTATTAGGGTACTCGTAAGTGCTCGCTGCTCGGACGAGTATCTCGCCATGCTCGAGGAAATGGCAACTTCCGCATCGTGCTTTTTTGGCGCCTATAAACTCACAATCACAAGCCAGGAGACTCTGCGGTACACCCAGCATCACGTGGGGCCCTTACATGTCCATAGCAGGGGTTGGCTGGCCTGATCAGGTGACCCTGGAATATACTAGTGACTGGCCGCGGTGCTCGGCTCAGATGCTGTCTGGATGTCGTTAGGGATAGAGCTGCTGCGTTTCAGGGAGAGTGTTAGGGCCTGCATTTAGTTCTCTGTTAGGCAGGAATCACCCACAAAGAACCCAACAGCCCTTCTAAGGGCTACAAGACATTTTTTTTTTGTCTCCTGGCTTGGCTGGCTGGCACTAGTAGTGCAGCTATCGCCATATATAACCCCCTTTTTTTTAATCTTATATCTCAGTGATACAAATCCATTTCACACAGCAGTGTGGAACCATTCTGTCTGTCACAGTTCAGTACACTCACTCCAATCCGTATTTTCTGTCCAGGTGACACTTTCTGTACGTCACTTAATACAACCAAGTCTTTTGCTGTCACGTATATAGCTTGATCCCAAAAATCTCTGTGCGACACTTGTCTGGGTCGCAGTCAAAATAGCCACCGTCAGCAGGGTGTCAGTTAGCTCTACGATAGTTTCTGCACGTCATGTTCCCAAAAAAACAAAACTACAAAAAAAAATATATAAAAAAAAATAGTTTTTTTGTTGTTTTAGCTCAGTGATACAAATCCATTTCACATAGCTGCGTGGAACCATTCTGTCTGTCACAGTTCAGTACACTCACTCCAATACGTATTTTCTGTCCAGGTGACACTTTCTGTACGTCACTTAATACAACCAAGTCTTTTGCTGTCACATATATAGCTTGATCCCAAAAATCTCTGTGCGACATTTGTCTGGGTCGCAGTCAAAATAGCCACCGTCAGCAGGGTGTCAGTTAGCTCTACGATAGTTTCTGCACGTCATGTTCCCAAAAAAACAAAACTACAAAAAAAATATATAAAAAAAATAGTTTTTTTGTTGTTTTAGCTCAGTGATACAAATCCATTTCACATAGCTGCGTGGAACCATTCTGTGTGTCACAGTTCAGTACACTCACTCCAATCCGTATTTTCTGTCCAGGTGACACTTTCTGTACGTCACTTAATTCAACCAGACTGAACAAGTTTGTGGGTTTCAGTACAGCAGGCCCATTTATTTTTTATTTTTTATATAATACGCTTATATACAGAAAATGTTGAACCCCAGGACTAAGGGTTGACAACGTGGGCGTGGGCATTCAATTACTGCAGGGGGCAGAGGCCGTGGTCCTGGGCAGGGTGAGACAGTACCTGCTGATGAGGGAGCAGGGGAACGCCGCAGAGCTACACTCCCTAGCTTCATGTCTCAACTTATAGGGCCACGTGGTAGAGGACTGTTGAGACCACAACAGTGCGAACAGTTGATGTCGTGGATTGCGGACAATGCTTCAAGTAATTTGTCCACCAGTCAGTCTTCCACGCAGTCCACCCACGTTACCCAAGGGAGCACTCCTCTGGCTTCTCCACCTCAACCTCCTTCCCCCCAGTCTGCCCCCTCCCAGGAAAATTTGGAATGCGATCCGGCATACTCTCAGGAACTGTTTTTTGGACCCTTCCCAGAGTCACAAACCACTTCTCAGGTTGCTGCTGACCTCGTTCCTGATGCCCAAGTTTTCCAACTGTCGCAGTCTGTGGGTGATGATGATGATGATGATGATGACAGTGATGATGTTGAGTTAGTGGAAGAAGTTTGTAAAGAGGTGTCGGACGATGAGGAGACACGGTTGTCAGACAGTGGTGAAGTTGTTGTCAGGGCAGGAAGTCCGAGGGGGGAGCAGACTGAGGAATCGGAGGATGACGAGGTGACTGACCCAAGCTGGGTTGATAAGCCGAGTGAAGACAGTGCTTCTGAGGCGGAGGTGAGTGCTGCACCAGAACAGGTTGGAAGAGGCAGTGGTGTGGCCAGAGGGAGAAGCAGGGCCAGAGCTGGTGCATCAGCAGCAACTGTTTCACGTAGTGAAGCTCCTGTGGCGAGGCCTAGATGTTCGCAAGTCTGGAGGTTCTTTAAAGAAATTGAGGATGACCGAAGGACTGTGGTGTGCAACCTGTGCCACACCAGGATCAGCAGGGGTGCCACCACTACTAGCCTAACCACCACCAGCATGCGCAGGCATATGAGTGCTAAACACTCCACTCAGTGGAACCAAGGCCGTTCACCTCCTGCGGGTCACACCACTGCTCCTTCCCCTGTGTCACTCGCTGCCTCTGCTAGTCAACCCCCTGCCCAGGACCCCGGCACGAGCGCCTCCCGCCGGAAAACCACACCTTCGCCTCCATGATCCTCCACAGTGTCCACCAATGTGTCCCAGCGCAGCGTTCAGCTGTCTTTACAGCAGACGCTGGAGCGCAAGAGGAAATACAGTTCCACCCACCCACATGCCCAAGCCCTCAACGTCCACATCTACAAATTGCTGAGCCTGGAGATGCTGCCCTATAGGCTGGTAGAGACCGAGGCCTTTCGCAATCTCATGGCGGTGGCTGCCCCTCGGTATTTGGTCCCCAGCCGCCACTATTTTTCCCGATGTGCCGTCCCAGCCCTACACCAGCACGTGTCAGAGAACATCCTCCGTGCCCTGACCAACGCTGTTTCTGAGAAGGTCCACCTAACCACGGACACGTGGACAAGTGCTGCCGGGCAGGGACACTATATCTCACTGACGGCACATTGGGTTAACTTGGTGGAGGATGGGACCGAGACTGACCCTGGGGCCGCTCATGTACTGCCCACACCGAGGATTGCGGGGCCTACCTCAGTCATGGTCTCTCAGACGTACTATGCCTCCTCCTCCGACCCCTCCTCCTCCTCCGAATTACCATCCGTGGGCATGGCGCCTTCAGTCGGTAGCTCTAGGCGCAGCAGCAGTGCCGTGGGTAAGCGCCAGCAGGCGGTGCTCAAACTGCTGAGCTTAGGTGACAAAAGGCACACCGCCCAAGAGCTGTTACAAGGCATCACGGCGCAGACCGATATGTGGCTGGCACCGCTGAACCTCAAGCCAGGCATGGTTGTGTGTGACAACGGGCGTAACCTGGTGGCGGCTCTGCAACTCGGCAGACTGACACATGTGCCATGCCTGGCCCACGTGTTCAATCTAATAGTTCAGCGGTTCCTCAAGACATACCCCAATCTGTCTGATTTGCTCACCAAGGTGCGCCGCATCTGTGCGCATTTCCGCAAGTCGACCACAGATGCTGCCACTCTCAGGGCAGCGCAGCGCCGCCTACAACTGCCCACTCACCGACTGTTGTGCGACGTGCCCACGAGATGGAACTCGACATTAAACATGTTATCCAGAGTTTACCAGCAGCGCAGAGCGATTGTAGACTGCCAGATGTCAACTTCCACCAGAACTGGTAGTCAGGTCAGTCAGATTCCTCAAGTCTACAATGAGGAGTGGACGTGGATGTCTGATATCTGCCAGGTGTTGAGCAACTTTGAGGAGTCAACACAGATGGTCAGCGGCGATGCCGCCATTATCAGCCTCACCATCCCGCTGCTTTGCCTGTTGAAAAACTCACTGCTCAGCATCAAGTCGGATGCTTTGCGCTTGTCAAAAGAGACGGTGGAGGAAGATACATCGCTTGATCGCCAGAGCACCCTCCGGTCTGTTTCTCAGCGCGTATCGGAGGAGGGGGATGAGGAGGAAGAGGAGGAGAATGTCGGCGAGACAGAAGAGGGTACCAGTGCTCAGTCCTTAACTCTTGAGCGTGTATGGGCTGAAGAGGAGGACTTGGAGGAGGAGGAGAAGGAAATGGAGAGTCAGGCCAGTGAGGAGAGGGAATTCTTGCGTGTTGGGACTCTGGCGCACATGGCAGACTTCATGTTAGGCTGCCTATCCCGTGACCCTCGCGTTAGAAGCATTTTTTCAAACACCGATTACTGGGTGTTCACTCTCCTGGACCCACAGTACAAGTAGAACCTTTCCACTCTCATCCCTGCAGAGGAAAGGAGTATGAGAGTGAATAGATATCAACAGGCCCTGGTGCACAAGCTGAAACAATCCTTCCCATCTGACGCCGCTAGCGGCAGAGGGCATGGTTCTGTGGGCCAAGTAGCGGGGGAGAGGAGCCGAGCAGGCAGCTTGTCCAGCACTGGCAGGGGAACGCTCTCCAAGGCCTTTGCCAGTTTTATGTCACCCCAGCAAGACACTGTCACCTGTCCCCAGTCTAGGCAGAGTAGGGGGGAGCTGTACAGAAAGATGGTGAGGGAGTACCTAGCTGACCATACAAACGTCCTGCGTGATCACTCTGCTCCATACAACTACTGGGTTTCAAAGCTGGACACGTGGCCTGAACTGGCGCTGTACGCCTTGGAGGTGCTGGCCTGCCCTGCCGCTAGCGTGCTGTCAGAGCGGGTATTCAGTGCAGCTGGTGGCGTCATCAACTGACAGCGCTGACAGGCTGACGCTTATTAAAATGAACAAAGCCTGGATTTCACCGGAATTCAAATCTCCTCCAGGGGAAAGCAGCTAAAGATTAACATTACTTATGTATCCGATTCCTCTTCTCTACTCCTCCTACTCCTCCTCCATATCATCTTTGCCTAACGCTGACCAAAAAAATGCCATTTTTCAGAGGTCCAACTGGCACTCTTTTACCACAATTTTTCAGGAGGGCCCCCTACAGGCCCTCTCTTCAAACAATTTTTCCGGAGGTCCACCTACAGGCCCTCTCTCCAAACAATTTTTCCGGAGGTCCACCTACAGGCCCTCTCTCCAAACAATTTTTCCGGAGGTCCACCTACAGGCCCTCTCTCCAGTTCCAGTTTCCAGTTTTATTTGCGCAAACTGCGTACATTTTTTTTTGGGATAGGTGTGAAAAATAATATTACCTGCGTATCTATATTGCCCAACGTTGGATACGGTAGCAACAAGAAGACCAAACACATGCTGCCCACAGGGTTCCGCAAATTCCTGGTCCATAATGTCAAGGAGCTCGAGGTTCTGTTGATGAGCAACAAGTCCTTCTGTGCAGAAATCGCCCACGTCTCCTCAAAGAACCGAAAGACCATTGTGGAGAGAGCAGCACAGCTCGCCATCAAAGTGACGAACCCCAACGCCAGATTGCGCAGCGAAGAGAACGAATAAATATCTCTGTGGTTATTTGTGCTAAATAAACACACAAAAAAAAAAAATTGTTCCTGTGCCTGATCCACCCAAGTTGAATCTGTCCCATCATGAGAAAGTCCCCCCAAGGAGTCCCCACTGTAACTTGCTTCCCATACAACTACCTCACCCCCCGACACCTGTGTCTCACCATTGTCCACCACCTCCTCAGACAACACTGGTAAATCCCTACTGTCAGCACACGGAGACTGCAAAAGGTCTTGCGAATTGGGGCAGAGAATGTTCTGGGGTAGCACATCAGAGAAGGGGTGACTATGGGGTTCCAGGGAGTACGTGACCACATGCAATCTCCATCTAAAAAGTCATACTGAGGCTCACCACCATGCTTTACACTGCAATCTTATTACTGAGGCTCACCACCATGCTTTACACTACAATCTTATTGAAAGACAGACAATCAGGGGTTCACCGCCAGGTTGTCAGGCAACATTTTTAAGAGGGTCACCATTACCGTGTCCCTGAAAATTGTCTTGGGGTCATCCCCAGACTATTGGCCAGATTTAGAAAAAATGGTGCAATTAGGGAGCCTCAGAGGCATCCCTACATGCTGCCCCTGCTGTTTCCTATCCATTTCCGTGGTGTTTCCATCATTTTCTGAGGTTTCCAGGTTTTCACCCAGCCTTCCCTAGGCAGAGCCTTGGTCCCCTGCAAAAAATGCTCGAGTCTCCCATTGACTTCAATGGGGTTCGTTATTCGAAACGAGCACCCGAGCATCGGGAAAAGTTCGACTCGAATAACGAGCACCCGAGCATTTTAGTGCTCGCTCATCTCTATTCAGGATACAACCTCATAACTGAGACATGTGCGTAGTAACTTGTTTGGTGTTTTTGTCATTATACTTTCAGTGAGTAAGAAAATATTATGGTTTTGTATTGTGAAATATAAAAAAAATTGTCATCTTAAGCAACAGACAGCACCGCCTACATGATAAGGAAGTGAGAGGTTTAAGACTGGAAAACAAATTACAGTAATTTCAGATATCTGTGCAAAATACCATCTCTTATTAAGTTCAATGTCAACATCAGAGCCTTCAAAGCACACCCGTATTTTCTGATACCTTTTCTCCTTTACATGCTGCATATTTAATTCTCACTTCTCTCTGAGGTGGTGGGTAGAGACTAGCTACTAGGAGATTCTGTACTCTGTCTCATTCACTCAAAAGTCCCTATGGATGCTTCCCCATATGATGTGCTTTTTTGGGCCAAAAAAGCCTCAAAAACCGCCTGACTTGCTCAGCAATTTTTGTTGCCTTTAGGCATTTTTGAGGTGTTTTTGCCCATATAGGCCCTGAATTATGAAGACTGGCATGTGTGGAAATGCCTCCTCCAGCAGTCCATGGGCCAGACTGAAATCTATTCCAGCTCATTACTGCAAACTACATCAGCTAACATTTTAGCCAGTTTCTGGCATAAATGATGATAAACCTCCTAAGGCTGATGCACCCCATGCTCCGCCCCCCCCCCCCCAATTTGGAAACAGCTGAGGGTGGCGTAAAAACACCACTTCCCATTTAGTCGTAATGGCATTTAGAATATTGCAAAACTCAGGGTTTTTTCTAAATGTTTCATGGCTTAGGGTGCATGATAAATTTCCCTCATAGTGTTTGACAATTTGTAATTTTTTTGTATGCCTTGCATTTTTATAGGAAATTATGTACATCCCTATAATGTCACTTCCTCTGTAGAGCACTATGGCAAACAAAATATTGGTACAAAAACACCAGGCAAAACTGCCATCAAAAACACAACACACACTGGCATTTGTGGTTTTCAAACAGGGGAAAAAATAATGGATGTCTATGGGACAAAATGCGAGAAAATGAGGGGAAAGATGCCAGGCCTAGGGTATGCTGTGATTTATAAATAAAAATTGCCATTGACCCAAAAAACACATCTCAAGGGTGAAAAAATGCCACAACAAAAAACAGCTATTTGTTATGTGTTTATTATTCCCATAATTTCCCATAATCTTCCATGCAACATCTGGAGAGTTTTTTGCCTACAAAATGCTGTAAAAGCTGCCAGACAAGAAGATGCACAAAAATGACAAATGCCCTTAAACCCTTTGTGTGATACCAGCCTATAAGACATTTTAGAAAGAAACTGAACAGTATTGGTGTGAATAAAGCACTTGGGATGAGATATAACATTTTATTATTAGCTGTTCCAGCCTCCCTGTCTGTGTCTCTCTTATTGTTGTTCACTTTACAGCTCACTCCTCCTCCCCTCCCCATAGACTTCTATGGGATGATGTGGCCTGATCCCTCAGCGATCTGACAGCCTGTCCTCGTCTCATAAAACGGAATTAGCAGAAAATTCAGCGTAAATGTCAGTTTTGGAAGGGGGAGGTGTGACCTGATTAATGTAGAGACATTTTTTCATAAAGCATCATAGAGAAATATCACAAGTTTTGATGAGTTGGGGTGTACAAAATGACTTTTTTTTTTTTTTTTCACATCTGCGCTTTTCCTTTCCGCTATTGAGATCCGTCATAGGATCTCAATAGCGAGGGAAAACGCTTCAGTTTTGTCCCCATGCGTGCAGCGTCAGGTCATAGTGCGCGCCGCCAGGGAAGAGAGCAGAGCGCGGACCAGAGGGCAGCCGCAGCGCAGAACAGGTAAGTAAGATTTTTTATTTTTATGGGCCCCCTTGAGTCACTGGGCCCGGAGCCGTCGCTCCCCCTGCCCCCCCGGTAGCTACGCCACTGTACAAAGCTATATATCAATCTGCTTAGTTCCTCCAGCTCTATAACATGCTGCTAGCAGGTTATTTTGCATTTTATCATGGTGACAGGTTCCTTCTAATAAAAGATCGTTTCCAAACCAACTTGGTCCAGCACTTGAGTCCCTTTTCCTTCTGAGGGTACTCCCAGCCGTCTGCTTATTAGCAAGCAGTGACGGCCAGCTCTTTTCAGTGTGATCCATACATGTCCTCATGGTTGTTGTGACCTCTCCACAACCACATAAGGTGAGAGTCTTACCTAACCCACTGTATGTGGCCCTTGGCACAATTGTCTTTACTTTCTTCTAGTATATCCAGCCCTTTGGCTCTGGAAACAATAGTGTTGGAATAACCAAGCCATCAGAGTCCATTACTGGAAGAAGGGACTCCTACCTGGGTTCTGAATCTGGGATGACAACCACAATGAATTTCAATATCTGGCTGTTGAGCCTCTGTTACCCCAGCTTGTCAAGGAAATGGTTCCTATAATAGCTGTGCATTACAGAATTGCAGGTATTTGGCTTCTGTAATATACATGAGGCACTAAAGGATATGTTTCTATCTATTAGTGCATGTAGAAGATATGAACCTGGTTCATTTGTGCAGTTGTCATTTCATTATATTTTATGTGCACACAACTCTTAGCACATATTTGGTTTGCAAAATATCACATTATTTCATTTTGAACGACATGGATATTTACATATGTCTGCTATACAGGCATAAAACCAATGTACATTTGTCTGGATTTCTAACAAATATTTATAATGTAGCTTTTGAAGCCCTCTCTTTGGAATATTTGTGTAACACAGTCCTATCATTTCCTTGCCCCTTAGCTTACATTATGTTACCAAATATCTTATTTATATTCCAAGCATGTAATATATTGCTTGTACTGCAGGCATAAAACATTCAGAGTAGTTCATTCTGTAGTTTGCTTTGGGTAGTGGTAAGGCTACCAGAATAAACAAAGGTTGAGAACGTTTTCCTTAAATGCCCTTCATTATCGGATGCGACATTAGTCCTTTAGCTGGATGCCCACTATCCCATATGGACCTGACTTGTGCTGTCCATTTCCAGTGTAAAGAGTCCCCCACTGCAGCTTAAGGGAACGGCTACATGGAGACACTGGGCGTGTGACAGCTGCCGTGGCCGGGATTGCAGGGACATCACACTATAGCAGTGATCCCATAGAAATTAGTGTTTTTTTGTTTTTTTTGCAGTACAATATTGCAACATACATGGCTGTAACCCATAGTCGCTAAATCCAAACTATATTGTGCAGACTTTGCTGTGGATTTAATTGTGAAAATGCTACAGGTTTGCTACAGACTTCACCCTCTGCATTGCAAAGGATCATAGGATGAAATCCGCAACATAAATTGACATGTGGTAGATTTCAAATCCACACCCCACATGTAGTAAGTCTGCTGCTGAATTTCCATCATGGGCTATTTTTTGTGGCAGCATTACTGCAGGAATTGCAGTGGGTGTTTCACTTCTTTCAACCTTTGCAATGCAAGGATTCAAAGCTGTGGGTAAAGCCCACGGCATAAATTGACATGCTGCGGATTGAAAACATTTCAGTTTACGCTTTTATGCTGTGTTTTTTTTTTTTTTTTTTCCAGTAGTGCGTGGATAAGATTTCTGAAAATCTCAACCAAATTTCTGACACTGTAGATTTTCTGTACACAATTCCATGTGTGGCTATAGGCCTCTCTCACATGAGTGATAAGAATTGTGTGAGGATCTGTTAAGGGAAAAGCTGATTGTTCTGCATGCAAGTTCAATACGTTTATTCTGTGATTGTGTTCAGTGTTTCCATTTACCTCCCCCCCTACTATATGGTGTGTTTACTACTGGCCATTGTCTTTGAGAAGACCACCCCTCTAGAAGACCGCTTTACAATGGCTGGTCATCTCCAAGAGGTCTCACTCTATCTCTAATGAATAGATATAAATAATTAATTGTATATAATTCATGTATATAATATAATCTGTATGTTGCATATACAGTGCCGTGAAAAAGTATTCATACTCCTTGAACGTTTTCACATTTTTTACATTACACCTACAAACTTAAATTTATTGTATTGGGATTTTATGTGGTAGACCAACACAAAGTAGCAAGTAGATATATCCCAAATGGTCGGCTTTTTTTAACCATTATGGTATTTTATTATTCTCTATAAAATATATAAAAAATACATATAATAAACAATAAGCAAAATAGAATTAACACAAAATACTTGAAGTACTTAATTGTGGTCCTAAAATACAATGATATGGTCACAGTCCCTCTTAACTATCCAGTCGTGGAGCTCTCACGATATCTGGATTAATTAATATACTTTAATATAGGCTCTCTCCGTAACCAGTATTATAACTGACCTTGTTTGCGTTTGTTAGTAAATATCCTGTTTTTTATTTGTTTTACGTATTTCCACTATAAATTGTGTCCATTTCAAATGCTGATGGCCATGGCTAGACTTTCTTTTCATTTGTCAGCATAACAATACTTTGTATAGATTAGTTGGATTAGTCTGTATTGTTGATTAAGCGCGCAACTGCGCGTCTTAAGGCCCTTTTACACGAGCCGATTATCGTTCAAATAATCGTTCAAACGTTCGGATTTGCACGATTATTGATGTGTATAAACACGGGTAACGATTTAACGACGAACGAGATTTCGTTTGCTTCTCGTTGATCGCATCTTTTGTCCTGCCAATAAATTAATCGTTCATCGTTCGAAAATCTTCCAGTTTAAACGAAAATCGTTTAGTCGTTGGCAGATGGTAATGGTAATGCTTATGGCAAGGAGCAAGGAACGATCGTAATAACGATTATAAAACGACTGAAAGTACGAAGATTGTGAACGACTTCTCTTTCAGTGTAAACGGTATTTACATTGCATCTTTCAATCGTTCATCTATGATCGCTAATACGATTTATCTTTCCGTGTAAAAGGACCTTTACTGGTACCCAAATAAACGGCTGATTCCCTGCGATGGTGGATGTCTTGTTGGGGTGGTGATATCATCCGCTATGCGGTGATGTGCCGTGCTAGGCCGCTGTCTCGGATCCAAGACTTTCTGGTGTCTGAGTTTACCGTGTGTTTGTTATGCTGACAAATTAAAAGAAAGTCTAGCCATGGCCATCAGCATTTGAAATGGACATAATTTATAGTGGAAATATGTAAAACCTATAAAAAACAGGACTTAATATTTACTAACAAACGCAAACAAGGACAGTTATAATACTGGATACGGAGAGAGCCTATATTAAAGTATATTAATTAATTTAGATATCGTGAGAGCTCCACGACTGGCTAGTGAAGATGGACTGTGACCATATCATTGTATTTTAGGACCACAATTAAGTATTTTAAGTATTTTGTGTTAATTCTATGTTGCTTATTGTTTATTAAATGTATTTTTTATATATTTTATGGAGAATAATAAAATACCATATTGGTTCAAAAAAACCGACCATTTGGGATATAGCTATATACATTATAACTAGACTGGTTTGTAGCGGGTCGTGCTATATCCAAGTGAGCACTTCAAACACTTTGTTACAAAGTAGCAAGTGTGTGTGAAGTGAAAAAATGATACATGGTTTTCAAAAATTTTAATAAATAAAAATCTGAAAAGTGTAACATGCATTAGTATTCAGCCCCCACTACTCTGATACATCTTCAGAAGTCACCTAAGAGAGTCCATCTGTGTGTAATGTATTCTCAGTATAACTACAGCTGTTCTGTGAAGGCCTCAGAGGTTTGTTAGAGAACATTAGTGATGAAACAGCATCATGAAAACCAAGGAACATACCAGACAGGTCAGGGTTAAAGTTGTGGAGAATTGTAAAGCAGGGTTAGGTTATAAGAAAATGTCTTAGGGGTAGAAAGGAAGAAGAAAACCTCTGCGGCACTTCCCCCAAGAAGTGGATTTGGGATAGGCTAGTATAAATTGTTATTGTTTATTTTTACCCATGCGTTTCAAGGGTGGATAGCTCAGGGCTGTCCCTGTGTTAAGATTGGCATTCTCTGTCCAATTGCAATGCAATGATTGCTGCATTAACATTTGACAAAGCTACCATCCACTACACCTCAGTACACTACACCGCAGGAAGGAACATTGAGCTCTGCTATTGCTGGGCCAGAAGTTGAAATCCACCTGTCATCAATTATATAGCTACCGCACTTGCGATGCGTGGGCCGTGTCACGATGCTCTGGAGTGGTATGCTGCAGGAGGTGTAGTGGATGGTAGCTTTGTCAAATGTTAATACAGTAAACATCACATTCCTATTGAACAGAGACTGTCAATCTTAACACAGGGACAGCCCTGACGAAGAGGGCTATCCGCCCTTGAAACACGTAACTGAAAATAAAGGATAACCATGTACACTTTCTAATCCAGAATCCACTTATTGGGGAGAGCGCCACAGAGATTTTGTTTTATTCTTCTTCCTTTCTACCCCTAAGACTTGAACATTGTTGTTCACAGACACTCTCCATCTAATCTGACTGAGCTTTAGTGATTTTACAAAGAAGAATAGACAAAAACTTCAGCCTGTAGATGTGTAAAGCTGGTAACATAACCCAAAAGGCTTGAAGCTGTAATTGAAGCGAAAGGTGGTCTTACAAAGTATTGACTCAGGGCTGATTATAAATGCAGGCCACACTTTCCAGATTTTTATTTATTAAAAATTTTGAAAAACATATATCATTTGCTATATACTTGCTACTTTATCAGGGTTGCCAACCAGAAAGTTCCTGACAGTCTGTAAAAATAGGTGACTTTTTCCTGCGTCCTTAAAAATAGATGCGTTCATGATTTTTTTTTTTTAGGCTGGTTGTATTTGACTAGATTAGTTTGGTGGTAATTATCATCATTTTACGTCTCACAGTCTATGCTGGTGATGGGTTCTTATCAGTATATTGAGCTATAGACATGTATTACTTATAATCTTTATAATTTATTATGGTTTTCCAATTTGTCTGTAAAAAATGTTGACTGTCCGTGATTTTTGGATGTTGTCCAAAAAAAAGAAAAATTCTGGTTGGCATCCCTGTACTTTGTGTTGGTCTATCACCTAAAATCCCAATAAAATACATTTAAGTTTGTGGGTGTAATGTGAAAAAATGTGGAAAAGGGGTATGAATACTTTTTCAAAGCACTGTATATAAGCACTTTTGCACATAAAACGGCAAAATAAAATCTAAGAGCCATGGAACAAATTTTTTTCAGTTGGTGGAATCTGATCATCATCTGCAGTAACCATGTCAAAGGGGTTTTGCGGGATTTTTAATATTGATGGCCTAACCGCACGATAGGTTATAGATATTAGATCAGCGGGGATCTGACACCCAGGACCCCTGCCAATCTGGTGCTGAGCTGCAATACTAACCTCAGCCGCTATCAAACGTATGCCTGTCTGCTTGGTAAGCTGCGAGTAGGCCGCAGCACTGAAAGGATCTCCGTTAAGCACCACAGCGTCCTCAAACAGCTGATCGGCTGGGATACAGGGAGTGGGGCCCTGCTGATCGCATATTGATGACAACATATCCTGAGCATAGGTCATCAGTATGTAAATCCTGGAGAACCCCTTAAATTACCATTATGTCACTTTATGTATTTATGTCCACGTTAAACTCTAGTCAGATTGGAGTTGTAGTAGAAGAAACACACCTTTTGGTCATATGTGCTGAGCCCCAATTATGGGGGAACCTGAGACATACGATGAAGTTGTAATGGGAACAAATGATGCAGTGAAGATGTGTTTTGTCTGTTCTATCCATAATTTGTAATAATAAACTTTACTAAAAAATGTACAATTTCTGTGTTTTGCGCCATGCTCGGCAAATGTACTCCATAGACCTAATTTGTTCGACATATTCCTTTATTTCTGAATAAAACAGCAAGCGTTTTACCGTAGGTGGTTTGTAAAATTAGCACAGCAGGCAGCCCTGCCTTACTCACAAATTGTGTTCATCTGCCTGCTGTCCACAACTAAACTGAATGTGATAGGCTTTGGCTTTGTATGTGCCCGTCAGTGTCCAAGCTGTGATAGACAGCAGTGACGTGAAGATGAACAGAAAATAGACGCTACATTTTCAATCAAAAGATAGGTTTTTATATTTCTGTCTATAATCTGTTTACTTTACTCTGTATTTTAGTGTATTAAGTGAGTGGTTCTCTGGCAGGTATATGGCGGGGAGCAGCACCTTAGGTGGAGACACTAAGGCCAGACGAGCGAGTTCAATGTGAGAAACACACTGCATGATCGGTATCTACAGAATTTTGCCTTATTCACACGTCAGTGTTCAGTCAATGATTTCCATCAGTGATTTTTGAGCCAGAACTAGGTGTGGATCTTTCCCTTATACCTGTGGAGGCTCCAATCCTGGTTTTGGCTCACAATCACTATTGGAAATCACTGGCCAAACATTTACGTGTGAATGAGGCTTTACACTGACGGCATTATGTCAGAACTATTCAGTAGATTCAAGGTCTAGCAGGGATGCAGAGCATTATAAACCATCAAGATAACTTGTGATCCTGTGAGAGGAGCAGAGGTCAGGATGGGAAATCACGTTTACACACCCAATGCTTTTCTCACATTGTTAAAGAAATTAGTTGTTGAACAGAATTTTGCTATATTGTATTTCATTATTAAATAGTCTCCATTTTCTGTATTAATATTCATTAGATGTCACGTATGCTTAAAAATAAAAATGACTCATAATCACTTGATATGTCTATAGGAAAAGAGGAACTTGCAGACACTTAGAATTTCCCAGGTAGATAACGTAAAGCGTATGCCATTGACAGCCTCCATCATCATTCTTTTGATTTGATTTGTTACTAAATGTATACTTGTATGATTATAAATTGGATATATTAAAATTGATTACAAAGGGGGGTGAGATTACACCATCATGTATTTCTAATAAAATTAGTAGAGATGAGCGAACGTGCTCGTAACGAGCTCTGTACCGCACGGCTCCCCTGCACTCGCATGGGCGCAGGCAGCCGCTTCCGTCGGGTGAGGAGGACGGAAGCGGCTGCCTGCGCCCATGCGAGCACAGGGGAGCCGAGCGGTACAGTGCTCGTTACGAGCATGTTCGCTCATCTCTAAAAATTAGCTCTCTGGGTGTGACCAGGAGAGATCTGCATGATCAGCGATGAGACTGGACGTGTACTTCTTGTGCTGCGGCCGCACCCTCTTACCATGAAGGGGGAAATTTAACATAATTTAAACACCACAGACAACTGAGTATAAAGTGAAGTCTCCTATTTTGGGACTTATCCAAAATTGCATTGTCAGTTAAATGGTGCCGAAATCGGGAAAATCCATCAGATATCCAAGGGGACGATCGTGGAAGAGCTATGGTCATTATGGCAAGTGGGAGGCTTACATAATAGAAACCACCCATAAATGACCCCATTTTAGAAACTACACCCCTCAAACTATTCAAAACTGGTTTTAGAAATGTTGTTAACCCTTTAAGTATTCCACAGGAATTAAAGCAAAATAGATGTGAAATTTCAAAATTTCACTTTTTTTTGCAGATTTTCCATTTTAATCATTTTTTTTCCTGTAACACATCAAGGCTTATTAACAAAACAAAACTCAATATTTATTACCCCGATTCTGCAGTTTGCAGAAACATCCCACATGTGGTCGTAAACTGTTATTTGGGGATACGCCAGGGCTCAGAAGGGGAGTAGCAGCATCTGCATTTTCTAACATGGAATTTTTTTGTCATGGTTTGTAAGAGTGATAACTTTTAAATTTTTTTGTGGACTGAGCTGCCTGAGGTCTTATTTTTTGCGGGACAAGCTGTGCTTTTTATTGGCACCATTTTGGGGTACATCCGGCTTTCTGATCACTTTTTAATCTAATTTTTGGGAGGTTAACTAAAAAAAAGGGGCATTTTTCTATATATTTTTTTTTACACTGTTCACTTGATGGGGTAGATCATGTGATATTTTTGTAGAGCCAGTTGTTACGGATGCAACAATACCAAATATGTCTATTTTTTATTTTATTTTTTTTACGTTTTACACAATAAGAGCATTTTTAGAAGAAAAATCATGTTTTTGTGTTGCAATTTTTTTTCATTTTTCGGGCTATAATCTTGTGTGGGGGCTCATTTTTTGCGGGATGAGGTGACATTTTTATTGCTACCATTTTGAGATGCATACGACTTTTTGATTGTTTGATATTATGTTTTTTGGTAGGTGATGCAACAAAAAAAGCTGTTTTGGCATAATTTTATTAGATTTTTTTACGCCGTTCACTTGATGGGGTAGATCATGTGATATTTTTATAGAGCCGGTCGTTGCGGACGCGGTGATACCAAATATGTCTATCTTATTTATTTATTTTTATTTGTAACTTTTTTAAATGAAATATTTGGGGGCAAATTATTTTTTTATATATATGTGATTTTTTTTTTTTTTAATAATACTCTATTTTTTTTATTTTTTTTTACACTTTGTGTCCCCCATAAGGTCATACAAGACCTCAGGGGGACATTTAACTTCACTTATTTATTTATTTTTTTTAAACTTGATTTCTCCTGTAACTGGGGCTGACATAGTAGCCCCAGTTACAGGGGAAATACATCCCCAGAGAGGCTGTACAGCATAATACTATGCTGTACAGCCTCAGTGCAGAGCTGATCGGGTCTATGAGAGACCCGGCAGCTCCTGCACTCTCCCGGCACCTGCGATCACGTGACCGCCGGGCCGGAACATATACACAGCGCTCAGTGAGCGCTGTGTATACACCGATCTACAAGGCAGGGACCCCTGGGAACGGTCCCTGCCTTCTCTTTGGGGTACCCTGCTGTCACTGACAGCAGGTACCCCACTGTGCAGCTGCACGATTAGCGTGCAGCTGCTATCTCTGAATGGACGTTCAGAAACGTCCATTCAGAGATAGATAACCACTTCCCGGACGTTTATAGTCAACGGGCGGACGGGAAGTCGTTAAAAAGCAAAGGAAAGAGTTAAACATGAGTGGAGTGGTAAAAAGAGGAAGTACTGGCTGCTGCTTTGAGAGGGACTTAAACCCGCTTGTCTGAAACTAGCCTCTTTCCTCGTACAAGTTTTCCTTCCAAATGCAATGAGTATTGCGAACAGACAGCATCTGGACTGAATCCTGACTTACTCATTTCGTTGGGTATATGCATGTGAGCACAAATGTGGAATTTAGCGCAGAAACACTTCAAAATCTGCATAAACTTCACTGCCGTGTGCATGCAACCTTATGCCTTATGGCGGGTTTACACCACATGATGTTACAGCCGATTGTCGGGAAGGAACGTTTCCAGTTGGTTGCTTGTCAGTAAAGGAGACCTCTGTATTTACATTCAGTGATCTCCTCCACAGTGTGAGGAGGAGTGATTGCTATTGAGATCTCGTGTCCCCATACAGAATAATTGTTTCTGGGCAGCAGATCATGCTGTCTAAACAACAATGATTGATGTGTATGAATGACAGGATCACCCAATGAACAAGCATTTCACTTGTTCATTGGGTGATCAACGGCACATTTAGATGGGCAGATAGTCGGGAACGAGCGTTTGCAGGAACGCTCGTTCATGATAACATGCCTGAGAATTGTGCAGTCTAAATCCACCTTTACATGCACATGAACGTGTGCCGGCCTTGCACATGCTGCAGACCGCAAATTGCAGTCCGAAATGCACTGGCACCGACCGCGTGGCCACCGTCTGCAGACCCATTCACTTGAATGGGCTCCGCAATCCACATAGCAAAAAAGTAGTGCATGCATGGCACGGCCGGGCAACGGGAAAGTGCATGAGCCCTTATTAACATGTCAGTATTTTGGTCAGTGATTTCCATCAGTGATTGTGAACCAAAACCAGGATTGGAGCCTCCACAGACATAATGTATAAGGGAAAAAGCTGCCGATCAGATATTGATGGCCCATCCTGAAATACACGGATGGATTTTTAGCGACTGTCGTGTCGCACTCGCAGCATGTCGCATGTTGCAGTGCGACACCATAGACTATCATTTTAAAAATTGTTGCGCGATATTGGTGCGGCATCATTATCGCACAACATGTGACGCTGTGTAGCCCTAGCTTAACAGTCCTGTTAAAATTGGAAAAACCCTCCCTATGTCACCCTATGGTTTGGTACCAGCTAGAGATGTATGTATTGTTTGAAAGCTGACACTCCAAGCTTTCAGACAATACCAGAATGACAGCAATATCTTCAGTTCAGGGGAATATATCACTGGATCTCGGGATGCTGTGAATGAAGCTGAAGATGAAAGCAGGTTTTACCCCCATTATTCCTGACTTGATTTCTAACAGTGATTCCTCCTCTGTTGCTTGGACTAATGCTGTCATTTTGGTTTTGTATGTCAGCTTTCAAACAAGACCAGCTGCATGCCTCTAACTGCTACCATTTTTGATATATCAGCAGCTAAAACAGCCCCCCTCCTCCACTTTCTGCCCAAGCTCAGCACTTTTCCCACAGCCCAAGCTGAGCTCTGGCAGAACAGTTAGGTGGTTAAGGGGTTTGGCCAGCTTCAACCCTAATTGTTGCTACACTCAGAACAGAATAGTACCTAAAGTAAAAGTATTCATCTGCTCCCTGCTACTCCATTCCAGCGTCAAGGGTCTGGTTTGGCTCCTTCTGCTCCCTGGTGTGTAAACTTCCAGACAGGGTACAGCATCTTTACAGCCAATCACTGGCTACAACAGTAACATGTCTCCAATCAGCACGAGACCAAGCAATGATATGATGCCCGGAGAAATATCACCTCTAAAGCCAGTGATTGGCTGCAGCGACACACATTACTCCATCTGGAAGTTTACACTTTGGGGACCAGAAGGAGTCAATTCGGACTTTCTGTGCTAGAACCGAGCAGTGGGAGCAGGTGATCTCCATTTCTACATTGCAGTATGTACAGCCACTGTCCAGGGCATAGATAACATTGTGGTAAAAGATGGACAATCCGTTTAAAGGAATCTACTTTATTATTTATTTTAATACTGACATATTCCATAGCGCTGTACAGACATTATCTTCACTAGCTGTCCGCAGCGGAGCTCACAAGTTCCCTATAAGTCGAGTTCTCTATCAGTATGTCTCTGGAGTGTGGGAATAAACTGGAGTACCTGGAGGAAACCTACGCAGACACGGGGAGAACATACAAACCCCAGGCAGATGTTGTCCTTGGTCGGATTTGAATCTAGGGCCCCTACACTGCAAGACACCAGTGCTAACCACTGAGCCACCATGCTGCCCACCATGCTAATCTAAAGGCTATTAGGTCACCTTTCCCAAATATTTCATATGTTTTATACAATTGAACACCCTTTTTTGGGGCTCTTTAACACTGTCTAACGCACAGGGCAATAATCAGGAATGAAACGTTACTTCCCAATCATTGAGCTGTAGTAAAGCCATGCAGCAATAATCCTCTTTGTGTGAGGATGAATGATATCTACTGTGATCGTTCATCCTCATACAAAGGAGGTGATTGTGGGAGATGATTTTAGGTGCCATATCAAATGTGATCACCCAACAAACAAGTGTCTACTCAAACAAGTGTCTATCAGATGATTGTGGCCATCTTTACATGAAACGACCATTTCTATGAACATTCATCCCAGATAATTGTCTAAAAGTGCTTTTAGACTGTGCTTACAATGGCTTTGTCTCCATTCAGATTGATGGACACACTTGCCATCACTTAGTCCCGTCTCATCAGGAACACATAGCGTCTATTCTATTTTACCCAGTAAGAAAAATACCCTGATACTTCATAGTCTCAGCACTGAAGTCATTGTATTGAAACGTTAAGCGTTCATTATCATGGATTTTGCTTTCCAAAGTGGAGGTCTGGTATGAACAGTGAGCAGAGCCTTAGATGATTGTTTGTTTTCTGTGCAATATTTAATAATGTACAGACACGCGGTTCATGCGTCAAGAGCCCGCAGAGATAGCTCATTATAACATTGATTGTTTGAAGTGGGAGATATTATTCCAGAAGCTGAACTGAGCGGTAGCCAGTGCTCAGACCCCTGAAGAAGCAGAAAATAAAATGGCTGTCAAAAATCAGTATGACATTTGTTCCCTATGGCACAGGATTGCATAACGCTAAATAGACACCCAGCCCAGGATCTACTGCGAAGGAAACCTGACTGCTGTTGTATGCAAGCAATATAAGCCAAGACTGAAGTATTACTGCAAGACTACTGATTGCTTTACCAGTGTCGACTGTCCCTCTGTCTTAACCTGCAAGACCTGGTAATTTGTGTTGTCGAAGTGACCTCCTAGCCACTCTGGAAATTGCTTTTTTGCTGCAAAAGATTGGAATCTGCTTTATTTAATTATTTATTTGATACGGCCCTGGCTTGATATGCACATTATCTATCTGGGAGGACTGTAGATCCTGGGAATGATAGCAACCCATTCTTTATCATTTACCGTTTAGCACTTTTATTATGCTATTTTATATGTATTTATACAGTGCAGCAATTCATAGCTTGAATTCCCGTTGCCCTCCAAAGGAATATTGCCGGTCAGGCATTATTCCCAATTTACTTTTAACAATAAAGAAGAGAAGACGCTGCATGGAAACCTTCCCTTTCTCTTTAGCAAATGTTTACATTCGCATTTTGGGTAAGTAGTCGTCAGCCAGCGTTGTTCCTGTGTGCTCTTGTGCTACATCTGACTGACACAGATTAAACCAGTGGGTGGTATTAGCCAAAGGCAAGGGTTGCAGCTGGATTTACCTCTGCTCCTATAAATTGAAGTTCACCAGCTTCTTGTAGATTGTAAGACTGACTCTTTTCACCCTGAAACGAAGGTCACGCAACTCTCCTGATCACTAAAGTGTCTCCCTCGGGTTTCTGATTAGCAGGCGGGAAGGGATCTTATTTAGAGAATATTGAAATGTGAAAAACAATGGAAAAAAAAAAGTAAAAATTGGAGAAAGCGTAAAAATATAATATGTCCTGTGGGAAGCAGTGGGCATGTCCTGGAGCTCCTAACTACCTCTAATAGAGAGAGTCCCTGCCACCAGTTAGGGCAGATTATGGAAAAATCATTGATAAAATATGGCAGACGCCCCCTTCCTTGTTTACCAGGAACATCGCCATACATTTGAATCGGACTGAGTTCCAGTACCATGCACAGCCACTACCAAATGTACAATGCTGTGCCTGACATACAATGGAAGGGACGTGTCCTTTCAGTCAGTTTTCAAGTTGCATAAAGAACATCTGTTTAAAGGGAGTCTTTCACCTGTTTTTCACCAATATAACTAACAGCAGTGCCCCACATAAGATTGTAGACACATCCCAGACATACCTGTTTGCACTTTGTGTTTGTATCATACGTCCAGGAAAAGCACTTTTATTCTGCAGGAAAACAGCTCCCAAGTGTCCAAAGCAAACCAGACTGAAGAGGGGATGGCTGCTTTAGCTGCTCATATCTTGGGATTGGTAGCAGATAGAAAAATGGTTCTGACTTTCTTTGAAAGCTGGCATTCCAAGCTATCAAATGATACCAAAATATATAAATAAATAAGATATAGCAGAAGATATAGCTGTTAGAAATCGAGTCGGGAGAGAAAGCTGTTTTTAGTTTCACTTTCAGCTGGGCACTTCGGAGCTGTTTTCCAGCAGAATAAAAGTGCTTTTTCTGAACATGGAATACAGACACACAGTGCACACAGGTATGTCTGTGATGTGTCTGCAATCTTCTATGGGGCAGTGCTGTTAGTTATATAGGTGAAAAACAGGTTATTTTATTTTATTTGTACAGTCTTTTATACTTAAAAACAATAGGCTTAGTGGACTGGCCTACCACAGGATCCTTAAAGATGTTGTCCTGTAAATAATAATCTACAGTTTTCAGACCGGCACCTGGATCTGAATACTTCTGTAATTGCATCTAATTAAAAACGTATTATGGCTATTGAGTTATTCAATGAAATTAATCTGTATAGCGCCACCTGCTGTTTGCTCTTTTTCTAATTTCTCTGTCCTGCTCACTGAGATTGAAGCACATGCTCAGTTCCATCCTTCCACCAGTAAGGACACCCCCCTGAGAAAGGGCATGCCCCTTAAGCTGCCAGCTTGAAATAACTCTAGCAGAACAATTGAAGCAACGAATATGGAGATCTCTGGATCCATGATAGGTAAAGGGCTGGTTCTAGCTTTGTTAGAAAGAGACTGTCATGTCCTATATCATGTCTGATTTTAATTTTTACATCAATCATGCGATAAGCCTTTTAAGTGTCTGGAGTCCAAAAGTCCAGCAAAAAACCTATTTAACACCTTAAGGACCCAGCCATTTTTCACCTTAAGGACCAGGCCATTTTTAGCAAATCTGAAATGTCTCACTTTATGTGGTGATAACTTTAGAACGCTTTTACTTATCCAGGCCATTCTGAGATTGTTTTCTCATCACATATTGTACTTCATGACAGTGGTAAATTTGAGTCAAAATATTTCATTCTTATTTATAAAAAAAAATACCAAATTTACCAAAAATTTTGAGAAATTAGCAAATTTCCAAATGTCAATTTCTCTACTTTTAAAATACATAGTAATGCCTCCAAAAATAGTTATGACTTTACATTCCCCATGTGTCTACTTCAGGTTTGGATCACTTTGAAAATTACATTTTATTTTTTTGGGACGTTAGAAGGCTTAGAAATTTAGAAGCAAATCTTGAAATTTTTCACAAAATTTCCAAAACCCACTTTTTAAGAACCAGTTCATGTTTGAAGTCACTTTGTGAGGCTTCCATCATAGAAACCACCCAAAAATGACCCCATTTTAGAAACGACACCCCTCAAGGTATTCAAAACTGATTTTACAAACGTTATTAACCCTTTAGGTGTTCCACAAGAATTAATGGAAAATGTAGCCAAAATTTCCGAATTTCACTTTTTTGACAGATTTTCCATATGAATCATTTTATTCTGAGAATAAAGCAAGAGTTAACTGCCAAACAAAACTCAGTAATTATTACCCTGATTCTGTAGTTTACAGAAATGCCCCATTTGTCATCGTAAACTGCTGTACAGGCACACGGCAGGGCGCAGAAGGAAAGGAACGCCAGGGCAGATTTCACTGGAAAAAGTTTAAGTTGCCATGTCACATTTGATGCACCCCTAGAGTAGGAAACTCCAAAAACTGACCCCATTTTGGAAACTACGGGATAAGTTGGCAGTTTTGTTAGTGCTATTTTAGGGTAGGGTACATATGATTTTTGGTAGCTCTATATTACACTTTTTGTGAGGCAAGTTAACAAAAACTAGCAGTTTTGGCATTGTTTTTATTTTTTGTTATTTACAACATTCGTCTGACAGGTTAGATCGTGTGAAATTTTTATAGAGTAGTTCGTTACGGACGCGGCAATATCTAATATGTATACTTTTTTTTATTTATTTAAGTTTTACACAATATTTTTGAAGCACAAAAAAAAAAAAATCACATTTTAGTGTCACCATAGTCAGAGAGCTGTAATTTTTTTATTTTTTGGGCGCTTGTCTCAGGTAGGGGCTCATTTTTTGCGGGATGAGATTACGATTAGATTGATACTATTTTTGGGGGCATACGCTTTTTTGATCGCTTGGTATTACAATTTTTGTGATGAAATGTGACAAAAAATGGCTTTCTTTAGACAGTTTTTATTTTTTACAGTGTTCACCTGAGGGGAGAGATCATGCTATATTTTTGTAGAGCAGGCTTTTACAGACGTGGCGATACCTAACATGTATACTTATTTTTATTTATTTAAGTTTTACACAATAATATCCTTTTTGAAACAAAAAAAATCATGTTTCAGTGTCTCCATATTCAGAGAGCTGTAGTTTTTTTATTTTTTGGCCGATTGTCTCAGTTAGGGGCTCATTTTTTGCGGGATGAGATGACGATTAGATTGGTACTATTTTTGGGGGCATACGCTTTTTTGATCGCTTGGTATTACAATTTTTGTGATGAAATGTGACAAAAAATGGCTTTTTTTAGACAGTTTTTATTTTTTATTTTTTACGGTGTTGACCGGGCGGGCTGGATCATGTGATATTTTAAGAAAGCATGTTTATGGACGTGACGATACCTAATATGTATATTTTTATTTTTTTTTCTATTTTTATGTGTTTCTTTATGGGGAAGGGCCTTTTTTTTTATTGAAACTTTTTTATTTTTTTTTTGTTAAAACACTTTTATTTAACTTTTTTTTTAACATTTCACTTATGTCCCAGTAAGGGACTTTAACATTTCAGGGTCTGATCCTGATTGAATGCAGCACAATAGATCTGTATTGTGCTGCATTCAACTGTCAGCGTCTCACACTGTGAGACGCTGACCGTTGCCTAGGAGACCCAGCGCTGTGGCTGGGTCTCCTGGGCTTCCGTAGATGGGAGTCCCGATGCCTCTGGGCAAGGAATCGGGGCTTCCATCTCAGCCATCGGGCCCCCCCCCACCGCCTCACGGGGACCTGATGGCTTTAAAAGCTGCCGCAATTGCCTTGTATGCCGCGGTCAGCGTGACCGCGGCATACAAGGGGTTAATCTGCCGGCATCGGTGTAATCACCGGTGCTGGCGGATACAGCAGAGGCCCGGCTGTTAGTATCAGCTGGGCCCCTGCTGCAGATTGCGGCAGCGGGCAGCAGCAGCACCTTAACCCTAGGACTTCTAACGCCATACTAGGACGAGCATTCTCGTCCTAGGTCCTCAAGGTGTTAAGGTAGACCAAGCTACTCCCGCCAAACACTGACAATAGGATACTTGTTATATGTCTCACAGGCAATATATAATATGTAGACCTATCGGTGACATTTTTATCAGTTTTCTAATTTTTATCAGTTTCCAATGCTTAGAATTCTATAGAGGATACACATGTAAGGCTGCATTTAAAAGAATATGCAGGCATCTTTGTTTTTTCCTTAAAATTCATCTTTTCTACGAGGGTTATTATGGAGCATTAGTGATTTCATTCACTTCTGTTTACTTAATTTTAGGAGACGTGAACTCCAGAAGAATGGTACACCTAATTATATTGTATGTATATTTAAGGGTCATTTATTAAGCTGAAATACTCCTATATTAGGTGTATTTCTGGTGCAGATTGCAGTGAAACAGATAGTTGTACCGCAATCTATGACTTCTCCCCGCTCACGCCAGGTCTAAAAAAGGGGCGTGGGCAAGGAAGGGGACGGTCTTGTAGGCCTGTCTCATTCATCATTTTCGACACCTGTTTTGGAAGCTGTCTTACATTTAGAACTGGCGGAGGATGCGCCAAAGTTATGAAGAGGCCGGCGCCTCTTCATAACTTTGGCAGAACCACTGCCAGCTTAGGGGTTTATTAAGACCGGCGTCTAAAACGCGGTCTTAATAAATGGCTGTGGAGTCGGTAAGCCAAAGCCCCGACTCCGACTCCTCAATTTCCCCTCACCCCGACTCCTACTCCCTCATACATGGAGCATGTTTAAGTGATAACTTTAAACAAATTTGCATAAAATCAATAGTACAGATAAGTCATGACAAAAACAGTTTGTAATCTATCAGGCTTCTCTGGGTACAGCTCACTTAGGGCCTAATCAGAGGCGTAGCTAGAGGTTCAGCACATGGGGGGCGAAACATACTTGAGTGGGCCCCCCACTTATTGGCTTCCCAAACGCACGTTTCCAACTTCACAGGCACATACTACTAGTTGTGGTTATAATACTGTATTAGCAAGATGACTATATAAACTGCTAGATCATCTATGCTGTTAAGTACAGTACAATAGACTTTTCTACATACCCTACTCTAAATACTCTACCACATAATACAGGAAAATATAGGATTAATAGAAGTAAAAAAGGGGACTCCTATGTTAAAGGAAATCTGTCCCCAGCTTTTACATCACTAAACTAACAGTCCCTTGCCCCCATCAGACCTCAGATCGGCTTAATGTGCCCCCATCAGACCTCAGATCAGCGTATTGTGCCCCCATCAGACCTCAGATCAGCGTATTGTGCCCCCATCAGACCTCAGATCAGCGTATTGTGCCCCCATCAGACCTCAGAGCAGCAGAATGTGCCCCCATCAGACCTCAGATCAGCAGAATGTGCCCCCATCAGACCTCAGATCAGCAGAATGTGCCCCCATCAGACCTCAGATCAATAGAATGTGCCCCCATCAGACCTCAGATCAGCAGAATGTGCCCCCATCAGACCTCAGATCAGCAGAATGTTCCCCCATCAGACCTCAGATTGGCTTAATCTGCCCCCATCAGACCTCAGATCGGCTTAATCTGCCCCCATCAGACCTCAGATCGGCTTAATGTGCCCCCATCAGACCTCAGATCGGCTTAATGTGCCCCCATTAGACCTCAGATCGGCTTAATGTGCCCCCATCAGACCTCAGATCGGCTTAATGTGCCCCCATCAGACCTCAGATCGGCTTAATGTGCCCCCATCAGACCTCAGATCAGCAGAATGTTCCCCCATCAGACCTCAGATCAGCAGAATGTTCCCCCATCAGACCTCAGATCAGCAGAATTTGCCCCCATCAGACCTCAGATCATCAGAATGTGCCCCCATCAGACCTCAGATCGGCTTAATGTGCCCCCATCAGACTCCATAATGGAAGCACTCACTTGTATTCGCCTGATTGTACTAAGGCCATCCCTGCTGGGCCCCCCCAGAGGTATTGGGCCCAGAGCATCGCCTCCCCTACCCCCCAGTAGCTACGCCTCTGGGCCTGATGTATGAAAACTGTCTAGGTCTAAGACTTTTTTGTTACCCATAGCAACCAATCAGAGCTCCCCTTTCATTTCTCCAGAGCACTATATGAAATGAAAGGGGAGCTCTGATTGGTTGCTATGGGCAACAAAGAAACTTCTACACCTAGACAGTTTTCATACATAAGGCTCTAGGTGTTTTACATCAGCAGATAGAAGCCATGAGAGCAGCTAACCTCTCCAAACATGAGCTCAGAGGAAACATAAAGCATACAGAGAGAACATGCACTGGACATAAAGGGCAGTACACAGTCATCTCAACTAAAAGCCTAAATCCTTAGATCAGGAACAGAACAGACATTTATAGGACATTTCATCATTTTCACAAATTCTTATAAAAATATATTCAGCACTGAACTAAATGTACTAATTCATTATATATTTTAGGAGTCGGAGTCGGTCCATTTTATACCGACTCCAACTCCACCAAAATGGTGACCGACTCCACGACTCCGACTCCACAGCCCTGAATAAATGTGCCCCTTTAGTGTGTACTAATCTTGTCATAAAGGTGGATTTAGACTGGGCGAGGAAAAGATGATTGTTGGGAAGGAAGCAGCGATCACCTCCACAGTATAAGGATGAGGATAGCTATTTCGATCGCTCGTCCCCATACATCTACATTGTTTCTGGGCAGCAGATCGCAGTTTAGACAGCACGATCTGTTGCCCAGAAACGATAATTTACTTGCAAGAACTAATGACAGCTTCACACTAGGTCCTTTAGACACTATTGTGTATCTCACCCTCCCTTTCAGGCTGGTCATCAGTATTATGCCAGTCCCCTGGCTGTAGCATCTCTCCTCCCTCCTGGCTGGGGCAGCAGCGGAGATGCCGGCAGTAGTTTCTGCGCTCTCCCTGCATGCCTCCCCCCTCTCTTCCTGACGCACGGAGCACTCTGTCTCTCCCAGACCCCCTTCTCTGCATCTTAATGCAGCAATATCAGATCAGAGAGAGCAGACCTTGCTTAGAATAACAATAAAGATGATGGCAGCTTGGAGAGGAAAAGAGAAAATACAATGATAGAAAAAGATGTGTATGGAGAGGGGAGATGAGGTGAAGCCTGAAGTGCTGTAAGATAATTAACCCATTACTACCCCTCGGCACCTGTGTTCCCCTCTCGATTGTCTATGTTTCGGCACTGTCCTAGACAGGCTTGTTGACATATATTTACATAAGTAATCAGCGTCCCTGCTATGTGAAGCATCATTTTGCTCTCAGGACCGGAGCACACAGTTTGATCCACAGGTGAATGAATGTCTGCCTATGAAATTCAGATGATGTATTTATGGTCATGTATCCTCTTCACTCTGTTCTCCTCTAGATGAATATTTGTTACTTTTTTACTAAGGGTCTTTGGCTACCTCCTGTTTACTGCTGCATCCATACATTAGCCCCGCATAGAATTACCTCATACGTATTCCAAAGCTTCTTTCAAAATACATTTGTTAGTCTAAGTACAAATGCTATGTTTTCTCATTCTGTACATAGGAACAAGTGCTTTATTTTTTCATTTGTTACATTTGTCATTGTTTCTAAACTTTCTCTATTTTTTTAACTTTTCACACAAAATCACATAGTCTCTCTTGCTTTACATCCCCTCTCACTTACCCAACGCCTTCTAATGGACTGTCCATAAAGCGTACAAAACATTATTATTTATATTTCTCTAATCTTTCCTGAGGGTAGCGATACTGTCACCAATATTATAAATGACACTTGGTAGATGGGGGCCCTATGACTGGCTGTCATCCAGTCTGAGGCTCTGATGTCCATCTCCCCTAAGAGATGGTGGTAACCGAAGGCCAGATCCAGAGTGAACAACCAGTGCCATGGGATGGACTGGGCCACCAGGATACCAGAGTCTCTAATATAACAATGGGCCTTTCATATACAGACGGGGAATCCTCATTCTCAGGATTGCTGGAGAACCACCTGTCAGACTTCTAGTAATCTGTTATTTATCAACTATCCTATGGTGGTGTTGAGAGGTTTGTGGATAAGAGTCATATGATAAGTTTAAATGGTATTCCAAAGTGAATGGGCAACCAGTACAGTAACCAGCACTGGTACCACTAGTATAGCAGGAATGGGAAACATATTCTCACATTTCTTACCTGCAGTGGATTTTTTTTAATACTGTACTTGATTTTCTAGCAGGTTTGTTATTTATTAACACTTACATTTTCCAGAGATGCTCTTTTATCTCTTGAATGCACTCTATTCCTGTTCCATTCTCACATTATCTTGAGGCTCATACTTTTAGGATTTATCAGGGTCTGTGGTAATTAAGTGACACAGATGTATGTGTCCTAACTTAGGCTAGTTTCACATGAACATGTTGTACTTTTGTTCCGGCCGCCTCTCGGCAGGGTTTGCCATGCTGTGGCCGGATCCGTGGCCGGAAGCACGGACCCGGCGGGCTGTTCACCTGCCGGAACAGCCTGCCGGAGTCCCCTGACACAGGTGTGAAGGTACCCTTAGGCTACTTTCACACCTTCCCTTCCCTTTCCGCTATTGAGATCCCTCATAGCATCTCAATAGCGGAGGAAAACGCTTCAGTTTTGTCCCCATTCATTGTCAATGGGGACAAAACTGAACTGAAGGGAATGGAGTCACCAGAATGCATTCCGTTCCACTGCGTCCCCATGATGCACACAAAAGCACTGCAAGCAGCATTTGTGAGAGCGCCATGGGATACTGATCAAGACAGATCCGTCATGAAACACAATGTAAGTCAATGGTGACGGATCCGTTTTTTCGGACACGAAAAAAAATTGATCCGTCGCCCATTGACTTACAATGGATTTAGTGACGGATCTGTCTTGTTCATCTGGGATATAATACAACCGGATCCGTTCTGAATGGATGCAGACGGTTGTATTATATACTTGATGCGTTTTCGCTGAACCAATGACGGATCCAGTAAAAACGCAGATGTGAAAGTGGCCTTATGACATCAAATACCTTTGTACAGGTTAATTACTTAGATGACATCATATTTAGTGCTATAGTGAACTGTAAGACACTGTTCTCACTCCAGTTTTCTTCTGCACAAAAAACTCATGATTTTTTTTACTTTTATTTTTAAATGTTTTAAATGTGAACAAACCCTGTTTTATAAATTTCTTAGCAATTCCTTAATATGTATCTGTTATTTTAAAGGGAACCAGTCAACTGTCCTTCACAGAGAGTGCAGTGGTCTGTCACTGCTGTGATGGTATTCAGTACTTTCACAGCACTTACCTTCTTAAGCTCATAACATGCTCCAGCACTGCAAGAGAGATGAATCTGATTAAGCATGCTTCCACCGCCTCCAGATGATGATTGACAGTTTTGTATCTTGTTGTGCACAGGCAACAAAACAGTGAATCATTGACCAAAGGCAGTGCAACGTGTGGTGTTGGACTCATGTCTCTCACAGTGATGGTGAGTGCTGCAGGCTTTCGAAGGTCAGTACTCTTTAAATACTGAATGCCATCACAGGAGTGAGAGACCACTGAAATCAGTGGGACGGTCTCTTCACTAGGCTTTCCTGAATGAGGGCACCATACTAGAGCTGACTGGTTCCCTTTAATTCTCCCAGATTCCTTCTTGCTGTTGTTTAGGCATAGTATAGGCTGTGATGAAAAGGAATTTAAATTTCTCATTGGCTTTGGATCAATTTTGCTAATATGATAAGTGTTTATGTAGTTCCCTAATCTATAATTATATGTTCACCAAAAGCATCTGATTGACTCCTTAAGGGAGAAGAGAATATTTGGCACACTGTCTTAGGATATCAGAATAATCAAGCTTCAGTTTCACCATATAAATACACCTTTGATTTCTGTAGAATATAGCACAATACAGCTGCTTTCTCCTGCAACCTACACATCGACGGCTGCCGTCACCAGGGCAGACCTGAGAACAGTTTAGGTTGCTGTATGCTCTCATGGACAACATTTTGAACATCAAATTATGGGTGGTGAAAAATGAATAGGACAAAAACATTAAAGAAATGTACAGCTTTGGTGCAATTTATCTCAGCTCCCATGAGGTCCACAACCACAAGACGGCTGAGTGCGACACAGGGCCACTGCATTACTCAATGAAACAGGTCTGAATGGAGCATTATACTGTCTGATTGTATTGATGGAGTGGTACTGCAGGTATGGATTGGACCCACATCTATTGCTGATGTCTTCTACTAGTATCAACAACTTTTTTTTTTTAAATTAGTTCCCCTTCCCATGTTCAGTAGGAAAATACGGGGCCAAAAACCAAAGTGTTGCAAAGAAGTGACTTCACAAATAGATAGCATAATTATCAAGTTATACATGGAGACAAGGTAAAGAGTTTGATTTTCTACACAAATATATCATCACATTGATATTTCTCCTTTAATCATAGCACCAATGCATCTTGTTTAGAACAGCAGTTTTCGTTTTTCCTGCCTCTGCGGTTCCCCACCAGCATTACATTACAATTCCTTCACAACTTCAATCAGGCAATCAAAATAACTCCCTGGATCAACAACCCATCTCTAGTAGCTATAACCTGTAATATTATTACCCTCCAGAAATACATCCAGGCCCCTCTTGGACTCTTAGTTACAAAACCTTACTGTAAGATCTGAGTCCCTTTGTAGATTGAATTGTGCTGCATGAATTGTATATTTAGGGGAAGGGATGCTTTAGATGGAGCCTGTCATGTTTCAGCCATTGCACAGTGAAGCAAGATTTACCGTCCCTGGCTTCAGTTGCACAATGCGCATGTTCAGGGTCCAAAGTGGGATAATCACAAGTGTCCTAAGAATGCAAATGAGTCATACAAGCCAACGCCCCTCGGGACCTGGCACATGCCCTGTGTGCAGATGAAGCCAAGGCCTTTATGCCTTCTTTTACTGTGCTCTACTAGTAGCACTGATGTCAAAAACGATAGGGATGTCAGTAACGTATCAATGGGAATTTTAAAAGCTAGGAGACCATGACTCCTCATCTCTCCAGCACCACCCAGATGACTCTTTGTTTCTCACTCGTGATGAACGAAACTCTGGTGACAGGTTTCTTTTAACCCTTTCAGTCCTGGAGGTTTTTTTGGCTTTGCGTTTTCGTTTTGCGCTCCCTGCCTTCAAACAGCCATAACTGTTTTATTTTTCTGTTCACATAGCTGTATGATGGCTTGTTTTTTGCGGGACAAGTTGTACTTTCCAACGCCACCATTTAATATTGCATATGGTGTGGTGGGAAGCGGGAAAAAAATTCCAAATCGGATGAAATTGCAAAAAAACGCTATTCCGCTACAGTTCTACGGGTTTCTTATTTACAACGTTCGATGTTTATTAAAACTGACCAGTTACTTTCATTCTACTGGTCAGTACGAATCCGGCGATACCTATATGTATACTTTTTCCTGCGTTTTGATAAAATATAAAGTTGGCCTTTTTTTGTCATATCTTGACCCCTATAACTTTTTGGTATTTATGTGTACGGAGCTGTATGGGGGCTCATTTTTTGCGGGGCGATCTGAAGTTTTTATTGATACTATTCTGGAGTGTGTATGACTTTTTGATCACTTTTTATTTAAGGCGACAAAAAACAGCGAATCGCCATTTGGACGCTTTTTTCCGCCACACAATTCGCCGTATTGGAATTTTTTTTATATTTTAAAAGTATGGCCGTTTTCGGTCACGGTGATACCCATGATGTCTATATTTATTGTTATTTAGGTATTTATTTTTTAATTATACGGAAAGGGGGGTGATTTGAACTTATATATTTTTTATTTTTTATATATTGTTTAACATTTTTTTTAACATTTTTTGTGATTATTTTAAAGCTCAAATATGAGCAAATATATTGTGTTTTTTATTTTTTCTTTATGAGCAATGAGGGTCTTTTATTTTTGACTTAATGACCGAATTTGCTCATTTCTTATCCTGGCCTGCCATCTAGTGGCCAGAATAAGAATTGCACTTTGAAAGCTATAAACCTCATCAGCGAGGTTTACAGCTTTCAGATCGTGTACAGACACCCCGATTGGCCACACGGGGTGTCTGTACACCACCCGGAAGCGTACGAGTGTGATCACGGCATCTAAAGGCCTACGAAGACGCCGCCGATGGCGGTAAGTACCCACAAGTAGGGTTGCACGATATATCGAAAACTCGGTACGGTCCATTTTTTTTTCAAAAATTTCATTATTTAAAAAAAAAAAGGCGTGGGGTGCCCCCCTTTTTTCCTTCACCAGCCAGATACAACCAGCAGCGGCAGCCTGGCACTACCAGGGTGGGAAGGGATACGGTTATTGGCCCTTCCCAGCCTAATGGTACCAGCCTGCAGCCGCCCCAGAGCCAGACCCTCAATTTAGAAGGTCCGGTCCTGCGGGTACCCGGCTCTTCCCGGCACCCCTGGTGGCGGTGGGTGCCGAGGTAATAGATGTTGGGGTTAGTGCTGGCCTGCCATACCGGAAAGCACTAAGCCCAGTATTAGTAATCAGGGCCGTCTGTAGATACATTTTATTGAAATAAACACTCCCCCAGACCCCTGTTTGACCATTTTATTTAAAAAAAAAAAAAAAAAAAAAGAGCTGGTCCGACGTAGTCCACCGAATCCGACGTAGTCCTCTGCATTCACGACCCTGAAAAATAGAAAACAAACACACAAACACGGACCACTTACCTCTTCCTGTACTGGGATAATACACACAGCGATGTCACTGTACAGGGATAATAAACACAGTGATGTCACTGTACAGGGATAATAAACACAGTGATGTCACAGTACAGGGATAATAAACACAGTGATGTCACTGTACAGGGATAATAAGCACAGTGATGTCACAGTACACCTGTACAAACAAGGCCTGGGGGGACCAAGATAAGGCTAGGGGCTACACTGAAAAGGGCCAGTGGCGCACAGATCAGGGGTAAGGGGCAGTGTCACAAGCAAGGTCCTGGGGGGGAAGGGTGAGGGGTGCACAGATAAGGGCCAGGGTGGCGCACACAGGGGGCAGCAGAGACGACAACCAGAGAGGCACAGACAAAGAGGGAGTGGGGCACAGATAAGGGCCCAGGGGCGCAGACCAGGAAGAGGCGTACAAAGACAAGGGCCAGATCCCAGGGGTGCAGACAGGGGCCAGGTAGGCACAGCCAAAGGGGCGCAGATAAGAGCCAGGGGCTGCATTGAAAGGGCCAGGGTGGTGCACAGAGCAGGGTCAAAAGCAAGGTCTGGGGGGGGGGGTGAGGGGCGCACAGATAAGGGCCAGGGTGGCATTAATAGGTTCTTCTTTATTTTGGCGAGGTATCGTATCAGTATCAAGTATCGTGATACTTTTGTACGTATCGGTATCGAAATCAAAATTCTGGTATCGTGACAACCCTACCCACAAGTCTCTGCTGTTAGAAACAGCAGAGACTTGCTGGCCATGACGCCCGCCGCACGTGCGAGCGGGCGCAATGTGTCTGCATCATCCCAGCGCCGTACATGTACGGTGCTGGGATTCTAAGGGTTAAAGAGGACCTTTCACCATTCCTCACATGTCTGTTTTAATAGCTTCATGCATTCCCTATGTAATAACAATTCTGGGGCATCTATTCTTATGACTGTATATTGTGTGTGTGTGTACCTGCACAGACTCACTCTATCCAATCAGTGCTGCCATTATCAGACTGTGCAGCTACACACCCCCAACTGGTTACCTCCCCTCTGTACCCTTACTGCAGACTACTAGCAATTCATTCACAACTGCTAGCAGGAATAATAAAGGAATGACACAACATATAGACATAAGAATAGATGCTCCAGAATTGTTATTACATGGGGAATGCATGAAGTTATTAAAACAGGCATGTCAGGAGTGGTGAAAGGTCGTCTTTAAAGGGAACCTGTCATCAACTTTATGCTGATCTCACTGAGGGCAGCATAAAATAGTGACAGAAATGCTGATTTCAGCGGTGTGTCACTCGTGAGCTAACAGTAAGTGGTTACTGAGAACCAGCATCATAATCATTGCAGCAAAGGCCTTGAAAAGAGTAAAATCTACCTGAGAAGAGTCATGGTTATTTATAATCTCCTGCTCTCCCGCCCATATACTAATGATTGGCAGTTCTCTCCTAGAGAGAAAGGGAGAAAACTAGGTAGAAGACTGTCAGTCATCAGCAGGTGGGCAGTGAGAGCAGGAATTCATTAATAACGATGACTCTTCTCAGGTGGCTGTGACTCTTTTCTATGCCCATTCTGCAATGATTGCGATGTTGGTTCTCGGCAACCACTTACTTTTAACATTTAAATGACAGACTGCTAAAACCAACTCACCTCTCTCTACTTTATAATGCCGTTAGTATGGGCAGCATAAAGTTAAAGACAGGTTCCCTTTAAGGTAGTAGCACAATGCTGGTACAATGATGAGTTAATATCCTTGTAGCAAAAATGTAAAGTCTTGCCGCTATTCAGTGCAGTGATGCTGGGGTGGATTTTATCTTGTGGGACTGTTCTCCTGAGAAATGCTGTACTTGGTCCTGGCAGGGACAAAGCTGCCCTCACCGCCAAGCCCATGATGCTTTGGTCATGGCTTTACTCTCCATCTGCCAACAGTAGACATCAGCAAAAGTCAAGAAGATGGTGAGCATTTTGAGTCAAAGACCTCAGTGTGATTGGTGCTTTAAAGTACCCAGCATAGACATGCTACAACCCCCGGAGGAGTAGAGTAGGGGATGGGAGTGGTAGTGGCTCTGGCTGCAACAGTTGGCTGCAATAATTAGCTGTCACAGTGGCTGTCCTCACAATAATGCTCCCTAGGGGCACACCCTAATGTTGGGGCTTCTGCCTGATAGTAGTTGGGATGCCCTTAGTGTTGTGGGTTTGGTGCAGGGGCCGGCGGATGTTGCTGGTGTCAGTAACCAGGCCAGTTGTAGAAGATAAACATCTTTCTTGGATCACTTTCTTGCTCACGTGTTGACATAGAAATTTTTATTGCCGCTCTTAATCATTTCTATAACTCTTTCTTTCTGCACAGTGGCCTCCAGCCCACCCTGTCTGATCAAAAATATCAGTTTGTTTTGCAGTAAATCTAAGCTTAGTGGTGTTTGATGAATCCGCATTTGCAATGTAGATTTCCTGGCAGCAGGAGCTGGAAATCCAGCCAATTTTTTGTCAAGTTTCGGTAAAATGGTTTGCAATCTTGTGTTGTTAAACAGGCCTGTTCCGGAAGCACAGGAATATGTTATGTTAACCTGGTCCTATAATAATGACGAACAGTATGAGAGGGTGGAACCACAGACCGGGTTATAAATCAAACTTAAGTGTGGCTGATTTGTAATATTGGAAGATGTGCACATTTCCTATATATTTTATAGAATTTCAGATAAAATTAAACATTACAAAAGAGGGAGGCAGGAATTTGATGAAATGGCACCCACAGAGTTCAGAGGGTTAGGGCCTTTCATAACCAAGTTATAATAATGAAACAATACTTGTATCCTTTACCAAGCAATCAGGGCCAGTTTTAGATAAAATGTGGTCCTGGGCAAAATCAAAAGTCCCATAGACATACAACAGCAGAGCAGGAAGAGAGAATGGGGACGACACGTGCGCACAGCGTACGCCGTCTCCTCATACAGCTGATCGGCGGTGGTGCCTGGTGTCGGACCGCCGCCGATCTTATATTGATGGCCTATCCTGAGTATTGAAATAGTAGCGAGACCACGGCACTCAAGAGATTAGTTCAATATTAGTAGTTTATTCCATCCATCCAAAATTTAAATACAACTACCCTCGTCTATCCAGCCATTATTTAATATCAGAGCACATTACAAGGAATGCATAAGAGGATGGGACTACAACACCCAGCATGTTCAAGCCATTATTATGTAATATCAAAGTACATTACAAGAGGAGGTATAAGTGGAGAAGACTACAACTCTCAGCATGTCCAAGCAGTTATTATGTAATATCAGAGTACATTGTAAGAGGAGGTATAAGAGGAGAGGACTACAACTCCCAGTATATCCAGGGTGTTGTAATGTACCCTGATATTACATAATAATGGCCTGGACATGCTGAGAGATGTAGTCCTCTCCTCTTATACCACCTCTTGTAATGTACTCTGATATTACATAACAAGCTGGACATGCTGGGAGTTGTAGTCCTCTCCTCATAAATCCTATTGTAATGTACTCTGATATTACATAACAGGAGGTATAAGAGGAGAGGACTACAACTTCCAGCATTTAATTGGCTTTTACATTGAATCCATACTTCTTCCCATGCATCACTGGTCTTCTTCATTACTTTACTGCCGAGCTCTGCCTCCTGTTCTGGGCACATGATGGTGAGATCATCGCAGGTCCTTCATCCCCTCTTCTCTGCTAAGCTCCGCCTCCTGCACAGGATCGCAGGTCCTACAGCTCCACTTAGAAGAGTGCTGCTGGTGTCAGGAGCTGTCAGCACTAGGGTAATGATTTCTCTTATTTGTACAGGGACGGGACCTTACACTGCATTCCAAGGACGTTCAGCTGAACAGCAGCACTGAAGCAGGGGCCCCTTAGACGATGGGGGCCCTGGGCAATTGCCCAGTTTGCCCCCTCTAACGCTGGCCCTGCCAGCAATAACCTTCCATTATATATAGGCATCTTGTATCATTTCATATAGGACAAATGTAGCAGAGTCAAAGTGTGATGTACACACTCCATATACATACTTATACATGATTTTTAGTGGCTGATTTATATGCAGTTTATATGCAGTAGTAATATATTACAAGTTAAAGGTTTTGTCTGTGTTAATTAAAACCACTGAGAAAAGGCTGGGATGGTATTAAAATAGTAAAATAAGTTATACCCATGGGGTCAAACCCCCTCAACAGTCCTGACGTCATCTTTCTGGCTGCAGTAATGATGTTCCCGCATACTACACGTGACCACATCACTGACCTTGGTGGTATACGGCACAAGCCTGACTGGGAGGACTGGAGCGGTAGCGGTGTTGCTGAGGGTGTTTGAACCAGTGACTATGACTTCTTTTGATATTTTGGGGTAAATCAAAATTTTTTATTGTTTTACATGACAATAAAGAATAAAATATTTAAGCTAACATGGATATCATACAGTAAGTTACAAGCAATCGTACAGTAACATAACAACAGCAGAATGTGATATCTTTATGGTGTCTAAATAGCATAATGAAAACTTAAACTGAAAAGACATGGGTACAAAGACAAGACTAGACAGAAACAAAAGGGATGCACTATACACTGATAAGAAAAAAACAACTATATATTCTTTTGATATTTTAACCATTTTGTAATTAACTCTGATAACCCCTTTTTGGGTCCTGCCATTTTTTATTTTTATTTATTTTTGGCATATTTCTGGCGCAGATTGTGGCTCAAAGGTTATTTGCGCCACAATCTGCAACTTTTCCCTGCTCACGCCAGGTTTAAAAAAGGGGGCGTAATAGGGAAGGGGATGAGCCAGCAGGCCCGTCTCATTTATCATTTCCTATGCCTGTTTTAGGTGTAGAAAATGGTCTAAATTTAAGCCAGCTATGAAGCTGGCGTAGAAATAGACCAGCGGTAAATGTGGCGAAGTTATGGCGAGGCCGGCGCCTGTTCTAAAACTACGGTCTTAATAAATGACCCCCATAGTTTATACCCTTCAATATTTGAAAATGGCAGAAAGGAGAAACCCTTCCCTGCAGATGGAAAAGACACTGTTACAAGCTTCCGAGTTGTAGTGTCTCAGCAGTGTGTCTGTCTTAGATGCCAGCATTGATAATGTCTCTGCCTCATCATATCACTACATTTCTGGAGCTTGTAGAAGTATTATATGTATGTGAAAAATAAGGGAAGGTGTGCCTCATATAAAATATATGTAGTAATATCCTGTGGCAGTTGTATTCTATATTTATGTAGTACTTACCTGAATGGCCATCACTGCACAATTTGATAATCTCTGTGGTTGGTTTAATTCCATCTTAATTCACTCTATATAGATTTTCTCTAATGCTTGATATAGTCATAGACTCCTTTTGTTACGTGTTTAGATTTTGTGAACGTTTCTTAATGGATACAGTTGGCATTGATTTGGTGAATTCAGCTTCACTGACCATGGTTGTGAGATTTAGAAAGCCTGTGTTTTTTTTTAATGATATTTAATTCTTAGGCTACATTGCCTGTAATTCTTTCAATTCTTTGTTGTAAGGAGATTTACAAGCACATAGGCTTGATTTTTGTAAGGCTGTGTTCACATCACATTTTTGTCCTGATTTTTTAGCAGCCTAAGAGCTCATGCACATGCCCATTGCCCGGCTGTCCCTGTATTGTGGGCTGCAAACAGCGGGTCTGCAATATACAGGCACCAGCTGTGTGCACACCGTATCACAGATGCGGACCCATTCACTCGAATGGTTCTGCAATCCCGGAGATACGGTGCGGTGTGAAACAGAGGCACGGATCGGAACCTGTAGTGCTTCTGTGGGTTTTCTGTCTGTGGCTCCGCACTGAAAAAAAATTATGCATGCACTACTTTTTACGGTGCAGACTTTTGGATGCGGATTGTGGACCCCATTCAAGTGGATGGGTCCAAGTCCGCAGATGGAGGGCACACAGTTGGTACCTGTGCATTGCGGACTGCAATTTGCAGTCCGCAGCATGGGCAAAGCCAGCACACGTATGTGTGCATGAGCCTTATTTTTAAGCAATGCTTTATATAGAAGGGTCCCCTATAGTAAATTGAGCATAAGGTTTCCAGCTGATGGACCCCCAAGCCATCAGTTGTAGTTTATATGGGAACCCACCAGCCAGTGTTCATATTACCTGCAGCATCATGACAGGAGAACAGAAGCATTACACAGCTCCCATTAATATCAAGACATGCTGGCCCATCGAAAGCAGGAAACACCCTTATTAGCCACTGGTTAAGGCTAGGGTTCCATGGCGAATCTTGGTCATGATATGGTTATGGTGCTTAACTGTTTAACTATGTAGAGAAAGAGTCGCTGAGGGAAAGAGTTGCAGCCATTTTCATAGGAAAACATTGAGGTTGAAAAACATTCACAATTCTCTCGACAGAGTCCTCCCTTCTGACGTTCCATTCATTGTTTCAAGCTTGCTCTTCCGGCCTCTTGGACATAGACATGGCACGTAATTGCGGTTGGATTTGCCCGGAATACTCTTAGACTTCTATGTGCATACACAGTCCGTTCTTGAGGGATGGAGTGGCCAGACTAACAGAGTAGTGTGGAGGTGTACTTGGTGCATCTGATATGCAAGTTGGGATAGGAGTCTAGGAGAACAGTTGCAGACCAGGAATGTGGCGTGTAAAGAACCAGGTATGGTGGGGGAATCAACATCCCCAAACAAATTAATATAAAATGTACTGTATCTGGGGTTGGTGGTTAACATGCTCAAAGACACTTGAAAAAAATTGAAAACATCGTTAGAAAACACCTCATGCACATGAACATATTTTCTTTCCATGTCCGTTCCGTTTTTTTGCGGACCGTGTGCAGAACCATTCATTTCATTGGGTCCGCAAAAAAATGGAAGTTACTCTGTGTGCGTTCCATTTCCGTATGTCCGTATTTCTGTTCCGCAAAAAAAAATAGAACATGTCCTATTTTTGTCTGCATTACAGACAAGGATAGGACTGTTCTATTAAGGGCCAGCTGTTCCGTCCTGCAAAATACGGAATGCACACGGATGCCATCTGTATGTTTTGCAGATCCGTTTTTTGCGGACTGCAAAATACATACAGTCGTGTGCCCTTAATGTAAGAGATGTATGCGATTTTCTGTAAATGTAAACCCTGATACAGTTTTGCACCATGTAACAACCACATCCAGCAGTTTCATTACCTTGCTGATGTGTAGCAATAGTGTGTAGTTATGCTGAATGTGTAGCAATAGAGGGCATGGCAATTATTTTTGCAAATCTGCAAAATGTTTTTCAATATCTAATACAAAGTTAATGACTTGAAAAGTCCTTTATGTGTATCAGCCGCATTGCTTGCCTTTCCTGATATTTCTCCTTTTCACTACTACATAGAGATATTATTGAGCTCTGGAGAAGATTTATTTCACAATACTTTTGGTTTGGCTTATACAATTGGCATCCTGGTTTTCAGTGATGTTTAAGCAGGTATTCATTACTAGCATTGCTAGTCAGTCCGAGACATGTAAGTACTCGGGTGCAGTAGAGGCAGACATTACAATCATGCCTTTATTCTTGTGCTAGACTTTGTAAAGGCTCATCGTTGAACAGTGATAAACCTCATTATATACATTGATAACTATAGTAGATTTAGTGCCTCTTCTACACTACAGCTGCTGGCCCATCCAGGTATAGATTTTACACCAGAATGAGAGATCTTTGTTAAATTTTTTTACATTATTTCTTATGTGATAAAAATTGCTCCTCAAACACTTTCTTCTCGGGATTCACCAGCTAATCCATAATGGTTATACCAGGGCCTCACCAGCAAACAAGTTCTACCATGCAACACCAATACCGAATACCAATGAGCACCGTGTTACACCCAACAGCAAATACCACCGTGCAGTGTGCATGATACTCCCTAGCAGCACTAATTACCAGAATGCAATATAAAATACTTCCTCAAACAAGTACTGCTGTGCAGCACGAAATCCATTGTAAGCAGCAACAAATAAATACCACAGTACAGCACAAAACACATCCCCAGCAGCACAAAATAAGTACCACAGTGCAGCACATAATACCAGCACATCAAACAGATGCCACAATGCGGCGCAAAATATATCCCCAACAGCACCAAACAAATACCACAATACAGTACAAAATGCCTCACTAGCAGCTGTAACACAGTAGGTGTGGACCCAGTGCGTTACTGAACAGATCTGACCACTGCCTGGGCAAACAGGCAGTGGTCAGACAGGAAGTTCCAATAGTGAAGGTACCTTAAAGGGGTTCTCCAGGAATTAAGAAAATGAAAATATGTAAATATTACTTTATTATAAATATATTCCCAAATACCTTTAATTCGTTATAATGGCTTGTTTTGTCTAGGGAGAAATGATTAGGAGAAACAAAATGGCCGCTGTCTTGTCAGTATACACAAAACCTGTCCTAATCGCACAGCAGGACAAATTACTTCACAACACTGAGATGAAGAGCTGCCTCATCCTCCTCTCTGCTCTGCTTGTCAGGAATTATGATCCTAAATACAGTTTAATATGATATTTAGCTGAATATCTGGGAATGGAGTTCATCAGGAGATCTCAAGTACATAGAGGACGGAAAGGACAGACTATGGTAATGTTGGGCTGTGGTAATGGAGACTGCATACAAGTGCTGCTGCTCATTAGCCACATCTGCTCATTGACTCTCTTCCTACAGAGATTCAGCTAAAGATCTTCTCATCTGTATTTGGGATCATAATCCCTGACAAGCAGAACAGAGAGGAGAATGAGGCGGCTCTTTAGCTCAGTGTTGTGAAGTAACTTGTCCTCCTGTATGATTAGTACAGGTTTTATTTCTCCTAATGATTGCTCCCTAGACAAAACGAGCCATCATAACTAATGAAAGGTATTTGAGAATATATTTATAATGAAGTAATATGTAAGTATTTTCATTTTCTTCATTCCCGGAGAACCCCTTTAAATAACTCAGGGAAAGCAGTCATTGACCGGGACAGATCAGGCCATGCACATATTGACACTTTAAGAGCCTGGGGGAGCCTGTGCCGTAATGAAGCAGAGCAAGGACTAGAAGGAAGGAAGCAGAGATGTCCAGAGGAGGCCTACAGTGTCCATGCTGGGAGGGAACACGAGATGCCAGCGGGCATGGACTGCTGACAACTTAGTTATATCTGATTACATATGAAGAGATTCTTAGAACCTGTTCATAAGTAGTTCTTTACAAGTCTGTAAAGAATCACATAAGAAGAATCTTTAGAAACGTCTTCATATGTACGCTGTTGCCCATAACTGGCGGGGACCCCACTTCGCACCACCCAGTGAGCTGTACCTTATAGTTGTGAAGCACAGGTTTAAAGTTAGTGCATATGTTTAGTAATTTTTGTTCCACCACCCTACTGTCTTTTTGGGAGCTCTTCACAGTTCTGAAACCACACTGTGAAGAAAAGGGTTAGCATCTTGTTCTTACTGTCCTGTTACAGTACATCTGCCTAGAAAAGATAAGCAAGGTTGTTGTGTTGACTCCCTAAATTTCGGATACAGTAGAGACCCTGGTGATATTATAGGAAGGTTACACAGGCTGGTTTACATAAAGTGAGGTGTAACCAGACCAAGGATTCATATGGTCAAATCTTGTCAGATTTGTCCATGTATCCGTATAACTTCTGTATGCACTATTGTTCAACACTTTTCATCAAGTGTCAGGATTAATTATGGAATTACGCAATTTTGTTGCATTATGTTTATTGAAACAAGCATTTTATGTGATTTTACTTTGTTGTACTCTTTGCAGTCTCTCTACATATAAGCCAGTGCACACAGTTTCACAATAAGTATATTTTGGAGACCTGTTGCAGCTGGGGTTTACATCTGACATACATAATCTTTCAGGATTGAAACATATATGGTTTAGAACCTGTTTCCAGTTTCAAATCCTGATTTATGGGTTGTAGTTATATCAGATTTATTTTTTTAACATGCAGATTTTTTTTTATCACTCACTTGATCTCGTAGAGGAGTTTTCCATTAACCCAGCAGCCAGGAAATCCGGAAACTGCTGCACACTAGGGAAGGACAGATCCCAAACTCCTTGGAAGATCAGGACAGATGTCCCCTTGAGGGTAGCAGAGAGATGAGATTGTAAAAAGGCATCTCAAGAGATGCCACATCAAGTTAAATCATTGGAGCGAGGCTGATCCTTTCATACTGAAGGCTGAGTTCAGCATAACCAAGAGATTTGTCCCCAGGGCTCATCAGATATGACAGGACTGAGTATAAAGGATCTCCAGAGAACTGGGGACAGAGGTACAACAAGGAAAGATGACGACATGGAGTGTAAAATCCTAAAAAGAAATGTAATTATAGTTGGTGTGATCACTTTGCTGTGTGTTAGTAATATAAAGATCTATGATAATCATCGTAATATCTGTTTCTGACTAAGCATTTATACATAGTAACACTTCTATTACACGTGTAACATATCATAACAATTCTTAATAGTTGACAGTCTTTGTGTTTGTCCATAAAAGCAAGATTTAGAAATAAGCAGGAATTATCTAATATGAATTTAAAGGGGTTGTCTGAGTTAAAACACCAAGCATCTTCTCCCACCATCATAATGTAACACCTATGTTGATTTTTTTCTATAGTTCCCCCTTCACTGAATGCATGCAATTTTTCCTACTGTAATAAACGGCACTTTCCATATTGAGGGGTATCCCTATATAATGATAATCATGAAATGTAGAATTAAATGGATTAATAATGTCTAAACTGAAGCTTTCAGGCATAATACTTTTTCACTGTCAACCTGACTTTCAATTGTAGCTCTTAAAAAAATTGTAATAATTACATGCCCACTTCACTACCATGAATGATTCTCACACGTCTTTAGAACAGTGGTCTAATGGGCTCTGGTACAGTAAAGCACACTGACAGCATGGACATCCGAGTAGCCATCTACATGGAACCACAGGTACAGTTTGTGGATCTATGAAATACAAGTCTATGGACCTAACCGCTGGTTCATTAGACGAATTAGCTGACTCCATTGTATAGTTTGCTTTTTAGGATATGTTAACACTTTCCATTACTATTCGATGAAAGAACGCTATCGTATGCTGTGCTGTTCTGTCCCTTACAAAAAAAGAGGAAAAAGAAGCCTCACAAACCTTATATACATCAATAGAGAAAAAAAGATCATGACAGATCCATCAAATGTCTCATAACAGATTATGACATGTCCTCAAGCAGCATGTGCAGATGGTCCTCAAGCAGCAGAGGTTGGTCATTGGCTGCAGTGGTGAACGTGACCCCATCCACAGCCAGCCAGAAGTCAACAAGCCTGGCACCAAAAGATTGTTGAGCGCAGGCACACTGAGGACAGGAGCAGCGGGGACCTGATGAGTGTGCTTCTTGTATTAGTTCTACCACACTAGGAGGACGATCTCAAAACTCTGGGAGTCTTCTACAACCCCTTTAACCCATTTGCAGAGAGAGTAATAAGCCAAGAGTTGTATTTTAAAGTAATCTTCCATTATCTCCACTTCACTAACTGTCTCTGACACTAGTATCCAGACTTGGGGTGTATATCTTAGATGATGCAATGCAACCAGAAGAACAGTCCTGCCTCATGGCAGACTAACTCTTCTGCTCCGTTCTTTGAACAGGTTGCTGTACCTACAATGTACATGTCTATAGAATCCACTTTGACATGTGGAGATTCTCCCAGCTGGCCAAACTGTTCTTGGGTATGCTCAGGCATTGGGGGCAGCTCCTAAATATGGGTGCCATAGAGTCAATAAGTCAGTAAGACAGGTTATCTCTACGGGACTTTCCCTACACCACCGAATCTAGCTTCTGTAGATGTTGCATCCCTGTCTTGGGTGGTAACAGGTCCAGTATGAGCTTGAGTATCGGCTCCATATATGAGCTGCCTCTCTATGTCTAGACTAGATTAGCTGGTTAGATTGACTGGTTTAGACTTACTTGAATGTTCCATGTCCTCCATTTATATAAAGGGTGACATCAGACCCATCCAGTGTCGGCTATGAATATGGCCTGTTATTACCAAGTGGAAATACAGGAAATATATACATTATACAGAAAGATATTTTATTTGTAGTTTACAGTATACCACACCTCTTGGAGCAGCTTTTTAGTCCTCTTTTGGAAGTACGCCAAGATTAAAAACACACAATGTAGTATCTAGTGGCTAAAAAGCTAAGGTATTACTCGCAAAATTTCGTGCTCGTTGGTTTTGGCCATCCACAGACACTACAGTCGGTGTCCTTACTGCAATAAAAATTCTTAAAAAATCAATAGATTCTGGCTGCACACATCTCATATTTTTGTATGTATAGGTATGAACATGAATTTGTAGACCATGCATGGATACTGTACACAATAGATCTGACAGAAGGAAAATACTGCATGTTCACAATGAAAATTGATATTTAATGCAAACTAAAGGTATAACATTTTCCTTGATGAACAGCTATGGATGAAATCTATTTTGTTCTATGGTAGGGAGCTGAAGGTAGCACCATTTGTATGAGCTGCACTACATTTATTGGAACATTGTGATGATTTATTTGTATTTAAATGAATACTATTTCACCATATTCTCAAAATGAAAGTGGTAAAAACATCCGGGCTTTGCATATTGTGCTGTCTGTACTATCCATTACCAGAGAATCATGTATGCCGATCGCATTATGATTCTAATGGTGAGCAAGAAAGAGGATGGAGACAGTAAATGAGCCACGCGGGAGCCCTTACCTGACCTGTATGTGAAATGGAATAAAAATTACAAAGGTTCCTGGGTGAAAAAAGGAATAGTTAGTAATGTGAGTTTGTTTAAACCAGCCTGCAAGGAACCGACAGGTACAGATAGGCTGGGGATCTTCCCATTCCAAAGAAATGCATGTGTTTCTGCAGTGATCTTGAGAAACATGGCAGATGATGTTGGAGTCCTGAAGAAAAATGGAGCTGCTTATTAGGACTGTGCTGTCTGCGTATGATGTTGCTGCTAACCAATTTTCTACTGATTTGCACTTGGAGAACATATAGATCTCGCATATTTTTCATGCTTTGTGCTACACATACCTTTTCTAAATAACAATCACTGGACATTTCTATTCCTTGGGTTTTACCAAGGGCTTTGATGTGATCCTGAGTGGTTTCCTATTGACTAAGGCATCATATTAAGCCACAGGATGAATTGAAAACTGTTGGTCACCAGCAGCTGCCAAATAACCTGATCGAAAGGGATGAATTAACATTATATCTGTGCAGCAGTACAACCTTGCTTCTGTAAAAAAACACTAGTTCTTCAGGTATAAGAGAGCATAGTCTATTTATTTTTCACCGGGCATATTGATTGCATGTGAGAGATTGCGCCTAAGCTGCAATAGCCATTATCTTCCTGAAAATCTAAGGGATTTCATTCCTGTTTACCATCAATCCTAGTAATGTAAGGCTGCAATCCTCAGCACTGCATACTGTATGTGGTGTCTGTATATCTGGAAATGTAGCCTCCTTTACTTATCAATGTCTTGTACAAATGGTTACAAGTATGTCTAAAATTAATTACACTTGTGACTAGAGATGAGCGAATTGATTCTTGGGAATTTTTAGCTGCGAAGCGAATCCAAATATTAGGTGATTCGCTTCGGCTTTGTACGCATTCGCTATGTAGTTTGTCCTATAAATTATACTCTATTGCTACGTATAAGTTACTGTATACTCTGTTGTGTACGAATTCAATTCATTAGCGAACTTTTACTGTTCGTTTATCGTGCGCAAAAGCCCGGGAAGAAAGCGGTCACCTGACCTAGTGGGCAGGGCTTTCTCTGATTGGCTCAGGCTCAGTAAGCCAGTCACTTCTACTGCGACTGCTGAGACGAGCAGAAGCACTGTGTGTGAAGTTCTGAGACCTGTTTTGTGAAAATTTGATATAATAGCTCTGGGAATCCATATTACACATATCAGGGATACTGCAGGGCAATTGCAGGGCCAGTTCAGGGCTAGTATTTAATCAAGCAGGGAGAGAGAGACAGGGAGAGATAGGGAGAGACAGGGAGATACAGGGACAAAGACCAGCTGCAGGGCCACAGAGTGAATTGAAAAATGTCTGGAATGGATAAGCAAAAGGGGTCCAGTTCCATCCAGACTTTGAGCTCTAAAAAAAAAAAATGAGAAGGTGGCACAGGGCAGCAGTGCCAAAAGACCTGCAGCCGGAGCATCTACTAGTAGTATTCGCAATACTTGGCCGTTGTTCCACCAGGCTAACCCACCGAGGCGCAAAATTGTAGTGGAGGAGAAAGTGGATGAGGTAGTGGAATGGATGGCACGCTCATCTCCGTCTCAGCTGGATGATCTGCTGTCATCTGCTGATACAGTATCCATATGTAGCCAGGGGTCAGACTCGTCCTGCTCCACCATTCTACTCAAGCAAACCCCGTCATTTTGTGCCACCTCTCGGGCTTCAGTGTTCCCTCCTAGTGGTGTCCCTTCTGCAATTTCTAAAAAAAAGCCGAAGCCCACCTTATAATCCGGCTAGTGCTTCCCTGGGAACTAGCGAGACCCCAAATATAGTGGGGCCGGCACCAGGGTGTAAGCGTGCAAGAGCTACAAGCTTGGCCAGCTGTGGTGGACGCACGTCGGGTGTGGAAGTATTTTACCACTCTGCCGGGGGATAGCAGTATGGCCACGTGTAATTTGTGTAAACAGAAATTGAGCCGTGGGAAAGCCACAAATATTGGGACCACTGCTCTGTGGAACCATTTGAAGCGGCGTCATGCCGGCAATTTAGAGCAGCCCATTAATTCTAAAGAGCTGGTTACTTCTCCCGGTGTCTCTTCTGTCAGGCAGGCCACATCCAGGGCCATAGCTCAGCCCGCATCCCGGGGTGTAACTAGTACATCCACCTCATCGTCGCCCAGTGCGTGCATGTCTCCACCTCCTCTCATTCGGCAGCCGTCCATTGCCGAGTGCGTGGCAAGGAAGCAGTTTTACGCCACAAGTAATCCGACAGTGCACAAACTGAATGGTCATCTGACAAAGTTGCTGGCTGTGCAGTCTCTGCCATACCAGCTGGTTGACTGCCCAGCTTTTAGGGAGCTAATAGCTTCTGCTCAGCCACGCTGGCAGGTCCCTAGCCGGCATTACTTTTCCAACAAAGCTATCCTCGCCCTTTACTCCCACGTGGCTGACAATATTGGACGCTCCCTGCAGCTGTCTCTCTGCAGCACGGTGCACGTCACAGTGGACACCTGAGCAGTACTTATGGCCATGGGCAATACATGTCCTTTACTGTCCACTGGCTGAATGTATTTAGTGGTAGCGAGGCAGGAACCCCCCAGCAACCGGGTCAATTGCTGTTGGCACCTCCACGTGCTTTCCAGCCAGGATTGCAGCAGATCACCCAACAACTATCTACTTCCACCTCCACGGTCACTCCGCCTGCTGGAGCGTCAGGGCAGCGAGTTACCTCCGCTCCTTCATATCACATGTGCCAGGTCAAATGCTGCCATGCAGTGTTAGACTTAGTTTGTCTTGGCAGTAGCAGCCACACAGGCCAGCGCTTGCTGCATTACATGAAGCAGCAAATAGCGCGCTGGCTGGAAGTGGGCAAGGTAGTGAGTGACAATGGGACAAATATAGTGGCAGCGCTGAACCTGGGTCAATTCTTGCATGCTCCCTGTATGGCACATGTCCTAAATCTAGTGGTGCAAAGATTTCTAAAAACATTCACTGGTCTGCGCACAGTGCTGGCAAAGTCGCGGAAGCTTTGCACTAATTTCAGCCATTCATATGTATCTCGCCACGCTCTGGTGGAACTGCAGCGAACGGTCTTCCGCCACACCGCTTAATAGGTGACGTGCCGATCCACTCTTCATATGTTTCAGCGACTCCTAGAGCAGCGTAGAGCAGTGGACGATTTTGTCCAGCAGCAGCCAGAATCTTCCACCATAGGGAGCAGGTGCGGCTTTGATTTCCGGCAGTGGAGGATGGTCCGAGATGCCTGCACTGTTCTAAGGCCCTTAGAAGAAGCCACTAAATTGGTCAGCTGGGACAGCTGCAGTATGAGCGACATAATTTCAATAATATTTGTGCTGGAAAAGACACTCGCGCTCATGCAGCAGGGGGAAATGGGGGAAGGAAATCCTGGTCATTTGTCTACCCGCCATGCTGTCACTGTAGGGGAGCCCCAACACCAAAGTTCCCTTGCGGAGCAGGAGGAGGATGAGGATGAGGAGCTTCAGTTAGAGGAGGGGGGAGAGGAGGAGCATTTTAATGAGGGAGATGATGACCAGGAGAAGGAGGAGGAGGAGACACAGGTGGAGGATGAGGATGATGAGACTTTCAGGGACACCCGCCTCAATGAGCAGGTTCAGGCTTACCTGCAGTCTGTCTCACAAAGCCTCTTCTCAGACCCCCTGGACTTCTGGGCAGGCAGATTACAACAGTGGCCGGAACTGTCTCACTATGTACTAGGGCTTCTTTCCTGCCCAGCCTCAAGTGTCATGTCAGAGAGGGTTTTTAGTGCCACTGGGGGGGTAGTGACACCCAAAAGGACGAATCTGTCACCGGGCAGTGTTAAAAAAAAATACCTTTATAAAAATGAGTAGAGGCTGGATTACATCTGAATTTCATACTCCTCTTGCTGATGCTGGTGGTGATTAGATCAGGCCTTGTAGGGCAGAATAGTGTGAGTGTCTTCCCACTGTTGCTGTCAGCCGGGCCATAATTTTACAGCCAAATGTCTTGTGTCATGTCATGGGCTGTGCGAACCCGAAGTCTCCAAAACTCTATTTCAAAACCAAACACTGTTGTCTACCTCCGCCTCCGTTTTCTACGCTTAGTAGGAGAGTAGCTGTAGTTAGTTAACGTTACTAATAGTTCTATTTAGTTATTATTGTTAAGTTTATTTTGGAGCCTCAGCCTTTAGTTCCCCCCCCTCCAAAAAAAAAAAAAATATATATATATATGTGTGTTAATAGCGGACATTGTGGGAGCGCTCATCTCCATAGTCATCTGTATCGTAGTCCTCAGGAGAGCCATAAAGATTAATAGTGATGCGGGGCAGGGGAGGGAGAGGCGTCTCCCTTCTCCATTCAGCTGATAGGCTGCAGGAACCTGCAGCCTATCAGAGGCCAGCTCAGGCGGCGCGATGACGTAATCGCCGGAAGAGGCCTGCATCGCATCGCTGATAGCTGCATGGAGGTAAGTATAAGTGTTTATTTTTTTTTTTCTATGGTGCAATTATGGACAGAAGCTCTATGGGGGCACTGGGGGCATTTCTTACTGGCACATGGGGGCACTGGGGGCATTTCTTACTCGCACATTATTTGAGGGGCATCTATAGGGGTGGGACACTTTACTGGCACATGATTTTGGGGGGAAATCAGTCGGGGGAGCACTTCTTACTGGCATATTATTGGGGGGAAATTTTGGGGGCACTTCTGGCACATTATTGGGGCACTTCTTACTGGCACATTATTGGGGGCACCATGGGGGCACTTCTTACTGGCACATTATTGGGGCAATATGGGGCTCTTCTTACTGGCACATTATTGGGGGGCACTATGGGGGCATCTACTGAGGCCACAAAGCAGGGATATTTTATATGGGGGGCTCTGTATAGGGGCATTTTATACTGGGACTCATTATGGCGGGTACTATGGGGCCATCTACAGGAGGCACTAAGAAGGGGTATTTTATACTTGCAAATTATGGGGGACACTGAGGGCATCTACTGGGGCACTATGTAGGGGCATTTTATACTGGTACATTATGGGGGCACTATGAGGAAGGGGAAGAGGAGCACTATGGGGGCATTTACTGAGGGCACTATATAGGGGTATTTTATACTGGCACATTATGGGGGCACTATGGGGACATTAGCTCAACTGGGGGCATTAAAAGGTTTTTTTTTTGCACTGGCACACATAAAAGGGCATTTTTGTACTGTCACATTATAAGGAGAATTATCACTACTGGGGTTCTCTGGGGAACATGATTACTAGTATGGGCACTATCAAAGTATTATTACTTCTGGGGCACAGTGGGGACATTAGTACTGTTAGGGGCACTATTACTAACAAGTGCACTCTGGCAGAGAATTATTAGTTGGGACTTTGGGGAGGCACTATTACTGGGGGGGGCGCACTATTACCGTGGGGGGCACCCTGGCACAGTATCAGCATAGCACAGTTTTTTTCTGGGGGATGTTATGTTTACACTATTACTGCCAGGGACACTATTTGCTGGGCGCAGTTATTTTAGGACACTGTATGCCAATAATTATTGAAGGGCACTATTTGTGTGGTACTAGTGGCACAGTACTGGGGGTGGTAGGATGATTTGTCCAGAAGACGGGAGGATGATGGAAAAGTAATAAACTAGGATTTTTTTCTGTTCAACTGCAGAGATGAGAAATGGCTGAAAAATGGCGTCTGGTCTGAAAGGAGAAGATGAGGAAAGAGAACATCTACATCAGAGGAGAGGTCACTGGATGTAAGAGGTATGGGGCGCTGTATTAGGCTACATTCACACGAACGTTGTGTTTCGCGGTCTGCAAATTGCGGATCTGCAAAAGAAACAATGATGTTCCGTATGGCATCTGTTTTTTTTGCGGATCCACTGTAACAATGCCTATCCTTATCCGCAAAATGGACAAAAATAGGGCATCTTCTATTTTTTTTGCGGGGCTACGGAACAGACATACGGATGCGGATAACACACAGTGTGCTGCCGCATTTTTTGCTGACCCATTGAAGTTATTGGGTCCGCATCTGAGCCGCAAAATATGCGGTTCGGAGGCTGCAAAAACAACTGTCGTGTGAATGTAGCCTGTTCGGTAGTGATATACGTAATGTTAGGAGGGAAAGGGTTAGGGTGAGAATTTTGCATGGGGGCCAGCAGAAAAGCTAGGTGCACCAGCGCTGAGGGAAGGGGGGGCCCAAGCTGAACTTTTGCACTAGGGCCCATGAGCCTTTAGCTACGCCCCGGGGCCACCTGCAGTCCAGTGGATAGGTGATCATTTTTATGGATACCCTCTTTAAAATCATTATTTCATTTGAAGAAATCCAGAGCCGTCAGTGATTTTCTTAAATCTGTAGTTTACAATATTAAGGGGATTGCGCTGTACTTGTCTGCACATATTGTTCTACAGGCAGTGTTTTTATATGAGCTTGATATTCTGCTTTCCATCCCCTCAGCCAGTTTGAGCCTTTTAATATTGCCTAGAGAAACCCATGAAAGATAGAACACAGTTAATGAAAAATAAGCCTAATGTTTCAGTAAAATATTAATGATGAACATCTTAGGCAAAAGACAAGAGTTATCAGATCACATAGCTTTCAGCCATTCACATCTATCTGACATAGCAAGCACACAGGTGGGGCATTTATTAGTTATTAGACAATATGTGGCCACTTTTTCCCCAGTGCATATGTGCCACATTTTAACAACATTGTGCCACTCTGCCATAGGCAAACAATAATGCTGAGTTGGAGTCTACGTTATTTCTTGACAACTTTCTAAGTAAAAACATGGTATAACATGATACTGAACTGAGAACTTAAAGCCCAGCCCGAGCAACATATTTTCTGACGTCTTTACGGCAGACAACAGGTTTGAACCAATTTATAAATTTGCCCTGATATCTTTTACTGCAGCTAAATTAGAAAAACATAAGTAAACCAGAAATGTAGTTGCTCCCAATATTTGTCAGTCTGTAGCATTTTCTGCATGTTTCTGAAACAGTCTTGTAGAAATCCCACAGAGAACACAGGTTAATCTTCTGCTGATCATTTCCATCCTGGCAGGAGAACGAATGAGGTAATGGGGACTTAAAAGGGTTTTCCAACACTTTAGCCTGATGACCTATCCTCAGGATAGATCATCAGTATCTGATCGGTGGGGGTCCGACACCGGAGACCCTCATCGATCAGCTGTTTGAGAAGGCACCAGCGCTCCTGTGAGCGCCTGTACCTTCTTGAGGCTCACCAAGGTGACGACAGGTCATCAGTTATAAAGTCTCAGAAAGCCCCTTTAATGATCTTTTTGCTTCACTGCAAGTAAGGCCTCTTTCACACTAGCGGCAGCACGGATCCGGCACCTAAAGGGTGCCAACGGATCCGTGCTGCCGCTGATACATGTGTGGAGCCGGAGCAGCGCTTCGGCCCCACACATGTTGACACAGACATTGGGACAAAAATACATACAAACATACAGACATACATATACATACATACTTACATACTCCAGCCAGGGACGCCGGCAGCACGTCTTCACGCGCCTCCTGCGCGCAGTGATGACGATTCCCTACAGCGCCCTCTGCTGGGTGCAGTGGGGAAACGTCATAGCTGCGCGCAGGAGGCGCGTGAAGACATGCTGCCGGCGTCCCTGCCTGGAGTATGTATGTATGTATGTCTGTATGTATTTCTGTATTTCTGTGTAGCCGGATCCGGAATGACCCCCCATTGCAAGTCAATGGAGGACAGATCCGGATTACTGGTGTGTCACACCAAACGGATCCGTCCCCATTGACTTGCATTGGGGGTCATTCCGGATCCGTCTTGGTGCGGATGCCTGGACCGGTGAGAAAACCGCAGCATGCTGCGGTTTGTTCTCCGGTCTGAAGACGGAACGGAATGCTTTCAGGAGCATTCCGTTGTCTTCAGTTCAGTTTTGTCCCCATTGACAATGAATGGGGACAAAACTGAAGCGTTTTTTTCCGGTATTGAGTTCCGTCATAGGGAATTTAAAAACGCTAGTGTGAAAGTAGCCTAAGGCAGAGAGGAGAGGCTCCTTTTCTAGCCTGTTGTCTTGAGTACAGGGGACAGATACTGATCTCCTGGTGTTCACAGATTAGATTTCATGGGGTGTTCTGAAATGATGGCCTCTATTTATTTTAATATGAGACAAAATATTTTTGTTGTTCATTTTCTGATGCTCTAATGGTGGTGTCACAGTCTTTGGTGTTTTTTTTTTTAGACATTTTGGGGGTCATTTATTAAGAACGACATTTTAGATGCCAGTCTTAATACCCCTTTCGCTGGTGGTGGATGTGATGAATTTATGTAGAGGAGCCGGCCTCTACATAGCTTTGGTGTCTAAATCTACGTCACCTCCCTTGCTGGCATAGATTAAGACCAATATCTACGCCTAATGCTTCATTCACACGTCCGTATGTCATTTTGCGGACCACACATGGCCGGCTCTATAATAAAAAATGCCTTTTCTTGTCCGTTGATGCGGACAAGAATAGGACATGTTCTATTTTTTGCGGGGCCACGGACCACATTGAAAATGAATGGGTCCGAACCCGTTCCGCAAAATTGCGGAACGGATGCGGACCCATTTCCAGGACGTGTGAATGGAGCCTAAAACAGGTGTAGAAAACAATAAATGAGACGGCCCATATTTCCACCCCCCCCCAGCCCCAATTGCTGTGCGATTGGCCAGTCAGTGAGTTGTTAACCATTTATGGTGCTGTGGGGGGGGGGGGTCAGACGGGGGTGACTGGTGATGATTGAGTCTGCACCTGTCTTTTCTGGGGTCAGGCAGGGGACACCAGTGTTTGGGGTTCCCTTCCAGTGATGGCCTGGAACAGTACTCCGCCCACTGTCAGCGCTTATAGCAGCAGAGGGAAACGGATGAGCCCCTCTGTAGGCAGCAGGGCCAGTATTAGACAATATGTGGCCCTGGGCAAAATCAAAAGTGGGGCCCCAAAATCTTGTAATAATGGACAAACAACACAGTCACATTAAGTCACATTGTGTACAGTACCTGATGATTATGAGTCCTTCCTGTGGGGTAAGGGGCCTGTGTAGTTTTGTGGAGATGCTGCTGCCTTCACAGTTCACTGGGCACTCTCTGGCTGGGTTGCCTCACCTCAGAAACAGCCAGCAGAGAAGGACCCTAGCTCGTTTGTATTCCCTCCCTCCTCCTCTTTTATTAGCTTTTTTCATTGGTGCTTCAGCTTCAGAAGCCCCTCCGCTTGTGATTTCATTGGTGGCAGTGGCTGTCGCATCACAGTGGGGGAGGGAGGGACGCTCTCTCCCTCCTTCACTGTGCAGCCAAGACGAACGATTTCTTTGGTGGCAGTGGCGACCGCAGGAGGGACGCTTTCTTCCTCCTCTGTCACTGTGCGGCCCAGAAATACAAGGAGCATGGCTAGCAGCTGCACGGGCTAGCTCAGTCAGCGGTCTGGATCTGTGCACTAAGCGCTCTTCTGCTGAACGCCCATTGGCTTCTGTGGACATTCAGCTGAAGAGCCTGAAGCAGGGGGCCCCCTTCCACGATAGGGGCCCTGGGCAAATGCACAGTTTGCCCCCCCCCAACGCCGGCCCTGGTAGGCAGCCATTTTGTGCTTCTTTGTGCTGCTGGTTGACTTGCTGAAACTTGTGGAGCACTTGCTCCTCTGCGATCTCCATTGCTAATCTCTGGAACGTCTGCAGTGATCACCTTTTTGTTTTGTTCATCTGCAATAATTAAAATAAAAAGTAAAATTTCATAATTTTACCTTTAATTTCCTTTAATTCTTGTGTAATACCTAAAGGGTTAACAAAGTCTGTAAAATCAGTTTTGAATAACATGGGAAGTGTTATTTCTAAAATGGGGTAATTTGTGGGTTGTTTCTAGTATGTAAGCCCCTCAAAGTCCCTTCATAACAGCATTGGTCCTTTAAAAAGTGGGTTTTTAAAATCAATTTGAAATATTTAGACTACTTAAAGAAATACAATGACATTTACAAATTGATTCCAATATAAAGTATACATATGGGGAATGTTAAGTGATGACTTTTTTTTTAATAAATAAAGGTGACGCACATCAACTCAAATATTCATGAAGTACAGTGTGTCACGAGAAAACAGTCTGAGAATGGCTTGGATAAGTAAAAGTGAAAAAGGGCAATGTCCTTACGGGGTTAAGCATCCATTATGCTCAGTTATGCATCTTTTGCATCCATTTTAGTCATTTCCGTCTAACATGCGTTATTTTAGACTGAAAAAAATACTGTGTGTAGGGTAACGGATTTCAGATGGCAATGGATGCCAATGAAAAAACACTGGCTGGTGTTGCTGAGAGATCCCCACCTGAAAAAGAGTCTCTGCAGCCGTCTTCAGATCACCTTCAGACAGGGCCGCCGATAGGGCAGTACAACTGGTACTGCCCTATGGGGCCCGGACTCTAGGACATGATGGGGGGGCCCGGCCCGGCCCAGCCCGGGCGGCCCGGCCCAGCCCGGGCGGCCCGCCTGTAACGGGCCCGCCGGCCGCCGCGGGCCAGGGGTTAGAGGGTGCTGTCGCACTGTTGTGACGTGGGCGGCGCGATGACGTAATCGCGCCGCCTGCGCCGTTCCTTAGGAGACCGCCCGGAGGGGAGACCGCGCCAGCCGGCCTGGTAGGACAACTCTTGGGGGCACAAGACGCTAACCTGAGGTCTGAGGGGGGCACAAGACGCTGACCTGAGGTCTGAGGGGGGCACAAGACGCTGACCTGAGGTCTGAGGGGGGCACAAGACGCTGACCTGAGGTCTGAGGGGGGCACAAGACGCTGACCTGAGGTCTGAGGGGGGCACAAGACGCTGACCTGAGGTCTGAGGGGGGCACAAGACGCTGACCTGAGGTCTGAGGGGGGCACAAGACGCTGACCTGAGGTCTTAGGGGGGCACAAGACGCTGACCTGAGGTCTGATGGAGGCACAAGACGCTGATCTGAGGTCTGATGGGGGCACATTGTGTTAATTTGAGGTCTGATGGGGGCACAAGACGCTGATCTGAGGTCTGAGGGGGGCACAAGACGCTGATCTGAGGTCTGATGGGGGCACAAGACGCTGACCTGAGGTCTGAGGGGGGCACAAGACGCTGACCTGAGGTCTGAGGGGGGCACAAGACGCTGACCTGAGGTCTGATGGGGGCACAAGACGCTGATCTGAGGTCTGATGGGGGCACATTGTGTTAATTTGAGGTCTGATGGGGGCACAAGACGCTGATCTGAGGTCTGAGGGGGGCACAAGACGCTGACCTGAGGTCTGAGGGGGGCACAAGACGCTGACCTGAGGTCTGAGGGGGGCACAAGACGCTGACCTGAGGTCTGAGGGGGGCACAAGACGCTGATCTGAGGTCTGATGGGGGCACATTGTGTTAATTTGAGGTCTGATGGGGGCACAAGACGCTGATCTGAGGTCTGATGGGGGCACAAGACGCTGATCTGAAGTCTGATGGGGGCACAATGTGTTGATCTGAGGTTTATTATCCCTGTACAGTGACATCACTGTGTGTATTATCCCTGTACAGTGACATCACTGTGTTTATTATCCCTGTACTGTGACATCACTGTGTTTATTATCTCTGTACTGTGACATCACTGTGTTTATTATCCCTGCATTGTGACATCACTGTGTTTATTATCCCTGCATTGTGACATCACTGTGTTTATTATCTCTGCACTGTGACATCACTGTGTTTATTATCCCTGTACTGTGACATCACTGTGTTTATTATCCCTGTACAGTGACATCACTCTGTTTATTATCCCTGTACAGTGACATCACTGTTTATTATCTCTGTACTGTGACATCGCTGTGTGTATTATCCCTGTACAGTGACATCACTCTGTTTATTATCCCTGTACTGTGACATCACTGTGTTTATTATCCCTGTACGGTGACATCACTGTGTTTATTATCTCTGCACTGTGACATCACTGTGTTTATTATCCCTGTACTGTGACATCACTGTGTTTATTATCCCTGTACAGTGACATCACTCTGTTTATTATCCCTGTACAGTGACATCACTGTTTATTATCTCTGTACTGTGACATCGCTGTGTGTATTATCCCTGTACAGTGACATCACTCTGTTTATTATCCCTGTACTGTGACATCACTGTGTTTATTATCCCTGTACGGTGACATCGCTGTGTTTATTATCTCTGTACTGTGACATCGCTGTGTTTATTATCTCTGTACTGTGACATCACTGTGTTTATTATCCCTGTACAGTGACATCACTGTGTTTATTATCCCTGTACAGTGACATCGCTGTGTGTATTATCCCTGTACTGTGACATCACTGTGTTTATTATCCCTGTACAGTGACATCGCTGTGTTTATTATCTCTGTACTGTGACATCATTGTGTTTGTTATCCCTGTATGGTGACATCACTGTGTTTATTATCCCTGTACAGTGACATCGCTGTGTGTATTATCCCAGTGCAGGAAGAGGTAAGTGGTCTGTGTTTGTGTGTTTGTTTTCTATTTTTCAGGGTCGTGAATGCAGAGGACTACGTCGGATTCGGTGGACTACGTCGGACCAGCTTTTTTTTTTTTTTTTTTAATAAAATGGTCAAACAGGGGTCTGGGGGAGTGTTTATTTCAATAAAATGTTTTATACTTGTGTGTGTGTATTTTTTTTTTACAATACTACAGTTTTAGTAATTACGGCTATCTACAGACGGCCCTGATTACTAATACTGGGCTTAGTGCTTGCCGGTATGGCAGGCCAGCACTAACCCCAACATCTATTACCTCGGCACCCACCGCCACCAGGGGTGCCGGGAAGAGCCGGGTACCCGCAGGACCGGACCTTCTAAATTGAGGGTCTGGCTCTGGGGCGGCTGCAGGCTGGTACCATTAGGCTGGGAAGGGCCAATAACCGTGTCCCTTCCCACCCTGGTAGTGCCAGGCTGCTGCTGCTGGTTGTATCTGGCTGGCGAAGGAAAAAAGGGGGGGACCCCACGCCATTTTTTTAAAATTATTTAATTATTTTTTTTAAAAAATGGCGTGGGGTCCCCCCCCTTTTTTCCTTTACCAGCCAGATACAACCAGCAGCGGCAGCCTGGCACTACCAGGGTGGGAAGGGACACGGTTATTGGCCCTTCCCAGCCTAATGGTACCAGCCTGCAGCCGCCCCAGAGCCAGACCCTCAATTTAGAAGGTCCGGTCCTGCGGGTACCCGGCTCTTCCCGGCACCACTGGTGGCGGTAGGTGCCGAGGTAATAGATGTTGGGGTTAGTGCTGGCCTGCCATACCGGCAAGCACTAAGCCCAGTATTAGTAATCAGGGCCGTCTGTAGATAGCCGTGATTACTAAAACTGTAGTATTGTAAAAAAAAATACACACACACAAGTATAAAACATTTTATTGAAATAAACACTCCCCCAGACCCCTGTTTGACCATTTTATTAAAAAAATAAGAAAAAAAAAAAGCTGGTCCGACGTAGTCCACCGAATCCGACGTAGTCCTCTGCATTCACGACCCTGAAAAATAGAAAACAAACACACAAACACAGACCACTTACCTCTTCCTGCACTGGGATAATACACACAGCGATGTCACTGTACAGGGATAACAAACACAGTGATGTCACTGTACAGGGATAATACACACAGTGATGTCACAGTACAGAGATAATAAACACAGTGATGTCACAGTACAGGGATAATAAACACAGCGATGTCACAGTACAGAGACAATAAACACAGTGATGTCACAGTACAGGTATAATAAACACAGTGATGTCACAGTACAGAGATAATAAACACAGTGATGTCACTGTACAGAGATAATAAACACAGTGATGTCACGCAGGATAACACAGGTCCAGCAGGGATAATAAACACAGTGATGTCACAGTCCAGGGATAATAAACACAGTGATGTCACAGTCCAGGGATAATAAACACAGTGATGTCACTGTACAGGGATAATAAACACAGTGATGTCACTGTACAGGGATAATAAACACAGTGATGTCACAGTACAGGGATAATAAACACAGCGATGTCACAGTACAGGGATAATAAACACAGTGATGTCACAGTACAGGGATAATAAACGCAGTGATGTCACAGTACAGAGATAATAAACACAGTGATGCGACTTGTTAAGAAAAAAAAATTAGCCATTTTGCAATCTGTAAAGTTTACCCGAAAGGGGGGGGGCCCGCGAAATTTGCCTGTAGGGGGCCCCGAAATTCCTGATGGCAGCCCTGCCTTCAGATAAGCAAAAACAATTACGAGTTATGTAGCCTCCAGAAGAATAAAGACTACAAAATAATTAAGACCCAAATTTACTGGATCTATGGTTCCTAATTTAAAAGGGAGATATAAATGTAATCACCCAAAGTGTTGTCTTACAATTTACAATAAAACACTTGTACTGAAGAGCAACACAACAGGAGATCATTTATCTACTCAAATGTACATGTGGTCTCAAATATTCAGGGAGGACTACCATGACCCTAAGAGAATGAATTAACGATAATCGCTTTAACGTATCCAATGTTTACAGAAAACAATATTTCTAGACATGTTGCAATTTACCATAATTGTGAATTTTCCCATTTTTGTGTTGCTCCAAAGTTGGACTCCCTAATCCCTATGGGTCTTAACAAATCTTTGGAAAATATCTTTGGTAGGATTTTTTCATTTGCATCATTTTTACAAATGTGTTACCCTGTACCTGCCATTTTCTGTCCTATTTTGACACTGGTTCCAATAATTATATTATAATTTATGTATTTATTTATCAATTTATTTTTATCGACATCCTTTTATAATTATTGTACATTTATATACTCCATTTTCTATTTATCTTCTTGGTGTTCATATAGCCATGTATTCTATATTCCGTTCCATGTATTTTTATTGATCTTATTGTGTACATCTGTACATTGTACCACATATTATACACGTTTTTATCCATTAAATGCATATATATAAGTATATGCATCCATTGTATTAATTTGTTTTCATTTAGTGTACATTTTGTTTACATCTGTTTTATTCATTCCCTTGGCTCCACTCACCTTTTTCCCACCATGTTGGTGGGAAAATAGTCCCTATCACTATTTACACTTTGTTGACCTGAACCAGTCACCTCTCCGCAGTTCGGAGCGTCTCTGATCTCCTTGACAACCCTGCCGCTCCGGCCAGATGCAGGCACTAAGTGATTTGTGTGCTCACACCTCTCTTCCATTCCAGTGCTCATTAGCAGTAGTACAGCTCCGTATCTGTCTTTTCTCTCCTAGTAGATGATCGGCCGGAGTTAGCGTTAGCGTTACACTTCTGGGCACCATGGCATTATTAAATGTCACATTGCTTCTGCGCTTTTCTTCTCCTCACACCGAGCAGTGTCCCTGGTCCCTGGCAACACGACTCAGGAGCCGCTGTATATACAAGCTTAATATTCCTTCACAGTGATAATGATTTAAATAATTAACAATCCAGTAGCTTTCTAATATGTGGACCATTCTATCTAGAGTTTTTACTCTTTGCTTTTATAGTAATTTCGAATGTTTGGCTACAAACTCCTCCTCTTCCAGGGGCTGTTTTGTGGTATATGTGTATGTATATTAAAGCTGAGCGGTTGCATTCTGCGTTATGTCCAAGTGTATCTGAAGTTGGGGATTTTTCCCTGACATGTATTATTGTTGGAATAATAAAGGATCTTTAGGGATACCCCTCGCCAAAGCCTTTGCCTTCCTTTTTTCATAGGAGGTTATCTCACTACTGCACCAATTGTTGATGTCCAGATCTTGTTCCTGGTACAGTTTGGGCCCAACAGCCAATATCATCCAGTGATATTCTCTTCATGCATATATAGTTGTCAGGGGTGTAGCTAGAACTGACTGGGCCCCACAGCAATTTTTTTAGTTCCCCCCCCCCCATCTTCCTTACTTAAAATAAAACCTGGAAAAAAAACTATGTCTTTGTATCGCCAGGTCAGAGAGGGCATTATTTGATATGAGGTAGGGGCCAGGGAGGGCACATATCTACCGAATTTGAATGAAAGAAGCAGTGGCGTACCTAAGTTGTTTGGCAACCCAAACATTGTGCCCCTCACAGTTGTTATTCTTTCATTTTACCCCCTCACAGTAGTTATGTCTGCATTGTGCCTCTCACAGTAGTTATTCCCTCACTGTGTCCCTTCAGAGTAGTAATGCCCTCATTGTGCCTCTTCACAGTAGTAATGCCTTCTCTGTGCCCCCTTCACAGTAGTAATGCCCTCTATATTCCCCTTCACAGTAGTAATGCCCTCTATATTCCCCTTCACAGTAGTAATGCTCTTATTGTGCCCCTTCACAGTAGTAATGCCTTCTCTGTGCCCCTTCACAGTAGTAATGCCTTCTCTGTGCCCCTTCACAGTAGTAATGCCCTCTCTATGCCCTCTCAGTGTTAATAAAATAAAAAAGACAGTAACTACTCACCTTGTCCTGTTCCTGATTATCGGATCCCCACCCCAGCACTCCCCTGCTGGCACAGATCACGTTGCAGCACTGTGTGGGAAAAGTACAAAGGCAGGTTCCTGGGCTCCTCCTACACAGTCCAGCAGTGCAATCTGTGTCTGCAGGGCTGAATGGTGAAGTAGTTGGCCTGAAGGAGGGAAGGAGTGAGGAGAGCTAAGCAATCAGTAAGTGAAAGGACTGCTAGTATTGATGGAAGTGCTCATTGCATCTGGAACCCTCTGACAGCTGGCACCCAGGGCGGACTGCCCACCACCTTCCTTCTTCCGGCAGGGCTGCACCCCCCTCCCATCCTCAGGATAGGTCATCAATATCTGATTGGCTGATCATCTCTTTGAAGAGAAGGCAGCGGCCATGCGAGTGCCGCTTCCTCTTCATTACCCTGCCCATCATCTCAGAGGCGCAGTGTAATGACAAGTACTCGCTCCTTCACTTGAATGCATCAAGTACTTGTCATTACACTACACCGCTCTGCTGCAAAGCAAACGACATGCAGTGTCGTTTGCTTTGCACCAGGAAGCAGTGGACGCACGGAGCGCCGGCTCCTCTACAAACAGCTGATCGTCGGGGGTGATGGCTGAGTATAGGTCATCTATATATTCAATATACAAATATTCAGTCCATGCTCTTCTCTAGCTAAGATAGTCTCTTGAATTAGATTATGAGAAAACTGGAAATTAAGGCCACGACGACTGTTCGATTGATTAACTGCAGTATAAGAAGTTAATCAGAGTTTGTCTAAAGGGTTTTTCCCAGTGTAAACTGTATGGGGATGCACAAGATTAGAGATGAGCAAAGTTATGAAAAATTTAATTTGGCTGGTTCACCGAATTTCACAACGAAATTAGATTTGTGACGAATTACTTAACATTACCGTGCCAGGGTCAGCACACTGGCGTGGTGACATCATACGTCACCTCGTGCAAGATTTCACATGCTATCTTCAATTAAGAATGCCACAACAGCCTCTTTGCATGCAAATGAATGAGGTGAGTATGTTTTTTTTTTTTTTTTTGCTGCCATTTCAGGGAAAATTGATTTATTACCACGAAGCGTGAGGAAATTCACCTTTGCGGCGAATCGAATTTTCCGTTTCATTAACAAGATTGTTTGGTCCCCAAGAGTTTGTAGTCAGCACAAGGAAATGTGCTACTAACAATGATGTTTTTTAGCGGTGCATAAAAAAATGATGTCAAATGACCATTTTTCTCACTGCCAAGTATCGGACGATTATTGGCTCATGTTAAAGGCCCTTAAAGGAGTTTTTGTTGGTTCTAGATCTGTTTTCAAGACCAACACACTAGCAGCTGCCAGACATCAGAAAAAAAATCACAGTGGAAGGAGCTGGAGACGTAAAGCTCTGTCCACTGTGTACTGGCCATGCCGAGTCCATGTAGCTCATCTTCGTTTCAAGTGAATGGAAGCTGAACTGTAGTATGATGTCCCGGTCACTACACAGTAGATCGAGCTCTACTGTTTTTTTTTGTGGTAGTGTCGGACACCCACTGATGCGATATTGATCCTGAAGACAGGTCATCAATACTTAGACCTAGACATTTTTTTTATTGCAGTTCTTTTGACTTTACTGCATCCAGTAACGTCAGGCCAACCCTTTTAACATGGGAAATTCCTGAAAACTTTTATTCTGCTTGGAGACAACAACTACCCTATCCCTACTGTAAAAGGGACAACTCTTGCTGTTGCTCTCTCCCATGGACTGGTACACTGCCTTGGATAAAACCACTTCCCCTGGTTGGATGAACTTCAAGTTAGTGGACAACAAAAACTTGATTTATTGGTCCTTACAATAAATGAAAAAGTGTATCCATTTACTGATAACCCTGAGCAATGGCAAAATTACATATGCTTGATGGATCCTTGCAGCATGGTTAGACAGCTCTCTCCCTCTTATTGACAGTCCCCATAGTGGACCACAGGCAGTTGATTTTTTGTTGATTCGAAATTGCTATGATGTTGGTCTCATTGTCCTGTCCTCTCTAGAGAAGATGATTTGTCAACAAGATGAATTTCTGAAAGCCTTAAGACTGATTTGCTGTGGTTGTTGGTATTAGTACAAGGCTTGTTTAACTGCTACAACTAATTCAGGGACAACACTAAAAATACCCTGCGCTTAGATGATTCTAATGTGGGGAGAGGAGAAAGTCAGGGAGGAAAAAAATCATACTACTCCACAACCTCCTGATCCAGTTGAGTTGCAAGGGCATGTTTCACCCGTTTTATCCTCAGGTAGTTAAACATTTTTGAGGGGGCAGATTCAATTCTGCATGTATCTCTGAGAAGGGTCTTAAACTAGCAGCAGAGTATGTGTGGGGTAAATACCAGAGGACTCTCTTATTCCAGCCAGTCTCACAAGAAAGTGACAGCAATGTGGGGAAAGACCTCCCTATAGAACATGACTGGCCAGGTTCTGAATCAGTAGCTCTTGACGTAGAGTTAGCTACTGATCCAGCTGAGGTTTCTACACTCTCCTTTCACAGAAGTCCAGGGAATCAGCTCTGGTGCCCTCTGGGAAAGGTAAGAGAAGGATGTGGGTTCTTTGGGTGCGAAGGAGCACGACAGGGCACTTGAATCTCCTAAATTGGTCACTGTTTTATCATGCATAGGGCATACTACACTACGACCAGCTTTACTAAAGTTCAGCACTGCACACACGCCAATCAGCTGTTCTGTATTAACTGACACCTGAACTACACATCTCTGTATAGTAGACAGAGCTGGTAACTGCTGTGCTGCTCCCATTCTCTGTAATAGGCCAACAGTACCAAACTAGGCTGTGTCCTAGAGGTTAATGTCTGTACATTTATACCCCCAATTAGGTAACGTTTCTGATCCATTGATTCATCTCAGGTGCACAGAGATATTTTACTTATTGATGTATTACTTAAAATCATCTTGACCTTATGTTCCTTGCCTTTCCCTTTGTGTAGGAAGGATTTTCTTAGTTTTTAATTCTTAACATTCCCCTCTATGTGGAATTTAGTTAGAAGGATCACATTTTAGGTACAATATTTTGCTTGTTCAGATTCTGCTGTGTGTAATATTTGATATGCGTCATTTGAATGCTACTCCTGCTAAAAATTGTTGTACAGATTATTGTTTCTGTATGACTGTTATTGTGTATGTATACACACAACTTTGACTTTACATGTATAGATATCTTGCCACCTCCGGTATAATCAAACCATTATCAATCTTGTGTGCTGTGAATAAATGAACACCTGATCTAATTGAAACCTCAAAAGTACAAGCAAACACAATGCAACAGCACTCTGCAAACACAGATTATTCACTATAAAAAAAGATTGTGAGGTACTTTGCAAATATATTTCAATCAAAATAATTTGTGCCCATCCACTTCATCAAGGTGCCCTCTCTCTGGAAGGGAACCTACTCTATTTGATACCTCTCTGTGTGCCAACTGTCAACTTAAGTCAGGGACTGCAGGTCCACATGCTTGTTGTGTTTGCTCCATTTGTTAACTCTCTGTACCAGCAGGCCTCTGAGTTCAGGGAGAGCAGACTACAGCCATATTGCACTAATTAAAAACAGCTCGTGAAAAGGATGGGTTAGTTAGGAGTGCATGACCAAAATAGAGACAGAGACACCTCCAAATGCTTAGTGCAAAACAATAAAAAACCATAGTTAGTCAGCACATCCTGTAAAATGAAGTAAATGTGCAGGTGTGCGTCGCCGTAGATAAAACTTCAAAAGTACAGGCAAAAACAATGCAACAGCACTCTGCAAATGTAGAATATATGAATTAATACCATATTCACTTTATAAAATAAACATAAGATACTTAGCAAATATATTTTGATCAAAATAATTTTTGCCTGTCCTTCATGGCAAGGTGACTTCTTTCTGGATGGGAACCTACTCTATATGATACCTGTACTACTCTATATGATATTTGCCAGTGAGCCTGAAATTAATTTAGGGAGAGCAGGCTCCATATGTGTACTGAATCTGTTCTATATGATACCTCTCTTTGTGCCAGCGGGCCTAATTGAAATGTGTCTCATCTGACGTGCATAAAAATCTGTCTGCCAATCACAATGATTTTTGTGTGTAGACAAGGTCTGAAAGATACCCGAAACATAGAGGGAATTAGAGGGAATAGAAATGTTTTAAATGATCATAACAAATGAGGAAGATGAAAGTTGGCTCTGTCATAACCAAATATCTGTGTGTATAAACAGCCAACTCTCACCAATTTTATCATCTGTGAGGATCCTTTTACTTGGGCAGAATTTCTCTCTGGTAACAAGCTCTAATCGACAATATAGCAAGTTTATTGGGACTTGTTTAAGGGCCTTCACATGGTCAGATAATTGCCTGAATAGCTGGCTGAACAGCTGGATCAATTGTTGTCAGCAGCATAGCCCCTGTTTACACAGGGAGATAAAGGTAAAAGCTAAATTTTATGGTGGCAGAAAAGATCTGGTCAGGCAACAAATGAGATCTTGACTGATCAGCAGGCTTTTACACAGACCATAATCGGCCTATGTAAGGCCCTTTAGCCTGGTCTGATTGACCAGGATTCTTTGTGTAAGCCCAGCTTAAGGTGCTATAACACTGCCTGATGTACGGCAGTGTGAGCACTGATGGAAGAGAACACATCCATCGCACTTGTTTGCACCGGCCTGATTACACAGACCAATGCAAACAGAATGCTGGAAGAACGACAGCTACCACAGACATTCCTCCCTTATTTACCTTTATACATTATTAGCAGCAACCCCTGATTACACAGGGATATGTGCTGCCGATAATCCGGCATCTTTCATTCTGATTAAAGATGTCCATTAGCCGATGAACGAATGTTCCAATGAATGCTTGTTCTCGATAATTTGTCGATAATTGTGCATTGGGCTTTAAAGATCACTATAAGCAGCCATCAGTTCTTTGTTGTGAGTGATATTATTATTAGGTTTATCATTAGATCAGGGATGCCCAACCTGCGGCCCTCCAGCCATTGCAAAACTACAAGTCCCAGCATGTCTGCACAGACAGTGATGGCTAACCTCTGGCACACCAGCTATGGTGAAACTACGACTCCCAGCATGCCTGGACAGCCAGTGAGTTCTGAGAACAGCCAAGCAAGTGTACATCTTGGGAGTTGTAGTTTTACCACAGTGGGAGTGCCAGAGGTTAGCTATCAGCCTACGGCGGGTATGGTGGGAGTTGTAGTTTTACAACAGCTGGAGGTCCACTGGTTGGGCCTCCCTGCATTAGATGATCACAATTCCATTGTTCACATTCCATTTATTTCCAATAAATATTTGGATTGACTTTCGAAGCTCATTTACGATCACATTATGGTACTGTGCAAAGTTCTGTAATGGGTTAAACAATAACGCAAGTAAAGAGTGAATAAATATGTCAGCTATGGATGGATAATTAGTTTGGTTTAGATTTGAAATGGATATGAGTCAACTCATCTGAGGTGGTCATTCCTATTTATGTTGCATTAATAGCAAAATTAATTATTTACACATCAATATTCCTTTAAAGTTGTCTTACTAAGAGAACCAGATACGTGAGCCAAAGATTCCATAGCAGTGACCTTGACCTGATATCCTCCCTCTCAAATATTCCATCAATTTTCCTGATTATAATTAACATGTCTTCCTGTTTATTTTATGCCGTGATATGTCTTATTTGGTCTGACTTTTATTCCTAATGGAGACAGCAACTGCTAGATCTGTTTTCAAATGCTGAATTTAATATGAAGCTGGAAATCTTCACCAAATGCAACTGCTGTCCAATTTGTAGCAATATTATAATTTACTATTTAATTCATTTACAAGTATATAGTGTCAATATACCTTGCGGTTTACTAATGCAGACCGGGGAGCCTTCATAAGGCCCCAGGCTGCTATAGCAACCAGTTGACACCCCTGCAATTTCACCATAGGGAGGCAGTTGGAGGTCAGAGGAGCTATTGATTGTGACATTTGTGGGGTTAAATGACTGTGATTGGAGTTATCCCCAAATTAATGCAGTGTGAGCAGGCATTTGCTGTGTTACATGACTTGCACTCACCATGTATGGAGAAGGCTCGACTCATGAGCCCACTTCTTACTATTCTCTCCTTGAACATACAGTTACGTCTACAGTGCCTTGCGAAAGTATTCGGCCCCCTGGAACTTTTCAACCTTTTGCCACATTTCAGGCTTCAAACAAAAAGATATAACATTTAAAATTTTTGGTGAAGAATCAACAACAAGTGGGTCACAATTGTGAAGTGGAACAAAATTTATTGGATCATTTAAACTTTTTTTGTAATAATAAAACTGAAAATTTGGGCGTGCAAAATTATTCGGCCCATTTACTTTCAGTTCAGAAAACTCACTCCAGAAGTTCATTGAGGATCTCTGAATGATCCAATGTTGTCCTAAATGACTGATGAAGATAAATAGAATCCACCTGTGTCTAATCAAGTCTCCGTATAAATGCACCTGCTCTGTGATAGTCTCAGGGTTCTGTTTAAAGCACAGAGAGCATCATGAAGACCAAGGAACATACCAGGCAGGTCCGTCATACTGTTGTGGAGACGTTTAAAGCCGGATTTGGATACCAAAAGATTTCACAAGCTTTAAACATCCCAAGGAGCACTGTGCAAGCGATCATATTGAAATGGAAGGAGTATCAGACCACTGCAAATCTACGAAGACCCGGCCGTCCCTCTAAACTTTCATCTCAAACAAGCAGAAGACTGATCAGAGATGCAGCCAAGAGGCCCATGATCACTCTGGATGAACTGCAGAGATGTACAGCTGATGTGGGAGAGTCTGTCCATAGGACAACAATCAGTCGAACACTTCACAAATCTGGCCTTTATGGAAGAGTGGCAAGAAGAAAGCCATTTCTCAAAGATATCCATAAAAAGTCTCGTTTACAGTTTGCCACAAGCCACCTGGGAGACACACCAAACATGTGGAAGAAGGTGCTCTGGTCAGATGAAACTAAAATCCAACTTTTTGGAAACAATGCAAAACAATATGTTTGGCGTAAAAGCAACACAGCTCATCACCCTGAACACACCATCCCCACTGTCAAACATGGTGGTGGCAGCATCATGGTTTGGGCCTGCTTTTCATCAGCAGGGACAGGAAAGATGGTTAAAATTGATGGGAAGATGGATGGAGCCAAATACAGGACCATTCTGGATGAAAACCTGTTGGAGTCTGCAAAAGACCTGAGACTAGGATGGAGATTTATCTTCCAACAAGACAATGATCCCAAACATAAAGCAAAATCTACAATGGAATGGTTCAAAAATAAACGTATCCAGGTCTTAGAATGACCAAGTCAAAGTCCAGACCTGAATCCAATTGAGAATATGTGGAAAGAGCTGAAAACTGCTGTTCACAAACGCTCTCCATCCAACCTCAAAGAGCTCGAGCTGTTTTGCAAGGAAGAATGGGCAAGAATTTCAGTCTCTAGATGTGCAAAACTGATAGAGACATACCCCAAGCGACTTGCAGCTGTAATCGCAGCAAAAGATGGCGCAACAAAGTATTAATGCAAGGGGGCCGAATAATTTTGCAAGGCACTGTATGTGTGTGAATGGGTTAATAAGCATTGTAAACTTGGCAAAGCGATGGTAAATGTTTGTAAAATTGAGTAATGTTTGTTCTCTAAGTACTTTTTTAAGAATAATGGTCATGACAACCAGTGGTCAATGCCATGGATAACATAGCGGCAGTTTTGCATATTACAGTATGCTGCATGCTGATGGTAATTATGTGATCGATATTCATGCTTTTGACCTCTTGGGTTGATCAGTTTTTGGCTTAAATAGGCTTCCCCTTGAACAAACGCTTTGTTTTTGACTAGTCCCCAATGATGGTACAGTGCTACCATTAGATGAAGGTAATACCAGCCACCAGGTATTGTAAGCACCAAAAGTGACTGATGATGTACTATGAATCGGCAGAGAAAGGAAAGTTCTTAGTGAAACACTGAAATCCCTTGTTTGTCCATGCTCTGACGTGCTGGATCTCCGCACCATAGATAGTAATGGTAGAGAGTCCCATTTGGAAGTCCTTACTCTTTAATCCATTTGCCTGATCAGGTCTTATAGAATAGGATTGTCTAATAAAGACAAAGGGGCACATTTATTATGACCAGTGTTTAAATGTTGGTCTTAATAAGGCCCTGCGGTGGAGGCGCCGGCCTCTACATTACTTTGGCGTATCCACCGCTGCTTGTAAATGTAAGACAGCTTCCTAGCTGTCTTACATTTAGACCATTTTCTACACTTAAACCAGCCCCCCTCCCTTTCTGTTCTATGCTTAAACCAGCCCACCCCCTTCCCTGCTCCCACGTCATGCCCACTTTTTTTAGACCTGGCGTGAATGGGGAGAAGTCGTAGATTGCTAATTTAGGTGTATTTCTGTTTAATAAATGGCCCCAAAACTTTTAAACTGTATTTTAGGCTTCATGATAGAATAATTAAGAATCATGTTACAGTTTTATGTTATGTAACTTTAACTTTTTAGTCATGTACAACATGACATACAGTACAAATGTTTAGGCAGGTGTGGGGAAATGCTGTAAAATAAGTAAATGAACAAGAGAAATCTAAATCAAATCAATATTTGGTGTGACCACCCTTTGCCTTCAAAACAATATCAGTTCTTTGGATAAACTTAGATAACGTTTTTGAAGGAACTCTGCAGGAAGGTTGTTCCAAACATCTTGGAGAACTAACCACAGATCTTCTGTGGATGTAGGCTTGCTCAAATCCTTCTGTCTTTTGATGTAAACCCAGACAAACTTGATGATGTTGAGATCATGGCTCTTTGGTGGCCATATCACCACTTGCAGGACTCCTTGATCTTCTTTACTGTGAAGAAAGTTCTTATGGCCTTGGCTGCATGTTTGGGGTCTCTGTCCTGCTACAGAATAAAGTTAAACTATTAACATTTTTTAAAGCATTCTTATTTTGCACCATTTTTCCATACCGGCCTAGAATGTTTCCAGAGTACTATGTTATTTACATTTTTTGTATTTTTGACAAAAATGAAAGGTAAGAATAGTGTTAAAGCTAATGATATTCAAGGGTGCTTGTTGATTCTTAAATGTTAAGGCCAGGTTCACATCACTGTTTATTTTAACATTCTTTTCCATATGGAAATGGCTAAATCGGATGCCAAATGAGCATACTGAATGCTTTAAATACAGGATGTTTTTTTCTTTATTTTTCTCTTCTTCTGAGTTAAATGAAATCCAGAACGCTGCAGTAGTTTGAGCAAAGTGAAGTTTGCTGAGACAGGTTTGTTTAGATTTTGTTCTGGACTTGATTTTATTTGGACTGGTGGGTAGGCTTGGTAGAGGGACCTGCCAGTCCACACCCTTCCAGCATGATTATTTCTCCAAGCCTGAGGTGATACCAGGTGTGGCTGCTGAGGATCATTACTGGAGAATAAATGAGGTCCCAGACTTTCAGGGTCAGAAAGCCTGGAAAGCTAGCTGACATGCTGGCTGTCTGAGACTGATTACCCCTGTGTGAATTGCTCTGTAATGGTGAGTTAAAGTTGACCTGTGTATTAGGTAGAGCCCAGACAGGCAGGTGTTTATTTTGATGTTTTGTTGTGGTACTGTATGTGCTGCGGCTTCAGCCAAGTGACTGTTAACTTGGAGGCCACAAAAATCTAAAATCAAAGTACAAGCAAATAAACTTTGTAATAGATCTTTGTATTACCCTGAGATTTGGGAAAAGTAAACCTAACACAATTTAGGTGCATAAAAGTTTACTAGACTATGAAGTAAGATATACGCAAAAGATAACAAGGTAAAGTAACAGTCACCAAATCTGTGACCAAATGAGCGAGCCCCCCATCGACCAGTTCCCAACATGGCACCTGGCCTACACACAAGAGAGATAGTGGTAACAATATATCTTATCCTCATAATATGTTTGTTAAAGGAGCTATTAATTAATAATATTTTGTGGAATATTATCAATTAATATTCATAAATAGGCGTAACCGGCTCTTGCTAGCACCGCCTATTTATTTCCTTTACTGAAGTCCGTTCCCTGCACTATGTGTACTGAACTGTACTATGGCGGCTACACAAAAAGACAATGTATACAGTATTTAAATAATAAAAAGATTTATTACAAAATACTAAAAGTCTACAGTATAATTATTTAGACTATATCTATATATATTTATATTGGCATATTTAAATATATATACATATAGCCGCACAACAATACAATAACACAGCCTCAGTTTAAAAACTCAACTACACTGCACAATCCCACATACGGATTCCACCCACAATACTAACTAAACATACATACTCACACAGAAATACATATAATTACAGCAGTACCCTCCCAAGCCTACTACTAGTTGCCCCTAAAAGTGGTTACTTACAATACAGGGGTTATAGGGGAATGCAAGGGGTTATCTGCAGTGATAAGGCACTGCAGGGGTCAGGAGTTTGGGGATAATTAGGGGTAACACGGAGTTCCAGGGGTACTTAGCCAGTCTCTGTTTCTGGAGGGGCTGCTTGGCTTCCTTCCTCTGTGGTGATGAGTCCCCTCTGCTTGTGGTGGTCAAAAGCTCCTCCTAGTCCCCCAAATGCTGGACTATTTATCTATCATAGGTAGGGGGGAAGGTGTGGACAGTCCATGCTATAAAAACAGGTTTAGCATGTCGCCAACTACCTGTTTGGGGTCTGCACAAAAGGACACTAGATATCAATCAGGTGTAATAAACCTTCACAATGCAAGGCCTTGGCCTGGAGGAGACCAACACCTGTGTTTATAGCAACCCTTGCTGTGAACAGCTGATACCAGAGGTGTGTGACAAAGGGTTGATGATCTTATCAACCCTCTGTCCTTTGATGTGCTCGAGACTGTCATCAGGGCGGCATCTCCCTCCTGCAAGTGCGCTGGTATGCGCCTCCAGGGGGATGCAGGGTGGAGGGTCAATTTATATGTATATAGATAAATGCATATAAAACTGGGGCATATATACATGTATCTATATACATTAGGAGCAACTGGGGGCACAATATAATATATATAGGGGGCATCATATGCATCAGAGGGCACCACATATTGGGGCATATCTGGAGACCCACAGATACATATATAGAAGGCCCATATATAGATATAAATGTATATGCATGCCTAATTAAGGGGGCATGCATGCATATACATATACACACATACATACCAGCACTTCCTTCTACAGTGTTCAATGGAACTAAGCTTTTTGTTCTATAGCTAGATGTTTTCTAGTTTGCTGGCCCCTCCTAGCCCCACCTAAAGGTCTTCAGTATGCAGTTTGCATGTACAGTTACTTTAGACTTCAAGAATGCAGCAAGGTACCAGGTAGCACTAAACAAATACTAAACTAGGAACCGCTAAAATACCTTGCTATACATTCTTATTATAGAAAACTGTCTTCCTCCACTTATCACACTCCTCTACTGCTCCTTCAGCCCTCTGAATTAATTACTTACAGTAAATTTGCTGCTAAAGTCCATCTTTATGAAGGTCTTTGGAGAAGGGAGGAGCTTCAGAGAGAGGGAGACCGATACACAGACAGCATGTAGAAAGATCTCACTTTAGTGCTGGTTTCACATTTGATTCGGTACTGCTGTCCTCTTTGCTGCTGCTTCTTGTAAGTGTAGTATAGAGAGATAGGGGAACGGGATCTCCTGTTCTCCATGTGTGCAGTGTATGAGAGACATCATAGCAGCTAATTTCTGCCCACTTTGGTGTTGAGATCAGGGAAAATTGACACACAGGACAACTTATTCAGAAAATGTCCCCAGAGAGTTACCCGAATCTGTGTGGAAATTCCAGTATATACATTCTTATCTATCTCCTCCTGTTATCAGTGACCTGTAAAATTACCTACATTGAAAATCCATCTTCTTAATAGCAGCATTATCTGTGTTATGCTGGGCTGTCATGTTTTTACAGCACATGTTACTGTATATCTTTGTTTTAACCCCTGCGATAGTAGAAATTACTGTGTCACGTGAAATCTCCTACTGTCCCTAATACAAATTCAAGAAAATAAATGTAAATAGTTATAGCCTTTAAAACATCATCTGCATGAGAAAAGATAGTGGAATTAACTCTACAGCATTGATCTACTCTCATAACTGCTAATGAAATGTATCTAGAAAGAGAGGCATGTTCCTGCAGCAAATAATACAGAATAAAGTAAAGTAAAGCAAGGATACTTATCTGCATGTCTGCACATTGCAGCTTCCTCTTCTCGGATAAAAGGGAGATCTCCCTTCTTCATTCTTAAAAGAGAAGCTGTGCGTTCATGTACTAATCACCCCGTGGAGAGAGTCTGCTCTCAGATTCACTGTGGCTGGGAAAACAAGTCTTTTTTTCAATGTTCTTTTCACTTTTGTGTTGTCCTCTCAGTGTCTCGGTCTTCACTTCCATTACACAGTGAATAGGTTTGTGCATTACTGGTAGAGAATTTGGGGTTACTACAACCAGCTGCTTAATAGACAAATTAACAAGATACTTCATCTTTGTGAAACAGGTGATCATAAAATAGTACTATAATATTTAGCTAATTGTAGAAGATTAATGGTCATTCATTTCTGATTAACTCAGACATGGACATTGAACCTTCAAATTCATTTCTGTATTGTAACAGGGCTGCTCAACAGGTGGGGGCACTGAGCGTGGACAAGGAGGAAGATGACAGCACTTAATAATCAACAGGACGCAACTGCTTGTCACATCGATAATGATGACAAATGGCCTTGTCATGGACGGTTGTGTGGTCCTGAATTTCAAGTGAGGATGCACTTGTGGTGCTTCATGTGTCTATAACTGTGCACAGCTTCAATGAACACTATAAGTAGCAATAAAAATGGAAGCAAATAAGTTCATTACAGGTCTCAAGTTTCATCGCTTCCGAAAAAACAAAAAACCCACAAGAATCAAACTACTGTATTTGTTGCAACCTTACGGCCCCAGCACACCACCTGGAATTCTGAGTATGAGTTAGGCAAGAGATCACTCTCAGTCAGCAAGAGCTCCAGGTACCAGGGCCGTGTTTAGAGTTCATGCTGCCCTTGGCACTTTAATATTGCCACCCCCCTCCTTCCTTTGATGTCCATACAATTCTGACTGCTGAGGGCCGAACGCTCCCTAGTCTGTGAGACAATACACCACAGTCTACTCCTCCTGTATTATAGTGAACACATACAGATAATACACCAGAGTCTTCTCCTCCTGTATTATAGTGAACACATACAGATAATACACCAGAGTCTTCTCCTCCTGTATTATAATGACCTGATACAGACAATACACCTCAGTCTACTCCTACTGTATTATAGTGACCACATACAGATAATACACCAGAGCCCGCTCCTCCTGTATTAGGGTGCCTGCACATGCTGTGGATTTGTATGAAGAAAACCCACAAGAAATATGCACCAAAAAAGCACAAAAATCTGCACAATTTATAATGCTTTTGGTGCGCGCGGATTTTCTGTTTATGTTAAGCCATAAGATGCGGAATCACACAAACAATTGACATACTGCAGATTTCTAAATCCGCATGACAGGTCAATTTCCACATGGAAGAAAAAAGCAAAATGTACTAGAGATTTGTCTAATCTCAGACACTTTAATGGTTCTGTACTACTCTGTGTTTTTTTGTATGCAAATCCACGTGTAATATGCAGGTATCCTGACCAGACACAAATAATGCACCAGACTCTGCTCATCGTGGATTATAGCGACCAGATACAGGAGCAGCAGATTCTGGTGTAGTGTCTGTGTCTAGTCACTGTAATACAGGAGGAGCAGACTGCGGTGTATTGTCTGTGTCTGAGTACTATAATAAAGGAAGAGCAGAATGTTGTGTATTGTCTTTGTCTAGTCACTATAATACAGGAGGAGTAGACTCTGGTGTATTGTCTGTGCCTAGTCACTATAATACAGGAGGAGTAGACTGTAGTGTATCGTCTGTCTGGTCACTATAATACAGGAGGAGTAGACTGTGGTGTATTTTCTGTCTGGGTACTATAATACAGGAAGAGCAGACTGTGGTGTATTGTCTGTGTCTAGTCACTATAATACAGGAGGAGTAGACTGTGGTGTATTTTCTGTGTCTGGGTACTATAATACAAGAAGAGCAGACTGTGGTGTATTGTCTGTGTCTAGTCACTATAATACAGGAGGAGCAGACTGTGGTGTATTGTCTGTGTCTAGTCACTATAATACAGGAGGAGTAGACTGTGATGTATTGTCTGTGTCTAGTCACTATAATACAGGAGGAGTAGACTGTGGTGTATTGTCTGTGTCTAGTCACTATAATACAGGAGGAGTAGACTGTGGTGTATTGTCTGTGTCTAGTCACTATAATACAGGAGGAGTAGACTGTGGTGTATTGTCTATGTCTCGTCACTATAATACAGGAGGAACAAACTGTGGGTTATTGTCTGGGTACTATAATAAAGAAAGAGCAAAATGTTGTGTATTGTCTGTGTCTAGTCACTATAATAGAGGAGAAGACTGGTGTATTGTCTGTGTCTAGTCACTACAATACTGGAGGAGCAGACTGCGGTGTATTGTCTGGGTACTATAATACAGAAAGAGCAGACTGTGGTGTATTGTCTGTGTCTGATACTATACTGCAGGAGAAGCAGACTCTAGTGTATTGTCTTTTTCTCCCGTATTATAAAGACAAGACGCAAACAATACAACATAGTGTGCCCCTCCTGTATTATATGTATTATAGTGACTAGACACAGGTTATAGTAGATCTCCTGCATATATTGCATATATAGTAGTATATTATATACTACTATTCATGCCCTATATATATGTATTAGATCTTCTGCAAATATACTACTATATATGCACAATAAAAAGGAGATCTACATATAATAGATATCCTGCATATAGTACATATATATCTAATATATAAAGCTGAGTGTGTGTATGTCCACTAAAGGAATCCGCACCGTCGCATCTACAATCACGAAATTTGGCACCCAGGTACATCAGGTGTCCGGGAAGGTTTTAGAACGGGTCTCGGCTCTCCAGGACGTACCGTTCCTGAGATATTCACAAAAAATGCATTAGCCAATAGAAGCCTGGTCACATGACCCTTATCAGCCAATAGAAGCTCACAGGCAGTTAGTCTCCACACACACCAGGTTTCCATAACAACCTAGCCAGTTCACTGCTGTAGGTCTGCTTTAAAGGGGCAGAGCGCTGTGGATGACACTGTTAAAGGGGTATTCCGGTTACCATAAATATAACTTATGTTTTAGACTAACTCATCATCGATCATTACCTAATATAATATAAATTTCACATATTTACCGTTCAGTAGTAACAAAAGATGTTTTCGACCACTGCTACCCACTGTTTCCTCATAAATTACCATGGCATCGGCTGTAATTCAGGCCACCCTCAAAAGAAGGACTTAAAAGCCCCACCCCCAGGTCCAGCTAAGACATGCCCCCGACTCGTTCAGGCCACGCTCCTTCCACTTTGCAGCCGACGGGATTGAAAAAATGAAGGTAAAAATCAACTTCTGTCAGCTGCAGGTGTGGGAGGTAGGGTGACTTTTTCCCTGCAGCTCATGCTCAGACTGCAGAATGCTGCTATCTGAGAGTGAGCTGTTTAAAAGGACATCCCTGTCCTCTGTCCAGGCCCCATGCCGGACGGAGAACAGGGAGTCAGAAAGCCAGACTGTCCAGCCTAAAACCGGACCTCTGGCGACCATAGGGTGATGTTAGGGTGGCCAGACATCCAGCTTTAGGCTGGACAGTCCAGTTTTCTGGCTCCATGTCCTCCGTCCGGCACAGTGCCTGGACGGACGCAGGGATGTTTACCCTTTCAGTAGCTTACGCCCAGACAGCTTCTCCTCTGTGTCTTCACGGAGTCAGGGGGCGTGGCCCATGTTTAGGGGTGTGGCTTCATGTTTGGTGGCATGGCCGGTGAGGTCTGGCTCTCTGGGGTGAAGACAGTGGCTACCCTAGCTGCTGTGGAGGTCACAGTTAAAGGAGAGGGCGCTGTGGATGTTACTGTTAAGGAGGCGGGGTGCTGTAGAGGTCACTATTATCGGGGGATGTGGGGTTCACTGTTAAGGGAGCGGGGTGCTGTAAAGGTCACTGTTATTGGCGATACTGTCAATATCTTTTAAAGACACACACACAAACATTAAATGAAATAGATGAAATATACCCAGACGAAGCCGGGTCCTTCTGCTACAGTAGTTGTATATATAGTAGATCTCCTGCATATATACCACTATATATGCACTATATTAGGGAGATCTACTACAGTATATATAGTAGATATCCTGCATATAGTGCATACTGTATATAGTAGTCTTCCAGGGACAGAAACAGGGCTAGGACAAGGCATTTTGGTGTGCTAGACAGATAAGGAAACGTGCCCTCCATCCATAAAATCAATTCATAATAATAGTCATTGTATCATTGGTAGACAAGGGGTGGTCTATGTAAGTGAATAGTTTAATGGGCACATTTCTTTCAAGTAGCTGGTGTCTAGTAGTTTGCTCACCCCATCAAGCCCCAGCACTGTCTGAATATGAGAAGTCAGGGATCCTGCTATATAGACGGCCTGTTTTGAGTAACCTGTGAATTGCAGTCACAAGTAACGTATATATCCTTTATCACAGCTAAAAAATTGTATCAAATCTGTTTTTTTATTAATGAAAAGAGTAAAAATAGGACATCACTTACACAAATGTGAAGGCAAAAAGAACACAAAATGTTTCAAAACATAATACAACAATAACTTCCGTATGTAAAGTAGGGATTGGGGGTGGGGTTGAGGGAAAGAATGAAATAGGTCATAAACCTATATGGGTTGTGTTTAATGGCATAGTATGTAGCAATCCTCTAGAAAGAACCCACTGACTTTCTCATAGTGAGTTTGTAGCCAGTGCAATGGTATCAGGCACTTCACTGCAGCAAGGAGAAGGGTCAACTTGTCAGGGATTTTGATCCTGAATACAGCTGATAAGAACTTTAGCTGAATCTCTATAGGAATGAAGTTCATGAGGAGACATGAAGGACAGAGAGGAGGTGGGGATGTGGCTGATGAGCAGCAGCACTTGTATGGAGTCTCCATTACTACAGTCTGTCCTCTCCGTCCTCTCTGTACTTCATGTCTTCTAATGAACTCCATTCCTACGGAGATTCAGCTGAAGATCTTATCATCTATGTTCAGGATCATAGTCCCTGACCAGTAGGGTCGAGAGGAGGATGCGGCAGCTGTTTAGCTCAGTGTTGTGACGGCGGCCATTTTATTTCTCCTAAGGATTGCCCCCTAGACAAAATGAACCATTACAGCTAATGAAAGGTATTTGGGAATATATTTATAATAAAGTAATATTTAAGTATTTTCAATTTCATAATTCCGGGGGAACCCCTTTAATGCGATTGAGCCGAGATTGACAGAGTATAAAGTGCTAGTGGTGCTTAGTCCATGATCATATATCCAAAGCGGTGCCCCCTTTATTTTGTGTTTTGCAGCAGGGCATATGTTGAGGTAGGGTCACATTAATATTGGGTGGCATCTCCCCTTGATGCGATACAGGCTGCCACTCTGGCATAGTAACTATGGTCTTGCTGGTCCTGCCCACTTTTATTGGCCTGCTTTCTGTCAATTTTGACCTGCCTACAACACGGGTCCACTTTTAGTTGTTTTTTTTCCCAGGGCCACATAAGTTCCCAGTCCGCCCCTGGTGATATCACAAGTTTTAGTCTAGTAGGTAGCTGGGATATTCAAAAGTAAATTATGTCAGCATCAAGAAAACTGCTGTGGCATCAAAAGTGGGCTTCATTCAGGTATGCTACTATGACATCACAACTGTGATTCAGTCAACTAAGCAACAGTGACATCACAATTTTATTTCCATCAGACAAGGTGTAGTGACATAACAAGTGGGCGTCCATTAGGTAACTGCTGTGATATCACATGTGGGTTTCCGACTGATAATATACTGTGACATCACAAATATGTTTCCATCAGATAAATTGATGTGACATTATAAGTGTGTTTCTGCTAGGTAAGCAGCAGTGACATCAGTCAAGTGAGCGAGAGTATTGTGACAGAACAAGTGGGTTTCAGAGGGGTAATATGATGTTACATCACAAGTGGGTATTAGGAAAGCTACTGCAACATTACAGTTTCATTTAGCTGCTCTCAGGGGTCTGCTGTTTGTGGTGTCCACCTATAAAAAGCTCTGTTCTTGTTGATAAGTGAACCCATCAGTAAGCTGTATTCTGCTCTCTTGACAGTATCCTCTAGGACAGGGATGCTCAACCTGCGTCCCTCCAGCTGTTGTAAAACTACAACTCCCAGCATGCCCAGACAGCCTACAGCTATCAGCCTACAGCAGGGCATGGTGGGAGTTGTAGTTTTACAACAGCTGGAGGGACGCAGGTTGAGCATCCCTGCTCTAGGATATCTGCAGTTCTACTTGTGACATTTTTGAGACACACATTTGAGCAAAGGAAGTTTGACTTAGAGAGGTAATATTTGTTCTTGTAATGTGGTTACTAGCATCCTATTCTAAAGCAGCCCTGACCACAGTAGTCCATGTGGACTGTAGTAGTGGGGGTAAGCTATGACTCGCGACCTGGTTTAAGGCAACCTTTAAATCTGTAACCAATATCTGTAGTAATGGTAAGATTACACTATGACCAGCAATCTGTTCTAAAGTAGTTCTTACTGCTATAGCCCATATTCATGATAGTACTTGGCAAACTCCAGCTGCCATCCTTTCCTATTACAGCCGTAACCTCATTTGCCTCTCTTTGTCTTGACGTCAGTTCTAATGGAGTCCTAACTATTATAACAAATGTTTGTGGTAGTAGTTGGTCAATCTTTTCGCCAACAACCTGAATATCTATAGTTCATGCTTCTGGTAATAGATAGCCAAACTGTGAATAGCTACCTATTCTAGAGAAGCTCTACGTTCCATAGCCTTTAGCATATGTTTGCGGTTGTAGCTTGCCAACCCCATAGCACTTCTACAGTATATCTTGCAGTTGTGACCATTTGTAGAATAACTCCGAAGGCCCTTTACAAAGACTGATAATGGGGACAATTTGTCCTATGTAAAGATTCCAGCAATCACATAATGAATGAGCAAATGCTCATTCATCAAGTGATTGTGTCTTTTCATTGGGACTAAAATTCATGGTTTCTGTTCAGCACATCTTGCTATGTGAACAGTGATCTGCTGCCTACAAATAATGATTTCTAACAGGACTAGCAATCTCATAGATGGTTGCTGCATGTAAATTCCTGAGTTCATTCCCGATAATTGCCAGTAAAAAGGACCATCATTTCTGTTGTCCATGTTTGTGTTAGCTGTTTTCCAAATTATAATTGCCAGACCTGACGTCAATGACCTAATTTTCATAAACTATTTTTTCGAAAACTGCATGACTGATTAATGGTTCTTAGATTTGTTTAAAAAGAAAATAAAAACTGGACATCTGTGACCTACATATTTTGGATATCTATTTTTAAATTTCTTTAAAATCATTTCTGCACCAAATAACAGTAATCTTGGATTATAGATATACAATATAGTAATCTCTATACAGGTCCTCAGCATGCTTTGTCATAATGCTAATTGTTTTATTTCTGAATACTAAGCACTGCATCGCCTATAGAGTGCTCACGTCAGAAATGAAATACCGGCAACGCCGCCAGATGTTTGGGGACTATGATTATTGTAGAGCTATAACAACACATGAAAAGTTCTATAAATGATATTCAGGACTTTCTAGTATGGAATTATAGGTGCCAATAAATATTTTTTGTTTATACGGTAGTATTAGAGGCACGATCAGTATTTTCCAGTTCACAGGTAACAAAACTGTTAAAATTGTTGTACGTAGTAGTCTTCAACAGTTTGTAGTTTCAATTTCTCGAAGCTGTTAGCTGTCATTAATGAGAGTTACTGTTACAGAGTTCCTGTGGCCTTCCTGTGATTATGGGGGTCCAGTGGCTGGGATTTTAGAGAATGATCAGATGTTAAATTAAAGGAGTTAACTGCAGCAGACTACTGTGCATATGCTAAGGCTGGCCATGTGTTCAGCTGACAGCTATCTCTCCAGATACCCCAGACACATATGCCTGCTTGGTCGTATGTGCATGTTTTGTAAATGGGGAGATGGGATAAAACCACTGCCCGACACCTCTGGTAGTGGCTTATCTCGCTGAGAAGAAAAGGATTGGGCAAGGGAAGTCCTTATCTGTCATCTGCCCTCTATACACATTAGATGGTAAGCTGGTCCCAAAGAAATTAACTGGATGACATTTAAAGGGGTTATCCAAGTTATATCTATTGATGACCTATCCTCAGGATAGGTCATCAATATCAGATCGGTGGGGGTACGACACCCCCGCTGATCAGTTCCTCTTCATTGTTTACCTGCTCGCCGTAACATCTGTAGCGGTGAGCAGGTGTAATTACACCCAACCACACTTGTATAGGAGCGATCCATCCCATTGAAATTAATGGGACGGCTTGGGTGTAGTTACACCTGCTCACAGCTGCGGATGTTACGGCGAGCAGGTAAACAATGATTGGTGGGGTGCCAGGTGTCGGGCCCCCGACGATCTCTCAGTCTTTCCATCTCCTGCCCATGCTGCTGTCTCTAAGATGGCTGCTGTTCTTCTTCCTTCCTTAGTCTTTCCCCCTGGTCCCCCTGCTATTGGCTACAGAGAGAAGCAAGTGTTCATGGGATTTGTAGCTCACCTCAAAAGAATCAGCACTAATGCCTGCTGCTGTGAGTCCCTGCTTGTAGCTGGCAGCAGCACCCACCCAGTGCTTTCTCTGCAGGGGTTACATTTCACCTGATGAATGAGTGTTTCACTCATCATGTGATCTGTGAAACCTGTAGACATTCAGATTACCAAGAACGAGCATTCATAGAAATGTTCATTCCTGATAATCTGCCCGACAATGGAGCAGTCTAAATTAGGCATTAATATGTATTGCCAATTTCACCACTTCACGACATCCGTTGTACATGTATTGCAGATGTTAAGTCTTTAAAGATGGTGCACGCACCGTAGCAGAGCGAGCACCAATGCTAGCAGGTGCCTGCTGTTTCATACATTTAAGATTTAATGCCTCAGATACTGTGGTCAAATGTGAGAAGCCAGAAACCCGGAGGTGCATGCGATGATTGTGGATGGTGTTCCATATCAGTAATGAGCCCAAGTCTGTACTAGGCTTCCAGGCTCATAACTTGTATATTACAAATCAGGCCAGCAGATGGCAGCACCAAATTGTAATATGGCTATTTTTGTATAGGATATTGGAGAAAATTTCATTATCCTAAACAAATTGCAATCTGATGATCGCATGTTGTGGTCCAACTTGCAATCATCCTGAGGGTAGGTCCTCAATAGTAAAAAGCAGACAACCCCTTTAATATTAGCTGATTGTTGGGACTCATAGTATCTCTTGCTTGTAGACAGACAATAAAGTATTTACCTTGTCTGAATCTAATTTAGCCATGACCCAGCTCTAAAAGGTAGCATTATAGTATATGATACCCTTCAGTGGTAACATTTTTGTAGTTATTACCAGAGATAATAATTAGAATGCAAATGGAACCACGTTCATCATAAATCCTGAGAATAATATTGAGCTTGGAGATAAGTTTGATAGCATTGAAGATTGCGCACTATGACGTTAGAGCCATCGGACAGTGGCACAGTACTCTATTCACCATTGTCATAACAGTGAAGATAACCCTTCCCTCTTAGTATTCTGCAGGAAATCACTTAACCCCCTACCAACAGAGACCACACGCTGTCATTCAGAGAGACATTGTGGGCTCTTCTATGTTGCTCTGCCTTGTATTTCTAATTATAGTTATCACATCTCTCTCACTGCTGAAACAGATTTTCCTTGCATCCTGTGGTCACTATTCCTCTTAACACTGCTTTTATCAGCCCTGTCCCCTCTGCACTGTGTTTCTCAATCAAGCTGACAAGTTTCCCCAGGTGGAGAGGGCTGCTTTCCTGCAAAGGGGCTGACACCAGGACCTGTCTGTCAGACACAATTCCTCTTTGTATGAAAGATCCTGTTTTAGCTTTCTGCACAGATTAATTTATAGATGTTTACGGCTGTCACAACTTTAAAGGACTGGACTAAAATGCTGGGGGAGAGACATAGGGAATGTTATATTAGGAATGAAGAGCAGAGAAGGAGCAGAAATTGTTAAAAATAGTGGGACTTAGTGAAATACCTTGTAAACAGGATGAGGGGTTAGAAGTAGAGATGAGCGAGCACTAAAATACTCGGGTGCTCGTTATTCGAGACAAACTTTTCCCGATGCTCGGGTGCACGTTTCGAGTAACGAACCCCATTGAAGTCAATGGGAGACTCGATCATTTTTTGCAGGGGACCAAGGCTCTGCCTAGGGAAGGCTGGGTGAAAACCTGGAAACATCAGAAAATGATGGAAACACCACGGAAATGGACAGGAAACAGCAGGGGCAGCATGCATGGATGCCTCTGAGGCTGCCTAATCCCACCATTACCCCAAATTCTCCTGCAACAGCCTGGTGGTTACCCTCATGGCAATTGTGCTCACCCAGACCAAGAAAGGCGAGGCACATGCCCATCACATGTTAGGGAAGCACCCAACTAGGTGCAACGAAGGTCCATCACCCATGCCCATGCTGGCACTGCTCTCCTATCCCCAGCCACACGATGCAGGCATAAGTGTGACACAGCATGGCGGTGACACCAACAAGTGACCAAGTTAGATGAGGTAGCAGGTGAGCCACCCAAAAATTTAGCCTGACGCAGCATGGCGGTGACAACAGAGTGACCGAGTTAGACTGAGGTAGCAGGAGGTGAAGCACGGATGGTAATTCGAAGGAGGAGGAGGAGGGGTTGGAGGAAGAGGCATAGTAAGTCTGAGAAACCGTGACCGAGGTAGGCCCCGCAATCCTCCAAGTGGGCAGTATATGAGCGGCCCCAGGGTCAGACTCGGTCAGAGTGACCGAGCTACACGACGGTAGCAGGTAGAGCACATAAAAAATTTAGTGTGGCCCTGTATGTGGATGTTGAGGGCCTGGAGGCTGTCTCCTTGAGAAATGCTCAGGGTGGCCGAACGCCGGGCTCGACGGCGGACACTTTTCGGGTTATCGATTGTCGAAATGTTGGCTTACATGAAGTTTAGTATCTGTTCTTATCAGTTGCTGTGGCTGTTGGTGGTAAAGTGGTGAGCATAGCTGCTTCCCAAGCAGTTGACCCGGGTTCGATTCCCGTCTATTACATTATGTGGCCCTGCAGAAAAATTGATTGGAGAGAGGGTCTGTATGTGGTCCTCCGGAAAAATTATTTGGAAAGAGAGAAAAAAGACGTATTTTTAAAAGTGACGTTCAGTAAAGATCAGTTAAAGAGAAAGAAAGGATTTTATTAAATGGATTTGTATCACTGAGAGCAAAAGAATGTATTTTTTTACGTGACGTGCAGTATAGATCACTTGGAGATAAAAAGGGGAATGTGCAGACTTGGGCTGCTATAGTGCAAACCACTATGGTGGCGACAACAGAGTGAGCGAGTGACACTGCGGGAGCAGGCGAACCACATAAACATTTTTCGTGGCCCTGTATGGCGGCGGTGACAACAGAGTGACTGAGTTAGTATGCGGTAGCTGGTGAAGCACCCAAAAATTTAGCCTGACACAGCATGGCGGTTACACCACCAATGACTTTGTCCGACTGAGAATGCAGTGAAATGGCTTTTGTTGAGCCTCCAAAATTTTTTTTCTTTTCGGAGTACATAAAGTCCACCCTCAGCAAAAAATTTTTTTTTTAAATGTCGGTACTTGCGCCTCCTGAAAAATTGTTTTGGACTGTCTCTTTGACCCTCCTGAAACATTGTTTTACAGTGTCTATAGTTGACACTGCGGAAAAATTGTTTGGAGAGAGGGCCTGTAGGTGGCCCTCCGGGAAAAATTGTTTGGAGAGAGGGCCTGTAGGGGGCCCTCCGGAAAAATTGTTTGGAGAGAGGGCCTGTAGGGGGCCCTCCGGGAAAAATTGTTTGGAGAGAGGGCCTGTAGGTGGCCCTCCGGGAAAAATTGTTTGGAGAGAGGGCCTGTAGGGGGCCCTCCGGAAAAATTGTTTGGAGAGAGGGCCTGTAGGGGGCCCTCCGGGAAAAATTGTTTGGAGAGAGGGCCTGTAGGTGGCCCTCCGGAAAAATTGTTTGGAGAGAGGGCCTGTAGGGGGCCCTCCGGAAAAATTGTTTGGAGAGAGGGCCTGTAGGGGGCCCTCCGGAAAAATGGTTTAGAGAGAGGGCCTGTAGGTGGCTCTCCGGAAAAATTGTTTAGAGAGAGGGCCTGTAGGTGGCCCTCCGGAAAAATTGTTTGGAGAGAGGGCTTGTAGGGGGCCCTCCGGAAAAATTGTTGCCAAAGAGTGCCAGTTGGCCCTCTAAAAAATTGCGTTTTGGGTCAGCGTTAGGCAAAGACGACAAGGAGGAGGAGGAGTAGAGAAGAGGAATCGGATACATAAGTAATGTTAATCTTTAGCTGCTTTCCCCCGGAGGAGATTTGAATTCCGGTGAAATCCAGGCTTTGTTCATTTTAATAAGCGTCAGCCTGTCAGTTGACAGGCGTGTATGCTTATTGGTGATGATGCCACCAGCTGCACTGAATACCCGCTCTGACAACACGCTAGCGGCAGGGCAGGCCAGCACCTCCAAGGCGTACAGCGCCAGTTCAGGCCACGTGTCCAGCTTTGAAACCCAGTAGTTGTATGGAGCAGAGTGATTGCTACGGACATTGGTGTGGTCAGCTAGGTACTCCCTCACCATCTTTCTGTACAGCTCCCCCCTACTCTGCCTAGACTGGGGACAGGTGGCAGTGTCTTGCTGGGGTGACATAAAACTGGCAAAGGCCTTGGAGAGCGTTCCCCTGCCAGTGCTGGACAAGCTGCCTGCTCGCCTCCTCTCCCCCGCTACTTGTCCCACAGAACCACGCCCTCTGCCGCTAGCGGTGTCAGATGGGAAGGATTGTTTCAGCTTGTGCACCAGGGCCTGTTGATATTGATTCACTCTCATACTCCTTTCCTCTACAGGGATGAGAGTGGAAAGGTTCTGCTTGTACCGTGGGTCCAGGAGAGTGAACACCCAGTAATCGTTGTTTGAAAAAATTCTTCGCGAGGGTCATGGGATAGGCAGCCTAACATGAAGTCTGCCATGTGTGCCAGAGTCCCAACACGCAAGAATTCCCTCTCCTCACTGGCCTGACTCTCCATTTCCTCCTCCTCCTCTTCAGCCCATAAACGCTCAAGAGTTAAGAAGGACTGAGCATTGGTACCCTCTTCTGTCTCGCCGACATTCTCCTCCTCTTCCTCCTCATCCTCATCCCCCTCCTCCGATACGCGCTGAGAAACAGACCAGAGGGTGCTCTGGCTATCAAGCGACGTATCTTCCTCCACCGTCTCTTGTGACAAGCGCAAAGCTTCTGACTTGATGCTGAGCAGTGAGTTTTTCAACAGGCAAAGCAGCGGGATGGTGAGGCTGATAATGGCGGCATCGCCGCTGACCATCTGTGTTGACTCCTCAAAGTTGGTCAACACCTGGCAGATATCAGACATCCACGTCCACTCCTCATTGTAGACTTGAGGAATCTGACTGACCTGACTACCAGTTCTGGTGGAAGTTGACATCTGGCAGTCTACAATCGCTGTGCGCTGCTGGTAAACTCTGGATAACATGTTTAATGTCGAATTCCATCTTGTGGGCACGTTGCACAACAGTTGGTGAGCGGGCAGTTGTAGGCGGCGCTGCGCTGCCCTGAGAGTGGCAGCATCTGTTCTCAAATTGCGGAAATGCGCACAGATGCGGCGCACCTTGGTGACAGATTGGGGTATGTCTTGAGGAACCGCTGAACTATGAGATTGAACACGTGGGCCAGGCATGGCACATGTGTCAGTCTGCCGAGTTGCAGAGCCGCCATCAGGTTACGCCCGTTGTCACACACAACCATGCCTGGCTTAAGGTTCAGCGGTGCCAGCCACAGATCGGTCTGCGCCGTGATGCCCTGTAATAGTTCTTGGGCGGTGTGCCTTTTGTCACCTAAGCTCAGCAGTTTGAGCACTGCCTGCTGGCGCTTAGCCACGGCACTGCTGCTGCGCCTAGAGCTACCGACTGAAGGCGCCGTGCCCACGGATGGTAATTCGGAGGAGGAGGTGGAGGAGGGGTCAGAGGAGGAGGCATAGTACGTCTGAGAGACCGTGACCGAGGTAGGCCCCGCAATCCTCGGTGTGGGCAGTACATGAGCTGCCCCAGGGTCATTCTCGGTCCCAGCCTCCACCAAGTTAACCCAATGTGCCGTCAGTGAGATATAGTGTCCCTGCCCGGCAGCACTTGTCCACGTGTCCATGGTTAAGTGGACCTTCTCAGAAACAGCGTTGGTCAGGGCATGGATGATGTTCTGTGACACGTGCTGGTGTAGGGCTGGGACGGCACATCGGGAAAAATAGTGGCGGCTGGGGACCGAATACCGAGGGGCAGCCACCGCCATGAGATTGAGAAAGGCCTTGGTCTCTACCAGCCTATAGAGCAGCATCTCCAGGCTAAGCAATTTGGAGATGTGGACGTTGAGGGCTTGGGCATGTGGGTGGGTGGAACTGTATTTCCTCTTGCGCTCCAGCGTCTGCTGTAAAGACAGCTGAACGCTGCGCTGGGACACATTGGTGGACACTGTGGAGGATCGTGGAGGCGAAGGTGTGGTTTTCCTGCGGGAGGCGCTCGTGCCGGGGTCCTGGGCAGGGGGTTGACTAGCAGAGGCAGCGAGTGACGCAGGGGGTTGACTAGCAGAGGCAGCGAGTGACACAGGGGAAGGAGCAGTGGTGTGACCCGCAGGAGGTGGTGAACGGCCTTGGTTCCATTGAGTGGGGTGTTTAGCACTCATATGCCTGCGCATGCTGGTGGTGGTTAGGCTAGTAGTGGTGGCACCCCTGCTGATCTTGGTGTGGCACAGGTTGCACACCACAGTCCGTCGGTCATCCTCACTTTCTTTAAAGAACCTCCAGACTTGCGAACATCTAGGCCTCACCACGGGAGCTTCACTACGTGAAACAGTTGCTTCTGATGCACCAGCTCTGGCCCTGCTTCTCCCTCTGGCCACACCACTGCCTCTTCCGACCTGTTCTGGTGCAGCACTCGCCTCCGCCTCAGAAGCAATGTCTTCACTCGACTTATCAACCCAGCTTGGGTCAGTCACCTCGTCATCCTCCGATTCCTCAGTCTGCTCCCCCCTCGGACTTCCTGCCCTGACAACAACTTCACCACTGTCTGACAACCGTGTCTCCTCATCGTCCGACACCTCTTTACACACTTCTTCCGCTAAGTCAACAATGTCATCACCCACAGACTGCGACATTTGGAAAACTTGGGCATCGGGAAAGAGGTCAGCAGCAACCTGAGAAGTGGTTTGTGACTCTGGGAAGGGTCCAGAAAACAGTTCCTCAGAGTATGCCGGATCGCATTCCAAATTTTCCAGGGGGCAGACTGGGGGGAAGGAGGTTGAGGTGGAGGAGCCAGAGGAGTGCTCCCTTGGGTAACGTGGGTGGACTGCGTGGAAGACTGACTGGTGGACAAATTACTTGAAGCATTGTCCGCAATCCACGACATCACCTGTTTGCACTGTTGTGGTTTCAACAGTGCTCTACCACGTGTCCCTGTAAGTTGAGACATGAAGCTAGGGAGTGTAGCTCTGCGGTGTTGCCCTGCTCCCTCATCAGCAGGTACTGTCTCACCCTGCCCAGGACCACAGCCTCTGCCCCCTGCAGTAATTGAATGCCCATGCCCACGCCCTCGACCCTTAGCCCTGGGGTTCAACATTTTCTGTATATAAGTGTATTATATACACTCACCGGCCACTTTATTAGGTACACCATGCTAGTAACGGGTTGGACCCCCTTTTGCCTTCAGAACTGCCTCAATTCTTCGTGGCATAGATTCAACAAGGTGCTGGAAGCATTCCTCAGAGATTTTGGTCCATATTGACATGATGGCATCACACAGTTGCCGCAGATTTGTCGGCTACACATCCATGATGCAAATCTCCCGTTCCACCACATCCCAAAGATGCTTTATTGGATTGAGATCTGGTGACTGTGGAGGCCATTTGAGTACAGTGAACTCATTGTCATGTTCAAGAAACCAGTCTGAGATGATTCCAGCTTTATGACATGGCGCATTATCCTGCTGAAAGTAGCCATCAGATGTTGGGTACATTGTGGTCATAAAGGGATGGACATGGTCAGCAACAATACTCAGGTAGGCTGTGGCGTTGCAACGATGCTCAATTGGTACCAAGGGGCCCAAAGAGTGCCAAGACAATATTCCCCACACCATGACACCACCACCACCAGCTTGAACCGTTGATACAAGGCAGGATGGATCCATGCTTTCATGTTGTTGACGCCAAATTCTGACCCTACCATCCGAATGTCGCAGCAGAAATCGAGACTCATCATACCAGGCAACGTTTTTCCAATCTTCTACTGTCCAATTTCGATGAGCTTGTGCAAATTGTAGCCTCAGTTTCCTGTTCTTAGCTGAAAGGAGTGGCACCCGGTGTGGTCTTCTGCTGCTGTAGCCCATCTGCCTCAAAGTTCGACGTACTGTGCGTTCAGAGATGCTCTTCTGCCTACCTTGGTTGTAACGGGTGGCAATTTGAGTCACTGTTGCCTTTCTATCAGCTCAAACCAGTCTGCCCATTCTCCTCTGACCTCTGGCATCAACATGGCATTTCCGCCCACAGAACTGCCGCTCACTGGATGTTTTTTCTTTTTCGGACCATTCTCTGTAAACCCTAGAGATGGTTGTGCGTGAAAATCCCAGTAGATCAGCAGTTTCTGAAATACTCAGACCAGCCCTTCTGGCACCAACAACCATGCCACGTTCAAAGGCACTCATATCACCTTTCTTCCCCATACTGATGCTCGGTTTGAACTGCAGGAGATTGTCCTGACCATGTCTACATGCCTAAATGCACTGAGTTGCCGCCATGTGATTGGCTGATTAGAAATTAAGTGTTAACGAGCAGTTGGACAGGTGTACCTAATAAAGTGGCCGGTGAGTGTATACCAAAAAAAAAAAAAAAGGGCCTGCTGTACTGAAACCCACAAACTTGTTCAATCTGAACAAGTTAATATATAGGTGGATAAGTTAGAGCAAAATTACGTATTTTATTACGTACCGTGCAGTATGGAGCAATTACACTGAAACTATTAGATTAGGCAGACTTGGTCTACTTAAGTGCAACCCAGACAAATGTCGCACAGAGATTTTTCTAATGTAGCTGTATCAGTGAGAGCAAAAGACCTTTTTTAATTATGTGACGTACAGTATGGGTCACCTGGACAGAAAATACGGATTGTGGTTTGTGGTGACTGGACAGCTGAACTGTGACACACAGAATGGTTCCACACAGCTGTATGAAATGGATTTGTATCACTGAGATAAAACAACGTTTTTTTTTGTGTGTTTTTTTTTTACTTGACGTGCAGAATATATCAGAGAACAAACTCAGCCCCTGCTGACTGTGGCTATTTTCACTGCACCCCGGAAAAATGTCGCACTCAGATTTTTCTAATGTAGCTGTATCAGTGAGAGCAAAAGACCTTTTTTAATTACGTGACGTACAGTATGGGTCACCTGGACAGAAAATACGGATTGTGGTTTGTGGTGACTGGACAGCTGAACTGTGACACACAGAATAGTTCCACACAGCTGTATGAAATGGATTTGTATCACTGAGATAAAACAACAAAAAAACAAATTTTTTTTTTTTTTTTAACGTGACGTGCAGAATATATCAGAGAGCAAACTCAGCCCCTGCTGACTGTGGCTATTTTCACTGCAACCCAGTACAATGTCTCACTCAGATTTTTCTATATCACTGAGAGCAAAAAAAACCTATTTGCAGTCTCCCTGCAAACTGCTGCAAATATGGCGATAGCTGCACTACTAGTGCCAGCCAGCCCAGCCAGAAGGAGACAAAAAAAAGTGTCTTGTAGCCCTTAGAAGGGCTGTTGGGTTCTTTTGAGATCACTCCTGCCTAACAGAGAACTAAATCCAGGCCCTAACACTCTCCCTGAAACGCAGCAGATCTGTCCCTAACGACATCCACACAGCCTCTGAGCCGAGCACCGCCGGACGTCACTAGTATATTCCAGGGTCACCTGATCTGGCCAGCCAACCCCTGCTATCGACTTGTAAGGCCCCACGTGATGCTGGGGGGTACCGCAGAGTCTCCTGGCTAGTGATTGGCTGAGTTATAGGCGCCAAAAATTCAAAATTGCGGGAGATGCCATTTCCTCGAGCATGGCGAGATCATCGAGCACATACGAGTACCCTAATGCTCGAGCATGCTCGCTCATCTCTAGTTAGAAGACATTATACTGGTCACATTGTCCTGGAAGAGAAGGAGCCATTGCCACATAGATCAAAGATTCACATAGAGGATGCAGAATTCTGAGTAATTTTTACTGCAAAATTGGGATTTATATTAAGTTGATTAAGGTGTTATATTATGGTTATTAGGACATTTATTGTATTTACATGTTATAATTAGGAATGAGCGAACTTCTGTTTTCAAGTTTAGCGTACAAGGTTCGGCTTATGTAAGAATTCCGTTATGGATTCAGCTACCACGGACCATAAGTTATGGTCCAGGGTAGAGGAATCCATAATGAAATTCTTATATACTCCGAACTTTGTACGCCGAACTTGAAAACAGAAGTTCGCTCAACACTAGTTATAGTTACATATGAGCACTTTTTTATTAATTTGTTTTGGGTAAAATTCTAACGAACTGGTCGACAGATTTGATTCGGGTACGAATAAATTCAGCCCAAAGCAAAAGTGCTCAGATTGCCCTGAAGGATCATGCATGACACTCTGAGATGTCCTTGGACTGTATACCAGCCCTTTCAAGCTCTTTAACTCTGAGACAGCATTAGTAATGTTAAAGTGACTGCAACATATATGCATATATGACTATGAATAAACGATTGGTAGAGCGGTGGTAACAAAGAGCCTGTTTAATCACACACCACACACACCGTCAGATTTTTTTCAAGTTAAAAATTGCCTTCTTTATGTTCTGACTAGTAAAATGGTGGCTGCCATTTTCAGAGATTAGTCTGAATCACAAAAGATTCAGGTTCATCTGGAATCTGAATTTTTGGGAAGTACAATGCGAATTTGATTTGTTTAGAATAAATTTTCTCATCTTTAGCTATGACTTGTTGGGTAGTATCATAAATACCCACATATTATGTCTTTTTAATGCTGGTTTTATGCTTTATTGCATAGTTGGAGGGGTTGTCCGAGATAATTAAAATGTTGGACAAGGTCTAAAATGCCTTAAAATAAATAAAAAAAAAACATGTTTTACTCAACCCCCTTTCTCCAGCACTGGTCTGGTTCTGCTGTTACTGTTTGTGTACAGACAGCAGTGGCACCATGTTTCTATATGGCATATGTCCTTCGGCACCAGACTGGGTCCAAGTTAAAAGAGCTTGGAATCGACTGTTTTTACTATCGATGTGCCAGAGTGGCAGCCTGTAAAATGGTGACATGCCACCAGTGTCATACCATCAATGGAGGCAGACCACATGGTTGCTATAGGGCCTGGCGAGTTAGGGGAGGGGGGAGTGGGCCCCATAGCAAACACTATAAGAGGTTCCTGCTGTTTTCTTTGCAGTTAAGAGTAGCCGTTGAGAGGCTACACTTACCTGTGCTCTATGAAGTCCTGGAGTTGGCACTTCTGACATGAAGGGGGATGGGCCTTCAGTATTCTTCAGTACTGGAAGACTTTTATTACTTTTTTTTTTTTTTTCCAGATTGTCTCTGCTGGGTCTTGAACCCAGGACCTTCTTTATGGGAGGCAGAAACTTTACCAGTTAAGCCCCAAAAAACCTAAATGATATTCTTCCCATGAATCTACCAATACATCTCTCTTCATATACCAGTGTCTTTTGTTTTTCTGAAGGATAATTGCAAAAGTATAATTTATTTACTATTATATTTTATTTACTATTTTATAAAAAATGTAATGGTGAAAAATACGCTATGCCTTTGCTATGGTGACCCGTGATTTCTGTGTACGCCCTTGGATGTCACCCAGTATTTGTGACCCTGCCTCAACATATACCCTACTGCAGAATCCAAAATAAAGGGTGCACTACTTGGTTGTGGGTTCATTTACCAAGCAGTTCATAATTTGTTAATAGTTCAATCACATTTGTTTTGCAGATTCTTTTTTTCATTCTCCAATAGCATGTATATATATCTTGCTTTACATATTAGATCTGTGACTGTCTTCCCTCTCTCTTGGCAGACAGTATTGGAGATGTAGGTGTAGAAGCAGATGAATATCAGGGGCAGGGGGCAGTGACATGGAGGAGATTTATGTATGGATTTTGCCCTGTGATAAATCTCATGTAGTTTCCTGTTGGTAAATAAGCTCCCTGTTTGCTTAACAAGCTGCTAAGTCCCTGTGAGACGTGTGCTGTGTGAGTGTGCGTGTTTTCTTTATCCTTCTCAGTGTCTTGTTCACCTCTGCGTGAATCCACTTGTTTGTTAACTCTAGCTGTGATATGGATATTAAGCAGCGTTAAGCATTGATGCTGACAACCGAATACTCCTTCTGCCCTCCATACAATGTGCTATATGGCGTGCCTGCCTGCAGTTGTACACAGAGTGGAGACTCAATATGAATGACCATGGGCACATCTGAAAGCACCTGCCAGAGATGCAATAAAGTTAAAGGGCTTGTCTCATCTTGCCATTACCTGGCACTGGCTGTCAGGGCCGCATTTAGGGTTCATGCTGCCCTAGGCACTCTCTGTGATGACGCCTTCCCCCCAACGCGACCCATTCCCCCACGCTCCCAAATTTCAGCCACGCCACCACCCCCCAGTAAAACCTGACCCTATGCACTTTAGTCGTCCAGTCACAGGGGTCGGCCCTATAGGCTGACAATGGAGGCTATTGTGCCTGCATGTATTTACTATATTTCTACATAACTATCGCAGCAATGTACCGTATCTAGAGCTTGCCAGCAAACTTAAAGGGATTCTGTCACCACCATTTTCCATATTAAGTTATTTATACCACTGGATTTATCTCATCATAAGGATCTCCAAATGGTTATTGTTATAGGGCCCAGATGAAGATTTGTGGTGTAAAAATCGTTTTTTATCAGCTGTCAATCACTTACATTAAGGAGCCCAAGGGGAGTTGACCATCGTTGCTGGAGCCCGGGCTCGGCGATTCCGTTGGAGCCCCGGACCGCCCACCTAATTAATATTCACTTCACTGAGTGAGTCAGTGAAGCTCCGGCGCGGCTGAAATCCCGCGCAGGCGCAGTACATCAGGTGAGGCCGCTGCCCGCAGACCGCACGGGCGCAGGCCTCTTGATGTACTGCGCCTGCGCGGGATTTCAGCCGCACTATGACCTGATGCTGCGTCAGGTCATAGTGCGCGCCAGAAGGGAAGACAGTGGAGCGCGGAACCTGAGGGCAGCTGCAGCGCAGGACAGGATAAGTATGTTTTTTCTAAGTGGCTGGGTCGGCTGATCTGAGGTCTGAGGGGGGCACAAGAAGCTGATGGGGAGCGCCCCCCCCTTCCCGCGGAAATAAAAAAAAAAAAATTTCCATTATGGTTTTTGAAATGTTTTTTTTCTTTTTTCCCGACAATCCTTATAGATTCTCCCGGCGGGGTGCCGCCCCCTGTGACCCGCCACCCTAGGCACCGTGCCCCGCCACCCTAGGCACCGTGCCCCCGGTGCCTAGTTGCTAATACGGCCCTGCTGGCTGTTTCAATAGCTCCTATTGCTCCTAATTCAGAAACCGCATATCTTACTGTGCTAGGTTGCTTCCATAGCTCTCATGGACTGTTATAGGAGCTAATGAGTCAGTGAGCGCCAGGCCGCTTTGCTGTTTCCCGGCCACCTGGTGGACGGGGTTCAGTGTCGTCTCACCTTAGTAACAACGAGATGAGAAACCCCCCTTAATCATGTTATCCCACAAAAATTATGTCTATGCAATAAATATGGCATTTCAAATGAAGCATTATTGCAATATATATGCAATAACAATAATGTTAGTTCTAGATTTTTCTCCTACACTGAGTGGTGGACCGATAGTAGCTTCTCTGTTCCATTCCTCTTCTCAGTGCATTCATTCCTTCTTCTAAATTCCTAAAAATATATAGCTATATCTCTCTAGACAGTGGCAAAGAAAGTGGGGTGGGGGGCATTACATACTATAGTGCTATTTATTAGTATCATCTCAGGGGCTGTGTGTGAGGGACTACGTTTTATAAAGGGGAGGAAGACAAGAAAGGGTTAAAGGGGTTGTCTCACCACAGACATTGGGGACACTCGCTAAGACAGAGCCCACAAAGTGAAGGAGGGCACACCACAAATGTGCATCCGCCCTCCATTCATTTCATTGGGAGTGCTGAAAATAGCCAAACACTGCCTCAGTAATTTCCGTCAACCTCAGAGAAGCGCATGGAGTGGCAGGCGCTCTGGTATGGTGCGCTTCCCATTCATTTCAATGGGAGTGCCAAAAATAGCCTAGTGGCACGCTTTGCTATTTTTGGCGCTTCCATAGAAATGAATGGAGGGCGGCGGCACATGCACAGTGCGTCACTTTGTGGCCTCCGTTCTAAATATAGGTGGTCCCAGAGGTGGGACCCGCACCTGTCGGACATTAGGGGCATATCCTAGCAATATGCCCCCAATGCCTGAGGTGAGACGACCCCTTTAAAGGGAGTCTGTCACCTAATTTTCACCAATATAGCGAAGAGCACTGCACCACAGAAGATTACAGACACATCCCAGACATACCTGTGTGCACTGTGTCTGTATTACATGTCACATCCCAGACATACCTGTGTGCACTGTGTCTGTATTACATGTCCAGGAAAAAAACTTTTATTCTGCTGGAAAACAGCTCCCAAGTGTCCAGCTGAAAGTGAAAATAAAAACTGTTTTCACTCCTAACTCGATTTCTAACAGCTATATCTTCTGATATAGTGGATATAATGCTATGATTCTGGTATCGTTTGAAAGGTTGGAATGCCAAGGTCAGGCACATATTTCTAGCTGGTACCAATCCCAAGATATAAGCAGCTCAACCAGCCCTCCCCTCTTCAGTCTGGTTTGCTTTGGGAGCAGCAGAGCTGGGCACTTGGGTGCTGTTTTCCAGCAGATTAAAAGTGCTTTTCCTGGACATATAATACAGACACAAAGTGCACACAGGTATATCTAGGATATGTCTGTAATCTTCTGTGGGGCACTGCTGTTAGTAATATTGGTGAAAAACAGGTGACAGACTCCCTTTAACAAATGATGCATTTTTTTCCCCTAATTGGTATTTTTTCCCCATAGATATCCTTTGTTTTTGTTTTTGTTTTTGCCTGAGAAAATGGCTGTGGCAATCTATGTTGGTTTTTAATCTACAGTATCTCACAAAAATGAGTACACTCCTCACATTTTTGTAAATATTTTATTATATCTTTTCACGGGACAACACTGAAGATATGACACTTTGATACAATGTAAAGTAGTCAGTGTACAGCTTGTATAACAGGGTAAATTTGGTGTGCTCTCAAAATAACTCAACACACAGCTATTAATGTCTAAACCGCTGGCAACAAAAGTGAGTACATCCCAAGTGAAAATAGCCCGATTGTGCCCAATATGTCAATATTTTGTGTGGTCAGTGGTCACCATTATTTTCCAGCACTGCCTTAACTCTCTTGGGCATGGAGTTCTCTAGAGCTTCACAGGTTGCCACTGGAATCCTTTTCCACTCTTCCATGACAATATCACGGAGCTGGTGGATGTTAGAGACCTTTAAGCAGGAATAGAAACTCTGGAGGTATTGGCATACCAGACCTATATAATTACCAAATGTCTAGCATCCTACACCAATCCTCGGAATGGTGGCTCCAAGACTCAGATAAATCCTGGAACAAATTAGAACATGTATTAGAAGGCGAAAATAGATTGAGAGACACTTTATTAGTCTATGTTATGGGAGCTCACTCATGCAAACCCAAAAATCCAATAGTTAGGGATACTATTACTGTATGGGATAAATACGCAAAAATATGTGAAAAAGTCACCATTAATAAACCACTTAAAATCCCACTACAAACGCTTCAAATACTATTACCCTCCTTACCAGTAGATAATTGGATGCAAAAGGGTATAAGACATATACAAGACCTTTACCAAGGAGAAGTACTTATAAACTTCCTAAAACTGAGTCAAGTATTCGACCTTCCCAAGACAGATCTTTGGAAATACCTCCAAATCAGAACACTTCTAAACAAACTAAATGTAAAATTCCCAAAAGTACATCCTATAACATGTGCTTTATTAGACAACAAATTACCCAAACATATGAAAGGTCTAAAGGTATTCTATTCACAAATGACTGATTTATATCTAAAAGTCCATCTCTGTGTTCTCCAGAAATGGGAGAGAGATATGAATATCTCGATCTCTATATACTCCTGGAAAAAGACATTTCAATCTACTGCAAAAAGCTCATCCTGTTCCGACCACTTGGAAGCGTACTGTAAATTGGCTTTCCGCTGGTATTATACCCCATACAGATTAGCAAAAATCTTCAATGATTCTTCTAATCTATGTTGGAGGAACTGTGGGAAAATTGGGAATCTACTACATATATTTTGGGAATGCCGAGTGGTTGCTGAATATTGGAAGAGGTTGACAGAGGAGATATTTGGTAAACTAGGAATAAATACACCCTTTTCCCCAGAATTCTATCTATTAAGACTAGGAATATGTGACATCCCATATCAGTATAGAGTTATTATCCATCATATTCTCACCGCATCTATTCAATCCATTGCGGGGAAATGGAAATCCTCAGAAATTCCAGAGCTAACTACAACTATAAAAAAAAGTCAACATGAACCACAAATTTGAAGAGATGACTGCTAGAAGTAATGGTTCTATGGAAAAATTCCATACTAATTGGGATATTTGGGAAAAATCACCGTTTATAAATACCTAATTCATCTGTGCAATAGTCCTTCTATTAATCTCCATGCCACATTGATTTATTCATGAGCACCTGTTTTTCTTATGTTTATCCGGCTACTCTGTTAGTTTTTAGTTCTAACCCCGGAGATGATATCATCTCCTTACCTCTGTAAAAGGAGCACAATTATATTTTGTTTATGGAAGGGTTCAGTGACTGGACATAAGCCTGGATGGCTACCGGTCATACGTTCACCTCCTGTGACTGTTTATGCTAATTAACATAATCCCAAATGTCTAACCATTTCACATCTTATTGTATTTTCTGTGAAATTGTAACTATATATGTACAAAATGTAATTTGTACTCTTCCCTGTTTGTTCACAAAAATCTTTAAGTTAAAAAACCCAATAAAAACCATTGAACCAGGATGTTAGAGACCTTGCGCTCCTTCACCTTCCGTTTGAGGATGCCCCACAGATGCTCAATAGGGTTTGGGTCTGGAGACATGCTTGCCATTCATGGTTCCCTTAATGAACTGTAGCTCCCCACAGTGGGCAGAACTCATGCAGCTCCAAATCATTATACTCCCACCACCATGCTTGACTGTAGGCAGACACACTTTCATTGTACTCCGCACCTGGTTGCCACCACACACGCTTGACACCATCTGAATTAAAATCAGTTTATCTTGGTCTCATCAGACCACAGGACATGGTTCCAGTTATCCATGCCCTTCTGCTTGTCTTAAGCAAACTGTTTGCAGGCTTTCTTGTGCTTCAATCCTTAGAAGAGGCTTCCTTCTGGGACAACAGCCCAAAAAAAGACATCTGTCCATCCAAATCAGCCTGTTATCCTGCAAGTTGTTCTTTCTATCCATCCTATCTATCTATTGTCTGTCTATCTTTTTTGTGGGATAACCCCTTTAAGGTTTTCATTTGGTAGAACTCAGTGTAATATCACCTGTATTATTTGAGATTTTACATAGTACTGAAAGTCATAATCTGATCTGAGCTCATAGAGTTATAATTTGCTGGCAATCTCTAAGGCTTTAAGTGACCAATTCAGCCTGTTATCACTATAATCCATAATGTTCTGTTGTGCATATAAAGGTATTAAATATTAAAAACAACTTATACTCACCCTCTGAAACCCCTCCATTCCCATGCTGCTGCCCCTATTCCTGCTGCTGCATCCGTGACATGATGTTTTTGGCTGCAGTGATGATGTGCCAGTATATATATGAAGCAATTGAGTGGCTACAACAGTCACCAGCAGTATACATGTACAGTACCACTACGGCAATGAACAAAATGCCCGGCAGGGAGCATCAGAGCATCTGTGCTACAATGGAGGGGCTTTGGTACAGCGAGTATAATTTTTTTTGTTATTTTAAAACCACCCCTGCCTTTAAAAAATATAGTAAGTCGGACAACCCCTTTAATGCACTCTATCAACAAACTCATTCAGAATACATTTTCATGGCTTTGTATGAAAGGAATTGCTTTTTTAATAAAGACAACTGGTTATCACTACTCATTGTAAAACTGCAGCCAGCCATACACTGCTCTTGCATAAGCTGCATTGCATGGTGTGTAATAGATTGAAAAGAATTCTGTGAGAGGGAACATGCTACAGATTTGAAAACCTACAGCAAGTCTTCAATTTACCTGAATAAATGTGGATGTAGCTGCAGTATTCCATCAAGTGCTGTTCTCGGACCCCCACAATAATACACTGATGATGTGTCCTTAGGATAGGTCATCAGTGTTTCTTGTTAAAACTAGACATAAATGGAAGCTATCAGCATTACAGCTGCCAGGCTGTTGCCTCCTTTTGTGACTTGTGGCCGAGGTTAAGTAGAGCACCCGCCTAATAATTTTACTAATATACATGAAGCTTTTTCACACGTAGCTCTCTGAAATCAAAACCAGACTGTTTCAGGCTCATGCTACACCCTCCCTGTGCAGTGCTACTTTGTATGTGGTGTCAAACCCCAGCGCAGTGTCACCTCCCCTCGTACATGGCTAGCCAGGTAATGAATCCATATGTAGCTGCAATATATATGAAAAACATTACTTCACTGATGACCAGTTTATTCCATAGTCTCACATGTGTTTTATGTACTTTTCTGGATTAATGTTTTTCTAGTCTACATTGTTTCAGCGGAAGGCCTGGGATCATGAATATCATGTATTACAGCAATGTATCTGTTAGCGTAATGTGTGAAATAATCAGGGAGTGATGTGTGAGCTCAATGAACTTCCCCTGTTCACTAATATACACTTGGGAGAAGGGAGAGTCGATGGATGTGCAGGTAGCAGACCGCTTGCTGTGTTATTCTCTAGCAAGGTCAACCCATATAAAGCGGGATGAAATATAGGATTTTCCTTCAGGCCCTGTAATGGATAATAAGAGCTCTGTTTCTTTCTATGGTTGTTGTTTATTTTAATTGACTGTTTAATCATTCAGAGTACTTTTCTTCCCAAAGTCTATTTCCATCAGTATCTGTATTCCCGACACTTGTTCAGCCTACAGCTATCTCTCCTGACTCTCCCATACACATATACAGTCGGTTTGGCTAAAAGTGGATGTGTCTTCAGTGGAGAAAGAGTGTAAACCACTGCTAGACACCTCTGACAGCGGCATGTCTCCTGGGGAACAAAAGGATCAGGTGTCAAAATTCGGTCCACCCAATCTTTCTCTGTCTGGACAGATGGGAGCACATTAGATTGACAACTGGTCTAGTGAAAAACAGTTTGGTAGACAACAGTGTAATGTGTATAAGGGCCTTTAAGCAGTTGTCATGTTAAAAAAAAAAATTAAATTCCCCCCAGCAGGCTTTGAACATAGCTATACTAACCTGCTCCCTACCGCTGTAAGTGAGGATAGAGGAAGATCCATGACAGTTGCTGTTACCCTGTCCAGTAACAGTTTATAGTACCAGTTTGTAAGGCAGAAAAAAAGGCATCTGTCCATCCAATTTGGCCTATTATCCTGCAGGTTGATCCAGAGAAAGGCAAAAAAACCCTGTGAGGTAGAAGCCGATTTTCCTCACTTTAGGGGAAAAAAAAATCCTTCCCGACTCCTATCAGGCAATCAGAATAACTCCCTGGATCAATGACCCATCTCTAATAACTATAACCTGTAATATTATTACCCTCCAGAAATATATCCAGGCCCCTCTTGAACTCTTTTAGTGAACTTACCATCACCACCTCCTCAGGCAGAGAGTTCCATAGTCTCACTGCTCTTACTGTAAAGAATCCTCTTCTATGTTTGTGTACAAACCTTCTTTCCTCCAGACGCAGAGGATGTCCCCTCGTCACAGTCCTGGGGATAAATAGATGATGGGAGAGATCTCTGTACTGACCCCTGATATATTTATACATGGTTATTAGATCTCCCCTCAGTCGTTTTTTTTCTAAAGTGAATAACTCTAATTTTGATAATCTTACTGGGTACTATAGTCCACCCATTCCAGTTATTACTTTAGTTGCCCTCCTCTGAACCCTCTCCAGCTCTGCTATGTCTGCCTTGTTCACAGGAGCCCAGGACTGTACACAGTACTCCATGTGTGGTCTGACTAGTGATTAGTAAAGTGGCAGGACTATGTTCCCATCATGGGCATCTATGCCCCTTTTGATGCAACCCTTTATCTTTTTGGCCTTGATAGCATTCTACATACATGCCTTGGAAAATAATTCATACCCCTTGAACTTTTCCACATTGTTTCATGTTACACCCAGAAACTTAAATGTATGTTTTTAGGATTTTATGTGATAAACCAACACAAAGTAGCAAGTATGTGTGAAGTGAAAAGAAAATGATACATGGTTTTCAAAATTTTTAACTAAAAATCTGAAGTGTGGCGTGCATTTGAATTCAGCCCCCTACACTCTGATACCCCTAAATAAAATCCAGTGTGACCATAAGTCACCTAAGTAGTAAATCGAGTCCATCTGTGTGTAATTTATTTTCAGTATAACTACAGCTTTTCTGTGAAGGTCTCAGAGGTTTGTTGCTGAAAATTAGTGATCAGAAAGCATCATGAAAACCAAGGAACACACCAGACAGGTCAGGGATAAAGTTGTGGAGAAGTGTAAAGCAGGGTTAGGTTATAAAAAAAAATATTCCAAGCTCTGAACATCTCACGGAGCACTGTTCAATCCATCATCTGAAAATGCTAGGAGTATGGCACAATTGTAAACCTACCAAGACATGGCCGTCCAGCTAAACTGACAGCCCAGGCAAGGAGAACACTACTTAGAGAATTGGCCAAGAGGCCCATGGTCATTCTAGAGAAGCTGCAGAGATGCACAGCTCAGGTGGGAGGGACGAGACAAAAGTTGAACTTTTTGCCCTAAGTGCAAAACACTATGTGTGGCAGAAAGCTAACACTGCACATTACCCTGAACACACATTCATAGTAACATAGTGGTGGCAGCATTCTGCTGTGGGTTTGCTTTTCTTCAGCAGGGACAGGGAAGCTGGTCACAGTTGATGGGAAAATGGATGGAGCTAAATACAGGGCAATCCTGGAGGAAAACCTGGTAGAGGCTGCAAAAGACTTGAGACTGGGGCGGAGGTTCATCTTCCAGCAGGACAATGACCCTAAACATACAGCCAGAGATACAATGGACTGGTTTAGATTAAATCATATTTATATGTTAGAATTGCCCAGTCAAAGTTCAGACCTAAATCCCATTGAGTATCTGTGACAAGACTAGAAAATTGCTGTTCACAGACGCTCTCCATCCAATCTGACTGAGCTTGAGCTATTTTGCAATGAAAAAAGGGCAAAATTTCAGCCTCTAGATGTGCAAAGCTGGTAGAGACATATCTCAAAAGATTTGCCTCTTTTAATTGCAGGGAAATGTGGTCCTACAAAGTTTTGACTCGGGGGGCTGAATACAAATGCACACCTCACTATTCTGAAAACCATGTATAATTTTCTTTTCACATCACACATACTTGCTACTTTGTGTTGGTCTGTCACACAAAATCCCAACAGAGTACTACAGCATGACCCCATTCACTTGAATGAAGCTGTCCTGCTGTTCCTTAATGGCCATGGCACTCCTTTGCAGAAGAAAATCGGTGTAGGGGACACAGTACTACATCCCTTCATTCACAGTATCTGAGGGGTCTCATAGGTTGGATCCCCACTTTATAATATGGGAAAACCTATTTAAGATTTTTTTTTTAATAAATTACCTTTCAGTATGCTTCTTCCTACTGTTCATATTTTTCATACAGAATCACCTCATGTGTAAACAGTGGGTCCTATATAATAAAAGCAACATATGATTGAATTGTTATTCCCATAAGTATTAAAGGCCCATGAATATCTCCGTAAAGCAGGGGCAGACTGGGATTGTAAAGTGGCCCTGGAAAAAAACTAAAAATGGCCCCATTTTGTAGTTGGGTCTAAACTGATAGAAGGCAGGGCCAATACCATATTGCAGCACAGTATACCAACCCAGCTGAGCTCAATACCACATTGCATCCCAATATACTGCCCCAGTAGCACAAAATACATCCCTAGAGACTGCCAGTGGTTGGCCAAAAGAAGGGCTCAGGCAGCCCCATTGGCATCGGCCACCGAGAAGTTTCCCTGTAGAGTTTATGGCCAATCCACCCCTGCAGTAAAGCCACAGATAGTCATGAGGAGAGGATGCTATAATAGCCAGGTGATCTCTAATGAAAACTACTGAAGCTACCTGCACACAATCTTTCCATTACAGAACATGAGAGATAAAAATGGCACCAATTAGGACTAGGCTTTGTTTGAACTGGGGTATTATAATGCATGTTGCCTACAACTCTTCTTTTGGGTTTTTTCCTGCGCAGCTAATCTCTATATGTAGTCAAGTACTGTACAAATGTCCTTCAGGAAATGTCTTTATTGTTTGAAAGGAAGCTATTAGATTAAAGAAAAGAGACAGGAAGAGTGTCTGCAGCCTAAAGAAGGGTTGTCTGGCATGGGTAATAGTGAATTCCAATTTTGTGCTCTGAGATGTACCTGCTAGATTAAAAAAACAGCTGTTTTTAAATCAAATTTGAGCCACAATTTGCCTCCTGGGAATGGAATGCATTTGATATTAGTTTGTTTTTCAGATAAGCATTTCTAAATGAGCTGTGCAGTATTGTAAAAGCTCTCTGAATTGTGATAAGCCAGGCAGTTACATTCATATATATGGGTCTTGTCCTTCTCTGTTTACTTCTATCTTTCAGACCATTTCAGGGCTGCATACTTAAGACTGCTATATAAGGCAGAGGTCTTTCTGGACATATGTCTGCCTTCAGACCTAAAATGCTGCATTTCATGGGTTTTGTGTTGACTTTTCTATCAGAATAGGCATGGATTTCCAACATGGAGCAGATGATTTTAAGAACTTGTGATGGAAATGCTTGCTATTTCAGAAAATGCTCACCATGACTAAGCAGGAGCCCTGGCAGATGAGCCATGCCATTCCATAGAAGATAGATGTATGCAGGCGTGCACCACCAATAAGGCCAGGTGAGGCGATCGCCTCAGGCAGCACTAGGTAGGGGCAAGAGGGGGTCAGCATAAGAGCCATGGACAATGAGCGCTTTCATTGTGGCAAAGGGGTTAGGTTAAGAAATTGGCATGGGGGGGTTCCGTTTTAGTTTTCGCCTCAGGCAGAAGAAAGGCTAGGTGCACCCCTGGATGTATGGCCAGTTTAGCAGTTATGAAAAAGCACAGGGCATATACCAGGGATGCATAACCTTTTTTTGTCACATCGTTGTATTTCAAGAGGCCACAAAAAAAAGTTGATCGGCGCTCGTTTGCCGATTTTTTTCAAACTATAGCTCCTTTTTCTTTAAATATGCAAACTAACACCAACATAAATTATAATTAATACCATATTTTGTGTTGGTCGTTTTGTTATATAATAAGTATAGCTTCGTGTGAATGGGGGGATAATGTTGACTGTTTTGGCTGGTCTGGGTGTTTTTTTATGTATTTTATTATTTTTTGAACTCTTTTCTTTAAGGATTTTTTTTTATATATTTCTGCTATATCATATGTCCACCAAGAGGTCATGAAAAGACCTTTGGGGGATACTGACACTTTTTTATATTAAACTTTTTCTTTTCTGTCCTATTTTTTTCCTTTATTTGTATTTTAATTACAATTTGTATTTTTTTTATAATTGTTATATATATATATATATATATATATATATATATATATTGCCACATATGTCCCCCAAGAGCCCTTTAAAAGGAGCCCCAGTTACAGGGGAAACTAGCCTCCTGTGGGGGTTTGTACAAGGTAGGGCTGATCAGGGTCTAAAGACCCTGCTGCACCCTGCTCCCGAGACACCTGGCAATCACGTGATCACTGGGTCCAGACTGCATAGCGCTCATCGAGATAAACTAATAAACTGCTCCTGTCTTCTCCTTCGCTCACCCGCTGTCACTGACAGCCAGGGACTCGACCTGCTCCTGCTAGATTGCAGGAGCAGAAGCTGAAATCCAGTGCAGTGCTCCAGGAAGAAACACAGCTGATGGCATAAGCCGTGTTTCTGTCCTGCAGGAAAAGGGACCACAAATCTTGGCTCTTCATGCCATGGGTTGTGCACCCTTGGCATATACAATATATAAAGAGCCACGTGGCATAATGTTCCCCCCCACCCCATCCCATAAATCATTGTTTGTTGAGTGTTCATGACACTGTAGCCAGTTCACCAGTTGTCCTCCCTTGGAACACCTTGAACCATCTAACACAGTAGACTGGAAACACGACCTGCCATTTTGGAGTGCTATGATCCAATGTTCTATTTATCACAATTTGGCTGTTGTTAAAGTTGCTCACATCCTTGTACTTGCCCATTTTTCCTGCCTCCAATTAATCAACTTTAATTATTACAAACACCCTAGAACTCAGAAACTTCAGCTGCATACCCCTCTTCATTTGTGTTATTACTAAGCTAGCAAGGGGAGGAAGGTGCCATTTCCTCTTATTGACTTATGAAAATATTGTAATACATATACAGTCTGTGTGCTTATTCTGTAAAATTGGCTCTAGTTCAATATGTTCAATCCAGTAGGGGTATGACCTTAAAATGGTTTTCCAGGATTTCAGTATTGACGACCTATCCTTTGGAAAGTCATTAATATCAGATTGGTGGGGATCCAACACCTGTCACCCCCACGATCAACTGGTAGCAGGAGCTGTGGCCATTGGAACTAACACAGTGTACAGCAGGAATGCTCCACCTGCAGCCCTCCAGCATTCCCTAATAGCTGTAGGCTGTCCACGCATGCTGGGAGTTGTAGTTTTGCAACAGTTGGAGGGCCACAGGTTGGGCATCCCTGGTGTACAAAGCTAGAAGCAGACAGGACCGTACGCTACTGTAGCTCAGCTCCTATTTACTAGAATCGTGGCTGAGCTGCAGTAACCTGGCACAGCCACTGCACATTGTACGGAGCTGTGCTTTCAGCACCTTCCTCTGTTATTTCTGGCTCCAGCTGCTTAGAACAGCTGATTGGTAGGGGTGCTGGGTGTCAGACTCCCTCAGATCTGATACTGATGACCTATTTTAAAGATAGGTCACTAGTATTGAAGTCCTGGAAAACATGTTAGGATGCTTTTAAACATATTTTTAATGGAATTTTTCTGCAACCTTTGTGGCATTTTGGCAGCATAAGCCGAAGGTCTATGGGAAATACATTCCTCAACATTGAAATTGCAACCAAGAATTTCAAGCCATACGGTTATACAAATAAAGAAAGTACCAGGTGTCAGTAAGATCTGCAAATGATGATTGAAAGCAAAGTTTTTTTAGCCAAAAATTTTTTTAAAAATTGGATCATGTTGTCACGTATTCACTTGTTCGTGTTTCCGCAGCAAATCCGGCTGCTCTCCCTCAGCTCCGCCACCATTACTCCATCGTCATGGTAATCAGACCTGTCAGTAGGGCTGGTTGGTCTATCAGGGAGCAGGGATGCCAGGTTAAACAGGCTCTGTGCAGGCATCACATGCCTCTTGTCAGCGGGGTATTTAAACAGGCAGCTGCTAGCCACAGTTGCCTGTGACTGGCCTTCATACCTCACTAGCTTGGTTTCACTTTCTGTTTGGATTCCTGGATCTCAGACCTGCTGCTATGTTGTGACTTTGCCTTTTTTTCCCTACTTTACTGCTGACGTTACTACTGCTCTGTCTTTGACGTGATTTGCTGGTTTGGACATTGTTTATATTAGACTCTGTGTTTGTTTACCTCTCTTAGGTCCTATGTCCTTTGTCATGAGAGGGACCGTCGACCAGATGGTGGACTGACCCAAAAATCCAGCCCCCAAATTCATGTTTAGCAGGACACTAAACCTTTCCTTGGACAGTGCAAGCCTTTAGATATTGAGGTTATATACTGTACTGTTCAGTTGGATGAAAAGAAAAAATAGCCCATTGTCTCATTCGCATCATTAGACACACATTTTTTCAAGAAAAAAGTAAGTCTTATAGTAAAAATATAAATACAGTAGCTGAAAAAAACTGATACTCTACTGTTAGAAACCATCAAATTCTTGATTCTGGAATCACATATTGGTCTATTTCAAAAAATAAAGCACTGTCTGTATAGTCTGCAGACCTAGCTTTCCTCATTACAAAGGGAGTTCTATGTGATAAACTCATCACATAGTCCTTCTGAATTGAAAAGGTCACCATGCTGCGTGCAAAATGTCTCTCTGAGAAAAAAAATGGGACAAAAGCATAATGCAAAATATGGTTTTCCAGCTAGAACACAACCACAACTTCTTGCATGAATAAAATAGCTGCAACGTAACAGGGCATGGCTGGGACTAGAGGACACTGGAGCACAAAGTATAACATAAAGTGAAAAACCTGGCAGATTTTCTGCCAGATGATTGATAACGAACGTTCGTAGTAATGCTCGTTATTGATCATTTGGCAGTCTAAGGGTTCATGCACACTTACTTGCCATGGCGGGGCCCGTACTGGGCACAGACCATGGGGCCGCCACATGCAGATCACGGACCTATTCCGCGATCCGCATATGACGGTCCACACAGCAAAAAAAGTAGTGCATGCACTACTTTTTTGCTGTACGGAGGCACGGACGGAAACACCACGGCCCTATTCACTTAAAAGGGTTGTCCCACAGAAAATATTCTACAGTTTTCAAACCAGTACCTGCATCTGAATACTTTTGTAATTGCATGTAATTCAAAATTTAACATGTCCACTGAGTTATTCTATAAAATATATCTGTACAGCGCCACCTGCTGTTTTTATTTTTTTCTTATTTCTCTGCTCACTGAGATGGCTGCACATGCTCAGTTTCATCTTTCAACTGCCTCCTGAGCTGTGATAGGGATCAGCATGGACACGCCCCCTGATCTGCAGCAGAAAAGACACTCCCCTTTAGCTGTCAGCCTGATATAAATCTATCACAACAATGAATGGGGAGATCTCTGGATGCATGTAAGGTACAGGGCTGGTTCTAACTTTGTTAGAAAGCTGTTGTCATGTACTGTATGATGTTTGATTTTCTTTTTTTACATTAGTCATGGGATAACCCCTTTAAATGAGAATAAGCTGCAATACCAAGCACTCTGTATGGACAAGCATAAATTGAGATGCTGCAGATATAAAATCAGTGCAGCAGGTCAATTTATGCAGGACTTTACTGACACTGAAATATGCTGCAGAAGTACTACACACTAGTCCACAACTGTTCTTTGTGGACGTTTCCTAATAGGAACACTAACAGTTCAACCCATCCCTCTGCGTACAGCCTAGTTAAATTCAATCTGTTCTTCCATGTTCTTACCTCCTTTAACAGTGTAGTCTACTGTTCCCTGTTAGAGTCAAATAAACACAAATCTCCAAAACCTCACACATTCGGTAGTTAGCAGAGCAGAAGTCACAGTGACTCACCACTACACGATCAGGATATAAGTAATGACAAGGCCTCCTTAGCAGTCATACACATAAAGCTCCTAATGTCCTCTCCTCTTCAGCTACTTGTCAGCCCCTTTGAGAGCAAGTGTTCACAACCACACACATTTGATATTCCACATAAAGAGATGTAGCAAGAGCCCCAGTGATATCACCTCTGCTGGGACAGAAGCGGAGGATAGACAGTGCAGACCGCCAGCAAAGGTTAAACCATTCCGTTTCGCCTACTGTACTGTCGGCTTCATCTGGGGTGAAACCTTGGGGCGGGCTGATTGAACACTGTCCTGCTGTTTAGATATGCTGTGTTTTATTGGATTTTTGTCAGTATGGAGGATAAAACCTATGTTTTTTTAACCTTTCCTGGCGGTCTGCACTGTCTATCCTCTGCTTCTCTCCTAGCAGTGGTGATAATGCTTGAGCTCTTGCTACATCTCTTTATGTGGAATAGCAAATGTGTGCAGTTGTGAACACTTTGGCTCGAAGGGTTTGACAAGTAGCTGAAGAGGAGAGGGCATTAGGAATTTTCTGTGTATGACTGCTAAGGAGGACTTGTTCTTATATCCTGATTGGGTAGTGGTGAATCACTGCGACTTTCACTACTGAACAGAGATTTTGGGAGATTTGAGTTTATTTGACTCTAGTGTGAATTGGGATTGATTTTTTTTTCCATATAGCTCCTTTTTGAACTGTACAGATCACTGTCCAGCTGTATGTACTTATTAGCTACTGCAGTTGTGGCAGGTCTGTAATTTTCTGTATAATAACACTTTTTTAAGCTGCCGCTTTTAAATTTAGAGCTCCTTTTATCTGGCACACAAGAATTCCTATTTTTTTTTGTCCCAGCCTGACAGCTCATTTATATTATTGATCCCTAATAACAGATTATGTTAAAATTAGCTGCAGGTCTTTCAATTACATAGTGTACCCGGCATTTACCGCATTGCTGCTTGTCGCTGTATGCACTGTAGTGCCGATACTGATTATGGAAACATTGATAATGAGCACGCTGTGTGATGCTTACTTCATGTGTGAAATGAATAAATAGAATATGGGTGTCAGCTTCCCGAATATAAAAACCATGATTGCAAGACGCTAAATTAAAGAGCCTTATAACCTAGAATACCTGACAATGATATAACACTGACACATCACTTGAAATTATACAGGTGATTATGGTGGGAAGGGGACTATGTGAGTTAAAAGAAGCCAAAAAAAAAATAATTTAAAAACATAAAATTGAAATGCAAATACATTTTGCCATTTGCATTTGCTACCCATGTGTGCAAAACCCATGCCAAAATAAAATGAAATACTTTAATTTGCAACTTCATTTTCAACTCCAAGCGTGAACAATATGTGACAAAAATAAAATTAAAATAGCCCTTTGTCTTTTAATTTTCATTTATGTATTTAATTATCCTCACCCATTTGGGAATTTTATGGCCAAATTATAAAATAAAATGCAAAATGGATAAATGAAAAAAACAACAAGGCAAAACGACAGTTTAAAATTCAGTTTTGATCTGTGAAGACATTTTCTGTGCCAAAATGAAAATGAAAAGCACCACCTTCTGCTGATTTAATTTTCATTTCACTTTTTCATTTTTATTTTACGTTTTTCATTTTAATTTTCAAGTTGTCCAATATTCAAATACATGTAAATTAGTAGGCAGGGCCCAACATGTAAACATGTAAAATAGAGTGACCTCTATTGGAATTAAAGATATATGAACCGAGAACGAGTATGTAATTCCAATAGAGTAATTCCAATGCACAAGTGAAATAGCACGTTCCTCTGTTTGGTCACGCATAGGGCTGCAAGTCTCCCTCTACCTGTTTGCAGCCTTTGCCCCCTGTCATATGTGTTCCCCACCACTAATCACTTAGGGCTCATGCACACGAACGTATTTTCTTTCCATGTCCATTCCGTTGTTTTTGCTGACTATATGCGGAACCATTCATTTCAATGGACACAGAAGGTACTCCGTGTGCCTTCCGTTTCTGTATGTCCGTATTTCTGTTCTGCAAAAAAATTAAACATGTCGTATTATTGTCCGCATTACAGCAGAAGGCAGGTTTCTTTCCTATGTTGTATGTCAAGACTATTTGTGGGTTGTATGTCGAGACACTCTGTTGTATATAACACAATGATTTGGCCATATCTGTTTGCAGTGAACCTGCGTAGCTCAGTAAAGCATCAGACTCTGATCTGAGGGTCAAGGATTCAAGCCCCTGTTTAGGCACCATTCACACTTTTAATACATTGAATTTTAATAAAGACGCAAACTTTTTATCAAGGAAAACAAAAAGGTGGGGGTTATCCCGCATTCTGTTAAGGCTAGAGATTGGCTGTGGTTGTCATATCTTGTATGTGGGCATTAGGGTTGTCATGATACCAAAATTTTGATTCGGTTTCGATACCATAAAAAAGTATTGCAATACTCGATACCATTCGATACCACGCGAAAAAATAAAAACAACTAAAAAAGCTGCGTGCATTCCGCATTTTATAAAACGTCCAGCCCATAATAGAACAGTCCTATCCTATTTTTTTGGGAGGGGACAAGGTGACTAAAAATTTATTCTGTTATGGTGTTCACTGCATAGGAGATATTTTTTAATATTTTAATACTTTGGACTCTTCGGATGTGGCGATACCTAATATGTTTATTTATATATTGTTTATATATTTTAAATGTAAAATTGGGAAGGGGAATTTAAACTTAATATTTTGGTGTTTGTTTTTTTTTTACTTTTTATTTCCTATTAGCCCCCTTAGAACCCTTGTCCTATGCACCCTAATAGAGATCTGTTAGGGTGCATAGGACTTAAACTCTCCCTGCTGCCCTACGCTTTGTGCACACGGCAGCAGGGAGCTTACCATGGCAGCCAGGGCTTCAGTAGTGTCCTGGTTGCCATGGTAACCAATCGGAGCTCCGTGATTACACTGCTGGGGCTCCGATCGGAATCTACCACTGCACCACCAATGAAGAAGGGAAGGGGGGAGCGCCTGTTTTCACTGCCACCAGTGTTTATTATACTGGGGGGTTGGGGGTGAGGGCGCACTGCGCCACCAATGATTTAATATTGGGAAGTATTACTACCATTTAATACAAGTGCAGGAGTGGGTGCCGGCGGCAGAATCACATAGCCAAAATGAAGAAACCGCGGCACTCTTTGATTCAAAGCTCCAAACATTTAATCCATCAACCAAAGCAATGTTTCGACCAGTATTGGTCTTTTTCAAGCCAAAAAGGCCAGTATTGGTCTTTTTGGCTTGAAAAAGACCAATACTGGTCAAAACATCGCTTTGGTTGATGGATTAAATGTTTGGAGCTTTGAATCAAAGAGTGCCACGGTTTCTTCATTTCAACCATGTACCCGGGGGCTCAACGGACTGGAGCCTAACACTGCAGGCACCACCGCTAAATGGAGGAAAAGTAAGACTTTCTTAAGGAGTGCTGTCTTATGGTTATAGTCCTTAGAATCACATAGCCGGCACCCATGACAGGGAACTGCGATACCCTGCAGTTAACCCCTCAGGTGCCGCACCGCTAACGTTCATTGGTTGCGCAGCGGCCACAGCCCCTCCCCTTCTCCGGCCCCCTCCTCTCATTGGTGGCAGCGGCAGCAGCACAGGGGGGAGGGAGAGCAGCGCGTTCACTGATTCTAGGCTGTGCAGTAGCAGTAGCCTAGTATCGGTTACAGGCAAATCCTGGTATCGTATCGATACCGGGACAAAAGTATCGACCGGTGCAACCCTAGTGGGTATGTGACCACAGTAGTTGATGTTGAAGCTTAAGCCTGATGTAGAAGATGGAGTGTCAGTGCTGGATTGCAGGGGGGCTCGGGAGGATGTTTACTTTAAAAAAAAAAACATTTTTAATAGCATCCAGCAGTGTGCCCCAAAAAATTGAATTCAGAAAACCCAGATTTTATCCTCACGGGGCAATTATATTTAGACATTGTACTGCCCAAACAAATTTAAACAAATTTGTAGTTCTCAAATCACAATATATGCATCCTCTCAACTATGCATTGCACTCTCTAAGAAACTTAGTGAATCTTTTAGGCACCCTTCACTTTTGTTAACTGACACAGCACAACTTCTTGCCATGTTTATGATAGTTCACGTTTGTTTACTATTGTTGTGATCTTTATCTGTTTGCCTGCATCATAGTCTACTACCAGTCATACAGTAATTGTACTTCATTCTTGCCAGGTGTTGAGAAGAATTGCTAAAAATATACAGTGCTACAACTCTTTTCATATTAAAGGGTTTTTCCAAGAGTAGAATATTAATGGTCTGCCCTCTGGATAGGTCGTCAATATCTGATCAGTTGGGGTCCGACACCCAGCACCCCCACTGATCAGTTGTTTGAAGAGACTGTGGTACTCGGGTGGGCGCTGCAGCCTCTTCACAGGCCTGTGATGCCAAGTTCATTGGTGAAATGGTGTATGTGCAGCTCAAACCACTTCAATGGGCTTGGGCTGCAATACCAAGGGCAGCCACTATACAATGTACGACATTGTGTTTGTTATTGTGAGGAAGCTGCAGCGCACACTGAAAGTTATGGTCTCTTCAAACATCTGAGTGATGATGTTGTTTCCCATCTGACTACCACGGATTAGATGGTGACAACCTATCCTGAGGAGAGGTCATCAATATGCTACTCCAGAAAGCCTCTTTAACTCTTTATCCATACCCCGTGCTATGTTTGAATCTTCATATCTGGTATGTTCCTATCTTTTTTTTTTTTATAATTGTATTTTTATTGAAATACAACAGAGAATAAATTCTTTACAACATTTCGTACAGAGTACAATGTGAAGTGATCTATGTCATAAACAGAGTATATAGAACATTAGAATCAGCAAATTAACATGAAATTATTTTGGTGTACTTTGAACAACCATCAATAAAGGCTATGATGTAATTAGTCGTCTTGTTGTATTATGGGGGGGGGGGTTAGGAGTAGGGAAGAGGGACTCAGATTTCCTGGATTCTACTCAAGGTCCTAAATAATGTGAAACAGATCAACTTTATCCTGAAACACCGCAGTGGCGTATTCCATAGTCCGGATCTCAGTCACTCTTGAGTATAAATCAGTGATTTTTGGGGAAACGTATGTTCCTATTTCTAATGAAACAAGATAGCAGGAGCTTTAAACCTGTGCTGTACATTTACAATGGTGCAGGTTGAAAGCCCAGCACCATTAACATGGACTTTATTAGGTTGAGTGTTCCCACATTCATAATCAGTGTGGAGAAATGACATAACAGACCTGGATATTAAAGAAAACCTCCTTCAATAGACACAGAATACTAGTGGTTTTTTCAATTAGTTTACTAAGTAAAGTTCTGACGTTAAAGAGAACCAAGTGAAGGTCCTTCACTTACTTTCCTGACAATAAGAAGAGACTTTTTATTCAAAGCATAATAGCATCATCAGTTAACGAGAACCTGTCACCAGGAAATGTAGTGCAATATGCAGGCAGCATGTTATAGAGCAGGAGGAGATGAGCAGATTGATATATAGATTTGTGGGAAAATATTCAGTAAAACTTGTAATTTATACATTTAAATCTCTGCTCCTTCTGACTTCAGTAGTGTACCTAGGAGTTGTTATCAGTTACGTAGATTTCTGTTTAGGTGCACAGACTGCCGCAGGATCCATCTAATTTATGATGAGGCCTGCACTTGCCTTGATAAATTGCCCCCATTATCTTCACAAACCGGCACAATAATAGTGAACAAAGTGGTATTTTTAAGAGATACTGAGTTGGTACTTTGGTTCTCCATGTGGTGCTCGCGTATAGGGAAGGCATCCCTGCTGAGGTAGAAAAGGAAGGCCGGCACTCACTTCACTTGCTATATTGAATCACTTTATTGTAAGCATCAAAACTGTGATGTGTTTCAGCTCTAACACTAGCCTTTTTCAAACTTGCATATTCCTTAACGCAAACAGAAATGTTTAAATAAGTTGTGTTATAAGCATCAGCATATTAGATTTTTGCAAATTTGGCAAACGTGCCATATGGGATAAGCGCACAGGTTGTTGGTTCAACATGGGTTTACCTTTGGACGGTATTTTACAGTTTTTATATAACCTACATTAAAAGGGGCAACTGTGTAAGTAAATTTGTTTACTTATTTGTAGTGATCCTCATTCAAAGCTGCATTCTGAAATTGACATGCATGTAAATAAAATCGTCCAGAAGTGGAGTGTCGGCAGAGAGCTTGCTATTGTCATACTTTTTGGCAGTTTTTACTCTTGTTGTAGATGTGATATTACACAAAGAACTTGAAAAAAATTAAACTGTCAGTGCTGGATGTCCAACTGATGGAAGGATACAAGATCCATTGACTTTTTGTATGCACCTATCCCCTTATTGCCTTGTCAGTCACATTGCAATTGTCTACCATAATGCAGCATGGCTGATTTGCCTGTTACAGAACCTGCTGTTCCTGTATTTTGCTTTCCCCAGGCAGTGCTTCATTCATCATTGAGAGATAAAGTAACTTTTCTTTCCTCTCAAATGTTAAAAACCAAGTAAGTGTACAGTGACAGTCTGGGAATGAAGAGATCATATCATGCTCATATTATCATCACTGCTCGTAGAGGCTAAGATACAGGAAAAACACATCCTACATGATCAGGGCTATAAAGAAGTCTCAGCTGAATGCTAAAATCTACTGTGAATTGGTGGAGTCCAAACTCTTTAGAAATGGTTTTGTAACCTTCTCCAGCCTGATGAGCATCAACAACTCTTCTTCTGAGGTCCCCAGAAATATTCTTAGTTTGTGCCATGAAAAACTTCCGCAATCTTATTGTGAAGGTCCGACTTAGACTTAGATTCTTGTTCTTGAAATAAAACAGGCCACCCACTCACACCTGATTTTTTTCCCATTTGCAATTTCACCAACAAGTTATTTACTAATCGCTAAGGTTTAAATACTTTTGCCATTCACAGACATGCGACATTGGATTACTTTCCTCATAGGGTTCATAAACTTGCAAGTACCACTGTAAATAAGTAAATAGGATCAACTATATAAAACCAGGCACACTGCATTATAGGGTTGGTCATGCTGATAACTTTGTTTCTGTCTGTACGATGCACCATTCCAGAGAGAACTACATTTTTATTAATATGCTAATACGCTACTTAGAGCACTGAGGGGATGGCCAGAACCACTGGAGCACCAGTTTGTGAAAACCCCTGCAGCCTTAGCCACTCCCATCATCACCCTTTCCCTGACATTTCCATATTTGTCAATCCAGAGGAACTGGCACTCCAAGGGCTCTGGCCGACCCCTCAGTGCTCTAATTACCTAATTAGCATGTTAATAAAAATGCAGTTTTCTCTGGGACTGACATAAAGTATTATTTTAATAAGCATGATCAACCCAGGCAGTGTGCCTGGTTTAATAGGGTTGATCATGCTGAAAGATGCTATTTAAACATTACTGGCAATGGCATGTCTAACTTAGGAATTTACATACTGAGAGCAAGGAGACGCAATACGCTAGATCTCAATAAGAGTACATCCATATGGGATGACTTCACTGCTGAATTTCCGTGTCAGAAATTCATCAGCTTCTTTCTCTGATATCTACTGCCACAATTTAAAAAATAAAAAAAATAAAAACACTTGAAATAGGCTGTTTTTCTCTGGGGCATTGCTGTAGGTCTTCCACAGCTTTCAACCTTTGCATTGACACAATTGAAAGCTGAAGGTAAAACCTGCAGCATAAATTCACATGATTGGAACCTACAGTGCAAGTCAGTTTCTGCTGCAGGTTTTTTTTCCCCACAGTATTTGCTGGTACTGTAAATGTTGCCGAAATTCCACTGCAGAGGATTCCCAGCATTAACACCATGTCTGTCCGTACCCTTACACTTTACCGCATACCAAAGATTTTCAGGTGGCAGAAGTAGAGGGCAGCTCCTGATCTACAGTGTGGTGCACCTGTCTCCTGGTGACTGGAGTACTTCAATAGGCTGAATCTTCCGTGGAAATAATGTATATAAAGAGACAAACTACACAAAGGACAAGAAGACATGTGAAATTCTATTTATTTCAAGAAAGAGATGGATAGTTGTCACTTACAGATTTTTATACTTATATGAAAGGAAATAAAGAACAAGAGACACATTCATCAGAACAGTGAAAAGATCAAGGCACCTTCTAGAGTCCAAAGGGCTATTTAGCAGTGCACTTTGGTTCTGTTTATTATTATTATTGTATGGAAACCCTTATGTATATTTATATATATTTATATTTTCTTTAACAAAAACTCACCCAGCAATATACAAAAAGAAAATTATAAAGTTACTCTAGAGGGGCAGGAGGATTTTTTAGGCTCCTGATATGAAACAGTTCATGATCATGTTCATCCCTCAGGCAGAAGTTCATAAAGACCCACAGGACAGACGTCTGCCTGCACTTACAACCCTCTACTGTGTGACCACTATGGAAGATATTAGTATGTACAATACCAAAAACTCTCCAGACACCTTCATTGTGTCGTGCTTCAGCAATACCGACACCCCACTAAGACAACGCAGAGAAGAAGGGGGAAAAAAAGAACAAAACACTTCTTCCTCGTGGTTAAATGACAGGGTTCAATAAATGCAGTCCTTAGAGTTGGTCTTAGTAATGGAATTACAATATATTCAGAAAAGCTCCTGATGACAATGTGCGCAGACCATGAAAGGATTCTCTAGTTCCAGGATCATTCCAGCCACTACATCATTTTTCAGAGTATAAATGAAGTTACATATGGTTTTGCATATTCATAGTTTTGTACATTTGTAGCAATGACAAATTATAAAAGTCCAATATGAGTGAATCAGAGGCGTGTGTGTGGGGGGGGGGGCGTCTATCTAGTTACATTAATAGCCCTGTACACAGAACCTACCCCTCCATGTCCCCAGTGGAGCTTACAATTTAATCACAAACTAGGACCAATATCAGGGGAGGATGTGAGAGACCTATTAGTCTGGGCTGTTTTTTGGCTTTTTTTTTTTTTTTTTTAGAATGCTGGAAGAAATCAAAGTATTAGATGAAATCAATGTAAACAGGTAGAACATACCCACTCCTAGAAGATCTAACCCTTAGTTGCATCCAAGTGAGGAGGCTTAAACCAAGTCTATGATAATGCATGTATATGTTAATGTTGGGCATGAAGACAAATGAACAGTCGGCATCTCACACCTTTATGAACATTTTTCAACATTCAGATCAAAAACATAATTAAGTGTATGACATAATGCAAATTGTATGGGATTTTGATGAGTGTGTTTTCCATTGTGGCTTAGCAGATAAAATCCCACAGCAAGCGATATCATTACTCTGGTGGACATGATTGTCACACAGGTCTGCGCCCTCCAGGATCTCTGCCTGGCTCAGAATCACATGCTAGCTTCGTCTTAATTGCTTTCACAAAAGACAGTTAATTTCCCTGTACATTTCTGTGCCTCTGTATGTGCCCTTGAGCATATCATTTAGTGGTGTACGGAGCTTAATTTATTAATGTTCAATACATTCTAATGGAAAATAATAATGTTTAATGCTCTGTTCATAGACAACAGCACATTCAGCATATATAAAGGGCTACTATGTGATGCTGCATGAAAATCCTGAACTAGGGCAGAAGAAAAACGGATGGTTTCTTCACTACCTTGTCAAATACCACATTAAGCTGCTGAACTTCATAATTATATAAATCCAACAATAAACTAAAACATAAATATCATTGATATGTAGGTATCATACAAATACTCTTGCAACTGGCAAATCATCTTCAGATTTTTTTTATAATTTCTTAAAATAGTTATAATTTGCCCTCACAGTGTAAGTCTGTAGTGTGCCACACTTCAAGGCTGGGCCTCTACTGAACTACAGGTACAGTTTTGCAACCCAACACCTGCTTTCCGACAACTGGGAAGCACTACCTTACTGGGTTTGAAGAAGGCATTAGTCTTTGACTATGCACAGCTAATTTTGCTTACATATTATTGCTCAGTGGTTGTATCTTGTCATCCAGTCTCTACAGAAAGTCTACAGAAATTATCATTCTAGGGGATATTAAACTTAGGAGTTGGGGAACGTTGTCAGAAAGCCCTTGTATACAGCACTCCTTGTATGATGTTATACAGCACATGTAAGGATTGTTTATTCTGCCATTAAGGTACAGACGACAGACATAGACAGAAAACGATCACATACTCCTACATATAATGAAGGATATCCCAGCTGTCTGCCTGAGGCAAGTAACTGCGTACAATTGTCTTTGAAGATATGTCAATCAGACATCAGAGAGATGCTAGGAAAGAAAAAAGCCGCCAGAGAGCCTCATGGAGTAGTATGTAGAGACAATATATTTTGGGGAGGAAGAACACTGTGAAATCTTGTTCACCTGTATTGGTTATGTTCTGGACACAACAACCAGTCGTGCATGTAATACAGTCGGGTGCAGCCACCTTCGCTGGGTCATCAGTGGCCATCGAGGACAAGCACTACCATCATCTCTACTTGACTACTCGACTGTAGACAACATTCAGATGTATTGGTGAATGTAAATGTATTGGTAGCAATGTATTTGTGATTAAGGCCTTGTTCACACATCAGTTTTTTGATTGTTCAATTGTTATTTCCATGAGTTATTTTGAGCCAAAACCAGGTGTAGGTCAAAAACCCAGAACAGTTTAAGATATTTTCATTATACATTATCAATGTGTAGCCTCCACTCCGGATTTTGGCTCACAAAAACTGATGGAAATAACTGATCAAATAACTTATGTGTGAACAAGGCCTAACACGTTTACATACACCAATAAGTGTCTTCTGTCAGTATGAGACAAGGGTAGTGCCAGTCCTGCATTTTTCTGCCTATTTTCCATGTTAGACATAACATTGATGGACTGAAGTGAGAACACTTGTAGGTTTCCATAACTCCCATTAAGTTCAGTTCAGCTGCAGGGGACCAGGGCCTCATGAGCTAACAGACCTCTGACTTACATAATCCTTATGATATGTCTGATTGATATGTCATAACAGAAGATTTGGGAAATATTCCTTTCCATTATCTAGGGTGGATATGGGAAATTGCATCTGAAATAGACTGCAAAATCATCATTGGTTGGAATCCAGTAACTGGTCATCTTTTTCGCTCTTGTCATCCATTTTCCTGGCGGTGCGCTTTATGTAGGGGATATGTCCTGTCAATTAATGTAAATGGCTCCTGAAGAGTAAAGGAAAGCAGATCTTCCGTGAATCTGTTCAGGTCACATAATGACACCGCACAGCATTTTTTAAAATTATGTTGGATGCTGCGTAAGGTCTCTCCAGTTACTGTCACATTAGTTTCTACGTTCTACACATCTCTGATTCATTTGTTGTAAAGTCTCAGAAAATATACTGTAAGTGCTGTGCTTGGTGTTGTAGCTGCTACGATCAGTGGGGTGATGTGCAGTTAGAGACAATGAAGACGATGCAGCATTAAACAGATGGGTAACAGGGGTGCTGGGAGTCTGAGCAAAATATAAAGGCCAATGCCTGCCCCATGTCTACAGTATATGTGACATCTACAGTTACTTAGTGTTTCAGTAGAAGCACTTCAGGAAACGTTCTTACTCTGAAAACGAATATACACCATACAGGTACAGGTGCATGGTGTGGGCCTTAAACTTGCCCCATTATAGTTGTACAGCACAAGTTTAAAGCTCCTGCAGCCCAACAGGAACAGGTCCGGTTTCTAACTTTTCCAGTATACATAGCGTTCAGTGAGCTGTTTCCCCTGTAACTGGGGCTCTTATGGATATTCCAGTTACAGTAGAAAAGTGCAAGATGAAAAAAACGCTGCCATTTCGGCCCCTTTCACATGAAAATATAGATATTTTACATCAAAACAACTGACATAAATTATGTCCACTCCTTTTATATTGATGGTCTATCATTAGTATAGGCCATCAATATCTGATTGGTGGGGGTCTGACACCCTGCACCGCGCCTATCAGCTCTTCAGGAGTAGGTGTGGAGCCAGAAGTAGACCCCAGAACTCCACAATGGCAGCAGCGCTGTGGTAGCCATCTCCATCCACTACACAATGGAAGGAGCTGGTGCCAGACGTACTCCTGAAAAGCTGATCAGTGCAGGTGATATGATCTGATATTGATGCCCTATCCAGAGGAAAGCTCATCAGTATGAAAAAGGAGTGGAAACTCCTTTAAGGCCTTTTCAGGGGTTAAATTGGTTGATAAGAACATGGTAACACTACATGAGACAGGACTGAAATCTGACATTTATTAAAGAAGGGAATCTTACCATAAAAAGTTATTAGTCTCTAGAAAAGTCCTCAAGAGCAGATTATAAGATGGAGAGCACTTTTCTACTGACATTGAAAAATCAATCCTGATAATTGAGGAAATGAAAGAAGAAGCAGTCAAGATATTAAATATGTGTTTGTGCATCGGTAATCCCGGGCCGCTCATCCCGGCACACGTGTACAGTTCATCACTGCATACTCTGTGCTAACGTCTCCAGTCCTGCCACATTCAGTAGCTGCGCTGCACAAATTCACCTTATCCAATTTAGCCTCCCAGATGCTGGTGTCTTAGAGGTCATAGACTAACAGGTTTAGCTGAGACACAAGCCGGCAGAGATGACAGCGATCCTGACAGCTGGGATTCCCACATCACTTTACAGTGCATAACTACTAACACTCCCATACAATGGCCCTGTTTCCTGCGGGATGCTTGCTAATCTTATCTGCAGGCACCTTCTTACATGATATGGGCCTGATTCACTAACAGTGCGGCATGAAAGCTGGTAACTGAAATGAGGGAGGATAATTGGAATATAAAAAACACTTTACAACATTTCCATGAATAACTGCACAGAGGAGACTCTACAAGCATACAATTGCGGTCAAGTGTCTCCAGGCTTCAGAGTGAGGAGCTAATGTATTCTATTCTATCCATCATTTCTCTGACAGGTGACTAAACCAGAGGAGAATGGTCACATACAGATAACTGATTTCTAAGACAATCAATGTATGCATTTCCAAAATGGAGGAAATTAGGCCATGTCATCTGTCTTGCCCAAGGGAGGTACTGTCTCTTCTTAAAGGAGTTTTCCTGGATTTTCATATTGTTGGCCTATCCTTAGGATACATCATCAGTAGGAAGAAGCTGCTATGTTCTGTGAGCGCTTAGACCTCTTCCTAGGCCATATATAACGTCACATTCATTGGTCTCATGGCCTGGGCGCAGCTCAGTCCCATTCAAGTGAATGGGGATGAGATGCAATACAAAGTACAGCCACTAAATAGTATACGGCACTGTTCTTGGTAAACTGCAAGGAGGCCATTGTGCTCATGGGAGAAGTGCTGCTTCCTCAAACAGCTGATCAGCAGGCGTACCAGGAGTCACACCCTGCTGATCTCATATTCATTACCTATATTGAGGATAGCTAATCAATATGTAAATCCCAGAGAACCCCTTTAAGGAGACCAACTGTATATTAGTGGCTTACATAGCTGTATGTACTGTACCACCATCACTATAATATTCACAATTATATATCAATGATCGCAGTGATCTCATCCATAACATAATTCAGTGCCGCCATATACAAGTGTATGGCCAACAGAACAGAACCCTCTGAGCTGGCCATACACTTGTATTATGCGGCATGCCGGCATTGAATTACGTGATGGATTCTATAATTCAATTAAACCCCGAACCTGAACCTGCCAAAAGGCAGGTTCGCTCAACTCTGATCTCAGTGATCACAGATATTATTTAGGAATGAAAAACTGCTGCATCAGGTCAGACCATCACCTGTCCATCAGTCCTATCATTACCTAATCCGTCATCCAAGTCCATACCATACCTAAATAATTCTAAGTATTAAAGAGCATCTGTCAGCAGATTTGTACCTATGACACTGTCTTTGGGGAGGGCACAGCAGTTGCAGAGAGAGCAGGGCCTCTAGGTGTAATGGCAACACCCCCGTTGCTCCTAGAGGCTCATTTGCATGTAATAAAACATAATTTTTCTCAGCAATGTAGGCACATATGAACACAGGACCAACACAGATGCCTTCAGCTGCCAAGAGCTCATGTAACAGGTCAGCCAGTGTCATAGGTACAAATTTGCTGACAGATGCCGTTTAACTAATGATCTGCAAAAGTGATTCCCATAGAGTTCCCTATAGTCTGTAAGGACCTGTCACCCCCCCCCCATCCCCCTCATAATGTAAATAGAGAGGAGTGTTCAGGTCCCCTAATAATAGTTACATTTATGATCTGGAAAATGGCAAGAGGTAATTATTTTTATTGCTAAAAGGACTAGGAAATGACCATGTTTGTTACATTGTGAAGAAAATGGTGACACGCTTTTTAAAGGAATGCATTTAGGCCTGGCTAATATTTGATCCTGTGAATAGCAGATACTATGTTATAGTGCGGAAATATACGATAAAAATGACAGGAATAGGGTATGCAGCTGCTTGGCACAAAGCCCAAATCTGGCAAAGCTGCTAAATGTGCCATACCAGTCATTTATTTATTGTATTTTTATATACACATTTACTATGTGCTCTCTTAATATGAATTCTAGTCAGTAAACAGGGATGAAGATTCAGGAAAATATGACAGCCTTCTCCGTGCAGTTGTGGAAAGGTTATCTGAATAAAAAGAACTGTTCTGAAATTTAAGAAAAGGTCAATGCCTGCGGTTCAATGACCTCCACAGATATTAAAATATGGTTTTCAGAATCAGAACATTAAATGTTACTGAAAAGTTGTATTGTGAGTTGTCGTGTTTAATCTGCCGGTAATTGCATTATAGAGTTTGTTTTAACACAAGCTGGTACTGCTCAGGGGACCCCTGATTATCCAACTACCTAAGTAACTGGATTACTGTCACATGTCATCATGTTAACTGGAATAACTAATGTGTTCTTAAGTAGATGATAACAGGCTTATCCCTTCTGGGAAGAGCTGTGTAATATGGTTATAGGCAGAGTATTCCTGGAAATGCCTCCTTGGGGACCATGGCGGCCCCTTTCACTGCTCTGCAGATTCTTAAACCTACACCATCTTGGGATTGCTGCTTTCATAAACTTAGCTTCTTTCTGTTCCTTAAGAGGTGTGCAAGTTTTTCGAATCTTAGGCTGTCCATGCACCAAAAACAGGAATCTTTCAGCTAGAATGTATGCTAGTTTTCTAGTGAAAATGATGATAAATGTAACCAGCTCACACCAAGTCCTGTCTGCTTTCCTGAAAAGTGCAGTGAGCAGCATAAAACCTCAAAAAGCTGCATATTTTTTTGAAAAAGGTTGCAAATTTTGTGCAACCAAGAACTGACATACAGCTTTGATCCATTCCCCCCATTGGTTCATGGCAGCCATGTAAGTGAACATTTCCCAGTGTTATTACTGTAGCTCTAAAAGACCATCAAAGCCAGCATGTATGTGACAGGAACCCATCAAACGTTAGGGGGACAGATGGAAAATGTGGTCAGGCCGTCCAAAGTGTATGTTAATATCACTCTATAGCGCTAAAGTGGAATATCTGGTCCTTGTGCTGCAGCAACACATCATTCTGCTACGACTACCCAAATGAATTTACAATTCCTTTCTGGTTTTTGTGTACCCCATAAGAAATCTGTATTTAAAAAATGTATACTTTACAACATTTATTGAGGGAGAGAACTTTGTATATTAGCGCAGAAGAGTGAATCTCTCAGACTCAGAAGATCCAGCCAGCGGTCTTAATTCCCACTTTAAACAGTCCACAAGGATTTAAAATAAGATTTTGGCTGATCTTGTATTATTTCCCCATCTGTACTAGAGAAGAAGATGGGTGCATTCCTAAGTGTCTGTCCAACTTACAGGGCAGCACATCCTTAAAGGGGTTGTCCCACAAAAAATATTCTACAGTTTTCAAATCAGCACCAGAATCTGAATACTTTTGTAATTGCATGTAATTAAACATTCATCATAGCCATTGAGTTATTCAATACAATGTATCTGTACAGCGCCACCTGCTGTTTGTTTGTTTCTTATTTCTTTGACCTACTCACTGAGAAGGCCGCACATGCTCAGGTTCATCTTTCAACTGCCTCCTGAGCTGTGATAGGGAGAGTATGGACACGCCCCTTTAGCTGCAGCAGAAAAGACATTCCCCTTAAGCTGTCAGCTTGATATAAATCTAGCAGAGCAATGAATGGGGAGATCTCTGGATCCATGTGAGGTACAGGGCTGGTTCTAGCTTTATTAGAAAGAGATTGTCATGTACTATATGATGTCTGATTTTCATTTTTTACATTAGTCATGGGCTAACCCCTTTAACACCACTAATAAGCATAGATTACTAGAATACAAATGTATGAAAAAATACACACGTAACAGAATGGAAAGTGATTTCACGTTATTCTGATGGTAATTACTGCCTCTTGATATACATGTAAAGCTGGATATACATATAACAAGAGAACAGCTAAGTCCCCCATAAAACAAACTGCTTGGATTGACTGAGCATGCATGTTTCTAACTATAGGGAGAGGGGACAGGAATAAAGAGGCTTTCAGGCACTTCTGGCCTTGCTTTACCTTCCATGAGAACAAAGAGTCAAGTTTGTTAAAACCCAGCAGTTGTTAGGTTTTTTTATATCAGATTTCTGGGCACTGTTGAATTTTTCCCATACACAGTATATTGTCACCATATGTTTCTAATTCCTACAGTCGGCTTTAGTTGCCTGTTCAAGGCCGGTGACTTTTCTGCAGGAGACACTGGAGATGCGCTGCAGAAATCAGACGTCACTGTACCATATCTAAACAAGCATCTGGAATCAGTGCGAGAGCAGCTTTAAATCATCTGAATCTATTACTATTAAATGAGGAGCTATAAATGATTATTCTCACACAGTTGGCAAAGCTTTATAGGTGTCATTAATGTCCTATGCATTTGTTATATTTCTTACCGGCCCAATAAGCTGTAAGTATGGAAATCATTATTACTCATTACATTACCATTACCCACAGCGTATTTACAGGGACCAGTTTTGTCGCTGTCTGCACAGCACATGTTAATGTGACCTGAGATCCTACATTTTAAAGAGCATTTGTAACTTAGCAATATCTAGAACACATTTTCTGGGAGTCTTAAAGGCGTTATCCAATGTGTAAAACCTTCCCCCCATTGCCCGGGCCCCTCATATAGAATATACTTACACTACTCTCCGACATCTGCGTCACTCCTGATCCCCGCAGGGCTGCCGCTGCATCTCCCTGTTACGCGGATCAAAACATCCGGCGAAAGGGGGAGCTGCTAATAGCAGGCCGCAACGGGGACGAGCCTCCCTACAGTCACTGGCAATGCACCCGTGGGGAGATGCAGTGACAGCCATGTGGGGCTCAGGAGCAGGTGGGTGCCGGAGAGCGGCGTAAGTATATTCTATATGAGGGGCCTGGGCATTGGGGGAATGTGTTAGATTTTGGATAACCCCTTTAAGACTCCCAGCGTACCTAGATTCCTCTCTAGTGCACCCCCTGTCTAATTTCAAAGCCTTGTAAAAATGTTAGAGGGGGATGCTGACCGGGGGTCTTGAGCTTGACAGAGCCACTCTTCCATGGACAAATACAACAGTTTATCAATGATATTATTTAAAAGGTATATAAAAAAATAAAATAAAATGAATTTTCAGTTGACTAGAGGCCATTTGCTGGCATTTATTTCAGCTGCTACATCTGTACAGTACAGTTCCTGTACACATCCCCTGTATTACCAGACGTACTTTCCTGATGCTGATTACTTCTACACACAATTGAAAATGGAGAAATAAATTGCAACCTTTTAAAACCCACAATCGTGTACAGTGTCATGCATTTTTCATGACTATCTCATTTGTGAGTGAGTGTGACAAACACATGCTTGAATGCGGGATAATCAAGGAAAATGTCACACGCAATCCATCTCCACATTTGCACCCTTAATAAATGCCTTTTGCTGGTGGCTCCTTTGTATGCACATGCAGATTTTCTGTGGTGAGGATTTTCTTGCCCGCTTTTTGCTAGTGTCTGCTCTAGGCGCCCAATCTACTTTATGCCAAAACGCAGCTTCTATCAGTGTATGCTGGGTTCACATCACGTTTTTGTCATAAGTTTAATGTACACAAAAAAGTATACATTAATGGATGCCTCAGACAGATGTCATACTGTGGCATCCATCATCATGGTTACAGACCACCCTGCAATCCAGCAGAGATGGCTGCTTTTGCACACTATAGAAAAAAGTGCCAGCCTCTCTGGTGGCCATAGATCGGTGCTTTTTTCTATAGTGTGCAAACACGGCCATTGCTGCTGGATTACAGGGTCGTAGTCATGCAAACGAGCAGTGTAAATGTGATGGAAAACTGAATCCAGCCAGCAAAGGAGTCAGTATGGTCAATCACAATACATTAGAAAGTGCCTTATATAAACCTTCTCTACACGAGAAATGGCCTTTGCTGAAGTGAGACAACCCCTTTAAAGGGAACCTGTCATCAGCTTTATGCTACCCATACTAACAGAATAAAGTAGAGACAGGTGAGTTGATTTCAGCGGTCTGTCATTTATAAGTTAAAAGTAAGCGGTTACCGAGAACCAACATCACAAACATTGCAGATTAGGCCTGGAAAAGAGTCAAATCTTCATGAGAAGAGTCCTGGCTATTAATGAATTTCTGCCCTCCCTGCCCACCTGCTGATGACTGACAGGATTCTACCTAGTTTTCTCCCTTTCTCTCTAGGAGAGAACTGCCAGTCATCAGTAGATGGGCGGGAGAGCAGGAGATTATGAATAACCATGACTCTTCTCAGGTAGATTTGACTCTTTTCAAGGCCTGGGCTGCAATGTTTGTGATGTTAGTTCTCAGCAACCACTCACTTTTAGCTCAAGAGATACATACCGCTGAAATCAGCATTTCTGTCACTATTTTATGCTGCCCTCAGTACAGTCAGCATAAAGTTGATGACAAGTTCCCTTTAATATAATAATAATTGTCTGTAGGCGCCAATAAGGCTACTTTCACACTAGCGTTAGCACGGATCCGGCACCTAAAGGGTGCCAACGGATCCGTGCTAACGCTATACATGTGTGGAGCCGGAGCAGCGCTCCGGCCCCACACATGACACACATTAAAACAAGACACAGACATACATACAAACAAACATAGACATACATACAGACATACATACATACTCACATACTCCCGGGACGCCGGCAGAACGTCTTCACGCGCCTCCTGCGCGCAGTGATGACGATTCCCCACAGCGCCCTCTGCTGGGCGCAGTGGGGAAATGTCATCGCAGCGCGCAGGAGGCGCGTGAAGACGTTCTGCCGGCGTCCCGGGAGTATGTGAGTATGTATGTATGTCTGTATGTTTGTATGTATGTCTGTATGTTTGTTTGTATGTATGTCTGTGTGTATGTATGCCGGATCCGGAATGACCCCCCATTGGAAATCAATGGAGGACAGATCCGGATTACTGGTGTGTCCACACCAAACGGATCCGTCCCCATTGACTTGCATTGGGGGTCATTCCGGATCCGTCTTGGTGCGGATGCCTGGACCGGAGAGCAAACCGCAGCATGCTGCGGTTTGTCCTCCGGTCTGAAGACGGAACGGAATGCTTTCAGGAGCATTCCGTTGTCTTCAGTTCAGTTTTGTCCCCATTGACAATGAATGGGGACAAAACTGAAGCGTTTTTTTCCGGTATTGAGCCCCTATAACGGAACTCAATACCGGAATTTAAAAACGCTAGTGTGAAAGTAGCCTAAAGGGAGCTTACTGCTTGTGGAGAGGAGATAATGTCTTATTACTGGAATACCCCTTTAAATATGTAGACATGAAATAGTCTGTAAATTAACCCGTGAATACATGTCAGGGCCATTATATTTCCTCTGTATAAACTTTATTTTTTTACCAAAACCAGTACAGGTTCCCATCTACATTCAGCTATGTCCATAACCTTCCCATTCCCAGTTTTGATGACTGTACCCTAGTTATCACCTATAAGAATACCATGGAAGTAGCTATACAGAGCCAGTAAAGCAAGTATTTCCTTCTCATGAGAGCTAACAAGAAAAATGTAAGACAATAAGTGGTATATCTATCTGAATAGTAAAGGTCTGTACAGTGGCAGTCTATAGAGGGCCGGTGACCTGGCTTATGACTATATTTCGGATGGACACTGTGGCTTGCTGGGGGAACTGGTGAATGGAGCCGAGTATTTAACACTCTATCTTTGCTGGTTCTGGACTTACATGTGGAAATGGCATCTAATTATTATATATAAAACACTATTCTGATAAGAAGAACACATAATAAAAATATCTGCCAACACATTTAGTTTCATCTGTGAGTTTACACATTGTCATCAGCATCTTCCCACCCTCTCTCTTGTTATAACCGGTGAGAAATTTGCATTACCCTCCCAAATATATTTCCTCCCATCGTTTTTCTGCTGTTTTCCACTTTTACATTTCGGCTCCTTCCACATGTTGCAGATAGAGTTTCTCTAGCAGAAGAGAACTGCAAATTGCTTGTTAATATGAAGCCGGCAGCAAACAAAGACAAATCAGTGAGCAAAGAAAATGAATGCTAGAATGAGAGTAGTACTAACACTCCCAGTCTTATGGCGACTTTCACATCAAAAGATGGGCCAGGTTTTTCCAGAGACTTGGAATATGTATTGGACAGGAGTTTTAGGGAACCACAATGGAATGGTGTTCTGGATAACAATGACATGAATGAATGTGCTACCAGGGGTTATAGTATTAAAAGGGGGTAGCTCAGAATTAGAAAAATAGGTCAGCTTTTTTCAGAAACGGTGCCACTCTTGTCCATGGGTTGTGCCTGATATTGCAGCTCATCCGCATTCACTTGAATTGGGCCCATGGACAAGATTGGTGCTGTTTCTAGAAGAAAGTAGCCATGATTTTCTATGATTTTGAAATGAAATTTAAATGACTTCATAACCATCCATTCTAAATGGCAAGTTCACTCTGGAAGCCATATTACCAAATATTAATTTATCCATGGGCATCCTACATGGCAGCATTTCTCGGCCAAGGTTCCCAGAACCCTGGGGGCCCTTAAAGGGGTATTCCCATCTCATAAATGTAGTTTGAATAGTTCGATATAGCCATACCAATATTATTACTAATAGAATGTATTTATATAAAATGTACAATTTAGAAGATTTTCCTATTTGTATTTCCATTGTCCCACACACATCAGTCAGGCCGTTGCCCCTGGTTACGACCACTGTAGCCATGTAGTAGTGGTGGCCGGCTTGCTCCTGTTCAAACCCGCTCTGAGGTAACTGCTGTATTGTGAACACACATTACATGAGCATGCGCAGACACATCTTAGGATACTTTCACATCTGTGTTATGGACGCTACCAGTCCAAAACACAATGGTCAGGATCCGTCCAAAACGCAGACTTTATAAATGGATCCTGCTCCATAGAGATGAATTGATCTTGGATCTGTTTCTCTGCATTTTGGAAGCGCAGACAAAAATGCTACAACCCTAAGATGTGTCTCCGCATGCTCATGTAATGTACATTCACAATACAGCAGTTACCTCAAGAGCAAGCCGACCACCACTACTACATGGCTGCGGTGGTCGTAACTAGGGGCAACGGCCTGACTTATGTGTGTGGGACAATGGATATACAAATAGGCAAATCTTCTAAACAGTACATGTTATATAAATACATTCTATTAGTAATAATACTGGTATGGCTATATCTAACTATATAAACTGCATTTGTGAGATGGGAATACCCCTTTAAGCTCTAATCAGGGGTTGCCCAGAACTGCACCAACAAAGATGGCAACCTGATTTCAGCATGCTTTGCAAAGCAGTAAACATGTATCTGAGCCGAATTATAGCCCTGGACGGGAATTACAAAACGCTTTACCCTCCTCACAGTAAGTGCCATTGAAGCCTGAATGGCATTAGCAGTACCCAAGGAGTGGGTACTTTAGTAATAAGTTTGGGACTCACTGCTATATGAATTATGAGGCTGTAATGACGATGCTGTCGTGACAACCACTACTAGTACACAGCAATAAGGCACCTTCCAAGCGACCTGCAAAGTTTTAGTTGGAAGCAGAAAGCAATAAGACCTCACATGTTCAAAGGAAGGATGCTCCTTTCTAGTCTGCTCATACACAATTTCATTTGCTTTATGGCTGGCAAAGGAAAAGGTCAAGTGCTGCCTTTTCCGTATATATTGTAAGTAAAATATATGTGATCCTGAATCTTTTACCACCTCACCCAACTGACATCACATTCATATAATCTCCACCTAGGGAATACATTATTCCTGCGCATGAAATTTAGATATTACGTAACCATATTACATTTAACATGTGCAATCCCATGTAGTCTGCATTAACCGTACAGCTGACATACAAACTGATATAGATTTGACCATTTCCCAGATAGAATAGAAAATCATAACATTTAGATGTTTTTCACTTCTGAAATATACCTGCTTCATAAAAAGTGTCTTTTTCAGATGAATGAGGGGGGCTCCAATATAGACGAGGCTGTCATTCTCTGCCTAATTAACCAACCCATGATTCCTGCGGTCAGGTAGTGGATTGTATGATACATTAGGATACTGAACACGTATATTACCATCACACTCTACAGATATCTGCTGAATGATCTGAGTTGTCAGTACAGGTTTTCACAGAGACTGAATAAAAAGTCTATTGTATAGAAAGTCTGTCGTAGGTAACATTTCTATTATTCTCTGCTCCACAACTAGGTTTCTATCATTCAGTTCAATTACATTTTTTGGGAAATGAATGAAAGTTCACTATAAATCTGTGAAAACTCATTTGCAATTAGAAAAAAAAAGATCTCCCATCTGTAGAATTATTTACTTTCTTATGTTGCCATTTATTTCCACTAGTGATAAAATAATATGTAAAAAAAACATAAGAGGAAAAAACTTGCAGAGGGAAAATATACGGAGTATAAGTGAGAGATGTAAAACACATATTCATTGCACCATGTCTTCATTTTCGCCCTGAATTGAACAAAACTAAAAGAAAGAATTGTCAGGTTATATGTAAATTGTATCCAAGTGCTTGAATCTCTAATTTTTCTTCCTTGTTCTAAAATGGTTTAAACTTCTGTATTAAAGTAACTGAGTTCTCCCACGACCCTTTCAATTTGAAGGATATGGACTACTGCGTGTCTTGTCTTTTTTATTCTTCTTTATACTCAGGTTTAGGGATATGGATATTTTTCCTTTCCTACAACTTATCCCATAGAGTCTTGTTTGTGTCATAACTTAGGTTTACCTATATATCTAATTCTTTCTCTTACACTGTTAGGAATCTTGTGGGCACCAGGAGAACCAGAGTTTTTACTATGGAAAGGAATCTTTTCAGTCCAAGAAATAATGGTTCATCATGTATAGGAGTAGTCTGTGTCGGGAATACCACCATCTCTGTATCCCCTGTGAGTGCCATAACCTATCGTGTGGGTACTTTTGTAAAGACTGGTACCATTGGATGGAAATATGGTATGGATCACATACTCCTCCTTGGCTCTGTGAGGGTTTATTGGTAACATTTGAAGCCCTGGTCCTCTAATCTCCAATATAGAGTTATCTTTCTTGGTGCCAGATTCAATATAATCGTCTTTCTTTCGGCTTCCCCGACTGCAGGCTCTTTCACGAGTAAGTAACTGTCCAGCTCGATGAACATACCAACAAATAGATGCTAAAATGAGAAAAAGGAAGACAAGTGTGACAGCCCCTCCGATAATACCCGCTAGAGGTAAACCAGCGAGGGGATCAGCATTTTGTTCTCGGTTAAGTGTAGTAGTAGGGCCATAGATATCCCCTGTCTCTGCTTTGGCACATACGGGTGACTCATCTGTAAGATAGGTGTTTCCTGTTTCCATTGAAACCATGCAGATAATGTAGGTAGATCTGGGCTCCAGGGCTGTTAATAAATACTCTGTCTTGTCTCCTTGCACCAAAGTTTCTGTTATAGAGCCAACAGCTGGGCTATGACCTAACCTCAACCAGCTCAGACGGAAAGAACTGGCTGGAACAGAGGACTTCCAAGTGATGCGAATACTGTCAGCTGTCAGTGGTTTGACACTAATCACCAAAGACTTTGTCCCTGCTCCAGTTTCCATAGGGTAATCCAGATTGGAATCTGGCAATCGAATACCTGGCCTTTTAGACTTGAGAGTAAACAGCGACCCTTGAGGCGGGGTAGTGATTAAAGGACTTGCAGGAGTTGCTCGTGCAGATGCTACATTGTTCTGGGGACCTCCCTCAAAACATTCATCCATCTCATGAGTTATGTCTTTGATAGCCATGCCTCTAACCTTCTCAGGACCCTGACACATTAGGCCCCGTACATTGACGATAGTGGCTCTAGCCTTCACCCAATCTCGAAGCCAAATAAGATTGCAACCACAAAACCAGGGATTATTCCTGAGAAGGAGTTGGCTCAGGTTCTCCAGGTCATCAAAAAGGCCACGAGGGAGTGCAGTAAGATTATTGTTGGACAGATCCAGTCTCTGTAGTTGCCTCATCTTGGACAGTGTATTATAGGGAATATGCGTGATGGCATTGTCCTGTAAATACAGCTTTTGTAGATGAGCAGTGGGTAGGTTTAATGGTGGAGCAGCCAATGAATTTCTTACCAAGGACAGCTCAGTCAAATTTTGGAGGCGGCTAAATGTGTCATCTGCAATGCGCTGATTTGCCAGAAGATTGCCATCAAGCACTAACCTCCGCAAATTGTTGAGTCCCTTGAATGCATGAAGTGGTATGGTAGAAATGCGGTTATCGTCTAATCTTAGCTCTTCCAGAGTGTGCGGCAAACCATTGGGAATGCTACTGAGATGGTTGCGAGAAAGGAACAGCAAGCGAAGTTGACGACTATCTAGGAAGGCATCATCTTCAATGCTGACAGTTGACACAGAGTTGTCATCTAAGTGAAGCTTTTCTATAAGTGGTATTCGGGAAAGAGCATCCCGTGTCACACTGCGTATGTTGTTATCTTGGAGGTGAAGCTCTCTAAGTGAACGGGGAAGGTTGAGTGGGAACTCATCTAGGTCATTCTCATACAAATAGATAACTCTAACATTGGTTTTAGTTTTCAGCTCTGGTGGGACTCCAGCATTATTTATCTGATTGTTCTGGAGGTAGAGGGTGGTTGCATCATCTGGAATTTCAGCTGGGATAGATGTCAGACCTCGGTCATTACAGTAGATGAAACCATTGTCACAGCGACATACATAGGGACAATTGGTGCTATCTATGACTTCTGTCAAAAATGCAATAAGTCCATAGCACAGGAATAGCCAATCACGTAAGTCCAAGGTAGCTGTAGTCATAGCAACTGTGGTGGCAGCTGCAGTTGTAGTGGCCACTGCTGAGGCAGCTGCCACAGTGGTGGTGGTGGTTGTGGTGACTGTCATGTTGTTGCTGAGTCTTCCAAATCACAACTTTGTTGTAAGTTTCTAACGACTTTGGATATATTCCTGAAAAATACAAAAAACAAAAAAGAAATCAGAAACAACATAAAGAAGAAAACCTCAGACACAATTGTGAATCTCAAATACTCAACATGCCATTTTCTTTTACGCAACATAATAAAAAAAAACACTGAGGACGATTTACTAAGCAAAATGGCTATCCCAGGCCAACCTGGGCTCCTCAGCACTGCGGTATCATCACGTTTAGGGGGGATTCTGAACGTTTAGGGGGAATACTCTAGTGGGATTTTGAACCTTATAAGAGAGGGGCGAAGCTTAAAATGCAACGTGTGCCAAATTGCACCACAATTTTGGCACAGTAGGTGGTGTAAAGTTAAATAAAAGTGTCTAAGGCTAGTTTCACACTACCACATAGTATTTGGCAGGCTCTGCATTCTGGCATTGCCAGAAGCTTATATGTTGCTGTCCGGCTGGACCGGCCACAACCTGGCAAATATAGAGTAGAAAACCTGTACAAAATTGTATCATATAGCGTAAGACACTAGAAATGTTATTATACAGCGTAATAGACTACCTGGACTAACTTTACACTGACTAAATACGTATTAGACAGGATGAGTAAATCTGCCCTACTGTGAATAAAATGTAAGACAATAATTTAATACAGCTCTACCCTAAAAACTTTTGACTTCAGCAAAAATATTCCAAAGTGCCACCATGCCTCCTTGTCATAGTACTGCAAGCCATGACAGTAATTCACACATGTATAGTTCATGTTCTACAGTATATAGTGATCATTACTTTTGATTAGATTGTGAGCTCTGCAGGGTAGGATTCCCCTTATGATGTAGGCTGTTATCCATATATTGCATCTGTTTTCTCTGCAGGCACTTTAAATTGCCCGTGTGAATCACAGTGACTGCGTTTTGCTCCACATAAAAGCAAATTAATAAGTGAAGAGACGCAGAAGATGAAGTGATTATAATGTGTGAGGAAGTTCTGAGAGTGATTTTTAAGCGCGTGATTGTAAAAGCAAGTCCATCTTTTGACTTACATAATAGCTTCTCCAAGCCATCTCAGCTGGGAGATTAAAGCCTGCGTCACCGGCATTATGATGGAAATCACATTCTGATAATGATTGAGCCCTTCTCGAGCCCTCGGAGATCTGCATAATATAACTCTCTGCACAATACACTGGTTCCTTGCCAAACTTTAGAAAATCAGTCACAACTCATCATCTATTTAGAGGGTTAATAACTTGATACCCTTTAAGTTTAATAAAAAACATTTTACCATATTAAATGCCACTTACAGCTGTTTACATTTTCTATATCACTGTGTAAAAGAAAGATATATTGTGCCACAATGTTGCAATTGGTATTTGAAGAGAGAAATGATTTTTAGCTTTATGTTTTCCTCCATCTTCGAAGAGCCATAACTGTTTTACTTTTCACATAGTTGCAGGAGGGCTTTTTTTCAGGACAAATTGGCACTATTTAATTTACCATATCATGTACTGAAATACTGGGAAAAAATTTTGTGGGGTGAAAATGAAAAAAAAAAAATTTTTTTTTTATTTAACAGTGTTCACTGTAAGCTAAAACATACGCTACCTTTACACTTTCTGTCACCAGTGATGCCTTGTTTTAGCGAGCTGTAGTTTTTACTGGTATAATTTCAGAGTATATGCAACTTTTTGATCACTTTATTTAACTTTTATTTATTTTTTTCTGCAGGCCAGGTGGCCAAAATATGATGACTTTTCTCTTATGTGTGATTCTTTTTTCTCTTATGTTAACCATGCAGGATAAATACTTGTATATTAGCAGTTCAGATATTTTTGTATGTGGCAAAACCAATTATGTTTATTTTTTTATTGTTTAAATTTATATGGAACTTAGGAAAGTGACGGTTTGAATTTTTTAATACTTTTTCAACAACATTTTTAGTAGTTTACTACTGCAGTTTATGGGAATTGTGCAGCCTTCCCATTAAGCCCTGATGGAGACAGGGCTTAACAGGCAGTTTACTATGGCAGCCCTGGTAGCTGATCTCTGATCACAGACATATCATGACTTGCAGGATGTCACCAAAGGGCTAAAGGGAGTCTGTCAGCAGTTTCACAACTTCAGAACTTCTGACAGAGGTAGATAGGGGAGCGGTAAAGCTGTTTAACAAACTTTGTAGGTGGGTGCATGACCAAGGAGAAATTTGAATGCTTTCTGCCACAACCACAAGTGCCATGGGGTGATTTCTGAGTGACATCTTGTATATTCAACCAGAAGACCTATAGAATAGTCATGCACAAAGCCCAGTATTCGAGGCATCAAAACTTCTCCTCAGTCATGCAAGAGCACCCACAGAAACATGTTTAAACAGCTTTACCTCTCACCTACTATATCTAACTCTTTCAGCAGTTTTTAGGAGTCAACACTTCTGACTTCCTTAAGGAAAGAAAAACATTTAAAAAGGATTTCCAACATAAAATATTTATCACCTACTCACAGGATATCTATATAGGTCATAAATGTTAGTTGAGGGTTTTACCACAGGGTACTATCCAAGGAAGTGTGCTGCTGGTCCATACAACTCTGTGGGAGATACTGAAAAAGGCAAAGAGCCCTGGTATTCTAAGGAAATGTACGATCCTAATTTGCTTGCTTTTGAAAAGTAGTAGTACATAAATGATAATTGTAAAATCAGCTAGTTCAGGTGTCAAACCACAAAGATAAATGGCAATATGGTGGTCATATCTTCCTCCTTGCAGTAGCAGTCTGTCACAGATCACTTCTGCTGGGAGTTGCTGACCTCTGGAAGAGGATGTTACATGTGGGTGACCACAGATGATAAAAGGAAAGGACGGCAGTGTCGAGAGAATATACTGTTTAATGAGGTTTAAGGTAGCACTTGGAAGGCATTCTGACTAGCAATGGTCTGTGGTTATCACTGGGAGGTTTTTGGCTTATCCTAGGGGGTATTTTGCCTTTCACTAACACTGTGAGGCATTTCAGGTTTGCCAGCCAGAATGCCCCACGGTGGGAGATGGTTCATGATATTGAGTGATTGATATGAAGCTCACATACTCTTCAGAAAGAGGTTCTGCAGCAGTTGTAATTTGAATTGTAAGATGAATGCGCCCTTTTATTATAAATTACCGTATTAATAATGTTAGACATCATTCAGGAGATGCAAGACATCATCTTGTACCTCTATGAACAAGGGGTGTTGAGGGACAGAGAGCACCGGCAGCAGGTGATTTTACTGTCTTGTTCTTAGACTGATATTTTTGTTATTTTGCCCTATAGCACAATATAAACAGTATTTATGTGTATTCTTACTCTTCCTTCTGCTGGAATCTGCTCCTTATCCATTAGTCAAGACTGGATGACCGGACAACAACAATTGTAATAGAAGGGGACATCCTCTATGAAAGGGATCAGCTGTTCTGAAACTACAACTCCCAGAATCCTCCTTTCACTTTGGGAGTTACAAAAACAGCTGAACAAGTGTGCCTGTTGGGAGTTGTCATTTCACAGCAGCTGAAGTACAAAAGGTTGCTGAACCCTGCTCTATGACTAGAGGAAAGAAGGTTTGTACACAAACATAGAAGAGGATTCTTTACAGTAAGAGCAGTGAGACTATGGAACTCTCTGCCTGAGAAGGTGGTGATGGTAAGTTCACTAAAAGAGTTCAAGAGGGGCCCGGATGTATTTCTGGAGTGTAATAACATATCAGGTTATAGTTACTAGAATTCTGGAGAAAGGTCGTATTCTTATTGCCTGATTTGAGTTTGGAAGGCATTTCTTCCCCTACCAATGAGGAAGGTTGGTTTCGACCTCAAGTTTTGTTTTTCTTTGCCTTCCTCTGGATCAGCTGTACAGGATAACATACTGAACTGGATGGACGTATGTATTTTCAGCCTTATAACCTACGTAACATGTTTACACGTACTTGTCACAGTACATCCACAGACTAAAGTGGAGAAGATCGGGAAGTGCCTGTGGCCAGTGTTCCATCGTAGGTCAAGCAAGCTGCTGCCGTATTCAATAGATACATAGGTAAAGAGATTGTACAGGGAGCCAACAGCCCAGTATATTAACAAGTATGTTTAAAGTATATATGTCTTTATGATTCTCCTAGCAGCTAAATCTGTCAAAAATTTGAACAAAGTGGACAACCCATTTCAATGGATACCTGAAAGGAAGCTTTATGTTATACCATCAAATACAATGGTTCGCTTTTCAGGTGCTCAAATAAGAAAAGAATAAAAGTAGAATCTTGGTGAACAGTAAGGTATTCTACTTAAAATACAGAAGAGTCAAATGAAAAAAACTGGAAAGACATATAGCCCCATAGCGGCATCTTTAATGGGGCCAGATCTGTCTACCTGTTTAAAGTATTGAAAGAGCAAATAGCTGATAGAAATAAGTAAATTTGCTCCAGTATGATGGTTTATTCATTCCCCAGAGTCAAATCCGCAAATGTTCCTTTCACTCTCTCCCCTCTGTATCCTGGGATTACAGTGAAAGACTCGGAAACCATCTCACAGTGTCAATACTCTGCTCTCCAGGCTCATTCTTTAATCTCTGTACTGCAATAAGAGCTGGCAGCAAGTTGTCCCTGACGGGTCAGACCGGGAGGCTTGCTCACCCCATCACTATTGACGGCAGCCTGTTCTTATGGTCCCCCGGGATGTATTAACCTCTCACCTCCACCGCTAGCTAAATAACTATTTTCTGTTACTGAAACTATCATCTCTTCTACTTTTTTAATATTGTATGAGCTGGGGGGGAGGGGTTACACGATTATTCATTTACAACAAGAGCTCCAGCAGCTTCATACTACACAGTCCTCAGTGTGGGTGTATTACGTGTAGTGTGTATTAAGTGTAGTGTGTATTAAGTGTAGTGTGTATTAAGTGTAGTGTGTATTAAGTGTAGTGTGCATTACGTGTAGTGTGCATTACGTGTAGTGTGTATTAAGTGTAGTGTGTATTAAGTGTAGTATGTATTAAGTGTAGTGTGTATTAAGTGTAGTGTGTATTAAGTGTAGCGTGTATTAAGTGTAGTGTGCATTACGTGTAGTGTGCATTACGTGTAGTGTGTATTAAGTGTAGTGTGTATTAAGTGTAGTATGTATTAAGTGTAGTGTGTATTAAGTGTAGTGTGTATTAAGTGTAGTGTGTATTACGTGTAGTATGCATTACGTGTAGTGTGTATTACGTGTAGTGTGTATTACGTGTAGTGTGTATTACGTGTAGCGTGTAGTGTGTATTGCGTGTAGTGTGTATTACGTGTAGTGTGTATTACGTGTAGTATGTATTAAGTGTAGTGTGTATTAAGTGTAGTGTGTATTAAGTGTAGTGTGTATTACGTGTAGTGTGTATTAAGTGTAGTGTGTATTAATTGTAGTGTGTATTACGTGTAGTGTGTATTAAGTGTAGTGTGTATTAAGTGTAGTGTGTATTAAGTGTAGCGTGTATTAAGTGTAGTGTGTATTAAGTGTAGTGTGCATTACGTGTAGTGTGTATTAAGTGTAGTGTGTATTAAGTGTAGTGTGTATTAAGTGTAGTATGTATTAATGTAGTGTGTATTAAGTGTAGTGTGTATTAGTTATATGTATTAAGTGTAGTGTGTATTAAGTGTAGTATGTATTAAGTGTAGTGTGTATTAAGTGTAGTGTGTATTAAGTGTAGTATGTATTAAGTGTAGTATGTATTAAGGCCCCTTTCACACGAGCGGGAGACTCGCATGTCTCCCGCAACGCATCTACAGGGCTGGACTCGGCACGGACAGGGATCGCATATAATGCTATGCGATCCCTGTCAGGGCGGAGTCCAGCCCTGTAGATCCGTTGCGGGAGACATGCGAGTCTCCGCTCGTGTGAAAGGGGCCCTAAGTGTAGTGTGTATTAAGTGTAGTGTGTATTAAGTGTAGCGTGTATTAAGTGTAGCGTGTATTAAGTGTAGCGTGTATTAAGTGTAGCGTGTATTAGTGTAGCGTGTATTAAGTGTAGCGTGTATTAAGTGTAGCGTGTATTAAGTTAGCGTGTATTAAGTGTAGCGTGTATTAAGTGTAGCGTGTATTAAGTGTAGCGTGTATTAAGTGTAGCGTGTATTATGTAAGTGTAGTGTAGCGTGTATTACGTGTAGTGTATTACGTGTAGCGTGTATTACGTGTATTACGTGTATGTATTAGTGTAGCGTGTATTAAGTGTAGCGTGTATTAAGTGTAGCGTGTATTAAGTGTAGCGTGTATTACGTGTAGCGTGTAGTGTAGCGTGTATTACGTGTAGCGTGTATTACGTGTATGTGTATTACGTGTAGTGTACGTGTAGTGTATTACGTGTAGTGTGTGTATTACGTGTAGTGTAGTCGTGTATTAACGTGTTGTGTGTATTAGTGTGTGTGTGTATTACGTGTGTAGTATGTACGTGTTATTAAGTGTAGTGTGTATTACGTGTGTAGTGTGTATTAAGTGTGTAGTGTGTGTATGCGTACGTGTAGTGTGTAGTTTTATGGTGTTTACGTGTAGTTAGTGTAGTGTATTTGTGTAGTGTGTATTAGTGGTATGTAGTGTGCGTGTATTAATTTGTAGCGTGTAGTGTGTATTCGTGTAGGTTAAGTGTAGCGTGTATTAAGTGTAGCGGTGATGGGGTGTGTGGTGTATAGTGTAGTGTGTATTAAGTGTAGCGTGTATGTGTAGCGGTTTAGTGTAGCGTGTATTAAGTTGTGGTGTATAAGTGAGCGTGTAGTTGGTGTAAGTTAAGTGCATATTAGTGTGTATTACTGTAGTGTGTATTATTAGTGTAGTGTGTGTATTAAGTGTGTGTGTGTATTAAGTTGTTTATTACGTGTATGTGTATTACGTGTGTGATGTATTATTAGTGTGTATTACGTGTAGTGTGTATTAAGTGTAGTTGTATTAATGTGTGTATTGTATTGTTTGTGTTTAGTGTGTTTTTAAGTGTAGTGTGTGTGTTATGTTGTAGGTGTTAGGTGTGTGTGTGTTACGTGTAGTGTTTACATTACGTGTAGTGTTAGTGTGTTACGTGTAGTGTGGTGTGTGTGCATTAGTGTGTGCATTAAGTGTGGTGTGTATTAAGTGTGGTGTGCATTACGTGTAGTATGCATTACGTGTAGTGTGTATTACGTGTAGTGTGTATTACGTGTAGTGTGTATTACGTGTAGCGTGTAGTGTGTATTGCGTGTAGTGTGTATTACGTGTAGTGTGTATTACGTGTAGCATGTAGTGTGCATTACGTGTAGTGTGTATTAAGTGTAGTGTGTATTAAGTGTAGTGTGTATTAAGTGTAGTGTGTATTAAGTGTAGTGTGTATTAAGTGTAGTGTGTATTAAGTGTAGTGTGTATTAAGTGTAGTGTGTATTAAGTGTAGTATGTATTAAGTGTAGTATGTATTAAGGCCCCTTTCACACGAGCGGGAGACTCGCATGTCTCCCGCAACGCATCTACAGGGCTGGACTCGGCACGGACAGGGATCGCATATAATGCTATGCGATCCCTGTCAGGGCGGAGTCCAGCCCTGTAGATCCGTTGCGGGAGACATGCGAGTCTCCCGCTCGTGTGAAAGGGGCCTAAGTGTAGTGTGTATTAAGTGTAGTGTGTATTAAGTGTAGTGTGTATTAAGTGTAGCGTGTATTAAGTGTAGCGTGTATTAAGTGTAGCGTGTATTAATTGTAGCGTGTATTAATTGTAGCGTGTATTAAGTGTAGCGTGTATTAAGTGTAGCGTGTATTAAGTGTAGCGTGTATTAAGTGTAGCGTGTATTACGTGTAGCGTGTATTACGTGTAGCGTGTATTAAGTGTAGTGTGTATTACGTGTAGTGTGTATTAAGTGTATTACGTGTAGTGTGTATTACGTGTAGTGTGTATTAAGTGTATTACGTGTAGTGTGTATTACGTGTAGTGTGTATTACGTGTAGTGTGTATTAAGTGTAGCGTGTATTAAGTGTAGCGTGTATTAAGTGTAGCGTGTATTAAGTGTAGCGTGTATTAAGTGTAATGTGTATTAAGTGTAGTATGTATTACGTGTAGTGTGTATTACGTGTAGTGTGTATTACGTGTAGTGTGTATTACGTGTAGTGTGTATTAAGTGTAGTGTGTATTACGTGTAGTGTGTATTAAGTGTATTACGTGTCGTGTGTATTACGTGTAGTGTGTATTACGTGTAGTGTGTATTACGTGTAGTGTGTATTACGTGTAGTGTGTATTACGTGTAGTGTGTATTAAGTGTATTACGTGTCGTGTGTATTACGTGTAGTGTGTATTACGTGTAGTGTGTATTACGTGTAGTGTGTATTACGTGTAGTGTGTATTACGTGTAGCGTGTATTAAATGTAGCGTGTATTAAATGTAGCGTGTATTAAGTGTAGCGTGTATTAAGTGTAGCGTGTATTAAGTGTAGCGTGTATTAAGTGTAGCGTGTATTAAGTGTAGCGTGTATTAAGTGTAGCGTGTATTACGTGTAGCGTGTATTACGTGTAGTGTGTATTAAGTGTATTACGTGTAGTGTGTATTACGTGTAGTGTGTATTACGTGTAGTGTGTATTAAGTGTAGTGTGTATTAAGTGTAGTGTGTATTACGTGCAGCGTGTATTACGTGTAGCGTGTATTAAGTGTAGCGTGTATTAAGTGTAGCGTGTATTAAGTGTAGCGTGTATTAAGTGTAGCGTGCATTACGTGTAGCGTGCATTACGTGTAGTGTGCATTACGTGTAGTGTGCATTACGTGTAGAGTGCATTACGTGTAGTGTGCATTACGTGTAGTGTGCATTACGTGTAGTGTGCATTACGTGTAGTGTGCATTACGTGTAGTGTGCATTACGTGTAGTGTGCATTACGTGTGGTGTGCATTACGTGTGGTGTGCATTACGTGTGGTGTGCATTAAGTGTGGTGTGTATTAAGTGTGGTGTGCATTAAGTGTGGTGTGCATTACGTGTAGTGTGCATTAAGTGTGGTGTGTATTAAGTGTGGTGTGCATTAAGTGTAGTGTGCATTACGTGTAGTATGCATTACGTGTAGTGTGTATTACGTGTAGTGTGTATTACGTGTAGTGTGTATTACGTGTAGCGTGTAGTGTGTATTGCGTGTAGTGTGTATTACGTGTAGTGTGTATTACGTGTAGCATGTAGTGTGTATTACGTGTAGTATGTATTAAGTGTATTACGTGTAGTGTGCATTACGTGTAGTGTGCATTACGTGTAGTGTGCATTACGTGTAGTGTGTTCTGTCATCGGCTCAGTGTATAATATTCAAATGTTGTAAATGGACCCTGTCTATCATACATGGCCAGGTACCTCCATTTTCATTGTTCTCGATTATGAGTCTTTAATTTTACTAATTGGGAAATTATCTATCTAATATTTAGACAGTATCTATCTATCTATCTATCTATCTATGTATCTATCTATCTATCTCATATTTAGACAGTATCTATCTATCTATCTATCTATGTATCTATCTATCTATCTCATATTTAGACAGTATCTATCTATCTATGCCTTATCATCTATCTCATATATATTGGTCTAACTATTTTCCTTCTCGGCAATCGCCTGCTCGCCAGTGGAGGTGACCGCTGCTTCTACATGCAGCAATCTCCCCCACAACATGGGGTGGAGCGATCATTATGCCATCGCTCGTCCTCATGCTGTCTAGTTATCTAGTTAGCAAGTTGTGATCTTTTAGCATGCTCATAGATAATGATTGCCAGATGAGCAAGCATTTACTTGTTCATCAGGTAATCGTCGGCACTATTACACTGCCAGATGATCGCTAACGAGTGTTACTGCAATCATCTGGTAGAAAATCTGCCAGTGTAGTACAGGCTTTACGGTTTATGTGTCTTATCGTCTATTTCATATATAGTGGTCTCGTATCTGTCTGCTTCTCTATCTCATATGTTCTGTTTTTTATATATCTAATATTAATTGGTCTATCTAACTGTGTGTGTTATTCTCTAACTCAAATATGTCGGTCTTTCTCACATCTATCTATCTATTTATCTAATATCTATCGGTCTGTCTATCCTTCTATGTGTCGCATATCTAGACAGTATCTATCTTCCTATCTCATATCTATCTATTTATCTATCTATCTATCTATCTATCTATCTATCTATCTATCTAATATCTGTCTATCTAATATCTATCTGTCTATCTAATATCTGTCTAATATCTATCAGTCTATCTGTCTATCTAATATCTATCTGTCTATCTATCTAATATCTGTCTAATATATATCAGTCTATCTAATATCTGTCTATCTAATATCTATCTGTCTATCTATCTAATATCTGTCTAATATATATCAGTCTATCTAATATCTGTCTATCTAATATCTATCAGTCGATCTATTTGCCTATTTCATATCTATCATTTATTTTAAAGTGCCAGTGATTCCAGGGTGCTCTTCGTATGCAGAAGGGTATAGAAACCAAAAACATGTACAATAAGCATGGACTAACTTAGTGACAGACTGGTTCAGAATGAAAGAACCCTGACCCTATGGGCTTACAATTTACAAGGGAAGGGGAAATGAGACAGTAGGTGAAGGTAGAGGCTGTACATCTGACTGTGTATTGGCAGCATGCTTATTGTATGAGGTAGGCTTTCCTGAAGAGGTGGGTCTTCAGGTTGCCTTTGAATGTTTGGATGTTGGCAGAGAGTCTGGTGTGCTGGGGTAGTAAGTTCCATAGTATGAAAGATGAATGTGAGACAACTGTGTGAGGAGCAGACAAGAGGGAGGAGGTTGTTACAGCAGTGGATGTGAAACCCCTGTGTCAACCAACAGATTTGACTTTGGGCTAATCCTAAGAACATTATCCTAGTAGTCCCCTGGGATTCACCCTTTAACCCCCTATACAAGGAATTAGACTTTTCAGCAGGGGAGCTACCAAGCTGCTACCTCCTTGAGTAGTCTGTGTGGGTGACAGCTGATCTAATGGGATCAGAGACACTGGTGAAGAGCATAGAGGGATCAGGCAAAACCGTTGTCAGGGACAGGCTGAGGTCAGGGCAGGCAGAGTATGAGCAATCCGATAAACAATCTTAGGTCAGGGCAAGCAGCGAAGTGTAAATACAGAGCTCAGAGGGTCAGAATTCAGGAATCAAGTAGATGTTGGTACACGGGCAGACAGATACAGCACACCTTTGCAGGGAACTTGCAAGCAATATAAACTATTGCAGCACTATTGCAGTGAGTGAAGCAGCACCTATGCCTACAAGGAGGAGTGGGACAGTGGTGGCCATGGGCCACAAGAGGTCTTGTTAGGATTAGAGATTTCATATGTGGATGTATCAGGGGAATAGGCCAGAAATTTAATGGGTTATTCCCATCTTAGATAATAGGGGCATATCGCCAGGATATGCCCCCATTCTTTATAGGTGCAGGTCCCAACAGGCACAGCGCTCCCCGCGACGTTCTCGATATAGGTGCGGGTGCCAGCGGTGGGACCCACACCTACAGACAATGGGACATATCCTAGCGATATGCCCCCATTGTCTAAAATGGGAATACCCCTTTAAGGAGGGGACAAATTGTGAACAGCATTGTATGTTATAGTTAGTAATTTGAACTGAATTCGCTGGGCAATCTGGAGCCTGTTAAAGGACTGAAAAAAATAAGGGTAGATGTGGATTGAGTGGGACAGCAGACTTGAGGATGGATTGAAGGAGTGCAAGAGAATTAGATGGGAGAACATAGAGGAGGATGTTGCATTAGTCTAGGTGGGAGATGATGAGAGCATGCAAAGTAGCTTTTTGAGTTGGAGATAAGGGCTTGAAAGACAGTGGAAAATCAAATGTTATTCCAAGGCAGTGGACCTGTGAAACTGGAGAAAGTATGGAGCCATTAACTGTGACTAGGTCTGATGGGGCTGAGTGACTTGGGAGAAAGGTAATGAATCGATTTTCTCCATGCTGAGTTTTAGAAAACCGGTGGAAAAGAAGGATATAACTCAGACATGGACATTCTGGAAAGAATTGAAGTGACATCTGGGCCAGAGAGGTAAATTTCAGTGTCCTCAGCATAGAGGTGATACTGGAAGCCATGGAACTCTATCAGCTGTCCCTGGCCATAGGTATAAATGAAGAAGAGTCCTGATGGGCACTGGGTTGGTATGTGAATGGGAGACATTGAAGATTTGGTTGGTGAGGTATGAGGAGATCCAAGAGATTGCCAAGTCTCTGATTCTGATGAATGAGAGAGTTTTTAAGAGGAGGGAGTGGTTGACTGTTCTGAAGGCAGAGGAAAGTAATGATGATGTTAAGCTTTGGCAGCTAGCAGATCATTGGTGACTTGGGTTACAGTGATTTCATCGGAGTGATTGGGTCAAAAACCATATTGTAGCTTTTCTAAAAGTGAGTGGGATGAGAGGAGGGAAGGTAGTTCAAGGTGGACAACTCATTCCAGAAGTTTTGATGTAAACACCAGTAGCAAGATAGGGCGATAAGTGGTTAAAGAGAAGTAAAGGGAAGGCTTCTTGAGGATGAGAATGATGGCAGCATGTTTAAAAGAAGAAGGGAAGATGTCAGTGGCTATTAATACACTGAAGAGATGGGTTAGGGCTGGGATAAGCATAGTGATAAGTAGTGATGAGCAAAGCGAGCTTTGGATGTAACAGCCAAAGTTCAAAACTTAGGATTTACACTGTACAGCGATCAGTCAGAACCGAGTTTGGTTTCATGTTGTAAAGTGGTTTTCCACTTTAAAAATCAATTACCAAAGTTATTCAACAAAGTCAGGCACGACTTTCCAAATAACTAACTTCGGCTCATTGGAGCCCAAACATTCTAATACTGTATGGAGATGGATCTCTCGGGATGGGACTGAATCAAACTCACAGGTGATGGGGATGATTTGAAGAGTAGGGTGGAAAGCTTTTCCTCAGTGATAGTGAAGTAGGTTATGTGGGAAGAGCACTGAGTAGTTGTGTAGTGGTGAGGAAGAGAGTTAGCTGAAGCTTCCTTTAATGGTGTCATTTTTTTTATTTGAAATATTAAAGGGGTTCTCCGAGTTATATATATATTGATGACCTATCCTCGGGATAGGTCATCAATATCAGATAGGCGTGGGTCCGACACCCGGCACCCCCACCGATCAGCTGTTTGAAGAGGAGGTGCGCGCCGTATCAGCGCTGCCTCCTCTTCACTGTTTACATTCTGGCCGACACGGGGGTAGTGGTGAGTAGGTGTAATTACACCCAACTGCCCCATTCATTTCAATGGGAAGAATCGCTCCCATACAAGTCTATGGAAGCGATTCTTCCCATTGAAATGAATGGGGCGGTGAGGTGTAATTACACCTACTCACCACTACCCCCGTGTCGGCCAGCATGTAAACAATGAAGAGGAGGCAGCGCTGATACGGCGCGCACCTCCTCTTCAAACAGCTGATCGGCGGGGGTGCCAGGTGTCGGACCCCTGCCGATCTGATATTGATGACCTATCCTGAGGATAGGTCATCAATATATATAACTCGGAGAACCCCTTTAAGCAAAGTCCTCTGCTGAAATGAGGGGAGTGGGCAGAGGAACCGGAGGATGGAGTAGAGTTAAAATTATTAAAAAGTTGTATCTGTATGTCAATCTCATATCTGTCCATCTGTCTGTGTATCATTAGTGAGAGAGCGGAGCCTCCAGGTGTAACGGCAACGCCCCCGTTGCTCCTACAGACTCATTTGCATATATTAAAGCATCATTTTTCTCAGCAATGTGGGCACATATGAACATGAGACCAACACAGATGTCTTCAGCTGCAAAGTGCACATGTAACAGGTCAGCCAGTGTCATAGCCACAAATCTGCTGACAGATGCCCTAACAAAATGTAACTAGTTGGGGTGGATTTATCAAAATTGGTGTAAAGGAAAATGACCATAGCAACCAATCAGATTCCACCTTTCATTCTTCAGAGCTCCGTTTGAAAATGAAAGGTAGAATCTGACTGATTTCTATGGCTGTTTTCCTTTACATCAGTTTTGATAAATCTCCTCTGCTGAATATGAAATATCTAATGTCTAATACCTAATATACTGTGTGTGTGCATTTAACTGACTAGGGCACATTCAGTGTTAGAAAAGTTCTTATTTTGACAACTACTAAAACCCATTTGATCATTACTTTCACCCCTCCACCTTCAGAATAATTGAATTCATTCAGCCCTCCCTTTATTTTTCCAGCCATTAATTTTGAATCAGGAACATTAATTTTACGCTTCCCTTCCATTACATGTACAACCCTTGTATTCTGTCTCAGTTTTGCCTTCTGTCATTGCTGGAGATCTTTACACCTGAATTGGTAATGAATTCAGTTTTGCAGACTTCGCCTTCACAAAGATCTATACATACTGAATATTCCAGTAAATGCTGCATACTTGTGCAATGCCATCATATTTAGATCAGTTCTTTTAAAACCTTTAGGGTACGGCTACACAGCGTTTTTCGTCCCAACATGTGGGCTGCCATAGGAATGAATGGGGATGCAGCGCGGCTCACGTGTTTGCGGCGACCTCAACACACAAACTACAAAAGTGTTGAATTTTTTGCAATTCATGTGTTGCAGCAAATGTGTGAGTCATGCTGCAATTCCCATTTACTCCTATGACAGCCCCACAATACCACAATCTTTGGTCATGCGACAACTGTCACGGGCAAAATCGCTATGTAGCCGAACCCTTAGGGTACAGCCATGTAGAATGTAATATGTGGTGGGAAAATCCATGTCAAAATCCACACGAGTAACATGGATTTTGCTGCAGATTTCAATTATGTGCTTTGCAAAGGGTAAAGTCCTCACTGGAAATCCGCAACATAAATGTAAAATCTGCACCACAGGTCAATTTACACTCAGCAAGTGTGAGGAGCAAGTCGGTCCTCTCTTGGTTGAAAAGGACCTGCCGAAGGATCTGCGCTTAGAGTGATGATGTCACCACACTCATGCTGGGAGCACACAGTGACATCATCACGCTGAGTGCAGGTAGGTCCTTCTGAATCTAGAGAGGAGCGACTGCCTCTGCTCATACAAGTGGATGAGGGTTTTTTTATTTTTTGCTTAAAAAAAAGATCCTGCGCATGCCAGCTGAGATCTGTTTTTTAGATGGAAAAAAAGTACATCATCCAAAAAAGGATCTTCGATAGAAATGGCTGAAACAGATGCCAAATGTGCATAACGCTGGAGCAGGATCCTTTTTTTCCTAGGATCCTGTTTCTTTTCTGTTCTTTTGATGGATCAAAAGAATGGAAAATGGAACAGTGATGTGAACTCTCTGTTAATGTGCCATGAAAACGTATACATCCTTACTGGACGACTCCAATTATTGCAGATTTGTCACACTAGGCCGGGGTTTTGGAAGAGGGGCTTTGTTTTGGCGTTAACATGATATGAATCATCCAGCCTCACTCATGGTGATCTGTGTGCAAGGCCACCTGCTAAAGATCTATTTTATTTCAGTCTAAGTAAAATGGCTGTGTGGCAGACGTTTAAGTAACGGCTGTCACACGTCCATTTTTAGCACCAATAAAAGTCTATGGGGCTATTCACATGGCCAGACAGACTCCATTGAAATCAATGGAATTGTTTAGACATGAGTGCACCATTAAAAACATGTACTCTAGAACAATATGGCCTTTTAGGGGTTGAAAAAAATAAATAAACACCCACCTGCACACGCAATGGAAGTCTCTCCTCTCTTGGTTGAAAAGGACCTGCCGAACGATCTGTGCTCAGTGCGATGATGTCGCCACGCACTCATGCTGGGAGCGCGCAGTGACGTCATCACGCTGAGTGCGGGCAGGTCCTTTTCAATCTAAAAAGGAGCGACTACTAAAGCAAAACTTTACAGCTGGGGGGCACTATGGGGGACATTACTAATTCCAGGGGATACTATGGGAGACAGTAATACTGCTGGGGCCACTATGGGGGACATTACTACAAATGGAGGCCACTATGAATGACATTATTACTGCTAGGGGCCATTATGGGGGACATTAGGTGTACTGAGGGCACTGCAGGGGTTGGGGTCCTTTTAAAAAAAACAAAGCCGATAAAATTCATAAATTTTTCATGACTATTTTTAATGGCCATTAAAAAAAGCTTGCAAAATGGGCATTAAAAACGGACAGACGGCCAGAAAATGGACGCACACATGGTTGAAAAAATGGTCATGTGCATGTAGCCTTAATACATTTGTACATATTAAACTCTGACAGGGAGGAAGTAAACGTGTCATGATCAGGCATGGGCCAATATTTGTGCCCTTTCCTTATTCTACATAATTAATGTGGCATAAATTAAACCTCCTTTTGGGATCAAACCCATTTTAACGACCGATTTAAAAAAAAAGTTCCTTTTCACATAGGACATTTTAGTGGCACAGATTTGCCAAAACCTTGCATAAACTGTACAATAAATGTCACTGGATTAGTGATTTGATGTCCCCCGTGATCCTGGAAATTGAGGAGCCCTTGGAGTGCTAAGTGTCACAAGCAGGAGAAAAACTATAGGAAAAAAATAGTATAGTGTTATAAAGTTTCACAGCGGTACAAGACAAGGAGAACGAGTCGGAGATGAATCCTGCTCCGATGATTCACAAATTATTGTCCATTTGATTTCACCTCTAACAGATATCGTTAAAGTTTACAATCAGGAAAGCAGATTTCACAGAATCCTAAGTGCTCAACTAAAGTTCATGCTGTGTAACTAGATGTTCAGCTCAGGAAAATATATCTGGTTGTACAGCGGTGTATTAAAAGACAGCCCGGCATTCCTCCGTCAGACATGTACAGTAGTCCTACTCGTCCTACTTTCTTTTTTTCACATCTTTTGTTATTCTCAGTTGTCCCTGTATTAAGCAGTTTATTGTCTTAAAAGTCGCTGTACTGATTACATGAAGAGGGAAGATTTTCTTTACATAGCTGGGTTAAAAGCTCAGTTGGCTAGTATAGTTATTAAAGGTAAGTTGTCACCAGGACAGGGTTCATATAAATTATACAGTGACTTCCATCTATCCACCCCAAGATGAACATAAAAATAAAAAGTTATGTCTGACAATGCAGGACGGCAATAATTAAAAAAAAACATGTCCACCTTTTAAAATCTCACTGTTCTTAGGTCCAATATTCTGTGCAGACTAAAGATATTTCTTAATATATTGATATTGAGCTTTAAATCCCTCTCCCCCTTCCATGTCTATGCATGGGGCTTGGAGCAGAAAACTGTTGCCCTCTATAACAATATATTAAAAGGGTTGGCCACTTGGTAAAAATATTCACTAAAAGTCTTATTTGCGTATGTAAATCTCATCAGATTTCCATGTATGTATGCACTGCAGAGGGCGCAATATAGCGGTGGTCATGTGATTTACCCATGGTGGGAGACACCCTCTGCTGTGCAGGTGCTGAACGCTAATTCAACATGTTCAGGGTATTCTCAGATGCAGACAGCAAAATCCACTGCGTGTGCACATGCGCTGAACATGTACGTATGTGAGCTTTGTATCTACTACACGTGGGAGTGTAACACGTAGATCCACCAGCAGTTAGTTACTGATGAGTATTCTTGTAAATGTCTATTATTTATCTGCATAATCCTGACAGGCACACTTTGCCATATTTTTATTGTCTCTCTCTAATGCCATGACATCAGTAAGTTGGCAGCTCTATAACTATACCCTGGACTGCCTGGAAATGCTGCTCAGATTTACATTCCGGAGATGTCACATCGATTAATTACACAATGACTGGCCCCTTCTGTAGTCTACCAGATGCTGCCCAGTGTTTTCTCTGACCCCGCCGCCACTTTCCTCCTGGCCAACCAGATCGTTTCCCTGTCATTTGCATAGCAGGGATGGATGAGACATGGTAGTGACAGCCAGACGCTGGCGCAGGACCACAAGCTACTGATCAATGCCTCGTTCCAAATCACAAAAGCAGCTGCTGGTTCTGTGGAAGGAAGGAGTTATAGATGCCATCAACCTAAGGTCAGCTCCTGCAGTTCTGCGAATATCTCCAAAGAATAAGTCTAGTGTTACCATATTCTACTCCCATTACCTGCCAGCTACAATAATGGGAATAATGACCTCCGTACAGTAAAATTTAAGAATATTAGAAACCACCGAGAACTCTAGTGACCACATAAAAGCACAAGGCTCATGGCCAAGAGCTTCTCATTCTAACATCCTTCATCTTGGATAATCCATACCATACAATCCTTACATTAAATGCAAAGTAAATGATATATTCACATGGTCCCAACATATTCTACAGTGCAGTCTATTACACTAGCGTTAACCAAACCAACCTGTGGCTCTCCAGCTGTTGTAGAACTACAACTCCAAGTAGAGCTGGGCGATATGGGCAAAAAAAATAATCTCGATTTTTTTTTTTTTTTTTTTTTTTTTTTTTTTTTTGGACGATTCACAATTTAAATCTCGATTTTCTTATGTTATTAAAAATATTAAAAAATAAATAAAAAAAAGCCTACTGTGCCCCCATCAGACCTCAGATCAGCGCACTGTGCCCTCATCAGACCTCAGATCAGCCCATTATGCCCCATCAGACCCCACATCAGCCCATTGTGCCCCATCAGACCCCACATGAGCCCAGTGTGCCCCCATCAGACCTCAGATCAGCCCACTGTGCCCCCATCAGACCTCAGATCAGCCCACAGTGCCCCCATCAGACCTCAGATCAGCCCACTGTGCCCCCATCAACCCTCAGATCAGCCCACTGTGCCCTCATCAGACCTCAGATCAGCCCATTGTGCCCCATCAGACCCCACATCAGCCCATTGTGCCCCATCAGCCCCCACATCAGCCCATTGTGCCCCATCAGCCCCCACATCAGCCCATTGTGCCCCATCAGACCCCACATCAGCCCATTGTGCCCCATCAGACCCCACATCAGCCCATTGTGCCCCATCAGACCCCACATCAGCCCAGTGTGCCCCCATCAGACCTCAGATCAGCCCACATTAGTGCCCCCTTCAGACCTCAGATCAGCCCACAGTGCCCCCATCAGACCTCAGATCAGCCCACATTAGTGCCCCCTTTAGACCTCAGATCAGCCCACAGTAGTGCCCCCTTGAGACCTCAGATCAGCCCACAGTAGTGCCCCCTTGAGACCTCAGATCAGCCTACAGTAGTGCCCCCTTGAGACCTCAGATTAGCCCACAGTAGTGCCCCCTTGAGACCTCAGATTAGCCCACAGTAGTGCCCCCTTGAGACCTCAGATTAGCCCACAGTAGTGCCCCCTTGAGACCTCAGATTAGCCCACAGTAGTGCCCCTTCAGACCTCAGAACAGCCCACAGTAGGGCCCCCTTGAAACCTCAGATTAGCCCACAGTAGTGCCCCCTTTAGCCCTCAGAACAGCCCACTAGGCCACCATAAGAATAAAATAAAAAAATCCCTTACCTGTCCTGCACTGCGGCTCCAGTCCAGGTCCGGCGCTCCTCAGTCTTCTTATCCCGGCGCTGCACTGTCACCTGACTGCGTGCAGCGTCAGGTCAGAGTGCGCGCACTAAGTCCTGACGCTGTACACGGTCAGGACAGTGCAGCGCGGCCCCGGAGAAGAAGAGGAGCGCCGGACCCGGAGCGTAGCCGTGGCGCAGGACAGGTGAGATATTTTTTTATTTTATCTGGCGGGCGCCATTTTTTAGGAAAATCGTGAACTCGATTTTCCTAAAAAATAAAATCGTGAGGCTTTCAATTGGCAAATTAATCAAATTAATTTGATTAATCGCCCAGCCCTAACTCCAAGCATGCCCTGTCATTTACAAACTGATGGGATAACTCGCTCAGTTTAATCTGAGTCAAATTTGCAATTTAAACTTTTAATTGGTTTACTAACAGAATCCATTATTGCATCTCTCTGCCGGTTTCATACATGGATGTAGACTATATACCACGTAGAGCAAAATGGCTGGGGAGATCAGTAGGAAGCACATTTTGGGGTAATCATGCAGCTATCTAAATACACCAATCAATAATTCACTGACAGAGAGAAGGACACTTGAAAAGAGTTTTTGTCCTGAAATGATTTTTTATGATATAAGAAAAAATAGTCGGACTTGTTGGTACCGTAAGATTAAGGGGCGTTCAGACGGCCGTAGTATTGTGGATCCGCAATGCCACGGATGCCGTCTGGCGTGTGTTCCGCAATTTGCTGTTGCGGACAAGAATAGGACATGTTCTATAATTTATTGCGGAGCCGCGGCTGCCCGATCTAGTACAAGTGAATGGGGCCGCATCTATTCCGCAATATTGCGGAACTGATGCAGAACCATTCACACGTTCATGTGAATGGGCCCTAAGAGTTTAGGAAGTGCTTCATCGACTAATGGTCCTTCTTTATCCAATCGATGTAGATGTGACTGGCTGATTCCCTTTGACAATCTGTAGTAAATACCCCTGTAATCACAACAGACACATCCTGAGATCCGCGTCCATCTCAAACGCAAGACACCTGATGCCCCTGAATGAACGCCGCCAGCCCATTAATTCTTCATGAGACTGCTGAAAATAGTAAAGTACAGTGGTCAGCTATCTTTGACAGTCCTATAGAGAATGAATAGCAGAGTTAGCAGCATAGAATAGCAGCAATAGAGCAGTGGCACGCATGCTTGATTACCATTTAATTCATTCGGGGGCATCAGTACTCTCATTCTCTGGATCATGGGGGTCCCACTGGTTCGACCTGTACTGATCAGATGCTTATCCCCTATACTGTGGATGGGGGATATTTTCATCTTTGGTGCAAACCCTTTAATGGCTAATGCTAATCAGTTGTGCTATGACAAGGCCCAGGGGCGGGCTGGGAACTTAAAGTGGCCCTGGAACAAATACTAAAAGCGGCCCTGGGTCCAAACTGATGGAAGGCAGGGCCAGCAATACCATACTGTGGCACATTATACCAACCCAACAGAGCCAAATACCACAGTCCATCACAAAATACTGCCAGCAGCACAAAATACATCCCCAAAAACTTCCACTGGCCGGCCATGAGGAGGGCTCTGGGTGGCTCCAGGGCATCGGCCACCGGGAAATTTCCCTGTAAGGTCTATGGCCAATCCGCCCCTGGGAAGGACACATTCTAGTATTAAGCTGCAAGACAGAACACTATGAATAAGTTACAATATAAGTCTATGGCTTTCATCTTGGGATAATTTTGATCCCGTCACATAAGAGTTATGTAACCTCTGAATACATAAAATAAATGTCTTATTGTTCATTTACAATTAAGTAAGAAAACACTTAAAGGGGTTGTCTCATGAAGACATCCCCTCTCCATATGGTACCTTACAGCATAAGGATGTCCTAGTTGAGAGTCCTCTCCTCTGGTGGACCTGGTCTTTCCATGTATTATTTGAGTGAAAATTCATGGATGGTCACTGCAAAGAAAATATCTGGCCTGAGGCTGCATTCTTGGGAATTACAGATGGTCGCTGGGGGTTAGAGAAGCCGGCTCCAATTCAAAGAGTGGAGGTCTTCATCACCAATCTCTATAATTAAACAACATAAAACCTACCACCATATTCAGGGGCGCAGCTATAGGGGGTGTAGAGTTAGCTGTCGCTATGGGGCCCAGGATCCTGAGGGGGCCCAAAGACCCTTGTGCTGCATAAAAAGACCCCAGTATTATAGAAAGTGCATGCTAGAATTTGGCATGGGGGAATGAGGGGTGCCTGTTCAATTTGTGTCTCAGGCTGCAGGGTGTTCACCTGCCCCTGGCCTCAAAGCACTAAGGGAAGGGGCCCAAGCTGAACTCTTGCACCAGGGCCCATGAGCCTTTAGCTACACCCCTGCGCATATTGTTTGAGTAATATATTATCATGTGGGCATTAGACCTAATACTGATAAACTAGAAGGATAAAAGAACCTGAAAAACATCTACATCTCCCAGGTTAACATATACCTGACACTGAATACAACCAAGTTGATAGATCAGAGTAAAACAGCAATAACTATGGAGGGAGCAGTGGATACATCATTAGGATACTATTCTGTCTATACGAAGAAACTGTCACAGACATGCGGCCTCAATGCTCTTGTGCCCCATGACTGGTCTTCAAAGTGCTCTGGTTCCAGTGATCAATAGGCAGGATGCCCTCTCTATTTTCAGCACAAAGTCTATCCAGCCGACATGGTCAGGCCATTGTCAAACCGGGCTGCACGCACGGCGCACTTCAGCTGATGTATGAACAAGCCCTACGGGTTAATTGTCTCTGCAATGTATTAGGCCGTTTTTAAAAAAGACTTAAAGGTTATGGAGAGTCTTTTGGCCGTCTGCTGAGCCCTGCGTGTAGACAAGGAACAAAGATGAGACAAAGGGGGATTAAAAGTCCAGACTTTGATGTATTCAGTTTATACAGATGCTCTGGAAAATGTGCAGAATTGCTAGAAACGCTTCAAATGAACCTTTATATCCAGGGACAAAAATAACACCTGTATTGTCTAATCTGAACCAGGAACCTGTGCTCCTTTCTAAGCAACCACCTAATGCAGATCTCATAAGTATCTCTGCGCTAGTGAATCTCAAGATCATCTTTTAATTTATCTTCCATTGGGAGATAATAGGAAACAGGGCTGCATTGAGTACTACAGTGTAGACTGTCTGGAGGTAGTATACAATGCAGTGTTTCCATTCTTCGAGGCCGGCACAGAGGCGGTTATGAGCATAAACAGTCTGCTTATTTTCCTTTATAGTCCTGAGCTCTATTGTGCGCCTTGCTGAATAGAGGAAGAATAGAATTATCATTTTGCTGTATAGACATGTGGTCTTCTACAAATGTTCATGTCATAACTAATGTCATATTTAGAGCAGCGGAGCAGAAACATGAACTCACATTAAAACAGAATTACTATAAAGTGAAGCTGCACTACTGAGGCAAAGCTTGTGCAGCCCCATCTCATTGAATATTTGCCACACTGAATGGTTTCTGATCTTTCCAGAAAATGTCATTTTAAGCAAATAAAAACACATCATTTCTGAATAACAACATTAGTTTCTTTTGATTAACATTCATTTTAAGGAACCCAACTATCCTAGACCCATGTTAATGGGAACCTCAATATGAAATGTCATCTGCGGGAATCATGGCTCAGAGCAGGAGGAGCTGAGCACATTAATATAAGGTTTTATGGGAAAAGATTCATTATAACTTATATTTTATTCAATTAAATTCCTGATCATTCTAAGCTTAGGAGTCCAGTGGGTGGTCCTATTAGTGATTACCAGCTATAAAGCCCAATAGGACCGCCCACTGGACTCCCATGCTCAGAATGAACGGGTCGGTAAAGACCCGCTCACACGGCGAATTTTGGCACCGACCAACGTCTTTTAACTGTCATCCGCGACCTCACATAGTCCGTGAGAAAATTGTCCTGCTGTGAAGATTTAGAAATCTGAAACAGATCAATTGTTTGTGCGATGTGTGAATTTTACCTTTCGCAATGCAGACGTGGATCTCTGCGGCTAATCTGCAACAAAAAACGCAAGTAACAAATTAGATTGCTTCTCTCATAGGCTCCAATGCATTGGCACTGGAGTGTATGAGAAATACATTGTACTTCTATGGAGCGTCTGTCCCAGGAGGACACAGGCTGCTGCACCTTGCATCTGACTCCCCTGATCCCCACCAGGAGGAGCTGGAGCACACCTAGAAGCACACACTTCCGGGTTTCCATTAGTCCCACAGCATCTGAAGTGTAAAATGTCTGCGATCGGCATTACAGCTGATTGTGGACATTAGGCCCGGGAGTCTGCTGTTTAAAACTGCAGGCACCTGGCACATGCTTCAGTTGAGAGTGGGCACCATCTTTGAAGGCTCAGTCAGCGCTGTACGGTGCTGGTTGGGAAGGAGTTAAAGTAAAGTGAAACAATTTGTTTATCAAAACAGACTTCTTGAGCGGTCAGGGGCTGGCCCCGCTGCTCAAGAGTCTTCCTCTTCCCTCTTAATTGAGATGGATGGACATCTCGCCTGGCCCTGTCAATCTCGCTCCTGTGCCATTGCTCTGATCAATCGCAGAGGCTTTGCTGCTGCTACTGGAGCAGTACAAATGCTGGCTGTGCATACACTGCTACAATTAAGGGGGATAAGGAGCCTCCTGAGTACTGGGGCCAGCCCCTGCTGCCCAAGAGGTCTGTTTTGATGAATGATCAATTCCTATGAATCGATTTGCTCACCTCTACTCCAGATAATAAGATCTCTGCTCTCCCCAGTGCCTGCCTAGGTTTGTAAGCAGTTTGCAAGAGTTGTTTGCCATCTTGATTCCTTCTTCTCCTCTAATATGGTAATGTAGACTAAAGGCCCTTTTAGACGGGCCGATGTGTCTCCCTGCCCGAGCGCCTATCAGCGATATCGGCGCTCGGGCAGGGAGCCTTTACATGGCCCGATGAATCGAGCGCCGGGCCGCACGAGTGATCGCTGTATCACTCGTGCGGCCGGGAAGCTCCATACTGTCAGGCGCACATCGCCTGTTTACACAGGCCGATGTGCGCCCGACAGATTGGATCTTTTGTAGAAACCAAAAGATCCAATCAGCCGACGAACGAGCGTTTTGCTCGTTCGTCGGCTGATTAGGGCCACTTTTACAAGGGCCGATTATCGGCACTAGCGTTCCTAGGAACGATTTTTCGGCCGATAATCGGCCCGTGTAAAAGGACCTTAATGCAGTCTACATTTCCCATGATGCCTCTGACTTTGCATAGGAGGCAGTGCATTTTTTATGCTCTGAGTCCAAAGGACAACAATTAATAAATCAGAGACCTAGAATTCCAGCCCCCTAACTCGCACTGCAGAGTTTCAATGTATTCCTATGTGATACAGCTTAAGCCTGTCTCTCCTGCCTCCTGCTTGTGATAGGTTTCTTCCTGTCAGCTTTACATACAGAAGAGTGTGTGAATCTACATCTCATAGGATACACTGGAGATTCTGCACACAACACTCACAGATAGTACAGACAGGCAGTGGGAGTTTAATACATTTTTGGCTAATTATTGTAAGGACTAGATGACTGCACTCTTGGTCTAATTGGCAGACATGATAACTCCACCAGCTGTCTATGCATAGGGAGACATACAGAGGAACATGGAGGGGGCAGAGCTTGGTGGGGAAGGGAGGTGTTTGAGAACTGCCAGGAGGAGTTGATAGATGATTATATAACCCTTTATTTCACAGGAAGTCAGCCACACAGGAAATCACCCTCTGGACTGGTTGTCAGGCTGGGACTACAGCCCATAATGAAAAGGTGTAAAATGTTCACATGGGAAACTGAGCTAGAATATTTCTGGTCAGTGAGCGTTGAGCGTTTTATTAATAAAAAAAGTTAACATTCAAAAAACTGTGTTATATAGTTACTCAGGTTCCCATCGTTTAAGATTTCCAACATTTTATATAAAGGTGAGCTGTCAGTATGAGAAATATGCAAAATCAGGTGCCATTTGGATGCGGTGAAAAATCACAGCAGTGTAATTCATCTGTAAGCAGTATTGGTATTAGCCTTTTTGATATATGCAATTTACTATACAGCATTTTTACTTTTCATCTATCCTGACAGACCTCTATATATCTGAGGAGAAAGACTAAGTGCGCCTTTATAATGGTGCTATTCATGCATCATTATATGCATGAGGGTCGGGTCCATTAAAAATATACTCGAGATTGCAGAGAAGCAATGTATAACAATGGAGTATAGTCATTCTGTATATGATCACCTCCTAGAATCACATAACAAAACTGCCTGTCATTATCTGTGCATTGTGTGATGAGAGCTGCATGCAAGTGTCAGCAGCTGATTTATTACTGTCTCCCCTTTATGTATTTCGGAACTGTATTCCCATCTCAGCATTTATGGCCTGTCCACAGGAGAAGCCGTAAATGTTAGACAGGTGCAGCTGGGACCCGCACATCTCGAGAACTGGGCCCCGTCTTGCAACCGCTGTGGATGGAGAGGTGGCCGCACATGTGCAGCTCTGTCCATTTGCTTCTGTGGGAGTTCCAAAAGTAGACGAGTAAGCGTGCTTAGCTATGTTTGGAACGCCCATAAGAGTGGAGAGACATGAATACGCGGCCACCTCTCCATTCACAGTGAGCACCAGACGGGGCCCAGTTCTTTATAATAGGGTAGGTACCAAGGGTGGGTCCCACAACTATCGGATATTCATGGCATATCCTGTCCAGGCCATAAATGTTAAATTGGGAAAAGAAATAGCCCTTTAAGTGCACTAATATAAACCAATACAAAGCACAAATGATAATACATAATTGTATTAAATGTATTCAGATCAATGATAGCCTCAACTGGATTTACGTCTATAAAGCCCATAATAATGATGCAAATTTTACCAAAAATAGAAGGTGATTCAATAACTGAGAATAATGATTGTGCTTTTTATAAAAAAGTACATCTACAATGCTGGGAAATAATATACAGTGTCCCCTGAGGCAGATGTTACTAGTACACTATCACTTCTTCACTATATCGAAAGGATATCTTCTACAAATCACCGGTCACAAAACTTATTGCCATCTCTCAACTGGGGGGAAAGTAAACTTCATAAATCCTTCCATAACTTTGGGCTGTGTATAGAGTCACAATCTGTCTGGCTCTTATGTGTGCGATAGCTGGTCATACACCGCCCAGCTGTAACTGGCCATCAGTGCACCGAGCCACAATATTGCACTGTATGGGACCAACACTATAATAATGAAAATAGCTGGTGTAAAGTTCAACAAATTTGGTGCATCTGTAGCCTGCCTGTATAATGGCTTCATACACCTTCACTACAGCTGAATGGTTATGTGTTTTCTTTGGGGACAGAGTTGTAAGCTGCTGTCAGATACAGAAAGGATTGGGTTACTGAAATTTAAAATGCTTGTTCCTTTTTCCCCTTATCTTTTGTTGGGGGAGAGTCAGGTGCCCCCCATATACATTGGATTTGGCTGACAATAGTCTAATGCCTTAAGTTGATGCTGAGTAGAGGGCCGAATACAGCGCTCCCATAGAGACTGAATGGAACAGCACCACACATACTCAACCAGCCGATCCACTCATTGGGGGGAACAGGACCCCCTTTCTCATGAGCAGTCAAACTGAGCCGTCGGAGCCCAATTGATCATATAATTATCCCCATTTCGTGGACAGTGGATAAGACTCCATTGTGGGAAAACCTCTTTCACTATGCCAGAGCACTGGGGGGGGAGATATGTGTACGATACAGGCCGATTTATCACCCTTACCTCTCTCCTTGTAATTAACTGAACCTTACTGGGACATGGAGTGCCTGGCTAATGCCTCACCTCTAGAATAACATCTGCCTGTGAATGGCCACCATTAGGGTATGCCCATACAGATTTGCAGGCAGAAAAGTTGTGGCGCATTAGGCTAGTTTCACACTTGCGGTAAAGAGATCCGGCAGGCTGTTCTGCCACAGCTCTCTGGATGTGGCATTGCTGTGAAACTAACCATACCTCACCATAGCAGTATGGTGTATGAGATTTTACCAAATGTCATCCACATTCAGCAGAAAAATAATCCATAGTGGAAACCGGCATGTGGTGCAGATTACAGATCCACAACATGTTGATTTATGTGGTCGCTTTCCATTGCAAATTTTAGCCTTTGCAGATCCACATGTAACTCAAGCAGATTTTGCACTGGATTTTTATCTGTTCAAATTACATCCCACATGGACGTACCCTATACTTATTGAGGCATTGTATTCCACTTTATAGTATCAATTTACAGGGCAGCGGGGTGGCTCAGAGGTTAGCACTGCTGCCATCCAGTACCAGGGTCCTGGGTACTGGAACGTTGGGACGTTGCCTCACTATGAATGAGGACCGATATGGATGGTGACAATCTCTGTACAGCGCTGTAGAATATGTTGGCGCAATGTAAGCAACAAGAAATAAACAAATATATCTCCTCTGCTCCCACTGAATCAGCCTGCCCTATAAATCATGAAGACCCAGTCACCTTCATGCTTCCTGCAATAAAAAAACCCGTTAGATACAGGAACATAATTGACTTTGTGAGCCTGTGAAGGCTGAGTGCTAGCAGTGAGCGGTATCATCTCTTCTGTGTGCACTGCATGCTTCTCCCCTGACTTTACACTTCTTCCTGATGCTTCACCAAAGCCGATGATCAGATCTTCTGCCATTACCAACATTAGCAGTCCTTGCAGGGTGCGCTCTCATCTGTCCTGTCATAGGACTGTCTTTAGTCTGTATGTAAAACTGCAGCCTGATGCCAGGGCTTTAGAAGTGCAAGTAAACAAGGGACTGAATGTGACAGCGGCACTATGGCACAGGCCGGGCGTCATCTTCTGATGAGCTATATTGTTAGTTTTCCTTAGTCACCATTTCAGTGGCTTCTCTTGTGAGCAGAACGCTCCATCGGCACTAATGTCTGCTGATACAGCGCATCATTGGGAAGACGGGGGCTTGATGGAGGCCCGCAGACACAACGCTACTGAGCAGAGGACAGGTTTCTTCCATTTGAACATACTGGGGAGAACTTATCACAAGGGGAATTTTTTCAATGAGCTTTTCTTGAATTTGCACAGAGTTTATAAAATGTTGCACCTTTTTTTTGAGCCTGCAACACTTTTTTTTTTATCAACTACAAAGATTGTAATTGATAAAGCTGGCATGCACCTAATTAATATAGGTAACCAAACCCACTTCGTGAACGCAAGAGTGGTGTAAATATCACAAAACGTTGACCTTTTTTGTGCCATGATTTGCAACTTTTTTTTTGGGCCAAAACTCTGACGCAAAAGGAATGAAAAATTCCCGCCATTGCATATGACTGTTAATACTGTCACTTTTTGCAGGGGCCCTCTCTGGTTAATAATGTCTGGTTGATATTAATTGGGGACAAACACTGTTTTATGGAGGCAGTCTTTGGTGGAGACTATTTATGTAGACACTGTCTCACTGAGAAAAGGCTCATGCACTCAACTTGAATGGGTCGCGATCTGTCCGCACCACGAAATTGCTACGGGAGCATTCTGAAATGCTTCCATGTCCTTCTGCTCCGTGCCTCCACACCATATCTTCTGGATTGCAGACCCATTCAAGTGAACGGTGCTCACATGGCTGGTGCCCGTAAATTGGTGCACAGGTGGCACATGTTCATTTGCATGAGCCCTTAGCCAAAGATTGCCTCCATAAACACTGCCAAAGAGAAGTACATCATTGGTCCAAGCCAAAGCTTGCCATAATTATGTTGGCACAATGGTTGTCATTTACAAAGGCTGATTGACAGTTTTCTGCCATACAAAAGTAGCAATTTTGCTTTTTTTCACTACTCTCGCCACTTTTAAAAAAGGGGGTCGAAGCTTAGTGGAAGGGGTGTAAATTATAACTGAAATCTATGCCAGCTTCTGGACCTCTTAATAAATTAGCCACGTCTTATGCCAGTCTACAGTAAATGAGGCTGTTTATGGAGGTGCTGTTCTGGCTTTGCTAATGGTAGCACTCTGTGACTGCCCCATGTTCAGACTGGTGTCACACACAGGTTTTTTCTGGAGTTTATGAAGGGTTTTGTTTTATTTTTATTTTACTTGTGTTTTCTGCTGGATTGTTAAAGCAAAAAAAAAAAGCCAGCTTCAGATGCTGTAAGCCTGGCACTTTTTTCTAGCGTAAAACTCCATAATTTTTTTTGCTTTTAAAAAGATGCATGTGCAAGATGTTTTGGCATTTTATAATGGAGTTTTTGCATGACATATTTTTTTTTTTTACCAATGTTTTTTTCCCATATGGGGGGCACAATTGCATGCAAAAAAAAACATTAAAAATGGCAGGAACTAAAACAAACTATACAGGCAAAAAAAGCCTGAAAAAGTATATAAAAGATACAAAAACCACTGATTTGGTCAGGCCTTTTTAGGCCCCAAAAACACAAGACCAAGACTGTGTGTTCATGAGCTCTTTATGGAGGCTCATTAATGGGGGCACTCTTTGGCTCAAGGGTTCATATTTTTGGTCCACATCCGATACGCATTTTTTGCGGCTTGGATGCAGACCCATTCACAGTGTGCTGTCCACATCCATATGTCTGTTCCACAGCCCCGCAAAAAACTACATGACCTACTCTTATCCGTTTTACGGACAAGGATAGGATAGTTCTATACAGGGCAGGACATTTTGTTCTGCAAAATGCAGAACACACACAGCCAGTATCTGTGCATGAGCCCTAAGTGGAAGCTCTTCAGTACCGCGCCCATGTGGATTACCATAACATAAGATGGAGCATATAGTGTCCCTCATTATTTTTCTGGAGACCTGCATCTCCTTATCCACAAGACCCATCTCAAGTTTTTGCAAACCCCCAGAAAATGGAAGCAGATTAGCAGTGCAGCGGTGTACTGAATATACTTCTATCTGTATCAGGGGTGCATCTGAGGGCCACAATGCTGTCCTTTGTAGCCCTTATCTAGGGACTTCTCTCTGGAACTCCAGAGAGGCAGAGATGAGGTGGAGAGGTGGTGGAGCATGTCTGCAACTCTTTCTGAAGTCATTTTTGGAACTTGTGCAACACTAATCTGTTTTTGTGACTATGAAGATGTCTGGCCACTTTGACGGGTGAGCAGTGAGTCGAGTCTCAACAAACCAGTACATGCGCCATTGCTGATTGAATATTTTATGTGAGGTCGTCGGCAGCAGATCACCCCTTGTAAACAAGGACGTACTGTCAGTAATAATGTATATGCCACAACAACTGCATTATCAATGACCGCTCCATATGGATGTAGCTAAATAAGCAGCAGTCAACTTTCTTTATCAGAGATCTGCACTTGTTTCCAGTGTAAATGGGCTGTAATATACTCAGCTCCTCACCCGCTCCATTTATATTAGAGAACACTGGAGTAGAGATTACTTAAATCTATGGCTGCCGCCGAGTGACCTGTGTGCTACTTATCTCCTGCAGACAGTTTTAGGGAGTTCTTGGTAATATCTTGTGCAGGGCGACTTCTAGGACTGGAGATTATCAGGTGCAGCCTTGGCTATTGCTAGTCTTCCAGCTGAGAGACCTCCAGAATACATTGCTGAAGAGCAGACTGCCGGCTTTATCTGCACTTTCCTCCCATTTGTATTTTAGCCTGTACCTGGCATTATTTCCATAACTTGTCTCTGCAGGGCCCACGAGGTTACTTCTTGTGGTGCGGGTGAATCAGGCTGAATACAGAACAGGGCGGTGATAAACTTTCAGCATAACGAGCGGCTTAGCCTGATAAGGCCTGGTTTTATAACTAGCCTCTGTCTACTGTTTTTCCACTGAACTATATAACAGGGCTGAGTATTATATATTCTAGAAAGCAGCATGCTGTCCCTGCTAAGCTGAGAAGTGTATTGTCCTGTATGATGGGGTGCAGAGACACTAGTAACAGCAGATTCTGTACTCTCTTAAGTAATGCACACATGCAGTGCAAGACCGGGCTTTCCATCCAAAACTGCCGAGCCACACTGATATTTTATTTTTTGGGCACCATGGATATGCGGGCTGTTAACCTGACACTGTGATTATGATTGTATCTCATCTTACAATTCACATTTAAAGTGGGCTATCTCACGAAAAGTGTTACTATGCAATGAATAGGGCATTTTAAAGGTTGTATTGCTGCAATATACTATAAAAATATTGGGGGGATTTATCATGCCCCCCATGCCACTTTTGTGGCATTAAAACGTTGCAAACCCCGTGCTTGCGGCTTTTTAAATGCCACTTGTGACAACTTTTGTCACGTGTTGTTTCCATGGCGCCCTCACCTATTTCCTGTGCCTCATCATAAATTAGGCGCATCCTCTGGCAGTGCAGGGGATAGCATAGACCGGTGTAATACACTGGTCTATGATAGCCTCCTTTGTTCTGTTTTATTTAGCGCCCCCTGCTGTTTATCATTCTGATCCACCTCCAGCACTGAGAGGTGAACTAACGTGCTCAGTAATATATGACCAATCTGAATATATGGGTTGTTAATAATCAATAAGCACAGATAGAAAATAACATGATTAGTACATAGTTTATTAAATCAATAATCAATTAAATAGACATGATTGACCACACAAAAAAGAGGTTAAAATACATTATAATACACAGGACAAGTGGAGCATAATGGGGGGAACAATAAAGTGCGATTGCTTATAGAAGCTCAGAAACACTGTGTATAATTGACTGGTCAAAGTGACCACACAAAAAATAAGTAAATAGCAAAAAGCACAATTTGTCCAATCTCCAGTAACAGTTACTGACCAGTCCCTCCACACTGCGCCACCGATCCACTCCCCATGTACTAATCATGTTATTTTGTTTCTGTGCTTATTGATTATTAACAAACCATATATTCAGATTGGTTACATGTGATTTAGTTATATATGGTTTGGGGTTACGTTTGTGGGAAACAATTTTTTTGGTGTATCAATAAGGTGCTCAGTATCTCTGCTCTCTCCTATGCACAGTGATTGTATAGAGCAGCAGGTGAAGTTGCCCAAACACCTATCATTCATCCCTACTCTAAATTTATAAAAATATATAACTATATCTCGCTAGACACTGGAGAAGGAAATTGTGGAGGCATTACATGGCATCTGTATCTCTGAGGCTGTATGTGAGGGGCTATGCAGCGGAGGAAGGGTTCACAAGAGTTAATTGCAATGGATCCTGGAGCTGCTGCCCACCCACAGCAAGGGAAAACGTCATCCAAATAAGCAGATAATTGAATAAAAAAAGAGTTTAAAATTGTTCACATTATTATTCTTTGTTCTAGACATAAATTTCTGAATCCGCCTGGAAAAAATGTTCTGATCTATAACTTCTGTCTTGGTGGTACGCCTACAATAGACTATGATTTTCAGATTATGTCCATTTATAATACAGTCATTCTGAATCATTGTTATAAGGATAGCTAAAATCCTGACTGATCCCACTGACTGACAGACAATGGTAAGAATATTGCTGCCACCAAAAATAATGGAAATAGTGATGGAAAATGAATGCAAGTGTGAATAGAGCCTTATATCGAGTGTATATAGGGCCAGTGCTTCTTTTGTTATATCTATAATCTGCTGTAAATGGCTCATGAACGATCAGACTGAAATCAGAAAATCAGTCTAGTGTGACATGATTCTTGATTTTATACAGATAATACATGGAGAAATCTGCTAAAATGACTTCATGCTTGTTCGGTGTAGAGAGAAAGGAAGAAATCTCATCAATAAACATGAAGGCTGGCAGAAAGTCTGAGGTCACGTGGCACTTTTATGTTAAGTAGTCTCTTGTAGAGACAGGTAAGAGGATGCAAAAAATGCTCTTCTTCGGTAAAATAATGCATTAATTGTCGACTCAATGCAGAATAAAATGTTTCCCTGAATCTGAGACTGTGTCCTTTCATTTAACATCAGATGTAAAGTATTGCCTGAAAGAGCGGTAAATATGACATTACTGTTATGTCAGATATCTGTTATATATTCAGGGGATACTATATCTCCTTATGAGCACTGGCGTGAGGTGGCCTATAGGCCAGGAAACGCTCCTGTAGAATTCTGGGAAGAGGGGATGCCTCTAACACCACCAGATGTAAGGTAGCTTTATATATGTAAGATTCAACCATTTTAACATAGTAACATAGTTTATAAGGCCAAAAAAAAAGACATCTGTCCATCCAGTTCGGCCTGTTATCCTACAAGTTGATCCAGAGGAAGGCAACAAACCCCTATCTAATCTATAAAGCTGAGTGTATGTATGTGTGTATGTCCGCTAAAGGAATCCGCACCGTCGCATTTACAATAACGAAATTTTGTACAGCCGCCTCCTGTGACTCGGGGAACGTCATAGACTATGTTTTGAATGGAAATTTTCACCCCATGCTTTCCAATTATTTGCCAAAAAATATGCTTAGTAACCCAACCGCCGAACTACAGGAGCCATTGTCTGTTGGCTGTTGTGGCAGTTAGCCTGGATATTTATCAGGTTGCATATAGCAACCAATCACAGCTCAGCTTTCATTTTGCTACAGGACCCATTCACTTGAATGGGTCCACAATCCCAGACATGCGGAACGGAGGCACAGATCGGAACACCACGGATGGAGAGAAGAAACAGGCAGCTAGCTACTGGCTGTAAATGAGGCTTTGGGGCCCAAGCAATGAGTCAGCAGGCTGGGCTTATGTGCCTTCAGAGTTTTTTGCAATTTAACATAAAGGGAAAAGCAGTTAGACAATGGTTCAAGCTTGTGTGGCCATTCCCAGGGCCTGGACATCATTTCCTCATCAGTATGCATTCCTAGTTCTACCATGACCACTTTAGAGGGCGCATATATACAAGATGTAGAGTGAACAAGGGCATAGGTTAGCAGAGGCTGGTCAGTAACAGGAATAGTTTCGTGACTTGAATGAATGCACTACTATCTAATGGTTACGAGCTGCTAAAGAGATGATCTGTCCATTCTGTGACCACAGCATAACCCTTTAATGAATGGACAGTAACCTCATTCATTGGACATCGAGCTTGTGGTTGAGCATTGCTGCTTCTTACCATACTCATACAATAATGAATGAAGTGACGCCATAAAAATCACATGCGTATTACGGCCATTAAACATTGTTTTATGTATACAGCTCCAGGGGTGTTCACCATTATAGTAAGAGCTAAACAATATGTTGGATTTTGACCCTGAGGCTACCACAGATGCCATACTGACCTCTCATTAGACCTGTAACCCTTCTTGATATGACAATCCGCTTCCTTTGTCTCCAGAGTCACAGAATTTCAGGAGCATTACAACGAATACTGTTAATATTAGCTTGTGGGCAATCTGGTGCCAGGTGCCAAGTCAAGTGGACACCTTAAGAGGCACAACTTATGGGCTAATATTAACACGCTATAGTGATCATTGTACAAATTACTGAATAACATTTCTGTTTAATTAGGCCTGATGTGTTCAGTGCATCCAGAAGATCTTTAGGATGGACAGTATTGGTTCTTTTGCCTGGAGTTTGCTGATTGTTGAGACTGACAGCAAATGTGTAGGATGCCCCCATGCCCGTGGCTACCACTGAGAGAGCCTGCTGGTAATAGCTGACCACCAGGTATAACAGGATCAGAGTATACCGTTCTTGCCTATCCATGGTCATTTGCCTACATCCTTGCTTATTAGAAGTTGCTGATACCTTTACTTGTGGTGTTTGGCAGATAATTGTAATATCTTCAGAATAATTGCAGTCTTCTTGATATTAGATGATAGTATCCTGCCTGCACTTTACTAGCAGGTGGTTGATAGATATACTTCACATAAAAAATCTTAAAGGGGTTTTCTGGTCAAACACATTGATGGCCTGTCTTTAGTATCGGTGGGATTTTCTGCAGTGCCATGATTCACATCATTATTTAAACCTGCTTGACCAGGCACAACCACATGTTCAGATGGGCCGCATCCCACTGATCACAGAATGAGAACCATCTACCTGATATTATATGGTAATTTCCTGTATTTTAAGAGCAAGTGGTTAATCTAAGAAGATAGAAAACACATGAATGGCCCATCCTTGGGTAGGCCATCTTTGTGATTGTTGAGGAAAGTCATAGGGGTACATTTACTAGGACTGGCGTTTTAGACGTCGGTCTTAATAAAGGCCCATAGGTGGCAGTATATCCACCAAAGTTATGAAGAGGCGCAGGGCTCTCCATAACTTCAGTGCATCCAGCGCCAGTTCTAATTGTTAGACAGCTTCCAAGCTGTCTTACAGTTAGACCTTTTTCTATGCCTGAAACTGGTGTAGAAAATGGGGTGAATGAGACTGCCCTGCCGGCCCGTCCCCTTCCCCGCCAGGCCCACAATTCTAGACCTGGCGTGAGTAGTTGCAGATAGGCGTATTTCAGCATAGTAAATGACCCCCTTCATTCAGCTGATCTATGGGGTCATTGGGTTGGACCCTCACCAATCAAACGTTGGACATCATTAGGCTTTCCTATCAAATCCTTCCTTCAAAGATGTTTTCTGGGGTCAGAATACTAATTCTATCCGGATGGGCTAATAATATCAGATGGGCGGAGTCCGACTCTCAACATCCCCACAAATCATCTATTAAAACGCGACAAGGCTGCAACACCTTGAACAATCATCACTAAGTAGACGAAGTGCGCAGGTAGATGGACTGGTAGATGGAAGTGACCACAGCACTCGGACAAAGATCACAGCCCCTTCAAACAGCTGATCGGCAGGCGCACTGATCTGATATCAATATTCTTTTTACCTTTCTCCTTATACAAGTTATCTCTTTTTAGATCTTTTGGTGTTATTTATCCATAAAACCCTTCCTGGTGCATACAACTCATGTGCATGTCACACGATTTTAATTGTGGGGTTATGTCATTATAGAGAAAATAAATAATAAAAAGCCAAATTTAAATCAAACAAATCATCCCGAACATTAATTACTGTCGCACTGCCTTATACATTAATCATGTGAGCCTCCCATCCTCTCTATGTAATTACCAGCACAGGCCAAGCCGGAGCGCTCAGTCAGCTGCACAGACTTCATTTAATCACAGCGGATAAGGCCTGGGCGCACAGACTGGGAGAGAGACGGGAGAGGTGTATGTCAGATTATATGAGGCAATTGAAGGAATATTATATTGAGAGCAATAAAATGAGCTGTAAAGGACAGAAATTAGAAGACCAATGTTAGAGTAAATATAAAAGAGCAAATAGCTTTACGAGTTAAAAGGAGGAGCGAGTTTACCCTGCAGCGTCAGCAGGCCGGCCTGGAAGGGAAGCCTCTGTCGAAACATCTGCACAACAGAAGCTAGGGCTGCACCTAGGACAAGAGCTTTCTCGGGCTGATGATGGATATGTGGCCATATACACCCAGCAATGTCAGCTAGTATGCGTGAAAAACATACAGTTCAATGGAAGTAGGTGGAATAGCATAGAGGAAAACGGAACAAGGAATCTTAGGTAACCTGGCTGAACCAGTGGAATTGTATTTTTTCCAAACCTATTAACCAGTTTCCTCCGATGGTAGCAATTTGGATAACAGAAATAAAGCTGATAGCTGTTAGACCAGGCACACATGAGCGAGTTCACGGTGAGAAACTCACAGCGTGTGTCATTGAGAGGTCCCATTCTGACCTCATCTCCTCTGACAGGATTGCACAGCATTACAATGATCTATAATGCTGTGTGACCCTGAGAGACCTGGAATCTACTGAATTACACTGACAGCATTATGTCAGCATAAAGGGTTACACAGCCTTCGAAATCATTATAACCCTGTGCGATACTGTCAGAGGAACAGAAGTCAAAACGGAACCTCGCACTGACACACAGCGAGTTTCTCACATTGAACTTGCTTGTCTGTGTCTAGCCTTAAGTTGTATTCAAGCTACATTGTTTGCTATGGGAATCCATGTTGCTGTTCATATGGTCACATATTTTTGTCCATGTGTATTTCATATCTGAGTCAATGGGGGGAATTTATGAAGCCCTGCACTACAGGACTCTGGCTTTTGTGACTTTTTGGCCTTATTTGCTAAAAAATTTGCAAAATTTTGCATTTTAACACCAGTCACTCCAGTTTTGCGACGTATTTAGCTATGGTAATTGGTTTCATTCCAGATTTGTTACTTTGACTTTTTTTCAAAAGCCGCAAAAAGGAGGAAAATAACCACAGTAAGTGCCTGCCAGGGTGGTCAGAATTACAGAACCGTAAGAGTGGCCAGTGTGCCACTGTTTCCACAACTCCCATGGCAGTGAATGGGACGTACCCAAACAGCACACTGTAGCACGGCAAGCTACGTTGTTTTTCTGTTGTGTAGCTCCCATTCACAGCCACGTAAGTTACAACAATTCCGTAACTTTGCCTAACCCGGCTGAGGCTTGCTCTGGTTATTCCCATCTTGGCCTTGAGAGGCTAACATGGCAATTACCGTCTAGGGTACATGCACTGGGCAGTGTAGATTATGCAGATTTTCCGTACATATTTTGCGTGCAGTTTTGGATATGTTTCTACCCCCAAATCCACAAGTATCACTTGCAGATTTGCCCCAGATCTTACCCTTTCTATTGCAAATAGTGAATCCACACTAACAATTGACATGCTGCAGATTTCAAAATCCGCACCACAGGTCAATTTCTGCGTGGAAAATTTCCACCCCATGTACATAAGATTTTGTAAATCTCATCTACTCGGCTGTACTGTATTATGCTGCAAGTTTTCCACAAATCCGTGCATAATGCGCACCACGTGCAATCCCCTCATGTATTAGCTAAAGGTGGAGCTTTGCTGATGGTTTCAAAACGGACAGTATTCGTAAATCTACCGTAGCTTGTATTTTCTACTATAAGAAATAGAATGAAATCTAGAACGAGTCCCTGGTTACAGGCAAATGTCAGCTAACGCCAAGAGCTATATGGAGTTTTCTCAGTTCTGCTACATGTCCTGGTAGATACCACAGGATGACATAGCATGGTGTATAGTGTGGCGTTCTACACAGAAAGGATCGTAGTCGGTGTAAGACAATTATCTGATATATATTCCTCCAGAGCCCTGGTAATAAATAGAACTCTATGGGTGGGGGTTGTTGCTTAGAAAGCAGCAGGTTGATGAGTTAACAAGGCCCAGTGGAGTATGTGTGCTCAGCTTACATCATCCTTTCATCACCCTGATCCACCCTAATCCTCACTGGTGTAATGTGAGCGCCACTGGTACCTGCTCCTCATATCTGCGCTCCATGTTCACGCTGATCATAAGGGAGACAGTGGGCCGATATTACACTGCTACCATGGAGACAGCACGGTATAATGGGGAATTTTTCACATAAAACCGCCTTCTCTTTAGTAAAGACAGAGGATGTTATGCCAATTAGGCCCCATTCACACGTCCGTTTAAAACATCCGCAATCTATCCGCATCGTTCCGCAATTGCGGACGGTTTTTGCAGATATTTTGCGGATCCATTCATTTCAATGGGTCCTGATAATCTGCGGACATTGCACCATATGTTGTCCGCATCCGTTAATCTGTTCCGTTCCGTTTTGCGGATCCGCAAACAGAAATCCTCCTGTCCTACTTTTCTCCCGAATTGTGGTAACACAATGAAAGTCTATGGATCCGCAAAAAATGCGGAAGACATGCGGAAAGGCATCCACATGTCATCCATATTTGCGGATTCCGTTCCAGGAGGGGTGAAAAAAAAAAGATGTTATTCATCCTTCCGTTTTTTGCTGATCCGCAAAAAACGGATGACATATGGATACATCCTTTCCGCTTTTTACGGAAAAAAAGGGACCGGTTGTCCTGGAAAAACTGAGCTTTTTGCGGAACAACGGATCCGTAAAAAACTGACCGTTTTCCAGGATGTGCACACATACGGACGTGTGAATGGGGCCTTAGACAAGATATACTTATCTGCACCAGATCTGATGGTGATAAGCAGCAGTGCTGTAAATGTAGTGGAGCTGTCCATACCAGCAAGTTCTCAGGATGTCCCAGGAGGACCTCTAGCTCTACAGGAACAAGATGGCCGGATTACCTTGTGTGAGGAGTAGGTCAGGGGGACACAAAAGACACGGACAAAGTGAGGCCCTGACACTCCTCCCAAACCACTGTCCCTGCCTTTTGGGGGAACCCGTCTCCTTAACAGGCCGGCCCCAACCGAAGACTGCAATTACACTGAGGAAAGTGGAACACGAGACAAACAACCAAAACAAAACACAAGCAGGGAAAAACCTAAACAGGTCAGGAACTGAAGGGGAAAAAGGTAACGGAACCAAGCAAGGAATAAACAGAGGAGAACACCAAAGGTAGGTAACAGTAACAGAAACCAGGGAAAAAGGTACAGAGTCACTGGAATACCGGATAAACACAGAGTAGCTAGCTTAGGCACAAGGCTCTATAGCAGGCACAGATAAATGGCGAGTGAGAAACTAAATAGTGGCTAGAGTCCCAGCCCCAAGGCGTGATAGGAGCAGGGATCCCAGCCACACCCTGAATGGACCAAAATTACTGGCAGGGACGCCTGCCAGTAAAACTAGCAAAACTAGCCAAACCTTTAACTCTATAGGAACCTAAGTGTTACAAGAGGATTTTCTGGCTTGCACTCGGGATGAGCGCCGCATAGCGTCAGGACACGGGAACGCCCGCACCCGCCCAACATCCGCTGGAGGGCCGCAGTGCCCCCGAATCCTGACACCTTGCTAACAATATGTAGTCTATGGTGTCCAGGATGGATGGATGTCTTTAGCTGCACCACCGGCCTACCTCCTAGTTTATGTCCATGTATATGTAATTTTCATTATGTAATTTTAAGTCCAGCATTCTGATTAAGGCCCCATTCACACGTCCGTTTAAAACATCCGCAATCTATCCGCATCCGTTCCGCAATTGCGGACGTTTTTTGCGGATATTTTGCGGATCCATTCATTTCAATGGGTCCTGATAATCTGCGGACATTGCACCGTATGTTGTCCACATCCGTTAATCTGTTCCGTTCCGTTTTGCAGATCCGCAAACAGAAATCCTCCTGTCCTACTTTTCTCCCGAATTGCGGTCCGTAGCACAATGAAAGTCTATGGATCCTCAAAAAATGCAGAAGACATGCGGAAAGGCATCCGCATGTCATCCGTATTTGCGTATTCCGTTCCAGGTGGGGTGAAAAAAAAAAGCTGTTATTCATCCTTCCGTTTTTTGCGGATCCGCAAAAAACGGATGACATATGGATACATCCTTACATTTTTTTACGGAAAAACGGAACGGATGTCCTGGAAAAACGGAGCTTTTTGCGGAACAACGGATCCGCAAAAAACTGATCGTTTTCCAGGATGTGCACATATACGGACGTGTGAATGGGGCCTTATTCAGATTCCCTGCATGGGTGTAGAGTTCAATAATAAAACTCTTACACTAGGGGGAGCTTTAGAGCTCACTGGATATTGGTTGAAATTGTATGAAGTAAGCTCCTAGGCTCCCCCTTGTGGCCACTGCTGTCAGTGTGCACTCTATTATGTAATGCTAGGCCTGCAAGGGTTTGTAGCTCTGTCACCAGCGACCTCTCAATCCAACACTTTGCATAGACACATAGCTGTGGTTCACCTGTTTTTCTTTTGTTGATCTGAGGATCCGTTCCCAAGTTATACTTTTTCTTAACATGCAAATCAGGCCTTTGGTGCATGAGGGCGTCACCATTGCTCATGTTGCATCCAAGCTCCTCTCCTTTCTGTAGACCTCCCCTCCCCTCACTGCTTGGCTCTGTCAATCAAAGCGGCCAGGGAGGGGCTGGCCACAGAAAGGAATGGAGCTTTGGTGCAACAGGAGCAATGGTGACACCCTAATTGCACCAATGGCCTAATTTGCATATTAAGAAAAGGTATCATAACTCGGGAACAGAACGTTGGACCAACAAAAGAAAAACTGTTTTAACCCCTTCGCGACCAGCGCCGTACATGTACGGCGCTGGGGCGATGCGGGCACATGACGCCCGCTCGCGGGTGCGGCGGGCGTCATGGCCGGCAAGTCTCTGCTGTTTCTAACAGCAGAGACTTGCCGCTACTTACCGCCATCTGCGGCGTCTTCTGGGGTGACTAGATGCCGTGATCACACGTGATCACGGCATCTAGTTGCGTCTAAACCCGGAAGCGTTCGCTTCCGGGTGGTGTACAGACACCCCGTGTGGCCAATCGGGGTGTCTGTACACCATATGAAAACTGTAATCCTCGCTGGTGAGGATTACAGTTTTCAAAGTGCAATTCTTATTCTGGCCACTAGATGGCAGGCCAGGATAAGAAATGAGCAATTGATGGATTTCTGAGTCTATAAAACCCAGAATTGCTCATAAAGAAAAAAAAAAAAGCCACAATTTATAAGCCCATATTTGAGCTTTCTAATAGTAAAAAAAAAATAAAAAAAATGTTAAAAAATATATAAAAAATAAAAAAGATGTAAAAGTTCAAATCACCCCCCTTTCCGTATAAGTAAAAAATAAATACCTAAATAACAATAAATATAGACATCATGGGTATCACCGTGACCGAAAACGCCCGTACTTTTAAAATATAAAAAAAAATTCCAATACGGCGAATTGTGTGGCGGAAAAAAGCGTCCAAATGGCGATTTGTCGTTTTTTGTCGCTTTTTTTTTCTAAAAAAAATTAAATAAAAAGTGATCAAAAAGTCATACACACCCCAGAATGGTATCAATAAAAACTTCAGATCGTCCCGCAAAAAATGAGCCCCCATACAGCTCTGTACACATAAATACCAAAAAGTTATAGGGGTCAAGATTTGACAAGGAAAAAAAAAAAAAAAAAAAAGGGCAACTTTCTAATTATTTTATCACTATGAAAACGCAGGAAAAACTATACATATTAGGTATTGCCGGATTCGTACTGACCAGTAGAATGAAAGTAACGGATCAGTTTTAATGCACATCGAACGCTGTAAATAAGAAACCCGTAGAACTGTAGCGGAATAGCGTTTTCTTTGCAATTTCACCCGGTTTGGAATTTTTTTCCCGCTTCCCACTACACCGTATGCAATATTAAATGGTGGCGTTGGAAAGTACAACTTGTCCCGCAAAAAACAAGCCCTCATACAGCTATGTGAACAGAAAAATAAAAGAGTTATGGCTGTTTGAAGGCAGGGAGCGCAAAACGAAAATGCAGAACCGAAAAAAGCTCCGGGCGCGAAGGGGTTAATCAGGTGAACCACAGCTATGTGTCTATGGGAACAGATGGATAGGGGGGGTCACTGGTGGACTTTAAGTTTGGGTGGATTTACTTCATGTTTAATGGCGCTGTTTGACAAATACATTAGAAAAAAAAAAGGATACCAAAATGCAGCACACCACGTTCTTGTATCCTTCAGAGTCCGGTAAAAAAAAAAACTATACTTTTTTTTTATTTTTATACAATGGCATCCGTGTAACGTATACTTTTTTTGATATGAGAAAAACGTGATGTGAACCCAGCTTTATGCCCCATTCTCACAGTAAGTGTTTGTTCAGTGATTGTGAGCCTCCACAGACATAAGGTATAAGGCTAGGGCTACACGACGACATTTGTCGCGCGACAATTTTTATAATGGAAGTCTATGGTGTCGCACTGCGACATGCTGCGACACAACAGTCGCAGAAAAGTCCATGCAGGATGGGTTTTTCTGTGACTGTCGTGTCGCAGTTGCAGCATGTTGCATGTCGCAGTGCGACACCATATACTTCCATTGTAAAAATTGTCGCGCGACATTGGTGCGACACAATGTCGCGAGTGTAGTTGTGCACTATGTGTCGCGCGACACATGTCGTTGTGTAGCCCTAGCCTAAGGGAAAGATCTGCACCCGTTCTGTGTTTAGTTTAACCTGGTTTTGGCTCACAATCACTGATGGAAATCACTGACCAAACACTGACGTGTGAATGAGGATTTAGAGTTAAAAAAGGAATGATAATGTGTATGAAAAGTAGAGAAGTTGTGAGGACTGTTGAGATTTGTCTGCTGCGCAGTGGCTGCCTCATAAAACTCTATATTTGCGATGCACGGCTATGGATATATCCAGCTGAGACTATTTTAATATTTGTCTGTGGCTTCAGACTTTAGGCAATGTTTTTTTTCCAGGCAGTTTAGGATGCTTAATATGTACCAGGTCTAATAGATGTACTCTGGTATCATAAACTACATTCAGATCATGACCACAGCTTTCCTGCTTGTTAACAATACTGATCAATATATTGCTATAATAAATATTTTACCACTGCTTGCTGGAGGGCACAAAGAAAATCTACTGCTCAGGCAGCAGACCCACAGCGATAGACTGTGAATAGGTACTCTTAATAACGGCAGCTTTTTGTGTAACTGCTATATGACACAGTTGCCTCAGTTACAGTATTTTCGGCATACAATGGCCGTTCATGGGACATTGTAATCACATTAAAGGGCTTTTCTGAGATTTTTATACTGATGACTTATCCTCAGGATAGGTCATCAGTATCTAATCGGTGGAGGTCCAACACCCGAGACCCCTGCTGATCAGCTGTTTGAGAAGGCAGCGGCTCTTCTGTGAATGCCGCGGCCTTCTCGCTGCTTTCCCTAGGCTGAGTGACAACACGTTCATCTGTCACGTGGCCTAGGAGCAGCTCAGCAGTATTCAAGTGATTGGGGCTGAGCGCAATACGAAGCACAAACACTATACAATGTACAGCGTTGTGCTTGGTGAGCTTCGAGAAGGCCGCGGGGCTCACAGGAACACAGGTGCTTGGGGTCCTGGGTGTCGGACCTCCACTGATCAGGTACTGATGACTTATCCTGGAAAACCCTTTAAACATACAATACCATAGTCTGAATTTGTGATGCATGTGATTGGCTGAAGGATCCAACCAATCAGCATGGGCATTTCACTGGTAAAATACCTGTATTACTGAAGTGAAGGCAGTGGCTGACAGTCTAACAGCGCCTCTCTAAGGTATAATGCAGTACTACATGCTCTTTATGGCTCCTTTGGACGTCCAGGGACCTCCATGTACAGGACCCTGAAGTAGCTCCTGTTTGCAAGACAATTACCAAATAGATCATTTTTATGACTTCACTGTTAATATGGCATAGGTGTGACCACTATAAGTTACAGTATATCTTTATGAACGTACAGAACTAGTGGGAATATGGGATCATTAAACCCCCCTCAATATCAGGGGTCCACAGCCATAGTACCACGTATGCAGTTATTGCAGTGGTGAAACAAGCTCATTTGTCGACCCAAGCAAAAGCTGTAAAATGCAGCCCTCCATGATCTGCTCCCATGGTGTATGTCCAGAGGTTCTGTGCTTTCAGTCCCAATGACCAGTCATTTATGACCCAGTCCTTGGTAACATTTGCCTCCTTGCCACTTTCTTCTATGCTGTATTGTATAATTTCAGGAAAACAATAGAGCAAATGTCTTCTGGCTGCAGTTTTCCATCTTTTCTAGTAGGCGTATAATAATACATTCCCCTAGACAGGGAGACAGCAGTGCCCTAGGCAGATGCCTATCCTGCCTCATTCCTGTCCTTGCCCTGCATATATTCCATAGCATATGTGAGGTAAGAGGCCGTCCATCTGCCATCCCATCTACCCGTTCTTCCAGGGCTGTGAACTATACCTGACAAAGCTGACATACACAATGCAGATTACTACTAGAATTCACCTCTTTGGTTGGTGCTTCCAACATGTCTGCCCTCTTGGTTCTGGTCATTTGTTGAGAAGGCTGAGTTTGATTAACAATTTTCCCTACTAATTCTGTAATTTCACAGCATGTGCTCATCATGAAATCTTTTAATATACATTGTTCCTATGAAGCAATGGTACAGTCAGCTCAGGGTGTAGGGAGGTTGTGCTCGCACCTGGGCCCTGGAGCCTAAGGGTGTCTGAGGTCCATCTGCTACACCTGAAGAGACCAGCACCATAAGTTAGGTATGTGGGCCCCTCTATCAGATTTTTGCATTGGCTTCCAGGAGATTCAAGCTACCCCTCTGACGTGTAGGGTCATTTACAATAAACCAAGGAGCTGAATCACGATGTATAACTTTTTGTGATGTCACATGCTCAAAAATGTCCATCCCAGCTTTCACTAAAGACCAGAAGGGCCAGTGGTACATTGTGCATGGTACACTAATGTACCATAATATAGGCGGATTGGAATTGGATACGTTCCCCTTTGTATTACATGCATCGTCAGCATGGTATATGTAAGATACCACATAACATACAAATCCCCTGTGTGAACGCGGACAGTTCCTGTCCTATGGGAAGATGCACAAGTGATTTCCTCTATATGTTTAATGGGAGACACATCCTCTATTTGTACTTTGGTTGGAAATGCATACTTCAGCTAATGTAATAAAAACCATTCAACCTATATATGCTGTAAATGTCACCTGCAGTAAACCACACTGCTGGTCCTCTCATGAAAAGCTAACAAGTAACACAGGACAAAAGCATAAAATGAAGCTGAAGGGCGCTCTGCTCTGCACTGATGGCAGCAGGTCTTCACATTTTACTGTTCCCACCTGTCCATTTTTGGTGTAAGGTGCGCTTGTCTAGATCTGGAGGGATTGCTTTCTACACACCGTATAGTTCATGGTTCCTTGCAGTTTATTCATGTACGGCTGGATGTTCTATAGAAATATCATTACTATAATTATTAGATTCCTTTAATAAAGGCCTTCTATAATACGCCGCCCACATATTTTCTCACTGTGTGGAAGTCTTATCTACTCCATGAAGACACACATATGGCGGCGAGTAGCAGGTCATCCGTTATAAAACATGAGATCGTTATCTCTCGCCATAGAGAACACTGAGGCGTTTTTTTTTTTTTTTTGTTTCAGATATACTTGAGAAATGAAATGATACGATATTCTTTCCACTTGATCCAGTCCCTGGAGAAAGCACACGTGATATAGCAATGCTAATACATCAGGCCTGATGTATAATACACTTAAGATTAGAGCTGGACGGTACAGATGTATTCTTCTTTGCTGCTTGGTTGTCGTCGAATAATTTATAAATGTACTGCCATCACCCGACGCCTGCAGATGGAAATCCACTTCTTTATCATCTTACATATATCCTAAGACATCCCACAAACAGCACAGGGACATAAAGGAATCCGGAGCAGCGCTGCTAAAACTGCGACGTCGCTAAGGAGTTTTTATAAATGGAATTTTATAAATTTTTGTATAATCAAGACAACTGCGCTTTTTTTCCCTGCACAGGAATTATGTAATGAGAGGAGAATGGCGCAATATATGTTAATAAATAGGGAAAGCTTCAAACATTGGGGCGCATTTACTAATGAAAGGAAATCGTACGGCTGAGATCTCACGCTGCACAAATCACAATGATGAACACTGGGGTCTGAGATCACAGCTCCTATTTTTGGACATGTGTCTGTGACACAAGGTCATGTTGTCTGGTTATCTCCTCAAACACAAAAGTCACCAAGTTTCATCAAATGTTTTTGTCCAAAATGAATCAAAACAAATATTTGCCGATTCTACAGGAATCAATGCAGGAAACTTACATTTTGTCAGGAGTCTATGGACTATAGCTCGTCTGCACTGACAATCGCCATCCACACTGGGTATACACACTCTGGATTTTACACTGTAGATTCTGCACAGAAATTGACATGCAGATTTTGATTTTGTAGCCGATCTGCGTTGCGGATTTCATCCTTTCATCCAACCAGCAGATCACTACAGCCGTCATGCAGAGCACATGTGGAGGGGCTGTGGAGCAGCTCAATGCAGAGAGCACTTCACAGTGAAGCCCCGCCTCCTGGGCTAGTTGCTGCAGCAGAATCTGAAAGAATAAAACTTCATATTCACACTACTCCTGATGATGAAAGGACAAGGGCTGTTTGTTTATATTATTAGACTGTTAGGCGTAGGCTTCTGCCTAGCAGTGTTGCCGGTGACGGCAGCGGCACTGTTGGGCGGGCTTTAGTGCTGCCCCAGCCATTTTACAGTCTCGGGCGGAGCTAAAACCAGCCCATTAGTGCAGGTGGAGTCACCAGGCTCACTGCTAGGCGGAAGCCTCCACCTAGCTTTACCCGTGGAGAGCCCGATACGTCAACGGATCTCCAAAAACAGCCTTTGCCCTGCACAATTCAGTGCAGGGCAAAGGGGCTGAGTGGGGGAAGAAGGGGATAAGTCCTGGTTCAGAGCTTAACCCCTTTAATCATACTGCTCAAAACTGCTAAGAGACTCCCTTTAATTATGTCTAACATAGTATCTCAACACATATATTTTATGAAATATAATGAAATCACTTACATGTATATCAGTTCCTTGCCTGGGGTAATTAAAAAATGACCCTGGGACACAAAAAAGGCCAAAAAAATACAGCTAAAAAAGCCACCAGAACTAAAGTGGCCTAAAGCATTTGGAGTTGTTGCTGGCCTTGTTGATATACCAATTCCCCTGGCAAAAGTCATACATTAATAATAGTTGTCACTCTAACCTTTTACTGAAATAAGGGCAAGGAGAAATATCGCTGACCAGCATAAGCTTAGACGGGTGTCATTCCGTATTTAGTATGTGTGTTACAATCCTGCCAAGCTCTTCATCACAGAAAGCTCTCCCGCTGATTTATACGTCCCGATATTCTCCAGTACACCCCAAGAAAACAGTCTCCTTAGTAAATCATAAGCTCTGGTAACTCCTCTCCCGTATACCTCAGGCAGCTCTAAATCTATGCATATCCTGAGCTCGCAGCAGATGCTTCACAACCACCATATGCTTCTACATTGATTAAATATCTTGTAAGAAATTCTCCCCAAAAAGCACATAAAACAGAATTGATCCTAAATTCCAGAATGTGACTAATAAAGGCTGATATGTTACCATGTTAATACCGAGCTAACGCGACTAACAAGACGGCTGTGATAATGCGTAAAACAAACTCTTACCGGAAAATAAGTGACAAATACTGGACCCCTCTCCCATTTCCGGAAATATATTTACGCGCTCCTGTTAACCTTAGACTCCTTACTAGCAAGTACGTGCATTTCTTATTCCGGTTATTGATTTCCAACTATTCTCAAGCAAATTTTCTTTAGCGCTAATACATTGGCTGGAAATGGCTATATAAGTGTAGATAAACCATATGTAATATGTATGCTCCCAGTCCTCAGGGATCACAGCCTTCGGTGCTCTCAGGACTGCTAGTTCACGTAGCGTCCATGTGTCCCTGACATTGCGGGATGCCTCTGGATAGGAGACACATCTGTAGCTACATCAGTATATATATATATATATATATATATAACGCCACATGGAGTCTGCAAGGAGTGATACGGGGCTCCATGCAGCTCCCTCCTCTCTACGATCGCCTGCTCGTCAGTGGAAGTGACTGCTGCATTTACATGCAGTGAGCCCCTCCACAGTATGGAGAGGAGCGATCTCTAATGCCAGTCTTTGTCCCCATACAGAATCATTGTTTGCTGGCAGCAGAGGCTGTTGAGACGGCACAATCTGCTGCCGGCAAAAGATGATTAGATGATTTAGGTGACCGCATGAAAGATGCGATTTCAATTGGCATCACCTTTACACCGGCAGATCATTGCTAACGAGCGTCCGTCCCGACTGACCACCAGCACTACTGGATGAAAGGGTCTCAGCCACCGGTTCTGCAGAAATATGTAATTCTACTATCTCCATGTTATTTCTGAAATGGCAGGACAGTCCCAGATTCTGGGCTGTATGCAGATACTGAAATTCCTTGTAATAGAGACATGCCACCTACCTAAGTAATACCAAGTGAACAGCTGCCCGTTCACGGGAGGTTGAGTATGTGTCTTGAGAACATCAGCATCATAAGGTCACATCACACTTTAGCTTCCCATGCAAGGAAAAGGGGCAACAGGACAAAAATAGCAGCCTGACTCATTTTTGTGACCTGCTGATGATACAAAAATGGGATGTATTCAAAAAAGCCCTCGCATGAGCCCCTGGGACATAGACTGGGGGTTCAAATGGCCAAGTCTGGGCTTCCACTGATGTAGTTCTGTCGTTCCAACAGGTGAGATTTCTAAAGTTTTCTAAAGATATTTGCCATCAGTTGGCATCTGTCGTAAAAATGTTGGGGGCGTGTCCTTGCAAGGTCTGACACTGGCAGCACTGTCTGGATAATGTCAGACTGAGCAGGGACAGACCACTGACTGGTAACAGACTGCCCGCTATCATTCATAAACTTCTAGTAGGAAAAATAGAGAAATGGAACCTCGTAGAGTCATACAGATCGATGCGCCGGAATTGCTTTTACATGGAGAATGCAAGAAGTTACTGAAACAGACATGTCAGGAGAGGGCACAGGCCCTTTTTTAATGAGTTGGACACTTTAGACAAACCTCACAAGGGTCTTCCCATAATACTGATCTCAGCGTCACCTACTGTAATCGTTCAACTCCAAATCAAATAAAAACTCATGGGCCGTCCTTCCCGGTACACAGAGATACTTATTCATGAAGGCTGTGAATGAAGGACCTTCCTCTAGTAGTTTGGAAAATGTTTTTTTAATCCAGACGACCTTTTGTTAAAGATGTTCTAAAAGGGTTACCTGTCTGGAGAAGCTGTTTCCGGCTATATACACACAATACCGTATACAATACAGTTATATCACATTTTGTTTGCAGAAATTATTGTGAAAATGATGTCAAAAACAGAATATGACAGAGAGATGTAAATTTAAGTCACAACACATGGCAACAATACAACTGCATAGTGATAAAACATCAGTGCATGTAAAACCTCATCCTATCACTTCCATGAGCAGATACAGACGGAAAATGGAATGCAGGTCAGTGAAAATGCCGCCATGCTTTTATAAGGTCATACGTATGTAACCTGCTTATCAGGGTGATCCATGTACAGTATACAGGGTTCATTCACACAACCGTATGAATGGGTCCACATCCGTTCTGCATTTTTGTGGAACATGTGCGGACCCATTTTTAAAGGGGCTGCAAAAGATGGTGTGCTGTCTGCATCTGTAGTTCCATTCCGCAGCCCTGCAAAAAAGATAGAGCATGTCCTATTCTTGTCCACAATTGCATAGGCATTTTCTATCATTGTGCCAGCCATCTGCGGTCCACAAAACGGGCCAGTATGAATGTTTTGTGGATCCACAAATTGTGGACAAACACTACGGTCGTGTGAATGTGGCCTAATTCCAATACTCTGGAAACTAACAGTGCAGAAGTCCGAAGGTGTCTTTGAAGGCCATCAGGACAGGAGCATCACATGCCAGACTTGTTATGTAGCCGAGGCTTTTCCACAAGGAATGGATCCCTCCTACCTGGAGGAGCCTCTGGTTCGGCTGACATTGGCTATTCGGCAAACTTTTTGCCTTGAAAATAAATCTCCATGCCAAGTAGAATTTCAGTCAAGCCAGCATGGGTGTGATTACAACCATGACTAGTCACTGATGCAGCAGCGCCCAGATGACCGATGTAGACCGGCACGTGGCGGTGTCAGAACTTCTTCTCCCGCATATTATGGGCTCATGCACACGAGTTGTATTTTGTGGTGCGCAAAAAAAAAAAACATAAAAAATACGGATGTCGTCCGTGTGAATTCTGTATTTTGCGGAACAGGACAGCTGGCCCCTAATAGAACAGTCCTATCCTTGTCTGTAATGTGGACAATAATAGGACATGTCCTATTTTTTTGCGAAACGGAATGCACACAGAGTAACTTCCGTTTTTTTTTTTTTTTGCGTACTAATTGAAATTAATGGTTCCGCATACAGTCCGCAAAAAAATGGAACGCACACGGAAAGAAAATATATTCGTGTGCATGAGCCCTAAAACTGTCGATTTCAACAAGGACATGTCTATAAAGCCCTGCAGCAAAATGCCGGTGATTTCAATTATTTGATCAGTTATTTCCATCAGTTATTGTCAGCCAAAACCAGTAGTGAAGCCTCCACAGAGATCAGGTATAATGGATGGATCTCCTCCTGTTCTGTGTTTTTGATCCGCACCAGGTTTTGACTCACAATAACTGATGGAAATCACTGACCAAATAACTGAAGTGTGAACTCGGGCTTAATAACCACCACTCCAGGTTCCCTTTAAATAATTGCACAGTTTTTGAAGGCAAAACCCGGCTCCTTGAAAACAAATCTTTTCTAATCAAATATTTCTAGAAACGTCACGTTTCATCCTGAGACGTTAGAAGAGTCACATAAAAGCAGTCAACGAATGTATACCACTGACATCATTACACCGACTGCTTCGTCTTCAGCACTGGACAGGGGCAAGCGGGGGCCCCATATATCATAATGGAAGATACACAGCACCATACACACCGGCATGACATTATTTGCACCAGAATTTTGACACATCCCATTTTAGACACATTTACTCTTCAGATGCGCCAGAAAGATGATTTTTTTTTCTGACATACTGGACATTTCCTGGCTTTAAACTACAATGGGGGAATGACCAGCTTTAGTCTACCTACTAGATGCTTATGCTGGAATCCCTGATTCTGGAGCTAAAAAAAGGCTCAGATCCACCAAAAATGGAGTTAATGGTGGCACCTTAATACTGGCACTTGGCACTTTAATACTGTCTAAGTCTACTCTGTCTACCAATTAGACAGGATTAGGAAATCTGGGCCACTGTATTAGTATAAAATGTATATATGTATGTGCTTGACGTACCAAATGGGCCAACTATTAGTCAAGCAGATTCACAAGTCCATGCCGCTGTTAGGGCATGTTGGGAGCTGCATTTCACGACAGCGGAGGGTCCACAGGTTAGAGTATGGTAAGAGAAGGACGTATAATCACACATCCCGGGGTTGGTATCGACCATGTACACGGCATAATATTTCTTCTATATCTGTAGAAGAACCACAAGTTGGCCATCTACCTGATAAGAACAAGTTCCATAATAATATAACGACCTGCTAAAGGGATTTCAGTCCTAAAACGCCATGTATTAACAGTACATAGTCAGCCTCTCCTCTACAAGTAGGAACCTTTGCAGATCATTTCATGATGCGTCCTGTAGTCAGAAGGGCCTGAGGTCCTCACAATGTCCTCTCCTGTAGTTATGTGTCTTCTACCCTAAGGCAGAGTGTACCTGACAGATGGACATGGGATAGTTTACAGAAGATTAATGAGCTAATGCCGGCTCCAGACACATTGTCTGTTATCCCCACATATGATCACTGTCTGGAAGGAGACCCTTGCCATCTTCCAGTTTTTTTTTCGAGCCCTTTCATTCCATCTTGTTGTTTTCCCAGTTGGCTGGCACTGTAACATTTCTGATGCCAGTCACCGGTGATGCCTCTCATACTTAATACTCAAATGTCAGGGAAATGATATCAGTTCTGACTGCTGTGTTAATGTACTTCTACTCTCATGTGACAGATCACACCTGCGCACGAAGATGACATTAACGGGAAAGAACTTCTATACAATTGGAAGCATAAAAAATGATTGCAATTTGTCACCTTGGGTTATGGGCAGCTCGTGCCACGGTGCACTGCCCCAGCTACTGCCACGCTTGTGTTTTGTTACTTGCATTGCTTCCTTTGTGTCTGCAGACTGTAGAGGAGCCTGACCCCATCCTCCAGTGCCCGTGTCCCCTAGCATATAGCTCCAGCCATCATAACAAGTATGGCTGACCACTCTACATAACATTGATTTCCTGAAACGTATATGGCGCTTACATATTCCATAGCACTTTTTAGAGACACATCAGTCTCTGTCCCTAATGCGGCTCACACTATTTCAGATATACACACATACTAGGTCCAATTTCATAGAAAGCCAAGTGAATTAAAGGGGTTGTCTCGTCTGATAAAATGGGGGCTAGGATATACCTCCATTGTCTGATAGCTGACTGGGACCCGCACCTATCTCCTAAACGGAGACCCGAAAGTGGTAGAGGGCGCACTGCACATGCACAACCGCCCTCCATTCATTTATGTGGGGCAGCCGAAAATAGCCCAGCTCTATTTCTGTCGGGCCCATAGAAGTAAACGGAAGCAGTGGCTGCGCAAAAGTGGTGCGCTCCCATTCACTTCTATGGGGACAGCACTTGGTGGTGACCGGAGTCCACCACTTTGCAGGGCTCTGTTCTCGATATAGGTCAATGGGGGCATATCGCTAGGATGAGACAACCCCTTTAAGTATGTTTTTGAAGTGTGAAGTAAAAACTGTGGTACTGAAGAAAAAAAACACACAAACGAGGGGAGAAAATGCATTCACGTGGTGTCCTTGGTCAGATTTGATAGCAGGATCCCAGTGCTGCAGCGGCAGTACTAACCAATGCCCCCCCCTGTACTAATTTATTCATTCATATAATTTTTTTATATACCTGAGTAATACCTTATGCATATAACAGCATTTTGGGTCCGCATCCAACCCTTATTTTTTTGCGGCTTGCACAAGGACCCATTCATTACTATGAGTCCGAAAAAATGAACATCACACGGGTGTGATCCATGTGGCTGTTCTACAAATTATAGAACTTGTCCTATTCTTTTCCATTTTGCGGACAAGAATAGCCAGTTCTAGTGAAGAGAGTGAGAAAACTGCGCCACGCACATGAACCGCAAAACGGATACAGTCATCTGCATGAGGCCTAACTGATAGATTCTCTGACTGCCATGTGTCACTGGTAGGGTATTTCTTTATGAATCCCTAATGCATTGGTAATAAAGACAATGGGGGGGTCATTTATTATTAGATATACGCAAAATTTTGGCATATATCTGTCGCAGTTTTGGTCGTAATGATGAGTTATGGCCGAATCTGCGACTTTTCCCCGCTCATGCCAGGTCTAAAAAGGGGGGGGGGGGGATCGTGATGTGGGCAGGGAAGGGAACAGACCGGCTGGCCTGGCTCATTTATAATTTTCTACGTCTATTTTAGGTGTAGAAAATGATCTAGATCTACGCCAGATCTACGCCAGCAAGGGAGCGGCGTAGATTTAGGCCGGCAGTGGATGCGTAGATTTAGGCCAGCGCCTTTACATAGCTTAGACACATCATGCACCAGCGCAAGGGGTATTAAGACCTGCATCTAAAACGTCAGTCTTAAATGACCCTAATTGTACAGAAAGTAAAGCTTAGTCTTAATTTAAGTCACCGTTATTTTAGCACATTATTAATTGGACGTTTCTTCTCCTTCCTTTCTACTTGTTTAATGTGTTCTTTTATGAGGTGACTATACAATCATTGCAGTGCCATGCAGGTATTGTTCAATCAATGATGCCATCATTCTAGAATCACAGAGGATTTGATGACTTTTTTATCCCCATTTCATTACATAAGTGATGTGCTTATGTCTTTTTTATTCAGAGCATCACAAGGTCTAATAAAATATCATGCCTCCTGAATCTTTATATATTTTGGAAGTCCAATAAGATACCATGAGCAATACAACCATCTAATCCCCCATCGTGCACTTACCTCTCAGTGAAAAACTAAAGGCATCCGTACTTTGTTATTCACCTGTCTTCATCAGCAGTTGTTTTTTCGGCTCACATCCCTGAAATTTGTAAATCCAACAAAGGACGGTAAAGATAGAAAGTGCAATCCACAGGAGGTCTCTCCCCTGCGCTTGACAGGGCTTATTCCACCGTCCAGGTCAGTAAACTAGATTAAAGCATTTCTTCTTCTTGCTTTTTTCTCTCTTCAGTAGAAAAATAATTTTCTATTATTTCAGCCCTCCTATTCCTTGTTCTTATAGCAGTGAGCGATCCTGCTTCATGGCAGGGCGCAGATGGAGGGGGCAGGGTGGACGTATAGAATAAGTGCAATGTTGCGTGGCCAGCAGAAACCTAGGGACCTTTCACCAGAATGTATTCATAGACAAGTGGTGGTTTGATCTTTTTCTCCAGAGTACGGGGGAGCATGAGGAATCTTTCTTCCCATTATACCACCACTTGACAACATGAAGTTCCTGTCTGACTTTTTTGGAAATGGGAAAACAGATGACAAGTTACAGTATACCTGGAAGAGCATGGAAGGAAGACTGTACACTCCACTTTAGGTTTTCTTTTTATAATCCCGTGGAAAACCGTGCGGCGATGTTACTGCTTCGTGACGGGCTGACTTCTCCAGAAATGTTGTAATTCCTGTATGAAAATAAAAGGGGAAAAGATACCATTTAACTAAGCGGAAACTGATGTAACGTAACCTTTGCTCAGGCGATAATAAGATGTTTACAGTGAAGGAGATGGTGCGCTGCAGTATTAGTGAAATCTGCTAATTACTCTCTACGTTATCAATGAGTCCATGCCCTAAATCCTATTACCATGTAAAATATGCTTACAATTGTTGTGTTGAGTCTAGCACTAGGCAAACCTCTCGCAATCACTGACATTGGAAAAATAGCTTGTGCTAATAAGAAGGTGCTGTGACTAATTAATGCGTGCCCATTGCTAATATGGCAAAAAAAAACGTTCTATTTTTCCTAATACTGACACAGGAAGATGTATTCAGCCCCTTACGGGGATCCACAGGTGAGAAGATCACAGCCCTAGCTTGAGGCATACTATTTTTCAATTGGTTTATTTTTTGGCTTTTGCATCGTTTTGTCATCATCTGAAGGGTCATTGACCCAAGGAGGTATTCTAATTGTCAGATTTCGAGTTGGGAAGGAATTTTTTCCCCCTAAGTGAAAAATTGGCTTCTACTTCATGAGGGTTTTTTTTTAAAAAATGTTTTGCCTTCCTCTGGATTAATTTAGCAGGACATGGGCGTATATCTTTTCTGGCTTTACAAATTACCAGCCATATGTGGACACCACAGAGCACTTTTGTGAATTGCACACAAGACGACGTACCATCACCTCTGAAGACAAAGATGTTTGACTGCTTTATACTAGAAGCGTGTGTGTGGAGTTTAGTTATTTTTAGTTAGCTGGCCCTTTTCGTCTTCTTTCTCACAACAGAACACAACATCACACACACACCAGCCATGAATCGAGAAATGTGGCAGATATAACAGAGCCTGGAGGCGTACACACAATGTAAAAACAGGCTGACGAGAGAAGGAGAGAATGATAGAGAAGAGAGGGAGGGAGAGAGAAGTGAGAACAGACAGTGCTGTCTATGCGCTGTGAACCCAAGTAACGTCTCAGGCTAATTAAACTTCTTCGTAATAACGTGTACAATTGTCAGATGAACCGGAATATAAGTGTATGAGCTCCTAATGTGTTAACAGAAGGTGGGGAAAAGGCAAGATAGCGAAATAGGCTGGTTTTGATACTTGTTAAGCTTTGCAGGCTTCTTAATGAGGTGAGAGGCGGCAGAAGCAGACGTGAGGAGACACCAAAGCCAAGAGTGTGGAGTTAGTCCCTTTAAATGAAAATTAGACCCCCAACCATTGTGGGTCAGCATAGTGTTGATTCTGCCATCATCTTGCATATGGGCAGAGGAAAGAAAGATATGCAGTGAAAAATGATTCACAGGTGAGGCTCTCGGCTGGCTGTGGAGGAGATAGGAAAATGAGAAGAAATAGTGACAATTCTGCTCTCTTCACCTGGAACGGAGGCATGAAATGGCCGTAGTAGCGTAAACTGGAGCTAATAGTAAAAAATTCAGAATAACATTATAAGAATAATTCATATGAGGTAAGATGAGGAGTATATGTCAAAGCTATGGTCCAACAGGAGACATGCACATTGATATGTAACTTCTCCATGTTACAAATATAATGACCTTGTATCTGGGAGCAGACAAAATGATAGAAGGCTTCATATCCACAGGCAGGCTTCTTAGGTGTATGTGATAAGGAGCAGTTTATGGGGCATTCACAGATTGAGCCTCAGAAGTAGTTTTAAGAATCAGTTTTATAGCGCAATAGAAGGGCTTACAGAAGAACAGGTACGTAAGATAGATTAAAATCTGGCATCAAACCAGACCATTTCCTGTAAAACACATTCGGATGGAAAGAAATGCAGAGATATGAGGAAGGAAATATAGAAAGGCATCTTTCTCACCGCTCTTATACATCGCAGTGCAGAAGCCCTTGTAGACAGGAGAAGATTTTCACATACGGTAGATAAATAGCTTTCTTCCTCGGTCCAATCGCCTCCCTTAATCAGCCCCCCTCCATTTATGCACCCCAATGAAAATAGTGACCGCACATGGCAGCTTGACCCCTCTAGGGTAACCTCTCAGGGGAGTGAATAAAGATTGTATTGAATATCAGGGCACGCTCGTGAAATGCATTAGAGCAAAAGCATAGAGAAAGGGAGGAGGAGAGAGACGGAGAACAGGAGGAGGAGAGAAAGAGGGAGGGAGAAGAAAGGAGCAGAAGGAATAGAGAGAGATGGCAAAACCTGAATAGGTCCTGGAAAATGAGAAAAGCAGAAAACATCAGCATAAAGAACTTAGGAATAAGCAATAAAGTACTGCTGGCAATGACCTATTTGTATGAGGGGTCTGTGGTGATGTGTGAGAGGTGTCTGATAATAGGGGCATTTATCTACACATCCAAAACCGATATTAGGGGTTGTAATACATATCACGAGGCCACAATGGTTTTCTACATTCATCTTCAGGAATTCATCACAATCTGCTCATGTACTGTGGCCTGGGGACATACAACAGACTATGTGACCTGGACACATCTTCACAAAAAGCAATAGTGTATGACATAGTCACCAGGTGTAAGACTCATATATTGTTTGTTCAGGACCTGACATATTGTTGGAGGAAGCCCTTGACAAATTTATTTGGCCATTTATTACATGTATGGCAGAAGTCTGCACCGTAAACATGGTGTCAGGTGCCTCCTGTTTTACACAGCAGACACCCATAGGCATTATCCATTTACTAATGTTAACGCCAATCATGGACTTTTAACTCCTGAAATGCCATGATCAATTGTAACCATGGCATCTGAGCGGTAAAATTGTTGAGTTCCCAGTGCCTGAATGGCTCCCTTGTGCTGGGATCGAGGGAGGGGTTTAGTTGCTATGGCAGCCTCAAGCCTTCTAAAGACTCTGAGGTCTGCCATAGCCTGTGGCAGGGCTCCAGGGGAGCACAGGGAATCTCCCATAGGCTGCAATGTTAAAGCACTATAATCTAGGGGAGAAGCAATCAGCCTCACATAGCACATTGCTGCTCTGGCCTGTGCCCACTCTGCTAAAAACCTGGCATAGCTTAAGATTTTAGCAAAGCAGAGCTCTTACAGGCAATTATGGGAGTACAGATTCTAAGGTGCCTATTTTGACAGGGAAATAGTTAAAAAAAAACATAATGAAAGTATGTCCTACAAAAACTAAGCCATCATACCGCTATGTATATGCAAAAATTAAAAAAAAAAAGTTATGGACTCAGGAGGGCAGGGAGTGAAAAACAAAAGGAAAATCATTTGGTTTTTAAGGGGTTAAAATAGCTCTTATATCAATAAAAAGTGCACAGGGCCGTAGCCTTTTTTGCAGTCTGCAAATTGCAGATCTGCAAAACATGGATCCTGAGCAAGAGCGTTCTGCTTTTTGCTGAAAGGAATATCCGGCCCTCTATAGAACTATCCTATCCTTGCCGTAATAAGCATAGGACACAATGCAGGGCCATGCAACACACATACAAATGTGGACAGCACGTTGAAGTGAATATGTCTGCACCTGGTGCCTCATTCACAACAACCCATGACGTTCAGGAAGGAGAAATGTATGTGGTGAGAAATGGGATTGTCCTCACATATATGATAAGGAGCTGATCTTTCATGTTATTTTTACTTTGTTATAGAACCATGGCAAAGTCTGTGTGAATGACTGACCTGACAGGTATTACTCACGTAGTCTACAGTAAACAGATGATGGACCTCTGTCAGCTCATTACGAATTAGCCATAGCTGGTAGATGGAGAGCAGTATTAGTATTACTATAACTCACATAGAAATCTATAGAATACAGTTGGTCCATTCTGCTCCACGTACAAAATCTGAGAGGAAAAAAATTGTGCCACATCCCCTTGGCTGCATTCTGCGTCCACAAATAGTGGAAATGTTGCAGGTTTTCTGTCCAGATTTGTGGCCAGACAATCTGCAGTATATTACAGTAGCAGAAAAGTGGATGACATTTAAAAAGGACCTGTCGCCTCTCCTGACATGAGCATCTACTCTTATGACTATATGTTATGCCATTACATTATTCCCGATGGAAGTTACGAATGAATCGCTAAAAGTCTGCAATGAGGGTACAGATGGGTGTTACCAGTAGGGGGGGTGTCCCTGCACATCTGCAGTAGTTGCCAAAACAGACATGTTAGGAGAGGTTACATCCTCTTTATCAACTCTTATCCACATGCTGCAGAAAAATATCTGCGCGTAAACTGACATGTGGTGTGGATTTTCTGCTGTATGGCAATTATTTCGTTTTCACTACAGATTTCACTTCTTGGAACGCTTAGAGCATGCACATCTGAATCATGTAGATATTGCAGCGGATTCATTGTGGAATTTGCCACAAATTTGCAAATAATTGTTTCAATCCCAAGTGGATGCACCATTGCAGAGATATTCCTACATATGTTTGCAAATACACATGAAGTTTTTGCAGCAGTCTTGTGTGGCCCATGCCCGTATTGTGGCATGCAAACAGCAAGTCCGGAATATACGGGCACCGGCCGTGTGCGCTCTGTATCACAAGATACGGAGCGGAGGCACGGATCAGAAGCACTACAGGGTGCTTCTGTGGGACTTTGGTCCGTGCCTCAGCACTGCAAAAAAAACAGAACATGTTCTATTTTTTTGCTGTGCAGACTGAATCTTGCAGATGAAGTGAATGGGTCCGCATCTGCAAACAGTTCATTATGGAATGCTATTTGTGGTCCACAGCACGGGCACAGGGCGCACACGTTCGTGTGCATGAGCCCTTGAAGGGGTTATTCAGTTCTGGAGGAAAGTGAAAACCACATTTGATCCACCTGCAATAAAGAATCGATTGTTACCTGACAGCACCCACACTGCTGCTCCGGTTCTACCGGCAGGGCTCTGTTTACCTGGCTGCAGTGATGACATCATGCCAACAAGTGACTAGTGCAACCTCAACACTGCACTAAAGAGGCCAATGATTGGTTGCAGTGGTCACATGGCATCACTGCTGCAGCTAGGTACACACCTGTTGGCAGGCCCGAAGTGGTGGCTTGTTACCCGTTGGGTAAGTAACAATCTATTCTTTACTGCAGGGAAATCACACGTGTTGTCCAGTTTCCTTATGAAACTGGACAACCCCTTTAAGTGCACTTTTTATACAGTTTTTGAGGCAAAGCTAGATGTAGATCCAGCAGTATATGTGCGTCCTTTATGTTTTCCATTCCTGTTGGAATCCATTGATGGTTTTGACTCAAAAAAAACACTTGAAAAACTATCACAAAAAATGACTGAATACAGCGATGTACAGATGTAGTATATGGCAGCACATGCATACAAAACTGGTAATGGAGTGGAATAAAGGGGCATAACATCATAACGTTATATAATCAAAACACATAAAGAGCAGCAACATGTTTGTAGGTTGGAGTGCATGCCTCTGGGTATACTGAATACTGTTTACACAATTAAATATCTGACATAGTTATATAAGATGGGAAAACGGAACCGAAGCCCAAGAGCCCCTGGAGCTTATGGATGAATAATGTCGCCAGAGAAGGTAATTATGGTCCCGTAAAACCGCCATACAAATGAGTGTAGGACTAGTAAGGAACAGATAATACTTTTTCTAATAGATTCTGTATAATTCTGTGTGGAGTCAGATTCTGCATCACATTATGTTGGCAGTGTCCTGGGGTGAAGATGTTTAGCTATCATTACACACTATTACTAAAGCTGGCCATAGACTCAATGATTTAGCCGATGTAGATGAGCGTTATCAGATTTCTCATCCATAACCGACAAACACACACAAATATTCTGCTGCATCTCATTGATCCCATGGAAAATCTTTCCCAGCGTAGCGTAAATTAGAAAAATTATCTTAAAGAGATCAGCTGCACTGGTCAGATGATGGCTTTATCTGTGGCCGGTGTTGGATTATCTGTCTGTCTGCAAGACAGAATGAGAAAAAACTTCTGTTGCCGCTATCATCATCCTCTCCATAGACAGAAGTAAAGGGGAAGTCTGTGAGTCTTCCCCAAAGGACTCATAAAAAGCAGCAGTTATCGCCTGTCACTTCCACTGAGCGGACGGCATTAACATCAGTGTATTTAATTATGCTTAACGATCCTAAAACATCAAATATTTAGAAGTGAACTCTGCTTCTCTTCTGGCTAAATAAACCTTCCCCTCCCTGCGCTCATCACATGGAAAGCAGCCCGGCTCCACTATTAGAGATTGGCTAAGGATTGCTCTAACTGTGGATACTTGCATCACAGGGTTAAACAGTTCCTGTAAGCAAAAATCCAGCCCTGGTGCAGATAAGTGTATGTACGTGAGCAGTAGCTCGGTGACATGCGTGTGTCATGTTTCATTTGCAATGTCACTGCAGCCTGCTTTCAGCCTGTCCTCATGAATCACCGACAGAAAACAAAGCACATCCCCAAGAGGTGAAGGCAAACCAACCCCTGAAAGCCTGATTCACAGGCCGCTTATGTCGTGGCGGAAACCTGCAAATCTAAAAATTTGCCAACATGAGCTAACAAGGGGCACATGTGGCTCACTGCAAACGATTGAGGACGCTTACATACAAGGTGGCATCTCCTGAACCTCGGCTTTTGTTGTGTGGCTTCTCAGCTCAGGTTAGGTTTGTGCGGTTGCAAAGCTCTCAAGAGGTGGTAGTGTGGCTTTCTGATGATTGGAAATTTGATTGACCTGCCATGGCACAGTCCTCCGCTTGGTCTATCATGGGTCACATCATTATTCGTAAAGCCGCTGATGATGAGAGGCTATATGTGCTTTCACAGCTCATAGCTTTCTAGATGTTATTCCTGCCCCTCAGTCCTTCTTGGTTTTCTCTCAGCCAAAACTCACTTCCCGTCAGACCTCCGTCTGTCACTCCGTCTGGAAGTTTCAAGTGTTTTTTACGTTAATTAAAAAAAAAATCCTATTGACAAACCTGTTACATCTGACACAATGAGTGCCTTGCATCAGCAAACAGCTGACATATTGTCCGTCTAAGTGCACCTAGATTTATATATTTAATGTATACCTTTTATGACCCTCTAAGTGCTTACACCTATATTTATACCTCTATATATTACTTGTTTCCGTCACCCTTCAGTTCTGGAAGTTACTCCCACTCATGCTGACCTCCAGATACCATTCACCCAAGCACCTACGCTAATATATATATGTACCTCCCCAGGATTTTGTGTGCTATTGTTGCCTAGAATATACACTTCTATTATAATATTATTTCTTAACCATCCACGAGACTCATAAATCAAGAGCCTTAATGGATTGGGAGTGAAGCAGTGTGTGTTTGTACGTGGGAAGGGGGGGAGAAGGGAATAAATATATCTGGCAAGTGTTGGAGATAATGAATTAATATTGATTTGGAGACACAGGAAGGAGAGAGAGAAAAGGGAGTAACAACTTGTGCTTTGCTGATATTTTATGGGGGGCAATCTCTCTGGACCTACCTACTAAGATCCAGAGAGGGCAACTCAGAGAAAAACAAAGCTGTAAATAAGGTAAGAAAGAGAGGAGAGACGCTGTTTTCCCAACCAACTCACTATGGGCTTTGCTGAGTTACACAGCCCCTGGCTCCTTAAAATTTATAGCCATCCAGCACTAATGCACTTGGCACAAATGCCAGAAACCGGAGTACAGAGACAGTGCCCAAACAAGATGCAGACGCTGTGAAAGCTGGTAGTCTGCGGCTCTGGTTAGCCCATGGGGCTGAAGCGTGAAGTCAAACGCTACTTTAAGGTCAAGCACTACTTGCCTTTACTTTCTACGAACAAAAGCAAAGGTGTCCACGTCTGCACCTCAGATTACAGGCGGCATTTGCCAAATGACTCTAATACAAAGACACCAGACTTGCGTCTCTTTCACAGGTCAGTGAATCACGGACGCGTGCTGTCAGTGTTCTTCATGTACCCACTGATTTTAATGCGTTTAGGCCTCATGCACACGACCGTAAACTGCAGATCTGCAAATTATGGATACTGTTCATGTCGCACGCAATTTTTCTGCGGATCCATTGATTTCTATGCATCCAGGGTCCACATTTTGCTGCCAAAAATAGGACATGTTCTGTTTTTTTGAAGAACGGACATACAGAAGTGGAAAGCACATGTGTTTTCCGCATCCGTATGTCCATTTGGCAAATAGAATATGTCCACAAAATGCAACCACGGACCCATTGAAATCAATGGTTTCCCAAATAAATGTGGATGACAAATGGACAGCATCTGTAATGTGAGGATCTACAGTTTGCATGCATGAGGTCGTATTCACACACGGAAACATGCACTATTTTGGTCTGACCAAACACACCCATTAAAGTCTATGGGTCAGTGAAAAACCACTGACACAGCACAGATGGCCACCCTGATTTGTCAGTGGTTTTCACACACCATTGGTAAGAGATGCTTTGGAAATCTCTTTTCAGCCTAGCAGTGTGGAATACGGATGCCACACGAAGGGCAAAATACCAGACACAAACATTGATTCTGTCTTCATGTCTGAACCACTGACCATCTTCTCACGGATGTCCTCATGGACACGGACGTGTGAAGGAGGCCGTACTGGTCAGTTACATTTACCACTCTAAAAACATGTCTTCAATCTGGAAAACCATAGAAATATTTCTCGTGACCTATAATTCCACGCAGGTAAACTACTTAATGGAACAACCAAGGTTGACTTAGAAAATATGTTTTCTCATTTCATTTTTACTCAGAAAATGCATTAGTAAATTCCTTCTGCTGTGTTAATAACAGACGTACACAATTCAAGACTGTTTACCTGCAGTATACTTTTTCTGAAATTTACAGTTTACTTGTTGCAGCACTCACATCGCGGGAGTCCTCAATATTAAAGGGAACCTGTCACCTCCTGTAGCGAAAAAAAACTGTTAGCAGTACCTTAATCTGGTGGCCAGGGTGACGCTAAAGAAGGTCTTCATAAGGAGAAGAGATTCCTGTAAATAGAAGAAATTGATCTTTTAATCGTGGTCAGAACGCTGACTTGACTTGAAGTCAAGGGGGCAGCGGCTAGTCAAGCTAACCACTCCCCCTGGTCAACTTGAATGACAGTTGCCGTTGGGCCGGGGATCGCGCAATTCTCGCGCATGCGCGGTGCGCAATTTCTCCCTGCGCGATCCCGGCCCTGGCTCTTCACTTCTGCGGCGCTCTTGTCCCTACAGCGCATGCGCCGCAGAAGCAAGCGAGCGCGCTTGCCAGAGCGCGCCCGCCCGCCGTCCCCTGCGCTGTAGGGACAAAAGCACCGCAGAAGTGAAGAGCCGGGGCCGGGCAGGGAGGAATTGCGCACCGCGCATGCGCGAGAATTGCGCGATCCCCGGCTCAACGGCAACTGTCATTCAAGTTGACCAGGGGGAGTGGTTAGCTTGACTAGCTGCCCCCTTGACTTCAAGCCGAGTCAAGTCCGCGTTCTGACCACGATTAAAAGATCAATTTCTTCTATTTACAGGAATCTCTTCTCCTTATGAAGACCTTCTTTAGCGTCACCCTGGCCACCAGATTAAGGTACTGCTAACAGTTTTTTTTCGCTACAGGAGGTGACAGGTTCCCTTTAAGAGCTCCAGGCTACCCTCCACCTCTGATTGACAGCTTTTCCTTATTACTGTGCATAGGGAGAACACTGCCAATCAGCAGTGGAGGGGACAGATTAATAAGATAATTGCTGTGACTGAGATCTAGTGGTTTTGTGTTTCTTACAGCATTTAGATTTCCTCTCTTCTATAGACTTGAAGGACTTAGGGGACCTGTTATGTTTAGCATATGGTTGTGGTGCTGCTCACGGTCTTGTAGCATTTTTCTTTTATAAGTCCCGAGATCAGGGAAAAAGAGTAAAAATCATATTGATATAATGTTGAGCACGGTATGTTCCTCTGAAGGAAAGTTCCTTTTGGCTTGGATTTCTGGCCTCTGCTCCTGATCCACCTACACGCTTTGAGTCCTGCACATTTTCAGTTTGTGGTGTGTCCTGGCATGCCTTCTCTATGCATGTGGGGGGAGCAGGGTAATGTAATTATACATGAACTGCTATTGGTCATCACGGTTGGCCAGCTTATTAAGGTTTCTAGTGCTCAACATGTAAATTAAGGATAAAATATACCATAAGTAACAGGAAATATATTTCAAAGAGCATAGTATTGGGCACTGAAGAAAATGTAGAAGGGTGAAGGCAGAGTACTGGCGCACAGACGTAAGCTTTACAAGGGATTTCATACACATACACAAATTTGAAACTCTAAGGCCTCATGTACATGAGTGTATTATGGATTTGTACAACCTCTGAAGTGTATGGAGCCATATTTCATACAGAAGAATACAATGATTCATACAGAACCTGACAAAGTAAATATCTGCTTGTTGTACTACAGAGCCGGTCTCCTCCTGAAGCATTGCTATATGGCTCTGTAATATGTGGACACAGGGACTCCATGCACCACTGTATTACCTCCCCCCTGTAGCTCTGCATGAAGAATAAGGGGCCATTCAGACGGCCGTAGTATTGCGGATCTCCAATACCACGGATGCTGCCCGGCGACAAGAATAGGACATGTTCTATATTTTCTTGCGGAGCCGCAGCTCGGCAAGTTCCTATGCCGGCCACTGAAGTGAACGGGCCTGCACCTATTCTGCAATTTTGCAGAATAGGTACGGACCCGCTCACACGGTTGTGTGAACGGGCCCTAAAGGTGCCGATACACCAGGGATGCTCAACCTGTGGCCTTCAAGCTGTTGCAAAACTACAATTCCCAGCATGCCCTAATAGCTGTAGGTTGTCTAGGCATACTGGAAGTTGTAGTTTTGCAACAGCTGGAGGGCCACAGTTTGGGCATTCCTGTCATACACAGAGTGTATTTAGCGGAACCAGCTATCTCTCCCCTAATATATTAAGTGTTCAAGGGAGATTACCCACCATCAGCTGTCTGTCAGATGCTTATCCTTCTTTTCCCATTCCAAAAACATGAACGCTCAACTGTGCTGAGTGTGCCTGTGTATGGCGGAGGGAAGAAGTATAACGCTGAAGGTATATGAGCACCTTACCTCACAAGTAAGTCTTAAGGTCCCCCAAATTCAATTGTAATAGAAGGACTTTATGTGGGGTCAAATGTGCAATCTATTGGACAGTCTAGTAGTGTTGTGCACATAAGAAGAACATCTGCCCTATACTAAGCAAATATATGTATCCAAGTATACAGGGTGGTATGGAAGATGCCGTAAGTAGTGATGATGCCATTCTGCACTCTTTCTGACCCACTCGAATCCCACAAGCCCAGTCCTTTTTCCCCAAATATCTACAAATGAGAGGCAATCAGGAGGCTCCCATACACATTAGACTTTTGGTCGATCCAGGTCGGAAATTGAAATCACTGCTCTTGTTTGTTGCTTTCAGCTGTTTAGCGATTTATCCTGCACGGTTTGGTGACACTTCATATCGCCCAGAGATGTTTGCGATGTTGGTTGACAGTCATATGTGCTGTATGTGACACTCCCTACATCAATGTAATAGCTCATTCTTTGCTTATGCCAATATACGTGAACCAGACCATTGCTATATTATGGAGGAAGTGTTCTCACGCTTTTTTTCAACTAGAGAGCAAATGTCATGTGTTAGGGCTTGGCGACTTATTATCGCAGCAATGTTGCCCAACATTTTTTGTAATGACAACGACTGCAACATGACAGTCACAAAAAAATCCATCCAAGTCGGATTTTTTTGCGACTGTTGCGTCACAGCATGTCGCATTTCAACACCATTGACTATCAGTACAAAAAAATGTTGCACGACACATGTCGCCATGTAGCTGTACCCTTCTTGTTGATGTCAAAGCGTAGCCGAACTCTAAATAGCTGAAGCCAGAAGCTTAAAGGGGTTTGTGTCACTTCAGAATATGGCATTTATCATGTAGAGAAAGTTAATACAAGACACTTACTAATGTATTGTTATTATCCATATTGCTTCCTTTGCTGTCTTGAGTCATTTTTCCATCACATTATACACTGCTCGTTTCCATGGTTACAACCACCCTGTAATCCAGCAGCGGTGGTCGTGGATGCACAATATAGGAAAAGACGCTGGCATGGCTGGTAGTCAGGACTGTGAGGGTGTGCATGGTCCAGCACTTTTTTCTTTAGTGTGCAGGCACGGCCACCACTGCTGGATTGCAGGGTGGTCATAACTATGGAAAACAAGCAGTGTGTAATGTGATGAAAAAAAATAATAATCTAGTCACGGTACCACATAAAAGGTTAGTATACAAAATGAGAATGCTTGGCCTGGGAGAAAATGTCTGTATGTGGGTAAGTAACTGGCTCAGTGATAGAAAACAGAGGGTGGTTATTAACGGTACATACTCAGATTGGGTCACTGTCACTAGTGGGGTACCACAGGGGTCTGTATTGGGTCCTATTCTCTTCAATATATTTATTAATGATCTTGTAGAAAGCTTGCACAGTAAAATATCAATTTTTGCAGATGACACTAAACTGTGTAAAGTAATTAACACAGAAGAGGACAGTACACTGCTACAGCAGGATCTGGATAGACTGGAGGCTTGGGCAGAAAAGTGGCAGATGAGGTTTAACACTGACAAATGTAAGGTTATGCATATGGGAAGGAATAATGCAAGTCACCAGTACATACTAAATGGTAAAACATTGGGTAACTCTGACATGGAAAAGGACCTAGGAATTTTAGTGAACAGCAAACTAAGCTGCAGAAACCAGTGTCAGACAGCTGCTGCCAAGGCCAATAAGATAATGGGTTGCATCAAAAGAGGCATAGATGCCCGTGATGAGAACATAGTCCTGCCACTTTACAAATCACTAGTCAGACCACATATGGAGTACTGTGTACAGTTCTGGGCTCCTGTGAACAAGGCAGACATAGCAGAGCTGGAGAGGGTTCAGAGGAGGGCAACTAAAGTAATAACTGGAATGGGTGGACTACAGTACCCAGAAAGATTATCAAAATTAGGGTTATTCACTTTAGAAAAAAGACGACTGAGGGGAGATCTAATAACTATGTATAAATATATCAGAGGTCAGTACAGAGATCTCTCCCATCATCTATTTATCCCGAGGACTGTGACTGTGACGAGGGGCCATCCTCTGCGTCTGCAGGAAAGAAGGTTTGTACATAAACATAGAAGAGGATTCTTTACGGTAAGAGCAGTGAGACTATGGAACTCTCTGCCTGAGGAGGTGGTGATGGTAAGTTCACTAAAAGAGTTCAAGAAGGGCCTGGATGTATTTCTGGAGGGTAATAATATTGCAGGTTATAGTTACTAGAGAGGGGTCGTTGATCCAGGGAGTTATTCTGATTGCCTGACTGGAGTCGGGAAGGAATTTTTCCCCCTAAAGTGAGGAAAATTGGCTTCTACCTCACAGGGTTTTTTGCCTTCCCCTGGATCAACTTGTAGGAAAACAGGCTGAACTGGATGGACAGATGTCTTTTTTTTGGCCTTACAAACTATGTTACTATGTTACTATGTTAGATTTAGTAGTTAAATGTGACCATGACATAAGAGCACTAAAACTATGTAGTCGGCAAAGGAGATAATATGGACAATCACAATACATTAGTAAGTGCCTTGTATTAACTTTCTCTACATGATAAATGCTATTTGCTGAAGTCTGTACCAGGCCCCCACTTACCATGCACCATTTATAATACTGATGTCTTCTGATATGACAGAGGGATATTTGGGGCACTTCCAGGCACCAGAGTATAATTGCATCCCCAATTACTACACCCTTGAGAACCGAAAATGTTAAATTGTAGTATTTCCTGAGATTATGCTCTCCACGACGTGGTAAAACGGCCATTTACACCCCCCAATCCGAGCTGTAATATTAGAAGTGGCATCCAGTAAACAGCTCCTCAGCAGCAGGTCTGAGAATTAGGAAGTATTGATTGATAGGTTCGCTTCTTATGCTTATACCTTGAAAGTGAACTTGATAATAGGATTGTGTTTTTAGTGTCTTGTCGTCTGCAGCCCATTTTTTTGGAAGCACATTTATTTATTTGATATTTTTCGGCGACTCAGTGAAAATGCAGCTTTCCTGGGCTCTTCTCCAAGGGATCCGTGTTGAGTGAGGGGGTGAGAGTGGGAGGGAAAGCTGCAGAAGTCAAATCTCGGCATGACTAAACAGCCATCACCATTTATTTTAATGTCTTTCTGGGCACCCGCTCTGTAATATATATCTATACACACGCACACTGCAAATTTTACTGCTACACGCTGCTAAATTATTCCAGGTCAAGTTCCTGCTCCACAGACGCACTCCTATTTATGGGGCGATGCCTTAAATATCTTGTTTAACCACAGCAGACAGGGCACATTATGCACTGCTATTTATGCAGTTGTCTGCATTCGCCGTCCCACTGACAGAACCTCTACCTCATAGGGAGTCTCATTTATTGGAAAGCAGAGACACTCATTTCCAGGCAGCCTTTGGAAAGGTTTTCTTGCTCAGGATGTCCTAATATTTTACCTGGCCAGGGGAACTGTCCGTGGTGCCAGTTTCTGTATACATCTTACTTATATGTGTGTAAAGCAGTACAAACGAGGTTATTCCAGCAGCCACATTCACAGCCTCTGCTAAACCATTGTCTAAGTGCTAAACAAAAGCAATATAAAAAAAGGATATAAAGGAGATTTATTTGCATTTTTTGTTTGGAGGGCCACTGATGATAAGCTAATAGCAGAGCTGACAACAGTCCTGAACATGCCGAGATTGTCCTGAATTTTCAGAGACAACCCTGCTTGTCTGGGGCCAGAAACGTGCAGGGTTTATGTAAATCCCACCCAGAAGAGTGATACCGGGTAATATTGGGCAGATTTGATGGTGGAGGGACAGATTTAAAGGGGTTGTCTCACTTCAGTAAGTGCCATTTATCACGCAGAGAAAGTTAATACTTACTGTGTTGTGATTGTCCACATTGCTTCCTTTGCTGGCTGGATTTATTTTCCCATTACATTATACACTACTCGTATCCATGGTTCCGACCACCCTGCAATCCATCCATGGTGGTCGTGCTTGCACACTATAGGAAAAAGCACTAGCCTACAGTATGTGTGCTCCCACGGTCCAGGCCACCAGAGAGGCTGATGCTTTCTCCTATATTGTGCAAGCACAACCACCACTGATGGAATGCAGGGTGGTCGTAACCATGGAAACGAGCAGTGTATAATGTGATGGAAAAATGAATCCAGACAGCAAAGGAGACAATATGGACAATCACAATACATTATTTAGTGCCTTGCATTAACTCTTTACATGATAAATGCCACTTACTGAAGTGAGACAACCCCTTTAATGGCTTAAATGTTCCAACAGACATGTTGTTCAGTATGTAATAGGGTATTTTGAAAATGGTTTTCTAAGGCAGATAAACCCCTTCAAGCAAAATGAGCCAAAACTATTTCAAACTGGGCTAAAAAAACATAAAATACAAGATATGTGCAGCAAAAGCAATTGTAAAAGTTAATCTTTTCATAGACTATCAGTGTACATGTACCCTAGCCATGTAGTTGCATCAGAAAGAAATTTGTTTTTATCACACCCAGAGAGTCATGACAAATTTGGCACAAATTGTGCCTACTCCCAAATAGAGGTATATAGTTTGTAAGATTAAAAGTAAACCTGACGTAAAATTAAAATGCAAATATCCTTATTATTGCTACTTTAACCTGCCCGACTACTTCTGTCCCCCCCTCAATGGGAGCCATTTATTAATGGCATATTGCCACTGTAGTGTGGGCCGTACTCCTCATGTTGAGGTTCTACCTGGGAAACTTCATCACCACTTTTGTAGATGTGATATGATACAAAACATATATAAATTAGCACACGCAATGCGATTTGCACTGCAAACTTCCTTGATCAGACAGATATGGAAATTATTAGTGTTTAAAAAAAATCTGAATGTACTAAATCTTATAAAAATGGCCCTTTTTACTCAAACATACAACTGCTGGTGCCAGATCCATTTACTCAGACACAAAAGAAAAGGGATCTGCCCCCCATTGACTTACAATGGTTTTAGTGCCGGATCCATTACAGCCATTTTAGAGATAATACAACAACCGGATCTTTTCATAACGGACGCAGCCGGTTGTATTATTCTGACGGAAGCATTTTGCTGACTCATGCTGGATCAGGCAAAAACGCAGATGTGAAAGTATCCTGACACTGGATGTCTCAGCTCTGGGCAGGTAAATGTAGCATGTTTCTGTCCGAAGCTTTCAGGCTTCATAAGCCGGACCAATGCAGAAAGTGCACAAAAATATCATGAGTTTAGTGTGGCCCTGGCTGGACACAACTGATATATGTGATGCCAGCCTTACTTTTCTCAAGATCACATTCAAGTGCACAGAAATTCAATCTGAAAAACCTGAAATCAGTGTGTACGTCATGTAGACCAACAGCCACTTTAAGATCAGCACAGCCAATCTCCTATTTCTCAGGACACTATAGATTGCGGAGGTCAGACCAGGAATCAATGGCCTCTATCAGTAAACCCCATGAAATATCATGTGTATGTGGTGCTGGCAGTCTACAGCAATGTAATAATGCCTTAATATGATTCCAGAAGATAACAGTATTGCGGGTCAAATAATGTATGCAGTGTATGAACAGGAACGTATGCCGTGTAGTAGGCTACCATCTCATTAATATAGAGGAGGTCATGCAGGGCCGGGGCTGGGCGCTCTTAGGTCACTATAAAATAGCTAACCGTGGGGACCTCATCTAACTGGTAATGTACACGTTCTATGTACTGTATCATCATGAAGAAATCATTAGCAATGTACAGACACATAGTGTAGTTATATGGAGATGGCGCTGCACCACTTTACTATTTCTTTACACTATTGCTGTTGTTTTATGTCAGGAGGCCCTGTGGGACCCAAAGCATAAGGCCCCATCTGTGACTTTAATGTCTACAATCCTATTACCAAACTACAGCCTCAAATTGTATACTTGCCTGGTACACACTGAGGAATCTGTAATAAAACAGTAATGTAATTTCTTGTTATTCTGAATAAAATCTATTTCTCAGCTCTGAGTTATAAAATCCTATCTTTTCATCAGTAAAGTGCCATAAGGGAATGTAATGCAAAATATTAATGAAATATATTACACCCCTTTGGTTACAAGGCAGTCTGTGCCACCATATGTTTCTGGCTAAGCTGAAAACGAAGCAGGCAAATGTTGTGTTTTCCATGCATAAACAGGCCCGCGGCTCCATTAATAACATTGGACATGTATTTAGGAAGGCGGCAACAGATATTGTCATATTAATGTAGAGCTAGTACAAGTATCCTAAACCCCACTTCTAATATAAAGCATATAGCAAACACAGGGCGCTGTTCATAGAGGCTGGAGAGGCAGTATGGCTCCAAGGCTGAGTTCACATCAGCGTTCAACCTTTCCGTTCCGTTATAGGAGCAGGAGAATGGAAAGGACGGATTTGGCAGATAACTGAGCCGAACCAAGCCCACGGGCCCCATAGACTATAATGGGGTCCATTAGGTTTCCGCTAGGAGGATTGATTTTGTAGCAGAGCAAAAGTCCTGCGTGCACAACTTTTTATCTCAGCTTCAAAAATCTTCCTCTGAGCGGAAACCAAACAGCCCCCATTATAATCTATAGGGTCTGTGGGCTCCGTTCGGCTCAGTTATCTGCCAAATCCATCCTTTCTGTTCTCCTTCTCCTATAACACAGCAGGAGAACGGAAGGGCTGAACACCGATGTTAACTCAGCCTTAGGGTCACACCACATCTGGGCTGTACGAGAGGTGCATATGCCAGAAAATTCTCCTGAAGTATATGTCTAACATGCCTGTAAATTATTATTAGTCAAACCTATGTGTAAACTAAGTGCATCCTTATGGTTGGCATGTGTCAGCTTACCTCGGATTCAGTTGTATGAAAGGCAAAGCCTTTAGTTTTTCACCTGCGAGCAAATAAGATGTATACCTCATGGCATAGATTTTTTTTCGCTGAGAGATAATGGCAGATATGGCATCTAGGGCGTGCTCTCGGTAGAATGTTGTAAGTCGTTCCACTGAGGGTAAGTGTGCAATTAACCTGACCTGGTGCTCATGCATCCAGAGCAAATGTAGCTTTGACGCTCCTGGACCCTGTTATGAATGCAAAACCAAGGCTGACACTTATACAATAGATTAAAGGGGTTGTCTCACTTCAGCAAATTACATTTATCTGGTAGAGAAAGTTAAAACAAGCCACTTACTAATGAATTGTGATTGTGCAGTCATCTAGTGTACTGGCTGAGATCCCGTGAGTGTGCAGTTCACTACTGCGCCCGGGCACCAGCGGGATCTTGGTCAGTATATTAGATGATATAAGGGGCCAAGCAAGAGGCTGGGGAGGGGTTATCTGAGAAGAAGGCATAGCGGCCTGGGCACTTACAGCCCAAACGCCGCCCCGGGGAACTTACAGCCCAAACGCATGAATAAAACTGCATTTTTGCTGCTGGTCAATGTCCAAACAAAGGTACCATTTAAGTCATGTATGTTTATGCCACAGCGCTATGTAAGCAGTGTATAAGGTGAAATTGTGGTGACAAACTCCCTTTAAATCTGCAGAATATCAATTTATGCTGCAGATTTTTATTGTGCACAATTCTTCATTTTCAAGTCTTTCTTTAACACTTTTTTTAGGAAGCCAGGTTCATGTAAGTTAAATGACAGAGAAAATAGTTCCTTTGCAGGGAAATTTTTTGCTGCCGGTACAGAAAATAAATAATCATAATTTTATTGATATAGTACATCATTCCCAGAGGCATCCAAATCACTATACATGAGCTCCTGAAGGCAGCTCTCTTATTTACATAGCCGCAGTGCCTGGTGTATCTCTACATAAGAAGTCAATCTGCATCTTAAGAAATACAGTCATTTCAATAGAACCTCTACTAAGTGCCCCTTCCCCCAAAAAACAGAACAATTTATATTAACATGTACACAACTGATAACTGATAAAATCACACAACTTTGTTTTAGAATGATAATGAATGGTGTCACAATGTGCAATGCTGTGACTACGACACGACTGTCGCAAAAAACTCCGACCTGGATGGATTTTCTGCGACTGTTGCCTCACTTACCGACACTAATGACTATCTCTACAACAAATGTTGTGCGACAAGAAGCCAAGTACACGTGTCGCCGTGTAGCCCTAACCAGGATAAGGTCTCAAAAACTGCAGAACTTCATGGGCGCTTTTCTTGTTTTGTTAAGTACATGTTTAATACCTGTAAATGAGATTAGTTTTAGCTAATGGCCCCTTCATTGTAGAAACAGTAAAGATGCTCTGTACAATTTAGAGTTCAATATAAAGAAAAAACTAATGTCTGTTATATCTGGTGATAAAATGAAATGGTTCCCTTAGATCCTACTAATTGTGAAACAGATATGGTTGCGGGGTCATTTACTTTGGATGAAGTAATAATTTATTACTGGCCCTCCGTTGTCTCACCGCGCTGTTTGTCATCTTCCCAGTTTTTTCTGTCTGTCTTAAAGTGCCCTTATCAAGCAGAGATAATCCCCTGCCTAACCCTTCCCCTTTCTATAGGTATATTGATCATCTAGTGAGAGGAGGGGAGGCTTGTTCCTCACTATTGACATCTGCATTACATTAATGGCCTTCTCTCCACCGTCCCGTGCTGTCTCTCTGGGATGCTCCCCATAACTCTACGGTAGGTGGAGTAATGAGTCAAATCGCTATTTCACGGGACACAGTCAGCCTTGTGGGAGTTTAATGAATCACAGAGGTCATGAAGGAGATCAGTCCTTAGTCTGAACCACGGATAAATAATAAATATAAGCACATCACTGCTCATTGCTGCTTCATTTAGCCTCCCACTAACCCCCACAAGTAAATTGTACTCCTCCGTATATCAACAGAAGATGCGGAGATGACTCTCTGATATAAATGCTTAAATCCATCTAAAGCAAAAAATATGAGACTATCTACAGCAGGTAATTATGGAAATAGGAAATAGAAAAGCATAAAACAGCCAATTCCCATAATGAATGCACTTATCTTTCAGCCTAGTTGGATCAGGCATCCAGTCCATCTGCATGGACTACAGTAGTCTGTCCAGTAGTGACCACATACTACAAATAAGAACTGGGCAGCAGCTATGGTATATGGCAGGAACCCCATGCTGGTCCAAACACCATCTAGACATTACCCTGGACTGATGTGACCTTCCCTGGTATGATATGGAAAATCGTAAAATGCATTTGGGAGGAAGATGTTAACAAAAAAAAGGTGTAATATTAGCTGTAAAATGATGATGTGACTATGATGTCTTCATTCAAGGAGCAAAACATTCATAATAATAAATTGTTAGGCTCAACAATCATGAAGACGTTAATTGCTGCCTTCAGGTATTTGTTGTGGATAATCTTTTATGTATTCAGACTTAGGCAGGAATGTATCAACTCTCTATGACAGAATACAAAATGGCACTTGTACCAAAAATTGTGACTCTTTACCCTTTTTCACCTCTCTTGACACGTTTACAAAATGTAGTCGGGGTGTGGACGGGACGAGGCTGGCCATTTAACTACATAAGCTCCTGACAAGTGCCCCTCATAAGGCCAGAAATCTACACCAGCTCCCTTGCTGGTGAAGATTTCATTTTGTGGCGCATGAAACCCCAGACAATACGCCAGAATTATTACACCCTAATAATTTCCAGCCTAAGGCTACTTTCACACTAGCATTAATATTTTCCAGCATTGAGATCCGTCATAGGGTCTCAATACCGGAAAAAACGCTTCCGTTTTGTCCGCATTAATTGTCAATGGGGACAAAACGTAACTGAACAGAGCAGAGTGCTCCAAAATGCGTTCCATTCTCATACTGAGCAAACCCCAGGAAGCTGAGGTTTTGTTCCCATCCTGGGATGGGGAGCAAGACGGATCTGTCATAACCCACAATGCAAGTCAATGGGGACAGATTCGTTTTCTCTGCCACAATAGAAAACGGATCCATCCCCCATTGACTTTCAATAGAGTTAATGACTGATCCGTCTTGGTTACGTTATAGATAATACAACCGGATCAGTTCATAACCGATACAGACAGTTGTATTATCAGTAACAGAAGCGTTTTTACTGATCTCGGCCGGATCCAGCAAAAAGCACTAGTGTGAAAGTAGCTTAAGGCTAAGATTGGCTTAGCAAACGTCAGTCTTTACACATTCCTCCCACAGTTCTTTGCTTCTGTTGGGGATATTCCCCACTGAATAGCTCAGATGGAAGTCTATACTGTACGTCCCCATATATAGGGCATACATCTGCCACTGACTCCCATTACAGTGTCCCTCTTTATAGGACAAGCACAGAAGATTATACTTTCTAATACAGTAAAAATAAAGTTCTGCTGATGCATGCAGGCCTGCTATGCTAAAAACACACTCTTCAGCTCATCGCTTGCCCTGGAATACATGGATAGCACAAGTCCACCACGGCGAGGATAGCTACCACCTATCTGACAGCTAAGAGGAGGACTCCTCCATCACTTCCAGGTGACCCAATAGGGAATCCTTGGTCCTAATGGGACAACTACTTAATAATATATCACATTTAATTTAGCTGATGGATTGCCAAAAATGGCATTTAATGTGGCAAATGTTTAGGATATGGCACCATACTTATTAACTTTGTCGTAGCTTGACCACTATGAACACCTGTATGATATGCCCTTTGATCCAGCACACATGAAGCACACGGCACTGAATCGCCACTGCTGAGCGAACTTAAAGTGCCCCTGGAAAAACCTACAAGTAGCCCCATATTGTAGTGGGTCCAAACTGACAAAAGGTGGGACAACACAATTAGGCAGGGACAACAGAAGTCCGGGAAGTCCGCGCCAGCAATACTGTAATGCAGAGCAAAATACTGCCCCAACAGAACCAAATACCACAGCGCAGCACAGAATACTGCCCCAACAGAACCAAATACTACAGTGCAGCACAATATACTGCCTCAACAGAACCAAATACTACAGTGCAGCACAATATACTGCCTCATCAGAACCAAATACCACAGTGCAGCACAATATACTGCCTCATCAGAACCAAATACCAAAGTGCAGCACAATATACTGCCTCATCAGAACCAAATACTACAGTGCAGCACAATATACTGCCTCATCAGAACCAAATACTACAGTGCAGCACAATATACTGCCTCATCAGAACCAAATACCAAAGTGCAGCACAATATACTGCCTCATCAGAACCAAATACTACAGTGCAGCACAATATACTGCCTCATCAGAACCAAATACCACAGTGCAGCACAATATACTGCCTCATCAGAACCAAATACCACAGTGCAGCACAATATACTGCCTCATCAGAACCAAATACCACAGTGCAGCACAATATACTGCCTCATCAGAACCAAATACCACAGTGCAGCACAATATACTGCCTCATCAGAACCAAATACCACAGTGCAGCACAATATACTGCCTCATCAGAACCAAATACCACAGTGCAGCACAATATACTGCCTCATCACAACCAAATACTACAGTGCAGCACAATATACTGCCTCATCAGAACCAAATACTACAGTGCAGCACACTATACTGCCTCATCAGAACCAAATACCACAGTGTAGCACAATATACTGCCTCATCACAACCAAATACTACAGTGCAGCACAATATACTGCCTCATCAGAACCAAATACTACAGTGCAGCACACTATACTGCCTCATCAGAACCAAATACCACAGTGCAGCACAATATACTGCCTCATCACAACCAAATACCACAGTGCAGCACAATATACTGCCTCATCAGAACCAAATACTACAGTGCAGCACAATATACTGCCTCATCAGAACCAAATACTACAGTGCAGCACACTATACTGCCTCATCAGAACCAAATACCACAGTGTAGCACACTATACTGCCTCATCACAACCAAATACCACAGTGCAGCACAATATACTGTCTCATCAGAACCAAATACTACAGTGCAGCACAATATACTGCCTCATCAGAACCAAATACCAAAGTGCAGCACAGAATACTGCCCCAACAGAACCAAACACTACAGTGCAGCACAATATACTGCCTCATCAGAACCAAATACCACAGTGCAGCACAATATACTGCCTTATCAGAACCAAATACCACAGTGCAGCACAATATACTGCCTCATCACAACCAAATACTACAGTGCAGCACAATATACTGCCTCATCAGAACCAAATACCACAGTGCAGCACAATATACTGCCTCATCACAACCAAATACCACAGTGCAGCACAATATACTGCCTCATCAGAACCAAATACTACAGTGCAGCACACTATACTGCCTCATCACAACCAAATACCACAGTGCAGCACAATATACTGCCTCATCACAACCAAATACCACAGTGCAGCACAATATACTGCCTCATCAGAACCAAATACTACAGTGCAGCACAATATACTGCCTCATCAGAACCAAATACTACAGTGCAGCACACTATACTGCCTCATCAGAACCAAATACCACAGTGCAGCGCAATATACTGCCTCATCAGAACAAAATACCACAGTGCAGCACAATATACTGCCTCATCAGAACCAAATACCACAGTGCAGCACAATATACTGCCTCATAAGAACCAAATACCACAGTGCAGCACAATATACTGCCTCATCAGAACCAAATACTACAGTGCAGCGCAATATACTGCCTCATCAGAGCCAAATACCACAGTGCAGCACAATATACTGCCTCATCAGAACAAAATACCACAGTGCAGCACAATATACTGCCTCATCAGAACCAAACACTACAGTGCAGCACACTATACTGCCTCATCAGAACCAAATACTACAGTGCAGCACAATATACTGCCTCATCAGAACCAAATACTACAGTGCAGCACAATATACTGCCTCATCAGAACCAAATACTACAGTGCAGCACACTATACTGCCTCATCAGAACCAAATACTACAGTGCAGCACAATATACTGCCTCATCAGAACCAAATACTACAGTGCAGCACACTATACTGCCTCATCAGAACCAAATACCACAGTGCAGCACAATATACTGTCTCATCAGAACCAAATACTACAGTGCAGCACAATATACTGCCTCATCAGAACCAAATACTACAGTGCAGCACACTATACTGCCTCATCAGAACCAAATACTACAGTGCAGCGCAATATACTGCCTCATCAGAACAAAATACCACAGTGCAGCACAATATACTGCCTCATCAGAACCAAATACCACAGTGCAGCACAATATACTGCCTCATAAGAACCAAATACCACAGTGCAGCACAATATACTGCCTCATCAGAACCAAATACTACAGTGCAGCGCAATATACTGCCTCATCAGAGCCAAATACCACAGTGCAGCACAATATACTGCCTCATCAGAACAAAATACCACAGTGCAGCACAATATACTGCCTCATCAGAACCAAACACTACAGTGCAGCACACTATACTGCCTCATCAGAACCAAATACTACAGTGCAGCACACTATACTGCCTCATCAGAACCAAATACTACAGTGCAGCGCGATATACTGCCTCATCAGAACCAAATACCACAGTGCAGCACACTATACTGCCTCATCAGAACCAAATACTACAGTGCAGCGCAATATACTGCCTCATCAGAACCAAATACCACAGTGCAGCACAATATACTGCCTCATCAGAACCAAATACCACAGTGCAGCACAATATACTGCCTCATCAGAACCAAATACTACAGTGCAGCGCAATATACTGCCTCATCAGAACAAAATACCACAGTGCAGCACAATATACTGCCTCATCAGAACCAAATACCACAGTGCAGCACAATATACTGACTCATCAGAACCAAATACTACAGTGCAGCACAATATACTGCCTCATCAGAACCAAATACCACAGTGCAGCACAATATACTGCCTCATCAGAACCAAATACTACAGTGCAGCGCAATATACTGCCTCATCAGAACAAAATACCACAGTGCAGCACAATATACTGCCTCATCAGAACCAAATACTACAGTGCAGCACAATATACCGCCTCATCAGAACCAAATACCACAGTGCAGCACAATATACTGCCTCATCAGAACCAAATACCACAGTGCAGCACAATATACTGCCTCATCAGAACCAAATACTACAGTGCAGCACAATATACTGCCTCATCAGAACCAAATACTACAGTGCAGCACAATATACTGCCTCATTAGAACCAAATACCACAGTGCAGGACAAAATACTGCCTCATCAGAACCAAATACCACAGTGCAGCACATCAGAACCAAATACTACAGTGCAGGACAATATACTGCCTCATCAGAACCAAATACTACAGTGCAGCAAAATATACTGCCTCATCAGAACCAAATACTACAGTGCAGCACACTATACTGCCTCATCAGAACCAAATACCACAGTGCAGCACAATATAATGCCTCATCAGAACCAAATACTACAGTGCAGCACAATATACTGCCTCATCAGAACCAAATACCACAGTGCAGCGCAATATACTGCCTCATCAGAACAAAATACCACAGTGCAGCACAATATACTGCCTCATCAGAACCAAATACCACAGTGCAGCACAATATACTGCCTCATCAGAAATAAATTAACTACAGTGCAGCACAATATACTGCCTCATCAGAACCAAATACCACAGTGCAGCACAATATACTGCCTCATCAGAACCAAATACTACAGTGCAGCGTAATATACTGCCTCATCAGAACAAAATACCACAGTGCAGCACAATATACTGCCTCATCAGAACCAAATACCACAGTGCAGCACAATATACTGCCTCATCAGAACCAAATACTACAGTGCAGCACACTATACTGCCTCATCAGAACCAAATACTACAGTGCAGCACAATATACTGCCTCATCAGAACCAAATACCACAGTGCAGCACAATATACTGCCTCATCAGAACCAAATACCACAGTGCAGCACAATATACTGCCTCATCAGAACCAAATACCACAGTGCAGCACAATATACTGCCTCATCAGAACCAAATACCACAGTGTAGCACAATATACTGCCTCATCGGAACCTAATACCACAGTGCAGCACAATATACTGCCTCATCAGAACCAAATACCACAGTGCAGCACAATATACTGCCTCATCAGAACCAAATACCACAGTGTAGCACAATATACTGCCTCATCAGAACCAAATACCACAGTGCAGCACAATATACTGCCTCATCAGAACCAAATACCACAGTGCAGCACAATATACTGCCTCATCAGAACCAAATACTGCAGTGCAGCACACTATACTGCCTCATCAGAACCAAATACCACAGTGCAGCACAATATACTGCCTCATCAGAACCAAATACTACAGTGCAGCACAATATACTGCCTCATCAGATCCAAATACCACAGTGCAGCACAATATACTGCCTCATCAGAACCAAATACCACAGTGCAGCGCAATATACTGCCTCATCAGAACCAAATACTACAGTGCAGCACAATATACTGCCTCATCAGAACCAAATACCACAGTGCAGCACAATATACTGCCTCATCAGAACCAAATACTACAGTGCAGCACAATATACTGCCTCATCAGATCCAAATACCACAGTGCAGCACAATATACTGCCTCATCAGAACCAAATACCACAGTGCAGCGCAATATACTGCCTCATCAGAACAAAATACCACAGTGCAGCACAATATACTGCCTCATCAGAACCAAATACCACAGTGCAGCACAATATACTGCCTCATCAGAAATAAATTAACTACAGTGCAGCACAATATACTGCCTCATCAGAACCAAATACCACAGTGCAGCACAATATACTGCCTCATCAGAACCAAATACTACAGTGCAGCACAATATACTGCCTCATCAGAACCAAATACTACAGTGCAGCACAATATACTGCCTCATCAGAACCAAATACCACAGTGCAGCACAATATACTGCCTCATCAGAACCAAATACTGCAGTGCAGCACAATATACTGCCTCATCAGAACCAAATACTGCAGTGCAGCGCAATATACTGCCTCATCAGAACCAAATACCACAGTGCAGCACAATATACTGCCTCATCAGAACCAAATACTATAGTGCAGCACAATATACTGCCTCATCAGAACCAAATACTACAGTGCAGCACAATATACTGCCTCATCAGAACCAAATACTACAGTGCAGCGCAATATACTGCCTCATCAGAACCAAATACTACAGTGCAGCGCAATATACTGCCTCATCAGAACCAAATACTACAGTGCAGCACAATATACTGCCTCATCAGAACCTAATACTATAGTGCAGGACAAAATATCACTTCTGCAAAACCAAATGCACCACAGTGCAGCACAAAATACTGCTGTCCACTCCACAGTATGAAACTGCATTATCATCCTGAGGACAGCAATACAGTTGAGTTCAGAAGGGCACCTGCGGCCACTGGCCAGGTGCTTAAAGGGGTATTCCCATCTCACAAATGTAGTTTATATAGTTAGATATAGTCATACCAATATTATTACTAATAGAATGTATTTATATAACATGTACTGTTTAGAAGATTTCCCTATTTGTATTTCCATTGTCCCACACAAATCAGTCAGGCCGTTGCCCCTGGTTACGGCCACCGCGGCCATGTAGTAGTGGTGGCCAGCATGCTCCTTTTTAAACCCGCTCTGAGGTAACTGCTGTATTGTGAACGCACATTGCATGAGCATGCGGAGACACATCTTAGGGTACTTTCACATCTGTGTTTTGGATGCTACCAATCCAAAACGCAGACTTTATAAACGGATCCTGCTCCATAGAGATGAATTGATCTTGGAAGAGGATCCGTTTATCTGCGTTTTGGAAATGCAGACAAAAATGCTACAACTCTAAGATGCGTCTCCGCATGCTCATGTAATGTGTGTTCACAATACAGCAGTTACCTCAGAGCGGGTTTGAACAGGAGCAAGCCGGCCACCACTACTACATGGCCGCGGTGGTCGTAACTAGGGGCAACAGCTTGACTGATGTGTGTGGGACAATGGATATACAAATAGGCAAATCTTCTAAACGGTACATGTTATATAAATACATTCTATTAGTAATAATATTGGTATGGCTATATCTAACTATACAAACTACAGTTGTGAGATGGGAATACCCCTTTAAGTGTGTACATTAAAGATAATGGCTGTCTGCCATAAGAAGGCCTTGGGTGGACTCCTGGGCACAGGCGCAACGGGAAACTTCCCTGTAGGTTATATGGCCAGGCTGCCTCTAACATACATTCCCAATTGTGTTTTACGTCATTTAAATGAAGTCTGTCACCACCAAAATCATTTCTTTTCCTGGCTTTCACCGGCCTCATTGCTCCCTGTTGAGAAATTTTGTGAGGAGCAATGATGCAGGCGAAGTTAGGTAATGTCAAACTAGAAAGGCAGTGGAGTTACTGGTGGAGCTATGGTGCACTGAACGGAGCAGCATAAAAATTGTGAAAAGCATGTCTCTGGATTACAGAAACAGATTTTCACAGGAAAAGCAAGTTTATTTAGGGGGAACCGATCCTACATGCCCGTGTACTAAAAACTGTTTTAGTGATGACCAACTCCCTTTAAATATTTTATAAGGAAGAAAGCTTCAAAGGAACTCTGAACTGTGCTAGACATGATAACCCCGCCACGACCCTATACATGGACTATATTACCATTCCTTGTTATTTTTCTTAAATATTTCAGAACACAGGCAATAATAGCAAAGATAAGGCTATTTCCCATTTGGTTAAAGGTTGCAGCTCAGATCGGGGAATTCTCTGAAGCTTTGTGGCTTTGTGCATCCTCTCCACAGACCCATCTGATGACTGTGATGAATGTATAGGGGCACAAATGCTAAGTATCTCTGCAGGTTCTTAAGCCAATATCCACCTGAGGATTACAGGCACAGAGATACCCCCTGCAGACTGAAATAATCTATATCCTTCACTTCATAATCTGCCCACTGCATTAAAGCAGGCAATTAATAACTGTCCTCAAGAGGAGCAGGGAGGTCATAGCCAGCACTTAGTGGCCTGGTGTGTGATTAATACTGATACATAGTACTGCTTCCATATTATAACATATCATAAAGGGCAGTGTACACATATATACATTTTGTTCTGCTTATAATTATAATGACAGTTTGTAAATAAAATTAGAAAAAATATATAAAAAAAATAGTCCAGTCAAGCTCCACTGGTTTTTTCCATTTTATACTAAATTCACTTATACTTCATTCATTTCTACGGGGTCGGCTATTTCCGTCAGCTACATAGAAATGAAGGGGAGCGGTGGCAGCGCATGCGTGGAGCGCTCCCATTCATTTCTATGGGAGCAGCGCTCCCGTATGCTAGAAGTATGCCCTGGTATTTCATGAATGCAGTTTTAGTAAAATGTGACAGCACCATAGTCCTTTACAGTTTACACTAAAAAGAGTATTTATGAGGCTGCAAATCATGTTGGTAGGAACGGATGTAGCAGAGATAACAGGTAAGCTCTTATCTCAAATTTCTTAACTCATCGTGATATCCCGAAACAAAGACCATTGAAAAGCAACTGAACCTGTCGGCTTAACACAATTAGTTTAGATAACACGTCTAGTTCAGTGTGTGTTAACTCTAGACACCAATGATATTTCCCAGCAATACTTGCACTATTATCTAAGTACAACAATCACTCCTTCTAAGTATTAGAAATATAGCAGTGCTCCAGATGGCGACCAAAATGGTCGCCAATGCGACTTAGAATTTACAAATGGTGACAAGACTTTTTAGTCTTGTCGCCATTTGCGCCTAGCCTGGCATTTACCAATACGAGGCTGCGCTACTGCGCAGCCTAGTATCAGAGAACATGGTGCGTGCTGCTGTCAACGCACTCCATATTCCCTCAGCAGCACAGGGGAGAAGGAAGAAGTCTCTCCCTCCCACCTGTGCTGCTGCTGCCACCAATGGGAGAGACGAGGGGAGGGGGAGGGCGCACTGCGCCACCAATAAGAGGGGCGGACGAGGGGAGGGGGAGGGAGCACTGCGCCACCAATGAGAGGGGCGGAGGAGGGAGGGGGAGGGCGCACTACAATCACGAAATTTGGCACACAGGTACATCAGGTGTCCGGGAAGGTTTTAGAACGGGTCTCAGCTCTCCAGGACGTACCGTTCCTAAGATATTCCCAAAATATGCATTAGCCAATAGAAGCCTGGTCACATGACCCTTATCAGCCAATAGAAGCTCACAGGCAGTCTCCACACACACCAGGTTTCCATAACAACCTAGGCAGTTCACTGCTGTAGGTCTGCTTTAAAGGGGCAGAGCGCTGTGGATTACACTGTTAAAGGGGTATTCCGGTTACCATAAATGTAACTTATGTTTTAGACTAACTCATCATCAATCATTACCTCATATAATGAAAATTTCACATATTTACCGTTCAGTAGTAATAAAAGATGTTTTCTTCCACTGCTACCCACTGTGTTTTCTCCTAAATTACTATGGCATCGACCTGTAATTCAGGCCACCCTCAAAAGAAGGACTTAAAAGCCCCACCCCCAGGTCCCACTAAGTCACACCCCTGACTCAGGCCACGCCCCTTCCACGCCGCATCTGATCGGGATTGAAAAAATGAAGGTAAAAATCAACTTCTGTCAGCTGCAGGGCAGGGAGGGAGGGTGACTTTCTCCTTGCATGCTCAGACTGCACAGTGCTGCTGTCTGAGAGTGAGCTGTTCAAAAGGACATCCGTGTGTCCATCCAGGCCCTGCGCATGACAGAGGACAGGGAGTCTAAAAGCCAGACTGTCCAGCCTCCCCCCAACGTGAAGCCGTGCCACCGGTCATTCCCTCAAACGTGAAGCAGCGCCCCTGTTCCCCATGAAGCCACACCCCTAAACATGAAGCCACGCCCCCAATCCTCATTAAGCCACACCACTAAACATGAGGCCACGCCCTCTGGTTCCATGAAGACACGGAGGAGAAGCTGTCTGAGCATGAGCTACTGAAAGGGTGGACATCCCTGTGTCTGTCCAGGCCCTGAGCCGGACGGTGGACAGGGAGTCTGAAAGCCAGACTGTCCAGCCTAAAACCGGACCTCTGGCCATCCTAGGGGCAGGCTGATGGTAGGGTGGCCAGATGTCCGGTTTTAGACTGGACAGTCCGGTTTTCTGGCTCTCTGTCCTCCGTCCGGCGCAGTGCCTGGACGGACGTAGGGATGTCCACCCTTTCAGTAGCTGACGCTCAGACAGCTTCTCCTCCGTGTCTTCACAGAGCCAGGGGGCGTGGCCTCATGTTTAGTGGTGTGGCTTCATGTTTAGGGGTGTGGCTTCCTTGGGACCGGGGGTGCTGCTTCACGTTTGGGGTAATGGCCAGTGAGGTCCGGCTTTCTGGGGTGAAGACAGCGGCCACCCTAGTTGCTGTGGAGGTCACAGTTAAAGGGGAGGGCGCTGTGGATGTTTCTGTTAAAGGGAGTCTTTCACCTGATCTGAGTGCCCTAGACCACTCAGATCAGGCTCTAGACCCCCTTACACATGTTACCACAGTACCGTTGGCTAAGTTGTCCCACGCCGTATATGCCAGAAAAACAGTTTTTATTCATCTGTCAATCACTCCCCGCAAGTGCCCGGAAACTCGCTAAAGCTGGAAGGAGCCCAAGCCTCCAGGCTATTACTAATGCAAACGCTGCCCTTCTCCAGCATCCTTTCCGCCCAGTATTCTGATATTCCTCTCCGCCTCCTGTAACTAAATACTGGGCGGAATGGATGCTGGAGAAGGGTGGCGTAGCGAGGTTCCGGGCACTTGCGGGGGGTGATTGACAGATGGATTAAAAGTCTTTTTCTGGCATATACGGCGTCGGACAACTTAGCCAGCAGTACTGTGGTAACGTGTAAGGGGGTCTAGAGCTTGATCTGAGCGGTCTGTGACACTCAGATCAGGTGAAAGACTCCCTTTAAGGGGCGGGCTGCTGTGGAGGTCACTGTTATAGGGGCGGGCACTGTAGAGGTCACTCTCGATATCTTTTAACGACACAAACATGAAATGAAATAGAGTAAATATACCCGGGCGAAGCCGGGTCCTTCAGCCAGTGTTTAATAAAAGTACAGGCTGCCATGGTAAGCTCCCTGCTGCCTTGTGCACAAAGCACAGGGCAGCAGGGAGAGTGTAAAGCCCTATTCACCCTAATAGAGTTCTATTAGGGTGAATAGGACAAGGGATTAAAAGATTCCAGGTTCTAGCCCCCAGTAAAAGTAAAAAGTTTAAAAAAACAAAACAAAAAACAAGGGTTAATTGCCGCAGGTCGCACGCCCTTCTATTGAGGCTGGGTATGTTAGACCGCTGCCTCCTATACTTGATTTAATTATATTCATTGGTGGCGCAGTGCACCCTTCTCCCAACCCACCCAGTTATTAGTCTCATTGGTGGCGCTGTGGCCACAGGCAACTCCCCCCCCCCTTCATTGGTGGTAGTGGTAGATTCAGTCTGATCAGTCTTTCCTTCTCTCTAAAGGTGCACAACCCCTTTAACTCCCTATGAATTCAATAGGGAGGTAACCACGCATGCATCTTTAGTGCTAGTATGTGTTTGTCTGTTTCTGGATTCCCTGCTCATATGTAGGGTATGTTTACTCAATATATTGTGGCAAAAATGCTGCTGTTTTGCCACAATTTTGAAAATGGCAGTGAAAAATGTGGATGTTCCCTTGAACAGTATACCATCCACACAACATTCATATACAGTGCTTTGGCTCAAAAGTGAGTCTTAATGCCATATTACAACACTATACTGTACATAATTATAGAGAAAATCATAATATACAAGAAAACAGAAGCTTACATATTAACTTCCATGTTTGCTCTACAATACATTAATTCAGTATAATCTATACAGTATAATCTACTCCATGCAGATGTATCTCCTACAAATTCATCCTGGTCTCTCCCAGTCAGGACACTAATACTAGCCTCTGCCCCTTGGCGGTAACGTTTAATAATTCTGATCAGCTATCATTTCATTTATGTTTAGTCTGTGGTTAAGATAAGTGATATGTTATATAACCAACACTGCGTGTATGACTATAAACTGTTCAGAGCAAACACCATTTAGAATACCATTATGCTGCTTCAGTTTGATAAGAATTTAGCTTACATGAGTGTTTATGAGCTGTCAGAAAACTAGAGATAAGGGCTGCGAATCACGTCTTCAGAGTGGCTCTCCGGCAGAGTCACAGAGCAGCAGAAGTAGCAGTCTGCAGATGCAGTAAATAATAAGGCTCTAGAGGAAAAACTGTTGAACATTTTTAATAAAGAAAAATTATTTTTAGTCGAAAATAAGTTAAGCACAATTAAAAAAAAATCTCCAAAGCTATCCTTTAAATCAGTGGTATGTATGTGAAATGCAGGACAGGAAAGGTCCTCCAGAGTGAGAAATACTCTCTGTAAACACTATCTTCACTGTGGCCAAGAGATGAGGACCCCCTCTACTCAATCAGTATACTGATAAAGTATATGAAAATGGGTTTCTGAATTGGTCAACACCTTGTGCCTTTTGGTAAAATGTATACATATAAGTTAAAGGTTTTGTAACACACTAAGAACGTGCCTGCTGGATCCCTCTGCATTTCAGCATTGCCTGAAGCTAAAGCATTGCTATCCAGCCACATTAACTATAATGAGGACCGGCAGAGATCTTTGCAGAACCCAGCAAATATCCCGAGAATCAGCCAGCCGAAAGACGCTTCACTGCCGGAATGCAGAGAGAACAGCCTGCCGGATCCTAAATCCTTTTCCTGCTATTTTTGCGCCAACCAATGTTCATGATTAGGAATGAGCGAACTTCTGTTTTAAAGTTCAGCGTACAAGGTTCAGGTTATCTAAGAATTCTGTTAAGTTATAAGTGCACCTCTGTTTTTGAGTTCCTTCGGTTTCCGAATTTATTTTTATTAGCTAAATAGTTTCTGCTTTAAACAAGAGAGGTCTGAACACGAGGCACAGAAGCTGCTGAGAATCCACCTTCCTCACAGGTGCCTGTAGAGTTTGTCAGCAAACTGTAGACTACTATTTACACCAGTCCATAGCGTGGGGCTGGACAAAAACCTGAGTGCCAAATCACCATGGCAACTGATAAATTGTCCTTCACAACAAATTCTTGTTCCTTTCCTTATATGCCTTCAGCTGTCAGGTGGGGTTCCTGCTGTAACCCATAGTGGAGGTGGGCACTGCTGTAACCCATAGTGGAGGTGGGCACTGCTGTAACCATAGTGGAGGTGGGCACTGCTGTAACCCATAGTGGAGGTGGGCACTGCTGTAACCATAGTGGAGGTGGGCACTGCTGTAACCCATAGTGGAGGTGGGCACTGCTGTAACCATAGTGGAGGTGGGCACTGCTGTAACCCATAGTGGAGGTGGGCACTGCTGTAACCATAGTGGAGGTGGGCACTGCTGTAACCCATAGTGGAGGTGGGCACTGCTGTAACCATAGTGGAGGTGGGCACTGCTGTAACCCATAGTGGAGGTGGGCACTGCTGTAACCCATAGTGGAGGTGGGCACTGCTGTAACCATAGTGGAGGTGGGCACTGCTGTAACCCATAGTGGAGGTGGGCACTGCTGTAACCCATAGTGGAGGTGGGCACTGCTGTAACCCATAGTGGAGGTGGGCACTGCTGTAACCCATAGTGGAGGTGGGCACTGCTGTAACCATAGTGGAGGTGGGCACTGCTGTAACCATAGTGGAGGTGGGCACTGCTGTAACCCATAGTGGAGGTGGGCACTGTTGTAACCATAGTGGAGGTGGGCACTGCTGTAACCCATAGTGGAGGTGGGCACTGTTGTAACCCATAGTGGAGGTGGGCACTGTTGTAACCCATAGTGGAGGTGGGCACTGTTGTAACCATTGTGGAGGTGGGCACTGCTGTAACCCATAGTGGAGGTGGGCACTGCTGTAACCCATAGTGGAGGTGGGCACTGCTGTAACCATAGTGGAGGTGGGCACTGCTGTAACCCATAGTGGAGGTGGGCACTGCCGTAACCCATAGTGGAGGTGGGCACTGCCGTAACCCATAGTGGAGGTGGGCACTGCTGTAACCATAGTGGAGGTGGGCACTGCCGTAACCCATAGTGGAGGTGGGCACTACTGTAACCATAGTGGAGGTGGGCACTGCTGTAACTACAGGAGGAAAGAGAGGGGACACACTGTGGTATATTAAGAAAAAGCTTCAGATCAACAAAAATAATCAAGTTAACCACAGCTATGTGTCTGTGCAAAAAGTTAGATACAAATCTCCTTTAATTATACCAAAATTCTAATAGTTCCTCAGTTCGAAGGAACCCAGTTACTTTGATAGGAACCATTCCTAGAATGATGCAGTTCAGCACATGCTGTTTACTGCTGTTCCCTATAATTAATAAATTAATGAACTCATGGAAAAATAAGTGGATAATACACAGAAATTGGCCACCACCAGCAGAACATGTGTGCTCACCACTAGGGATCGTTATGGATGCCACTACCACAGACCATAAGTTATAAGTGGTAGCAGAATCCATAATGGAAATTTTTAGATAACCCGAACCTTGTACGCTGAACTTGAAAACAGAAGTTCGCTCAACACTACTCGCCATGTGCTAAAATCTCTCCCTGAAGATGCTACTGGTAGCAGGTACCTCTGTTCTTAATTCTTAATCAACTTACTCTATTCTGTGCCCCTTCCCCTCTCCCCCCAAAAAAGGAAAGGATTATACGAATAGCTCCAAATGGCATAAACTAGTTTTTAGGCTCACTGGTGGCAACAGTGTTAAAATGTCCATTTCCATCGCATCCTAATCACAAATGTTAAGTTTAAGGTGTTGCTTGAGTAAAGATGTGAAAATTGCATGCTTTGTGCAAGACTGAACAAGCAATTTGCAACATGCAAGGTTCACACTTCTGCTCAAGTAACTGTTCATTACACATAACAGACAGCGACGATTTAACCACCTCAGTACTGCGGCATTTCTTCTTTTTAATTACCACATCCAGTCGAGCAGTTTTTAGTACATGTGGATGTAATGCCTTTAACTTCTTTTTACACTTTCCAAGTAATCTATTTTACATCTTGGTCATTTTAATATATGACATATGCAGCTCAGGGATGTCAGGACGGCGCCAGTGTTATGCGTTCAGGCCTCAGGCTATCAGGAAAGGCATTGTCAATCTGAAATGCGTCAGCAATGTTACTCTTTCTTAGCTGTTATCTTGATTTAATAAAGAAGAAAATAAATAAAATAAAGAAGATACTTAATAAAGAAGAGACGCCCAGCTAGTTTATAGCGCCTCTCTCCCAGCTACTTACACTGCCTCATGGACATGACATCACAGGATATAATAAAGTCCTGTATGGACATGGTCACATGACCACAGCCCAGAACAGAAGGTAAGAGCAATAAAGGTAAAAGAAATACATTTCAAAATTACCGTTACCATCATAGATGCTAATTTTAGAGGATGTTGATGTAAACCAGAACACCCCTTTAAAGTTATGTGGTGCCAGTTTTCACTGCACATGTGCACAGTACTAAGGTGAGCAGACCATTTAGTTTGTCTCTTTGCTGCTAGGGCCGTGCATCATCAACCCTTCCAACAAAAGTCCACAACATGGCTGAAGCTAAACGACAGCTTAAAATAGGGCGTGAGCTTTATAATAGACTTTTTGCAGAAACCATCCATTTTTCCCATACATATAACAATCTTTCCTTATTTCTGACAACAGCAACAATTTCTGCATTTTAACCTCATCTTGCGATGTCAGTAAATGTAACCATACACAAATGTATGCATCTTAAGAAAATCGTTGCTGCTCTTTTCTATGCCGGAAATCCTAATTTTCTTAGACAGGAATCTGCTAGTATAGTGCTCTCCCAAAGCACTGCTATCCGTCAGCTGGTGGCACTCCTCTTTCTTGCATATGCATGTACATGTTACACAGGCAGAATAAGAGAGAATGAAATGCAGTGAGGAGCCTGCATTTGAGGCTGATGTACAGCTTTAGCATACAGATCAGCCTGGACTTGTATCTGTGTGTGCTTTGCGGCAGTTCTGTTAACAGGATGTCAGCCGATAGAAAAGGGTTAATGTATCCACTGCTGATTTCGGCAGCCGCACAAGTTTTAGACCCTTAGTCATCAATCATATTTTCCTATCTAATCTCGGTTCTTGTAACTCTGGTGTCTCCTTTCTATACAGATTGCAGCTGATCATGTTTTCTCCATTCTCCATCTACCTTCTTTTTCTACAACCCCTGCACATATTTCTCCCCTCTTTTCTCACTCCCGCTCCTTTCCCTCCCTTCTCCTTCCTACATCACACACATCCCTTTTCTCTTATTACACACGCACGCTCTGTCACCTTCGCTGACACATCTCTCATCTCTCTCTCACACTCTGTATTTCAATCAGAAATAATCTTTTCATATCATAGATATCACAGATTCGGTTTCTCTGTGCTGAACCAGTGCCCGTCCTCTTCCCCAACTACAGTTTCTGTCCCTCCATCTTCTCTCGTCTCTCTCTACTCTGCCTACATTTTGCATACATCTGTTTGCTTCCCTCAGTTTTTGTTTCCTACCACAGCCATCTACTTGCTTCTTATCCACAATGTTCTGCTACTTTACACTTTTCTCTTTCTTGCACCACTTACATGCCACCCTTTGTACTGGTCAATCACCTTTAAGTCTAGGGCAGCATGCCCACATCCACGGCTTGCAGTTGTGAGGACACCATTACTGTTGCAGCGTGCATTGCTGCTGAGGTAGCTGGGAGATCTGTGATACTGCTGTGCAGGGACATTTACTGATGGGTTAACACATTTTTTGGGCTGTGAAGCCATGCAATGCCACTCTGTGACTGTGCTGAATCCTGTCACGCCGCAGCTGTTTATATAAATGCAATATATCATACAGGCCAAAGTGGACCACCAGTGGACCAAGAGATGGTCCAGCAGAAGACATCAGGAGATGAATTTGAAGGCAGCTACCTGCTAATAAAGTGAAATAGGTAGATTAGACCTTACTGTACTGCATGTGCAAGGTTTACAAGATGATGAAATTAAAAGCAGACATGTACATGTTGTGTATAGATGGAAGACATTCCCAGAATCACTTCTTCTATGGAACTAGTCCATTTGCTCCTCATGGAAAACATTGGTGCTGCATAAATAATCAATGGATGATTCTAAACACTGCCCTGGACAGAGAACTAGGTCACTGAAAATGTGATATAATACCCATATGTTTTGCTCCCACTTACAAATCTGATACATTTATAATCAACATTTCATAACTAATGCCAATGCCACTAAAGCATTTGACAGCCTAGAGCGGGGGTTTCTCTGCAACATCTTTAATAAATGTTTGGGCCGGTAATTAGGGATCTGTAAATTTACCATTTATCTATTTTAACTAGGGGAACAAGACAGAGGTGCCAATGCCCCCTTTCCCTGTTATCCCTTTCAATGGTAAATTCAAGGTCCCTTTACACAGGGCAATATTACAGCAGATTGTCAGGAAGGAAGCGTTCTGTCCCAACAATCTGGTGATTGCTAGAGGAGGAGACTGGTGCATTTACATACAGTGATCTCCTCTACAGTATGGGGAGGAGCGATCACTAATGCCATCGCTCTTCCCCATAAAGACTTGTTTGCCGGCATGATCTGCTGCCAGTAAAGAATCATTTTTGGTGCGCACAAACGATTGGATTACCTGATGAATGAGCACTTCACTGGTTCATCTGGTAGTTGGCGGTACATTTACACTGCCCAATCATCGCTAACTAGAGTTACCACGAACGCACGTTACCAATAATCTGTGCAATTCTCGGCCTGTGTAATGACCTTTGGTCATTAGAATAGAACAAGATGTCAACAGCAGGAGATTTGGTTGCCTGAGTGCAGCGGATAAAATCTCTTTCTATGTGGATTACATCCAACTGGTTCAGGGTGTCATACACATAGATGAGTATGGTTCATTCTCAAATCTTGGACTCAACCGTGGGAAAGCCCAGCTGCTTCCATTAAAACTTTGAAATTGTTATCATCTCCCCAGACATAATGCTAAGAGACGGTCAGGCTTTTGAATATTTGGGCATTAATACTGAGAGATCCAGATGGATTTTTCACGCCTAATCTCCTCCCTCTTATTAGAAAAAACAAAGGTCAGAATCTGACTTAACCCTCTACCGACAAATGACAGATATATCCATTATGGTAGGGCGCTAGTTCCCACATCATGACAATTATATCCACTGCTTAATGTCCTCATGTGATTGCGCCAGGAGTTCGCCGGGAATCCAAAGCCAGGCTCCTGCCAAGATTGGAGTTATCGTCGATACTGGCAGTTTAATTCCTTCGATGCCACAGTCTATTTGACATAATAACAATATTAAAGCTTTATTTGTGGAAAGCTTTTAATGTCTGTATGGTATTAGTGGGGGCTGGGCAACCTTCAAGACTCTGAAATTCTCAGTGTTCTCAAGTGTTTCGCATGGACAGCAGTGATATCCTTGAGGTGCTAGATGGAATAAGATTGAGGAAAAAGTTTTTTTTGAAGGAATCCAACCCTGCTGAATTTCTTGTGACTGTCATATCACAGTTGAGACAAAGTGTTTCACAGACGAAAGTCAATGTGTGCCCCAGCCCTATTTGATATTCTCGACAGACCATACTACCTTCAAAGTTTCTGTTTAAGATTGGTGGATGAGAGGATCTCCGCTCCTACCAATTAGCAGTGTTCCAGTATCAAATCATACTGGAAACAAGTACATAGCTTAATTGGCACTAGACACTCAGTACGGGCTTCTCTAAATCATATCACTGAGATTGCTGCAGATAGAACAATATTTAACACCTTAAAGGGGTATTCCGAATACATTGTTATCCCCAGTAGAATGGTGGGGTCCTACAAATCACAAGAATGGGGGCCCATACCCCTGCAACGAACAAAGCAGCTGTCAGGCATGCATGTGACTGCTCCATTCATTTCTATGTACTCAGCTGTCTTCTGAACTCTCCTAGAAATAAATGGAGAAGCCATGCACATGCCTGACCGGCCACTCCTTTGATTTCAGGGGACTGCAGGGGGTATGGGGCCCTCGTTCTTCTGATTGGTGGGGGTACCAGCAGTAGGACCCCCCACCGATCTAAATTATCCTCTATCCTGTGGATAGGAGATAACCTAATGTAACCTGAATAGCCTTTTAGGATTTTTTTTCATCTACACATTTCTAAAGCCAAAATGTTTCCATCAACATAGCAGGATGAGGACTTTTTTGCAGGATGAGGGATATTTTCTTAATGGCACCATTTCTGGATACATCTCACTATGTAACTTTAAAAAAAAAAACTTTGAGTGACAATGTGAAAAATGACAATGAAAAACTCCAAGATGACATTCACATGGTGCTAACTGGAGGGAAAAGAGAGCCCTCTCTCTCTAACCACTCAGACGCCACGGTCACTATTAACTGTAGCAAGTGAGGGTATAAACTGCCAGTAGCAGTGAAAGCAGGATGCCCGTGGTATAGTTCAGCTGGCAATTACAAATGTATATATTTTTGTTGTGCAATTAACCCCTTCACACCCTTTGCCATACTATTATGTAGCTTCAAGTAGATAGTAAACACAAAACAATGTAATGCACAGTGCAAATATGGTGCGAGTACAGCCCCTAAGCTCTCGCCATCTCTGTACCTGCATCAAATCGCTTTACCAAGGTGTTTTCCAAGATTTTAGTATCTGATCGGTGGAGGTCCAACACCCAGGACCCCCGCTGATCAGCTGTTAGAGAAGGCACGCTAAGCGCATAGAAGTCAATGGGGCTGAGTGCCATACTAAGCAAAGCCGCTGTTTATGTAGACAAAAAGCAGGGAGGGCACGCTTATCCAGCATATATAGCAAAAGGCAAACAAACTGCAGCGCTCACCTGCACATCCAGCAGAGGAAGCACGGACAGGGCCCGGATCCGGCCACATCCAAATGGAAAAGAAAAGTCCAGCTTCAATATAAAATGCTTGCGTCTTTATTAATAGCGGTAAAAGCCAAACAAGTAGTACATGGACGGTCTACGCGTTTCGGACCCCTACATCACGGTTATTCATGACACACCACAGAGTGAATGAAACACAGTATTTAAAACATAGAAGTCCCAATCACACCCAGGAATCAAGATCACATGACTCCTGTGATGGGAGGCACCTGTTATACATAGAAAAAACAGACATGAAGTGCAAACCCTTCACCTATATTGCAAAATTAAATCATGTTTCTTATTCAGACCAGATGGGAAACAAGTTCCCATCTCAAACATCCAATATGCTTCCCTGCTCAAGAGTTTCTGTTTGTGGTCGCCTCCCCTGACTGGGAAGGTAACCCTTTCTATACCTTGAGCTACAAAAGCCGCAGTATCCCCTGTGTGAACTGTAGCAAAGTGAAAGCTCACCGCAGACAGAGACATTCTGTTCCCTGTAGTGAGGAACATCTGATAAATGTTTGCGAATCCTTGCCTTTATTTGTTTAGTGGTGCATCCCACATATTGAAGGGAACATGTTCTACATGTAATCAGATATACTGCAAACTCAGTGTTACAATTCAAATACTGTCTAATGGTATAACTTTTGGCAGTAGCTGTAGAGGTGAATTTTTGGCCTGTTTGCATACGGTTGCAACATATACATTTTTTCACTTTGCTACAGTTCACACAGGGGATACTGCGGCTTTTGTAGCTCAAGGTATAGAAAGGGTTACCTTCCCAGTCAGGGGAGGCGACCACAAACAGAAACTCTTGAGCAGGGAAGCATATTGGATGTTTGAGAACTTGTTTCCCATCTGGTCTGAATAAGAAACATGATTTAATTTTGCAATACAGGTATATATCTGTATAACAGGTGCCTCCCATCACAGGAGTCATGTGATCTTGATTCCTGGGTGTGATTGGGACTACTATGTTTTAAATACTGTGTTTCATTCACTCTGTGGTGTGTCATGAATAACCGTGATGTAGGGGTCCGAAACGCGTAGACCGTCCATGTACTACTTATTTGGCTTTTACTGCTATTAATAAAGATGCAAGCATTTTATACGGAAGCTGGACTTTACTTTTCTTTTCCATTTGGATGTGGCCGGATCCGGGCCCTGTCTGTGCTTCCTCTGCTGGATGTGCAGGTGAGCGCTGCACTTTGTTTGCCTTTTGCTAAGCAAAGCCGCTATACAATGTACAGTGCTGTGCTTGGTAAGCACAGAGAAGGCAGCGGCGCTCACAGGAGCACTGTTGCCTTCTCAAACAGCTGATCATCAGGGTTCCTGGGTGTCAGACCCATACAGAACAGAGGATAGGTCATCAGTAGTAAAATCTCAGAAAATCCTTTTAACTACTGTACCTATATTCAGCTACAGTATGTAATTGTATGCCGCAGTTGCCTGATAAAGTACCTGGTATCTCACAACTTTCTGAGTTAGGGCTCATGCACACAAATGTATGCAGTCAGTGCCCGTGCTGTGGACTGTAATTTGTGGTCCACAATGCACGGGCACTGACAGTGGGGCCGCCGGATTCGGATCGCGGACCCATTCATTTAAAGGGAGTCTGTCACTTCCATATGCCCATATAAAGCACTTAAATAGCCCCATAGCAGATGTAATCATAAATGTAATGGTACCTTTGTCGCTTTCTTTTGATCTTTAGAAGTTGGAAAAACGTAGTTTAAATCATATGCAAATGATCCGTTGGAAGTGCCCGGAGGTGGCGTTTACTGGCGTGGAGCCCGGGCTTCTGTGCTTTTTTTTACATATTTTCCCCACCCCAGCCACTGCCTCTGCCCGCCCTGCACCTGACTCAGGTCCTCCTTCTCTGTCGGCGAGATCCCGCGCCTGCGCAGTTTCTTGCCGGCCGGAGCATGCGCACTGAGATGCCTATTTTGGGCACGGCATCGCCGAAGTCACTGCGCATGCGCCAGCCAATGGTGCGAAACCTGAAACATGCAGTGCGCATGCCCCGGCCCAGCGAGAGACTGCGCAGGATCTTGTCGGCACGGAAGGAGGACCCGAGTCAGGTGCAGGGCGGGCAGAGGCAGTGGCTGGGGCGGGGAAAATATGTAAAAAAGCACAGAAGCCCGGGCTCCACGCCAGTAGACGCCGCCTCCGGGCACTTCCAACGAATCATTTGCATATGATTTAAACTACATTTTTCCAACTTCTAAAGATCAAAAGAAAGCGACAAAGGTACCATTACATTTATGATTACATCTGCTATGGGGCTATTTAAGTGCTTTATATGGGCATATGGAGGTGACAGACTCCCTTTAAACTACTACTACTACTACTACTTTTTTGCAGTGCGGAAGCACAGCCAGAAACACCACAGAAGCACACCGTAGTGCTTCCGTGGTGTTCCGATTCGTGCCTTTGCTCCGCATCTCATTGAAGTTATGGGTCCGCGATCCGTGATGCAGGCTGCACATGGCTGGTGCCCGTGTATTGCGGACCCGGGCCGGCACCGGTCGTGTGCATGACCCCTTAGTGGGATGTATAATCAAAAACATTTAGTAAAAGGTCTAAGAAGCAATAGAGCCACTGGTTGGGAACCATAAGTTCCACTTTAGCCCATATTTTCAGGCTCAGACCTTCTTCCTCTAGTTTCTGGGGTACAAAGAAAGGATGGGTATTCTCTTTTGGATTATTCAGTGGCTACTTTTGATCAATTCTAAAACTACATCTACATATAAGACTGAGCAGTTATACGAATATGTAGCTGGAATTATTCTTCTGTCGGATGGAAGGATCAGTTCATAAATAATCGAAGAGAAATTATGATGGATTTAATGGATCTCATTGACTTAATGGGCTCCATTTTTTAATGGAATAGATGCTAACGGATGCCATTTGCTGTTACAAAAATTGCCTTCAGGAACATTAATGGAGATATTTATTTCGCCTTTTCTTTAAATATGTGATGGAATTCCATAGAGACAAATTCCAGTCTAAACAAAGCCTTAAAGTTTCTTCTCAATTTTCATCCAAAGCTGAATTCAAAGTGATGCATCTTTTGTGTTATCATTTGGAGAACTAAAGTGAGAAAAACTGCAGACATATGCCACAGTCATACAGATGAAGAAAACATGCTATTATTCAGAATAATTCAAAATAAGCATAATATCAACCCATAATCATCTATCCCAATAACTATAATGCTTGCTATTATGCTAATACAACATACTGATGATGTACATGAAATAAGTAATAGATATAGAGGGGAGCAATTATCAGGCTACATACTAAGCAATATAGGTGTATAACCATCAAGCCCGAATCCTAATTCAGAAAAATGGAGTCTATAATCCAGCTGATTTACATAAATGGCTCCTGTACACAAACTGTCTGATAATGAAAACCAATTTTATCCCCCAAAGTACTGCAAGTCTTAAGGTGGATTTATACTACTAGATAATGGGGAACGAAAGTTCCTGACAATCTGCCCATGTAAAGCTGTGGCAATCACCCAATGATCTTCAGGTGAAACTTTCGTTCGTGCAGACTTCTCAATTATTGTTTCTGGGCAGTAGATCGTGCGCTCTAAACAGTGATCTGCTGCCCAGAAACAATGCAGCTGTATGAGGACGAGCCATAGCAAAAGCGATCCATCGTCCTCATACTGTGGAGGTGATCTCTGCACGTAATGCAGCGCTTCACCTCCTCTTAACAAGCAGCCGACTGTTGGGAAGGAACGATTCAGCTGCTCATCTGCACGTGTAAATGCACCTTTAGGGCTCATTCACACAACCATATGAAAGGAACGGGCACAGACCCATTCATTTCGTTGTTCCAGGGCCCCGCAAAAAATATAGCGCATGTTCTATTCTTGTTTGCAATGGTGGACAAGAATAGGCATTTCTACAAGGGGCCGCCTGTTCCATAAATTGCAAAACGCACACGGGCGGCATCCGTGTTTTGCGGACTGCAAAAAGCGGCGCAGTCATGTGAATGTGCCCTTAGAATTGGATATAAACCCTGCAGGATATTATCCATCCACAGAACAAGCTCCTGTTTAGGCAGAAGACAACGCATGGTGGATGGACAATAGTGAGTTTTACAAGACAAAGAAGATCATAAATTTCCACAAAACAAAGACGCCGTGATCTCTCTATCAGGCAGACCTGAATGATACTTGTACTAACCATGGCATATGCATTTGTAGGTCATTAGAACATGGCCTCAGTCATTACAGTATAGACTTACTCATTAGATGTCCAATTCATTCACACAAAAACATCCCCACACTTGAGAAGCCAGTCCTATTCATTAGAACATTGACTCATTACAATGTTCCTCAGAAGGCAGTGGCATTCATTATGGTGTAGTCCATGCTCTACCTTGCTACAAGACGTGTCTCATTAGAGAAATAGTCTGACCATAAAAATGTAATAAAAAACAGAATTCCACTATCAAATTGTACAGCTATTACAAGCATGGCAGGCCTCCTCAGGTTAGACCCAGATTATAAAGGGGCTGACCTATCAGCAGGAAACCCTCTGCCCATATGTCCAATATGGGAATATACTGTAGATACAATAGAAGGTCCCCCTTCGGGCAGTCACAGTATGAAGTCAGTATTACATGGGCAACTATTTATCTGCTGACCTCATCTTCTCCTGTCAAAATCACGCTATCATATTAAGGGACAGAAGGACACCTCTGTATCGGAGTAAAATACGTATTGTGTACTGAGCTAGGACGTTAGTCTTTACCTTGTGAGCAGCAGAATGTGGATAGGGCTGCAAGCGTTATGTACAGCTCTTCTGTCTCGTCCTGTCACAGTCCTTTGCTGGGAAATCGCTGTGTATGTCCTGCAGCATGAAGAGACTTGAAGATGAAGCACTGAACATCTCCTATGGACACTAGGAAACAGTTTACACTATCACAGGGTGTCTAGACATACCAGACCCTGGACCATAATTTTGTGCAGGGCTAGACACTTTTGTCTAACACTATACCAACTATTGGTTGGCTTAAGGGCCCTTTACATGGGCCAAGAATCCGCAAGATAATCTAGTAACGCTCGTTAGAGATTATCTTGCAGTGTAAAGACGCTGCCAATTACCCGATGAATGAGCACGTTCCTTGGGTAAGAGATCATTGGACACAAAAATCGTTGTTTGCCCGCAGCAGGTCGTGCTCTGTAAACATCATCTGCTGCCAGCACATTACATATCACTCCACCGCATGCTGTGGAGATCGGTGCGTGTAAATGCAGCAGTCTCCTCCACCAGCGAGCAGGCGATTGTCGAAAGGAACGCAATCTGCTGCTGTATCGTCCCATGTAAAGGGACCAAAATTTTATGCTAGGATTGTACCGCAATCATTCACTGCTCCAATTGCTCTGCTAGATGATCTTCAGCCTAGTTACTGAGGTGGTGTGTCTTTTCTGTCACAGAAGATAAGGCTGGTGGTAGTTGAAGATTTAAACTGGGCATGTTCGATTAGTTCAGTGAGACGGACAAAAAAATAAGGAAAAAAACAAACAGCAGGTGGCGCTATACAGATATATTTGATTAAATAGCTCCCTGGTTATACTACATTTTTAATTACATGCAATTACAAAAGTATTCAGATTCAGGTGCTGGTTTGAAAAATGTAGAATATTTTTTGTGACACAACCCCTTTAAGTCATGCTCCCTTGTCAGGTTAGGTGCAGTTAAAGGCTATGTACAACTTCGGGTGCAATTTTTTCAATTGAGAAAAAAAGGTGAACTGTTTGTCTAGCTCTGTGCATCCCACTTTGTGTCATCATCTAATAACCCTTATCTCTAAATTATTAAGAGATCATAAACACTTATTTAAGCCACATTCTTATCAGTAAGATAAGAATTGAGCTATAATGAGTGTTTAGAACATCAGATACACGGAACCTGTCAGTTTAGCTACCTGACGAAACAGAGAGAAAATTCAGATCCTACTACTAGAGAAACTCAGCCCTGTACAGAGAAAAGGGATCCAAATTTGTAAAGGGGTTTTTCCGGGATTAAACTTTTATGTTCCATTAAACATGCCCTAGCTATACTAACATATCTAATATAGTTGTATTACCTATTAGCTCAGTTTGCTCACTTTACAAACCAGTCATGTGACCTTGTTTGTTGTCTTACTGTCTTACGTTGATCGGGTCACATGCTTCCCTTCCCCCCCCTCCTCCCAACTGCACTGCCCATCGATGTGATGTAAGCAGTAAGGGGCTGGCTGCCTCTGTATATATGCATGCCCCTTTCCTGTGTCCACAGCCCTGCATCGCCCCTCCCTGTCTCCATTGATACCCCTCTGCCTCTCTCCTCATCCTTGACTTGTCCCTACTGTGTATTAGCGCTCTGTCAGATGCCACTCAGCTGAGCTATGTGTCCATAGAATACAGAGACAGCTGATTATAATGATGAAGCAGGGAGACCCGTCTGCTCCTCGCTTCACCAATCACCAAAGCAGCACAACATACACAACATCGTGCAGCTGCTGTGTAGGAGGAGGAGCGCACAGCTGATTTCCAGCCGACACTGCTCCTTCTACACAGCCCAGCAGCATGATTTGTGACCTGCTTAGGTGAATAATGAAGCAGGGAGCGGGCGGCTCCATACTTCACCATTACAATCAGCTGTCTCTGCGTCCTAGGACACAGAGAGAGCTGAGAGAGACACATAGATCAGCCGAGCGGCTTCCATCAGAGTGCTAATACACAGTGGGGACAAGTCAAGGATGAGAAGGGAGGCAGAGGAGGCAGTGAAGGGGCATCAACGGAGGTGAGTAAGGGCAGTGCAGGGCTTTGGACACAGGATAGGGGCGTGCATATACACAGAGGGAGCCCCTCCCTGACTCTGCCCCTCAATGCTGACATCACGTCGACAGGCAGTGCAGCTCGGGGGACATGTGACCCATCTACGTGATGTCAGAAAGACAACAAACCAGGTCACATGACTGGTTTGTACAGTGAGCAACTGGAGCAGAATAGGTAATACAACCATATTACATGTTAGTATGTTTAGTGGAAAATAAAAGTTTAATCCAGGAAAAGCCCTTTAACAAAGACAAACTGAAAAAATGATTTTTAGCTCAAAATGAGTACAATGTAATAATAATTTAAAAAAATGCCCCCAAATCTGTACATAGCTTTTGATTTCTCTAAATCACTAAACCCACTTGTTGGTACATTTTACACCAGAATCTAGGTACACTTACATTCATAAATGTGAGCCAGTATCTTTGCTGCTTCTAAAGCACTAAAAGACTGCAGAAAGGTACAAATTTACTGTTATTTTTATAATTATTCTCCATTTCATTTGTTAGGACCTGGACAACCTCTTAGTGTGGAGCGGACGGGGTGTCACTAAAAAAAAACTGTTCACCACATGTAAATGACGGATATAGTACTGGGAAGTGAGTGATAAAAAGTGGACTCCAGCAATTCTTCCTGAAGCAATAATTATTAGTCTGTTCTACTGAAGCGTCCTTCCCTGCAGTGCACCCTCATTGGCTGTTCTAGATGAACGCAGGAAGTAAAACGGATTATATAAAACCAGACTGGTATGGCTGAAGTCTCCAGCAGGCGCAATTACTCATTCCCTACCTACTGTATGCATTACAGTCTCCGCCTGACAGGCAGCTGCTAATTCCTGTACGTGTAAAAGGCCCCTGGAAACTCCCCAGTTACTAGGAGGTTTAAATTGGGAATATCCAGCGACACTATGGGGAAGATTCACCAATACCTTTACACATGTTTAGTGGCAGAAAAAAGTTGCAAAATAGTGCATATCATATATGCGCTATAATTTCCAACTTTTCACATTTTCACCCATTTTTTAAAAGTCGTGAGAAAAGGAGACAAGGGCAGGGTCAGCTACAGTCTGAGAAATACTATAATTTATGCCAGAAAATAGCGTAAATTATAGCTCATAGTTGGCAAAGATTTTATTTTCTGGTGCACGGACTGCCAGGAGATGCACCAAATGTATAAAGAGATGTGAGCCTCTTAATAAATCTATCACATCTTACTCCAACAGACTTTAGACTAAGAAATGCCAGTCATATTACATCTACAGCTGTGTGTATTCTCTAGGAAAATCTGAATGCGCAGTTGGAGCTATAACGTTATAACATCACCTATAGCACAGATATGATTATTTCAGGGACAGCGGTTCCATTGGTCCATGTAATTGACCTGTTTAACAGTTATTTTATATGTGCTTATTGTAGTCCCAAATTAATCAGCATCAGGGCTCATGCACACGACCGCTGCCTGGCTGTGGACGTATTGCAGCCCGCATACAGCAGGTCCGCAATACACGGGCACCGGCCGTGTGCACCCTGCATCATGGATGCGGACCTATTCACTCACGGAACGGAGGCACGGATCAGAAGCACTACGGAGCGATCCCCATGCAGCGGCCCCGCGGTCGGTGCCCGTGTATTGCAGACCTGTGTTCTGCAGCATGGGCCCGGCCAGCACATGGTCGTGTGCATGAGCCCTTAACAACTCATAAACCTGGAATTCACTATGGGCCAAACTGGGAAAAAATCAGTCAGTCATACTGGAAAGATATTGGGTGGTTTGTGATTGTTTCTTGTACAACTTTGGGCTTTGGCTGCATGCCAACTTTGGCCGTAATACACGACATGACAGGTAATGAACGTAAATGGCGTTGCGATGCAGGGCCGCACACTGTTTCGACGTGACCCTATTCGCTTTCATCAGTTGCAATGCAAGAAGCCATACAATGTGACGTAGTCAAAGTTGCCATGCAGCCCTAGCCTAAGGGAAATCTTATAGTTTGAGTTATCTATTAATCAGGAATACATTTTTATATCAGGATCCAATTGCTACAGATGTGCTGGTTTTTTACTTATATGATACATGAAAAAAAGCACTCGTACAGTCACAACGCTCAGCTGTTTCGCACTAATGTAGCCCTTCCGACATTAGCTGTTTTCCTCATAATCCCTGTTAGGATGCTGCCACACGTAGTTCTTTTTTGGCCTTTTTTCGATTTGTAAAATACGGCATGAAAATTTTCTAATTTAATTTTAAAAACACAAGTTTCCCCAGGTTGAGGCCTGAGTTCAGAACATAGACTAGGAGCAGCTATTGTCACACAATAATAGAAATGCTAAATGGAAGAGATTTAAAGGGAATCTGTCAGCTCTGAAACACCTTTCAAACTAGAGTAAGCGGTGTATAGCGTAAGTAATGTTGAGTCCGGTTATGTAACTTTTATCTTCATACTCACTTCCATTCTGATGCTGTGCTCCCACAAACCTGCAGTCAAATGCACTGAGTGGACTCCGGTGCTCACTCACATAATGGAGAGGACTCAAAGAAGAGTCCTCTCAATGCATTTTACTGCAGGTTTGTGGGAGCACAGCGTCGGAATGGAAGTGAGTATGAAGATAAAACTTACATATTCGGATTCAGCATCACTTACACTATACACCGCTTACTCTAGCTCAGGGGGTGTTTCGGAGATGACAGGTTCGCTTTAAATCTACTTTAGGTAATTACACTGCAAAATGCATTCATTAATAAAACTTGTATAAATGGCTAAAATTAAACCCCACATGGCTTATAGCTAGTGATAAAAGGGCAATAAACAATAAAAATTAGGGGGTCAGTTGTAGCCTTTCAAAACTACAACGTGCTTCCTGTAAAAAGGAAATAAAATCAGCTACGGCTGCGTTCACATCACGTTTCTGTCATACACTTAACGTGTACAAGAAAAAAGGCATACATTAACGGGTGCCTCAGACAGATGCCAATCAGTGGCATCCGTCACCATAGAGTTCCTCTGTAAAGAAAAGTATATGATAACGTATGACAGAAGCGTGATGTGAATCCAGCCTATAATACAAAATGAACAGCAGATGGCCAAAGAGAGCAAAAAAAATCCGAAAAAATTCTTTAGATAGATAAATGCTAAAGAAACAAGTTCAGAGCAGATAGCTCTCCTAAACAATGCCAATGGGGAGATGGTCCATGGGGATTGGGCAGAGATGTTTTTAGCTCTGTATATACAAAAGAAAAGCGAGGAGCTGATGTAGGTGGTTCCAGTGCTGTGAATACATACATTGGCAAAAGAATAACGCACCAAGAAGGCGTTATTGGAATCAAATGAAACTTCATATGTGTGAATGTAGTAATGATACTACATTGTAATATTGGTCCCAATATTCTAGTAAAAGGATAAGGTTATGGGAGAAAACAGCTGAAAGGAGGCTCTGGTAGGCTGGATATATGAGGACGTACAGTTGGGCATTAAAGGGGTATGCTGGTAATTTCAAGTTACCCCCTATCCCCAGGATGGAGGAAAACTATTAGATCAGAGGGGGTCTTAGGACCCCCACCAATCACGAAGAATGGGGGCCCCGTGCCCCTTGCAGCCCCCCCAAAATGAATGGAGTGGCCAGAATTCTGGAAGCGACCGACTGCTCCATTCATTTCAGGTTGGCTGCAGGGGGTACGCGGCTCCCGTTCTCAAGATCCCAGCGTTAGGACCCCCACCAATCTGGTAGTTATCCGCCATCCTGCAGCACATTCACCCACAGATGTTGCAGCTGTCCTATAAATGCTCAATTGGCGACAAATTTGGCGACCAGGCAGGCCAAGCAACTGTGCAACTCTTGCTCTGTGTGAGTGAAATTTTACTGATTAAAAAACACCAATTGGAAGCCCTGACACTTACAACTCCATCTGGGTGTGTTACTTTTTACAACAAGTAGATATATGAAGTAATATACTACAATGGCTTAATGTACATATGGTCCAATCTAAGCTACATAAAACAAATGTGAATAATGCTCCAGGTCCAGATGGATTACACCTAAGGGTTCTTAACCATTTAACGACCAGCAAGTGTCTTCTGGCATGCCGTGCAGGTCCTTATTCTGCAGCAAAGTCTTTAGGTGAAGTATAGGGGGTGAGCGGCAGCCATACCGTTCCTGCTCTAAAATCAGCTGTGGCTAACAGCGTTCTTAGCACAGGCTCCTTCTCTATAGTTGTGGTATTTGGTTCTGCTGGGGTGGTATTTTGTGCTGCACTGTGGTATCTGGTTCTGCTGGGGTGGTATTTTGTGCTGCACTGTGGTATCTGGTTCTGCTGGGGTGGTATTTTGTGCTGCACTGTGGTATCTGGTTCTGCTGGGGTGGTATTTTGTGCTGCACTGTGGTATCTGGTTCTGCTGGGGTGTATTTTGTGCTGCACTGTGGTATCTGGTTTCTGCTGGGGTGGTATTTTGTGCTGCACTGTGGTATCTGGTTCTGCTGGGTGGTATTTTGTGCTGCATTGTGGTATCTGGTTCTGCTGGGGTGGTATTTTGTGCTGCATTGTGGTATCTGGTTCTGCTGGGGTGGTATTTTGTGCTGCATTGTGGTATCTGGTTCTGCTGGGGTGGTATTTTGTGCTGCACTGTGGTATCTGGTTCTGCTGGGGTGGTATTTTGTGCTGCACTGTGGTATCTGGTTCTGCTGGGGTGGTATTTTGTGCTGCACTGTGGTATCTGGTTCTGCTGGGGTGGTATTTTGTGCTGCACTGTAGTACTGCTCTTCCCGCCTACTTGTGTTGGCCATTTTTATTTTTTTACAGAGCCATTTTACGTTCCTAGTCAGCCCCTGGTGTTCTCTCATCTGAAAGTATGATACACATGCCACCTTATATGTTAGGATGAAATATTTAGTGAAGATTGAAGCATGTTATGAGAACAGACCTCCTTAACCCCTTTCCTGCCGTATGCCATACTATTATGTCACAGAAGCAGGGTCATTCCTGCTCTGTGCCATAATAGCACATCATGGCGATGGCTTGGGAGCTAGGCCCGTGCCATCTCTTGCAGGTGCCAGCTGTATTATACAGCAGGCACCCTGATCCTGGAGTTTAATCCCTTCAGATGTCGGGGTCAATAGCAACAGCTACTACTGATTAGACAGACGGAGCTCCTTTGGTACGGCAGCCAGTGACCTACTGAAGGGCCCCAGGCCTATGAGTAAGGTTCTCACGATACCAAAATTTTGATTCGATTTTGATACCATAAAAAATTATTTTATGGTGTAACGATTCAGGTAATGTGGACTCACTGTGTTACCTACCAGCAGGAGTAGGAAACGGCTGGCCAGGCAGGACGAGCTGCAGAAGCTGAACTTGAGTAGCAGAGCTGAGGTAGTAGCAGAACTCGAAGTAGCAGTGCCGGGATTGTGCAGGCGTGGCAGTAGCAGGACTTGAATAGCAGAGCTGTGGTAGTAGCAGAACTTGAAGTAGCAGAGCCGGGATTGTGCAGGCGTGGCAGTAGCAGGACTTGAATAGCAGAGCTGTGGTAGTAGCAGAACTTGAAGTAGCAGAGCCGGGATTGTGCCGGCGTGGCAGTAGCAGGACTTGAATAGCAGAGCTGTGGTAGTAGCAGAACTTGACGTAGCAGAGCCGGGATTGTGCCGGCGTGGCAGTAGCAGGACTTGAATAGCAGAGCTGTGGTAGTAGCAGAACTTGACGTAGCAGAGCCGGGATTGTGCCGGCATGGCAGTAGCAGGACTTGAATAGCAGAGCTGTGGTAGTAGCAGAACTTGAAGTAGCAGAGCCGGGATTGTGCCGGCGTGGCAGTAGCAGGGTCGACAGTCCGGGTCATACACAGGAGGGCAGCGAGGTACCAGAGAATAGACAGAGGCGTAGTCAGGAACAAGCAAATGGTCGAGGCGGGCAGCACAGGTTCAGGTCAGCAAACAGAGTCGGCAACTGGAGGATCGACGAGGTACCACAGGATCAGGCAGGAACAGGCACGGGTCATACATGGAGTAACAACACAGGAACCGAGAGCACACCTTCGCTATGGAACAAACCACAATATTGCTCCGGCATCTGAGAGTGGGCGGGGCTGCCTTAAATAGCTGATCTTGGTCCAGGACAGGTGGAGGACAGATTTCAGGTGCACACACTGCGTGTATAAGAAGCAGAGAGAGCCGGCGCCCGCCCCCTACGGGACACAGCCGGAGTAGCCCTGGAGGATGAGACAACATGGCGGTATCCAGATGGAGCATGGACAGGAATCATGCGACGGTGAGTGCTGGGAATAGTAGTACGCCGGCAGCTGGCAACCACCGGCGTTACAGTATTCCCCACCTTACGCCCCTTCTTGTTTGGTCCAAAACGAGAAAGAAATTTTTTCAAGAGGGCAGGAGCATGGATGTTGTCTTCTGGCTCCCAAGACCTTTCCTCAGGACCATAGTTCTTCCAGTCCACTAGAAAATATCTCTTGCCAGCAATTCTTTTGCAATCAAGGATGCTCTTGACTTCGAATTCAGATTTGGATCCCGTAGCAACAGACGTTGAAGAAGACGGCTTGGAATATCTGTTGAGAATTAGCGGCTTTAAAAGCGACACGTGAAAAGAGTTTGGGATCCGGAGAAAAGGTGGAAGCCGGAGCTTGTACGAGACTGGATTTATCTGCTTCAGGACTTCAAATGGTCCCAGGAACCGGGGAGCAAACTTATAACAAGGTACCTTCATACGGATATTTCTTGAGGAAAGCCATACTTTATCTCCAGGAGCAAATTCAGGAGGAGGTCTGCGCTGAACATCTGCATTCCGTTTCATACGGGACACTGCCCGAGAAAGAGAGGATTTAGTCTTCTCCCAGATGTGCAAGAAGTCAGACATAGAAGAATTAGCAGCAGGAACTTCCGAAGATTCAGAAGTGGGAAGTGGAACACGTGGGTGGAGCCCATAGACGATGAAGAAAGGGGAGGTCCCAGTCGATTCTCCGGAATGATTATTGTAGGAGAATTCTGCCCATGGCAGAAGATGCACCCAGTCGTTGTGAAGAAACAAAATGTCGTAAGTAGTTCTCCAAGATCTGATTGATGCGTTCAACTTGTCCATTAGTTTGTGGGTGGTATGCAGAGGAGAAGTCCAACTTGATTTCCAGCAGGCCACATAGTGCTCTCCAGAATTTAGACGTGAACTGTACCCCACGATCGGACACTATATGAAGAGGTAAGCCATGGAGACGGAAAATGTGTTCCACAAACAGATGTGCCAGACGAGTAGCAGAAGGTAGGCCAGAAAGGGGAATAAAATGTGCCATCTTCGAAAAGCGGTCCGCCACTACCCAAATCACGGAACAGCCAGCAGAAAGAGGCAAGTCAGTTATGAAGTCCATGGCGATATGTTGCCATGGCACATCTGGAATGGGTAGAGGTTGCAGAAGCCCAGCAGTCTTAGTTCTGGAAGTCTTGTTGCGGGCGAAGGTGGGACATGCCAAAACAAATTCCCGAACATCCTTGGGTAGAGAAGGCCACCAGTAATGGCGAGAAAGCAGGTCAAGAGTCTTGCGGATTCCAGGGTGGCCGGCATATTTAGAACAGTGTCCCCAGGTGTGTATGCGCTTTCTCTTGACAGACAGGACAAAAATCTTCCCCGGGGGTATGTCTTTTAGCCGGACAGGGGTTACAGATATCAGACGCGTGAGGTCTATGATGTGTTGGGGTTCCTCAGATTGATCTGCGGAGTCAAAAGACCGAGAAAGAGCATCTGCCTTGACATTCTTATCTGCTGGGCGAAAATGCAGAAGGAAATCAAACCTAGCAAAGTAGAGTGCCCACCTGGCTTGTCGAGGGTTCAAACGTTGAGCGGTTTGCAAATAGGTCAGGTTCTTATGATCTGTATATATAACCACCGGATGTAATGCACCCTCCAGGAGGTATCTCCATTCCTCTAGAGCCATCTTGATGGCGAGCAGCTCTCTGTCGCCGATAGTGTAGTTCTTTTCAGCAGAAGAAAATAACTTGGAAAAGAAACCGCAGGAAACAGATTTTCCCCTAGAATTCTTTTGCAACAGAACTGCTCCTGCTCCGATCGAGGAGGCATCCACCTCAAGGAAGAACTGCTTGGAGATGTCAGGATGGTGCAAGACGGGGGCAGCAGCAAAACAGTCCTTTAATTGTAAGAAGGCCGACTCAGCTTCTGGAGCAGAGAGAGCCGGCGCCCGCCCCCTACGGGACACAGCCGGAGTAGCCCTGGAGGATGAGACAACATGGCGGTATCCAGATGGAGCATGGACAGGAATCATGCGACGGTGAGTGCTGGGAATAGTAGTACGCCGGCAGCTGGCAACCACCGGCGTTACATATGGGACATTCAGCCCATAATAGAACAGTCCTATCCTATTTTTGGGGGGGACAAGGTGACTAAAAAATGTTGAATTGCATTTTTTTTTTAATTTATGTTACGGCGTTCACCACATAGGAAATATTTTTTTAATATTTAATAGTTCAGACTTTTTCAGATGCAACGATACGTAATATGTTTATTTTTTTATTGTTTATATTTTTTTGTAAAATGGGAAAAGGGGGTGATTTAAACTTTTAATATTTTCATGTTTTTTTTTAAACTTTTTATTTAATAACTATTAGCCCCCTTAGGGAGCTAGAACCCTTGTCCTATTCACCCTAATAGAGGTTGATTGGGGTGAATAGAATTTTACACTGTTTGCACTGGTTTGTGCACACAGCAGCAGGGAGCTTACCATGGCAGCTATGGATGGCTTCAGCAGTGTACTGGCTGCCATGGCAACTGATCGGAGCACGCGATTTCACTGCTGGGGCTCTGATCAGAAGCTGCCACCAACTGAGGAAGAGGGGAGGGAAGGGGTCCCTGTGACCACTGCCACCAATGAAGATAATACTTGGGGGGGGGGGTTCGCCAATGAATATAATTAACCCGTTAATTCAAATGGAGGCGGCCAGTGCCGGGCTCTCTATTACACACCGGCACTGCTGCCCTCAATGACAGGGCGTGGCGATCTGAGAGGTTAATAGATGCGGTTCGGCAGGATCGCCGCGCCCTGTCACTGAGGCTGGGTGACAGCTGTGTGATAGAGCCGGCACCTCCTGCATACATTTGATTAAGAGGTTAATTATATGCATCGGTGGCACGGTCGCCTCCCTCCTCCCCTTAATCCTTACATTGGTGGCGCAGTGGCCAACAGCCCCTCCCCTTGTACTCAGTGCTATTTTCTGTATCACAGTCTAGTATCGGACAATAGCAAATCCTGGTATTGTATCGATCCAGGTGCAAAAGTATTGATTGGGTATTGAAAAGTTGATACCCGGTACAACCCTACCTATGAGGGTGCTTGTCAGAGTCAATATGTACTGTTATACAGAAGCATAGCAGCGCATAGCACAAGCGATTAAAAGATTGCAGCCCATGTACCCTAAAATGAAAAAAATAATAATAAATAATAATCACGTGTTAAATTAGGTCTTCAATTAGAGTTGTTAGAAAAGATCATGCCCAATGTGTACACTGAAGTCCGGTTCTTTTACGACTTATAGTGGTTACCTTTTTTACTTTGTATTATTCCCTTACATTTCTTTTTACATATATGAACACATCATTCACTTTATTACATTTTTCTTTGGTTCAATCTATATTGAACGTCAAGCTAACCACTTAATATAGTGGGATATAGTCCACAATACATAATATATGAAGTGGCATGTTAATTCCTTCTAAAAGGTATATTGATCCAAAATTCTTGTCTATGGATTCATTTACAATGAACCTTATTCCTCTGTTGCCTTATTATTGTGCAGCTGATGCTTTTCATTTTTTTTTATTATAATACAGTGCCTTGTGAAAGTATTCGGCCCCCTGGGACTTTTTTGCCACATTTCAGGCTTCAAACAAAAAGATATAACATTTAAAATTTTTGGTGAAGAATCAACAACAAGTGGGTCACAATTGTGAAGTGGAACGAAATTTATTGGATCATTTAAACTTTTTTTGTAATAATAAAACTGAAAAGTGGGGCGTGCAAAATTATTTGGCCCATTTACTTTCAGTTCAGAAAACTCACTCCAGAAGTTGATCTCTGATCTCTGAATGATCCAATGTTGTCCTAAATGACTGATGAAGATAAATAGAATCCACCTGTGTGTAATCAAGTCTCCGTATAAATGCACCTGCTCTGTGATAGTCTCAGGGTTCTGCATCATGAAGACCAAGGAACACACCAGGCAGGTCCATGATACTGTTGTGGAGAAGTTTAAAGCCGGATTTGGATACCAAAAGATTTCCCAAACTTTAAACATCCCAAGGAGCGCTGTGCAAGCGATCATATTGAAATGGAAGGAGTATCAGACCACTGCAAATCTACCAAGACCCGGCTGTTCCTCTAAACTTTCATCTCAAACAAGGAGAAGACTGATCAGAGATGCAGCCAAGAGGCTCATGATCACTCTGGATGAACTGCAGAGATCTACAGCTGAGGTGGGAGAGTCTGTCCATAGGACAACAATCAGTCCAACACTTCACAAATCTGCCCTTTATGGAAGAGTGGCAAGAAGAAAGCCGTTTCTCAAAGATATCCACAAAAAGTCTTGTTTACAGTTTGCCACAAGCCACCTGGGAGACACCAAACATGTGGAAGAAGGTGCTCTGGTCAGATGAAACCAAAATCCAACTTTTTGGAAACAATGCAAAACGATATGTTTGGTGTAAAAGCAACACAGCTCATCACCCTGAACACACCATCCCCACTGTCAAACATGGTGGTGGCAGCATCATGGTTTGGGCCCGCTTTTCATCAGCAGGGATAGGGAAGATGGTTAAAATTGATGGGAAGATGGATGGAGCCAAATACAGGACCATTCTGGATGAAAACCTGTTGGAGTCTGCAAAAGACCTGAGACTAGGACGGAGATTTATCTTCCAACAAGACAATGATCCCAAACATAAAGCAAAATCTACAATGGAATGGTTCAAAAATAAATGTATCCAGGTCTTAGAATGACTAAGTCATAGTCCAGACCTAAATCCAATTGAGAATATGTGAAAAGAGCTGAAAACTGCTGTTCACAAACGCTCTCCATCCAACCTCAAAGAGCTCGAGCTGTTTTGCAAGGAAGAATGGGCAAGAATTTCAGTCTCTAGATGTGCAAAACTGATAGAGACATACCGCAAGCGACTTGCAGCTGTAATCGCAGCAAAAGGTGGCGCAACAAAGTATTAATGCAAGGGGGCCGAATAATTTTGCACGCCCCACTTTTCAGTTTTATTATTACAAAAAAAGTTGAAATGATCCAATAAATTTCGTTCCACTTCACAATTGTGACCCACTTGTTGATTCTTCACCAAAATGTAAAATGTTATATCTTTTTGTTTGAAGCCTGAAATGTGGCAAAAGGTTGAAAAGTTCCAGGGGGCCGAATACTTTCGCAAGGCACTGTATATAATATGTTATATATTTTATAATATCATTCACTGATTAAATATCTATAACTTCCCTTGGAGTCTGTAAAGCGTACTAGTGTTTTGGATTTTCAGATTTTACTTGGAAAACTCTTATTGTTTTCAGAGGGAGTCTATGCTGCCGTTAATATGGCAGTGCACTATATCCGTGTAGTTTTCCAGACCGCCATAAAGCACTGGAAACCGCAGCAGCACTGAAGTGAGCTAAAAGCTTCAGTTTCTGCACTGGAGTACTTGATTCTGCTGGGGCAGTATTTTGTGTTGCACTCAGGGCTGTGGAGTCGGTGTCCATTTTGGTGGAGTCGGAGTTTGAGTCGTTATAAAATAGACCGCCTCCGATTCCAAAAATATATAATAAATTGGTACAGTTACTAGTTCAATGCAGTATGTGCTGAATATATTTTCATAAGAATTTAGGAAAGTGATGAAATGTCCTATAAATGTCTGTTCTATTCCTCATCTAAGGATCTAGGCTTTTAGTTGAGATGACTGTGTGCTGCCTTTTATGTAGATGCTCAGTAGTGAAGCTCCTCCACTACAGATCAGAGGAAAAGGGCACTGGAAGGAATGACTGCACTCATCTTAGATCTACTAGAGAAAACAGGATTAAAGAACGCATTGCACCCGCACTGAATCCTGACCCATTCATTTCAGCGATGTTTTTCACGCATCAGTTCGCCGTTGCGTGAAAATCGCAGCATGTTCTATATTCTGCGTTTTTCACGCAGCCCTGGCCCCATTGAAGTGAATGGGTCTCCGTGAATCACGCATTGTATCCGCACACAAGTGCGGATGCAATGCGTAATTCACTGATGGTTGCTAAGAGATGTTGTTTGTAAACATTCAGTTTTTTAAAAACGTATCAAACCGCATCACACCCGCGCGGAAAAAACTGAACGAACGTACGCAATCGCAGTCAAAACTGACTGCGATTGCGTGCGGATTGGTGCTAATGCGTGCAGATTTTCCGGAACGTACCCTGAACGCATCCGGACTGAATCTGTGACGCTTGTGTGAAAGGGGCCTTAGCCCTCATTGTTATGTTAGACATTTAATCATTAGGGATTATGCAGCACTCCACATTTAGTAATTAGAATGAGGAAAGCCCAAATTCTTTTAGTGTTTCCCTTAAATGACTGTTCTGACATTGCTCTTAGTTATGTTCTGTGCCTGGGTCCTTTACTATGAAATTCATTTTTTTATTGAGCTTTTCAAATCATAGGTTGACCTACTGCGCAAAATCATTGTCTGTAGTGTGTAATAGCAGTTTGCTATTAAAGAATGCTAGCGTCACATGTCCACAATCAAGGAACTGTTATTACAGCAATTTAAATAGAAATTATTTTTTTAACTTGGTTATGCCAAAATTTGCAAATTCTCACAGTAGAAAACTAAAGCCAATTTATCAGTTACTTTTATCCTATATGTTAAAATCATAGTTTTTTTTATTTGTTTTTCTTTATAATGGAAGCCACTGGCAGACTTATCTAAACATAAGGGTATATGTCTGTACTATATAGCTTCATATCCATCTGGAGAAAAAATAAGAGGAATTATGTTCACTTCTATAACATTGGCCTTACATACCTTTTTTTTCAGTATAATTTCTAATTTTTTAAATACACATATGGGGTAAGGGAAGGTGAAGTGAAGGTAAAGAATTGTGTGTAGACCCAGCCTACACATGTGCAACCTGGTTGTATGGAACCATGATACATCGGCCAGCAGAAGTGTCTCAGGTTTCTCTGTATGAATAGAAAAAAAACTGAAAAAAATAGTGGCATACTCCATAGGATTTCAAACGCATCCCCAGTACACAGATATCATGGAGAACCATAGCAAAACTTAGTATCGGCCCCCCAAGTGAGATTTCTTACAAATGTACTTATTTAGTTTAGTTTAATAAAAATGCACTTTAATCCACTTTCCCTCACTGTCAGAAAAAGTAGAACACTTGCTCTATATGCTTATTTTGAATAATAATAATAATAATATTTATTTATATAGAGCTTTACAATTCAGAGGGTTCATGTACAAAACAAAAGACATCACAACGTAAATAGCCAATATACAACTGAAACACTGGGAGGGAGGGCCCTGCTCGCAAGAGCTTACAGTCTATGAGTAAGTATACAAAAATTCTCAACACATTAACTGCAGACAACATGAATACACTGATAAATCTTCCCCATACAGCTCTAAATTCTCTGCTTCCCTAAAACAATGTGTTGGCTGCCTGCAGCCACCACTAGGGTAGCACAGCACATAAGAATTTAGACATTTACCAATGAACTCAGTGGAAGCTGTGACAATCTCTTTGCACTATTCTTCACCCTAGTGGTGGCTGTAGTTTGCCTCCATGGTGATTAGGCCACTGGCAATCCCCCATAATACGGTGCTGTATAAAGGCACCATACTGTGATGCACAGAGTCCCTCAATGCACACGGCTAATATTTATAAATACGGCTAAATGACAAGATCACTACAAGTGCTCCAAACTAGTTCCCTACCAGTAAGCTCAGTGGCTGGGAGAATGCTGAGTATAATATTTATAGAAGAATGCAACTGAGCAAGTGCGTCCACCTCAGCGAGGTGGACAGAAAAATAAGAAAAGGTACAAACAGCAGTTGGCGCAATACAGATATACAGTATTTTAATGAATAGCTCAGTGGCTATACCAAATTTTTAATTATGTGCACATACAAACATATGTGTCATTGGCACATTTGATGAGGCACATGCTGAAGTACGCCAGACTCTACAGCGATTCTGGGGCATTTTAAAATCAGATCCGGACATAGGACATCTGGTGGGTGATATGCCAGCGATTACCTACAGAAGAGGGCGGAATCTGAGGGATAGGCTGGTTCATAGCTTCTTCCAGACTCCTGTGCCCTCGACCTGGCTACACTCCAATTTAACAGGGAACTTCAGATGTGGCAATTGCATAGCATGTGGAGCAATAAAAACTGGCAACACCTTCTACAGCACAGTCAGCCACAAACGTTACACTGTGACCTCGTTTGTCAACTGTAAAACTCGCGGTTTGATCTATCTTGCTACATGTATATGTGGCAAGCAATATGTCGGGAAGACAATTAGAGAATTTCGCCGTCGAGTAGGGGAACACCTTAATGACATCAGGAATGAAGCCGACACCTCTATAGCCCGTCACGTTTGTGATCAACATGCGGGCCAGACGAGTGTGATTCAGTTTCAGGGCATAGAGGTGATCAGAAGATCCCCCAGAGGTGGGGACTTTGACAAAAAAGTATTACAAAAAGAGGCTCAATGGACGTTCAGATTACAGACGGTACGTCCCCAAGGTCTGAATGACCATATTTCATATGTCTGTTTTCTGTAAATGTTAGACACCTTTGTTCATACGTGACCTGTTCATGGTTGTGATACCTGGACCATCTGAACATGATTGTCAGTGGCGCTTTGGTGAACCAGTATTGCACTATGGTACCACATGTGTGCATGTGTAAAATATACATAGCCCAGTTGACATTGATCCGTTGTGAGACTTTCGACCACTTATGTGGTCTTGTTATTTGTGATTGAGGCCCTATTAGATCTTGATGTTAATTGTGAATGAGGCTCCAACATATGAGAATGGGCCCCTTTCAGATCTGGGTCTATGTCTTACAATTAGCAATATGTGGTTACTTATGGCTGAGGCCTGATTAGATCTTGATGTTATTTGTGAATGAGGCCCCAACATATGAGAATGGGCCCCTTTCAGATCTGGGTCTATGTCTTACAACTAGCAATATGTGGTTACTTGTGACTGAGGCCTGATCAGATCTGGATGTTATTTGTGAATGAGGCCCCAAAATATGAGAATGGGCCCCTTTCAGATCTGGGTCTATGTCTTACAACTAGCAGTAGGTGGATTAGGAGCGGTCGTGGAGTTGACCGCGCGGTCTATTTGTGATGCCTAATACGCTCTGCGATACTTGATGGGACCCTGTTTACCACTGACAAGATGGTCTACAGCGATACCACTGTACTTGTGTTGACCTTATTATCTCTTGTGAGGTCCCTTCCGCTGATCATTCTCTTTGTATCATTCATTGTTCCATTGTTGCAGTATACAGTTGCCGCGAGAGAGATCCCTTTGATGTCTGGTGTTTTGACACCATAAAAGGGGCGGCTGCCTGATGATGGGGGCAGCAGAGGGGCGGGATGGGGCGGGAATTTCCGTCCAGTCCGGCCCGGGCTGCAGCCCTATGACAGCCACACCCCTTAGGGGAGGTCCGCTGTGTATTTAAGGAGGCAACATCAGCGGCGGCCTCACGGCCGTCATAGCACCGGTGCCACCACCCGTAGACAACGGGGGCTGGCCCTGTATATGTTTGTTTGGGACAGTGTGCTGCTCCTGATGAGTCCATAGGTTTATGGTGAAACGCGTAGAGCACAGCACAGCAGTGTTTGACCCAAGACATGAATGGCGCTGAATTGACTAAGTCATAGCTAGGGGGACCCTTTTGTATTGGACAGTGTGGATTGAATGCCCACAGACGCAGGGCGCACTACCACCAACCATATCCTACAAGGTCTATTCCCTCAGGGCTTTTAGGTCTGGATTGGGTCAGTGAATAGAGCCTTATACACACAGGGTAGCTACCCTGTAGACTCTTCATTGGTAAACTCCAGTACCCTACAAATATTTTAACCTTAATTAATTTAGTAGGTTGTGACATTTCTCAGGATTCCACCATTAAATAAATCGGTGGCTGAGGATTGCACTCCCTATAGGTCCGAGTTAGGACCTAGGGCCATTATTTGTTGTTTTTTCCCCATTATTTTAGTAAGATACAATAAAATTTGAGATTTTATAGTCTATTAGCGTTCCATGCGATCAGTGATTATATTTATTAAGGGACGCAAACCATTTGGTACATTATTCCGTGATTTGTTGCACATACAAACATATTCAGATCCAGGCGCTGGCTTGAAAAATGTAGAATATTTTTTATGGGACAATCCCTTTATATCCATTTGTAGCTGATGTCACATATCTGAAACCCTTACTAGGTAGGTGCTGGAAATGTTTACGTGTCTCTTTAAAAAGCCTAGTGGGACGACCAGAAGACTGATTAAAGTGCAACAATTAACATGCAAGTAATCACATTAGTCCATGGATTGTTATTCCCACAAGGCAGCATTCTCCAGTGTCCATCCCCTTAGAACTATAACTCTGAGCAGATAATCACACGTAAGAATCGCTGGTTCTGGCTGACACTGTCTTCTTTATTGCCTCATTGAAAGTAATTCACTTGCAGATATTTACTAGCAAACTGTAAAAGTTTCATAACTCATAGCAACTGATCAGACTGTGACTTTCTATTCCTACGTTCCAGATGGCGGATGCAGATTCGCATTCTGGTATTATATAACTGAATACAGTGTCTTTAGCATTCCCACCCTCTATGTTTTAAAAGGAAATAAATAAAATGTATGAGAACTTCCAGCCTATTTTGTGAGCTGGTCAATGATGCAAATCCATAGCTGTGACAACTTCTGCAAAACGTAGTATGTGAAACAATAAAAAGTAATAATAATGAACATAACTCCAGGTCAACATTATTTGGTTGGAAACAGGGATGAATTTCTAGCCTGTGAGTATAGCTGGTCGAGGAGGAAGGGCAGCTGCTAAAGGAAATGTATGTGAAGACACTGACAAGTGCGTGCAGTGCTGTAGCAGAGACCGGAGGCAGCTAAGGAGACGGGTCAGGATGTAAAGGAAGCTAAATGTTGGAAGAGGTGCACTCCAATTTTCTGCTTTACTTTTCATGGCTGCAGGCGTCTGGAGAACAGACAGGTTTACACATTGCTTTTCTGTTGCATTTTAAAAATGCATGTGTGTTTACCATGAGTATATGTTTTTTTGTTTTTACAGGTGAAACATATTAAATCATTGTGATAACTGCCTGTGAAGTTTTTACAGCTGGATCACATTGCTTTAACATATTTACCAAAAAAACAAAAACCTGCAATCATGCGATACACAAAAGCAATGTGTAAACCAGGGGTGGACAACCTCCGGCACTGCAGCTGTTGTGAAACTACCAGCATGCTTAATCGCTCTGCTCTGAACTCCCATAGAAATGAATGGAACATGCTGGGAATTGTAGTTTCACAACAGCCGAAGGTTACTGACCCCTGGTGTAAACCAAGCCAAAATTTGCTTTAAAATTACTGCTAGTTAGTGCCTCATAGCCTTGATTATGCCTGGATGTTCTCCCTTCATGTGTGTTGTATTTGTATTGTCTCTTTTGAGAGCTTCATGTGTACGTAAAACTTAAGTACCTTATAAAAAGATTGTCTAGTAAATACAAAAAAAAATATTTCAATGAAGGCAACAGTTCTACCAATCAATGTAACGTGTGAGGAAATGTAAAATTGTAGGCATCATAATAACCAACCAGTTTTAAGGGTGGTGTGATTTAGAAATCTATTCATAAATACTTTATAAGAGAATTCTGAGTTAATAGACAGAGGCCCCCAAAAATATATCTCAACTAAAAGTGCCTCAGGAGGACCTGAAGTGTCTGTGCATTGCCTGGCCAGCCAGTGATTTCAGTGGCCACTGTGTAAGGCCCCTTTGACACGACTGTATGCCCTTCGAGACATACGGTCCGTGAGCAGGCCATATGTCCCGGAGCGGCATCAATCGTGCGCATGGGAGCGCACAGCATCATAGATTACAATGATGCTGTGCACGTCGGGCTGCCCACAGGGGGTTCCCTGGCACTCATTTAATCATATCAGTGCAGGACAATAGCACTGCGGGCGGCCCGACATGCACAGCATCATTGTAATCTATGATGCTGTGCGTTCCCGTGCGCACAATGGATGCCACTCCGGGAGATATGGTCCGCTCACAGACCGTATGTGTCAGAGGGCATACGGTCGTGTGAAAGGGGCCTAATGCTCACCTGTGGTGGAACAGCAGGAGAATTGAACACTTCGTAATAGATCCCTAAAGGTGTTTCCACACGCCTTCAATATCTGCCAGACAAATGCTCATTTGGTCTCTCCTGACCCCCTGTACACATACACTCTTGGTTTGGCCGAGTGCATATATCTTTCAATCAGGAGAGAGTAGAAAGACGCAAACACCTCGGGCGGCAGATTATCTACCAGAAGAACAAAGGGATTTTGTGTTGAAATTCAAAGTACTCAGTCCTTCTCTCCCCTATAGCATTTGTCAGAAGAGAGTTGGCAGGCCCCCATAAATGTTAGATTGTTGGCCAATTCTGAGGTGTATGGCTGCCTTAAAAGGTTTTTCTGAGATTTTTATACTGATGACCTATCCTCAGGATAGTTTATCAGTATCTGATTGGGAGGGTCCTATCTGGGACCCCTGCTGATCAGCTGATTGAGAAGTCTCCGGCACTCCTGTGAGCGGCATGGCCTTCTTGCATCTTACCAAGCACAGAGCCGTACATTGTATAGCAGATGTCCTTGGTATCACGCTCAACCCCATTCACTTGTATCTGGCTGAGCTGCTCCTAGGCCACGTGACCCATGGACGTGTCACCAATGGCCTAGGAAAAGCTGGGAGAAGGGCGAGACACTACTGATCAGTGGGGTCCAACACCCAGGACCCCCGCCAATCAGCTGTTCGAGAATGTAGCAGCACACGCAGTAGTGTCTTGTCCTTGTCCCAGCTTTTCCTAGGCCAGTGATGGCATGGCCATCGGTCACGTGGCCGTACATACAATGTAAAGGAGCACGGTGACCTTTTCGCAGCTTACCAAGCACAGCACCATACAATGCAAAGCAGATGTGCTTGGTATCACGCTCAGCCCCATTCACTTGAATAGGGCTGAGCTGCTCCTAGGCCACATGACCGATTGACCTGTCATCACTTGCCTAGGAAAAGCTGAGAGAAGACCGAGACACGCTGACTGATGACCTACCTATCCTACTGGTAGGTCATCAGTATAAAAATCTCAGAAAATCCCTTTAACAGTCTACAGTTACGATCTCTCCAAAGGACAACTATTACTTTGGCTTACTTTGAGAAAGAATTCTATGCCACAATTGTAGTGCAATTTTGGCATTGAGTGGCATATTTTTGACCATGCCTCTTTTGTTAACACATATGTACTTTTCAAAAAATAGGTCTGAAAAAATTCTAGAAACCCTAGGCAGATTCTAGGCTTTGTTCACATTACGTCTGAGTCTTCCATCATAGTTTATGTTACAAGTTTTCTGACCTAAACCTCTGATGAATGTCAATGTAAAGTCATACTTTAAAAAGACCCAGTCATTGAAAGGAGTCAAAACATTGCATTTTCCTGTATGTTTTCAGTTCCGTAAAGAGGCTTAATGGATGAGAGATGCTGTTGCCTATTCTATTTTTTGGAGCCATGAGAAGAGTCATGTTTAGTGTTTGTATAGTTATTAGCAGTTGGGATAGCACTGGCATAAGGTAGGGTAGAAGACTGGCAACCCTCAAAGGGATCAGAGTACAGTTCAGGCTTACAAGCTCATCATATCTACTTTCAACCTGCCACAGAACTGCCTGGCACTGCGGCTTACGGATTTATAGTCATCCATGCCTTACTTAGTCTGTGGCTGGCAATGTCTTTAAGCTTGCCTGCTACTTGGAGATTACTTGCTTCCTGATCCAACGCCGCATATGTTACAGAGTGAAGAGTCACGCTGTCCCTGTGTCACATCCTAGTTGTGCCGTCCGTCCCTGCAGCGGCAATCCTTCTACAGTACCGTCTCTTTAAGAGCCATTTTGTTTGTTTTCTTAAACACAATAATGTGATAATTTAATGCGGGAGAATGAAGCGGATCTTTATTTGGTGAATGTTGATGGACAAGAAAATCTGTCTTGACAGGCAAATACAATCCTGGAAGATGTTTACAATGACAATTTCATCTGTATGAAAGATTATCTTTCACTAAACTGGCAAGTGTTTTCTATTTGTTTGACTTCCTCGGGAGCATAACTGATGAGCTTTCTTTCCGGATAAACTAGATATGACTGATGCATTTTTTCAATGACTATGTCTGATTAGTTGAGATTGTGTTTATATGTAACGAGTTGCATTGTTGGTAGAGCCTTTGTTTAACCCCTTCAGCCCCGGGCCTGTTTTCACCTTCCTGCCCAGGCCATTTTTTGCTAATCTGACATGTGTCACTTTATGTGGTAATAACTTTGGAACGCTTTTACTTATCCAGGCCATTCTGAGACTGTTTTCTCGTCACATATTGTGCTTCACGACAGTAGTAAATTTGTGGCAAAATATTTCATTTTTATTTATAAAAAAAAAAATACCAAATTTACCAAAAATTTGGAAAAATTAGTAAATTTCCAAATGTTGATTTCTCTACTTTCAAAATACATAGTAATACCTCCAAAAATAGTTATTATTTTACATTCCCCATATGTCTACTTTATGTTGGCATCATTTTATAAATGTCATTTTACTTTTTTAGGACGTTAGAAGGCTTAGAAGTTTAGAAGCCTTTTTTCAAATTATTCATGTTAATAATTTTTTTTCTTGCAACACAGCAAGGGTTAACAGCAAACTAAACCTCAATATACATTGCTCTGATTCTGCAGTTTACAGAAATACCCCATATGTGGTGGTAAACGTCTCTATGGGTTTGTGGCAGTGGTCAGAAGGAAAGGAGCGCCATACGAATTTTGGAGGCAGATTTTGCTAGAATGACGTACCCCTACAGTGGAACTGGAAACCCTCAAAAAGTGACCCCATTTTGGAAACGACACCCTTTAAAGAATATATTAAGGGGGGGTACTGACCACTTTGACCCCCTAAGAGTTTTACGGAATTTGGAAACACTTGGCTGTGAAAATGAAAAGTTTCATTTCTTCCAATAAAATGTTGCTTTAGCCCCAACAGGAGAACAGGAGATAACAGGAAAAAAGCACCCCATAATTTGTTCCCCATTTTCTCCTGAATACGGCAACACCCCATATGTGGTGGTAAAGTGCTGTGGCAGGACTAAGAACAGAAGGAGCGCCATATGGATTTTGCAGCACAGATTTTGATGGATTGGTTTGCAGGAGCCATTGATTTTATTTTTTTTGAGTTATTGTCTTATTTAGGGGCTCATTTTTTGCAGGATGAGGTGATGTTTTCATTGGTACCATTTTGGGGTACATAAGACTTTTTGATCGTTTGGTATTACACTTTTTGTGAGTCAAGGTGAAAAAAATAGCTGTTTTGGCATAGTTTTTTTTTATTTATTTCTTTCGGCATTCACCTGAGGGGGCAAATCATGTGATATTTTTATAGAGCAGGTTGTTACGGACGCGGCGATACCCAATATGTCTAACATTTTTATTTTTGGAAAGTTTTACACATTAGATGCATTTTTGAACAAAATAAAATTTTTTGTGTTGCCATTTTCTGAGGGCCATATTTTTTTATTTTTCGGGCGATTGTCTAAGGTAGGGTCTCATTTTTTGCGGGACAAGATGGCGGTTTAATTGGTACCATTTTGGGGTACATACGCTTTTTTTTATCTCCTGCTATTACACTTTTTGTAAGGTAAGATGACCAAAAAATGTTTTGTTTTGTTTTTTTTTTTTACTGCGTTCACCTGGCGGGGTGGATCATGTGATATTTTTATAGATCCAGTCGATACGGACGCGGCGATACCTAATATGTCTATTTTTCTTTTTTTCTCTATTTTTTACAATTTTTTTAACTTTATTTTGTGAAAAGGACGCCTTTTTTAACTTAAAACTTTTTTTCCACTTTCTTTTTTTACACTTAACTTTTTGATCCCCTTTACAATGCATTACAATACTTCTGTATTGTAATGCATTGGCTGTAAGTGTATTACACACAGTAATACACTTACAGCCTTCTGCCTGTGAGATCCAGGGGGCTGGATCTCACAGGCTTCCGTAGATGGCAGCCGGATGCCTAAGGAAGGCATCCGGCTGCCATCTAAGCCATCGGGTCCCCGTCACAGCAGCGCAGGGACCCGATGGACACCCGTTCCCACCGCCCGCATCGCATGTGCCGCGGTCAGCACATGAAGGGTTAATGCCGGTGTTGCTGTGTTTTCACCGATGCCGGTGCATACAGCAGGGGTCTGGTTACTGGGCACAGCCGGACCCCCGCCGCTGATCGGGCAGGCACAGCTCCTGCACCCACCCGATCAGCGCGCTGTAGTACTACGGCGCCGGGCAGGAAGTCATTGGTCGGGAAGGGGTTAAAGCAGATGAAGCCTTGAGTAGATACAGTAATTGCTCTCATTACAGTCTCCTAGGCTAAATTACTATGTGTATGTGTTAGACCAGGGATCAGAAACCTTCAGCACTCCAGAGGATGTGACACTACAACTCCCAGCATGCACACTTTCTTCTGTTGTTCTTGTAACTCCCATAGAAGTGAAAGGAGGATTATGGGAGTTGTAGTGTCAGGAAAAAAAAGGTTGTTGATCCTTGTGTTAGACTCTTAGAGAACCTTTAACACCGGGCATTTTCAACCTAAACAAGTGCAATCAACGATACACGAGTAAATCGGTATTCGTTTTTACATGGCCTTATGAAAATTGATTAAGGAAATAAAAATCATTACTTTGGTCCATCTTTAAGGGAATCTGTCACCAGCGGTCTCCCTGTTAAACGTTTTGCACAGACACATAGTTGTGGTCCACCTGATTAAAACGCTGTTTTTCTTTTGTTCATCCGCGGCTCCGTTCCAGAGTTATGATACTTTTTCTTAAAGGGGTTCTCCGGAAATAAAGAAAATGAAAATACTTAAATATTACTTTATTATAAATATATTCTCAAATACCTTCCATTAGTTATAATGGCTCGTTTTGTCTGGGGAGCGATCATCAGGGGAAACAAAATGGCCGCTGTCCCATTAGTTCACACAAAACCTGTCCTGATCACCCATGAGGACAAGTTACTTTATAACACTGAGGTAAAGAGCTGCTGCATCCTCCTCTCTGCTCTACTTGTTAGGGATTATGATCCTGAATACAGCTGATTAGATCTTCAGCTGAATCTCTGTGGGAATGGAAATCATGAGGAGACATGAAGTACAGAGAGGATGGACAGGACATATGGTGGTAATGGAGACTGCATACAAGCACTGCTGCTTATTATCCACACCCCACCCTCCTCTCTGTTCTTCATGTCTCCTCATCTTCCCCATTCCCTCAGAGATTCACCTCTATTCAGGATCATGATTCATGACAAGTAGCGCAGAGAGGAGGATGAAGCAGCACTATAGCGCAGTGTTGTGAAGTAACTTGTCCTCCTGTGTGATTAGGACAGGTTTTGTGTGTACTGATAGGATGGCGGCCATTTTATTTCTCCTAATGGTTGCTCCCTAGACAAAACGAGCCCTTATAGATAATGAAAGGTATTTGTGAATATTTTTATTATAAAATAATATTTAAGTATTTTCATTTTTTTAATTCCTGGAGAACCTCTTTAACATGCAAATTAGGCACTTGGTGCAATGGGGGTGTTACCATTGCTCTTGCTGTGCCCACAGCTATGTGTCTATGCAAATAGATTGATGGTGAGGTCGCTGGGGGTGTGTACCTGCACAGACACACCTGATCTAATCAATGATGCGATGTTCAGACTGTGCAGGTACACACCCCCAACCTTTTACTCCCATGGGAGTGCTGCAGTCTCTTCAAACAGCTGATCATTGGGGGTGTCAGGATTCGGACCCCCAAGGATAGGTCACCAGTATTAAACTCTCGGACAACCCCTTTCAGAGGAGTTCTTACTATGATAGTAGGGGTGAAATCTCCAATGATGTGTAGGACCAGTTTCTACTGCACAACTCTTTTTGAAAGGGGTTATCCAACCTACATGAGGTGCCCGGATATTGTGGGGGAGGGAGGGGGGTCATTATAGGGGTTGGATAACTCCTTTATGCCTCTTTTCAGTATCCAGATTGGGGCAAACAGGAAACTGAAGTAAACAATTCCCTTTATGCACCAAGTAAAAAATATCTATTGCCACATATACCAGGCTCTAAGACTACCTTCCAAAGTAAGCCAAGTACCGTGAACCAGGTATCTGAAAATACCACACATGTGTAACCTTTTGCCAATAAACAGAGCTTCACAAATGATTTGACTGGATAGTTTAATAGATCATTTTGGTTTAATGAGTTCTCTGTCTCCCTAGAGAGATCTCAGGAGATATCCAGTAACATTTAATCCTCTATGTGTATAGATTTCCCATTGAATAAAATTGATAAAGTACTTTCCTTTCTGGATGTATTGAAAGCAGCATTTTTATATGTGGTATATATACATCACTGGTAAATATGTTATAGTCACCAGTCCCAAAATATCATAGTGGAAAGGGGCCCCCCAAACCTCTGTTATTTCTACCTTGAAATCACAGACACAGTTGTAAAAGCCAATACAATAATGCTGTGGCCACTGTCACACAGTCAGTATGTTAAGTAACTACTTATCAGCCAAAACCAGGAGTGTTACAAACACAGAGCATAGAAGATGATGATGGAAAGATGTACACATGACTACTCTTGGTAAATCAAGATACAAAATACTGACCGTGTGAACGAGGCTGTAAGATATAGAAACCTCAGGGTAGCGCCCCAGCCATTCTGACGAGCAGAAGGGTCTTGGCAAATGGACCTACACTGATGTTCTCTGAAATTAAGCAAATATGCTTTTTCAATCAAAATGTGGAATTCCCTTCTAACTGATGTACACTCCAACATTATATACTTCTCTCACTCAAAGACAACAGGAAAAACTGTTGAACCTTTTCTTTGACAATGGGATCCTATACAATGAACGGTGCTCCGAGCCCACGCGCTTGTCAGGAACTGCAAAATGCATAAGAATGCAATACGTTTCTGAAAAATAAAACTGAGAACGCACAAATCACAGACCCTGGGCAAATAAAAGAACTTCTCATATTCATAAGTGTCAATTCGTTTTGTTGAGTTTATCAAGTTAACACACTCTCGTTCTCATCACAAAGTGACAATTAGCTTTTGTAACAGTCTGGCAGATGCTGTTGCTTTGTAGCAATCACTGTGTCCAGAGTCTCCAGCAAAATGTTCTTCCAGAGATCTTCGCAGTACTCCCACTTCTTTGGAGTGAGTTAAAGGCACATTTCCCAGCATTTTATCAGAAATCCCACAACAATTCATACACAAACAATAGAGAGAAGAGCCCATTACCAGCCTGACTCACTCCTCCATGTAACTCTTGCATCATTCAGGCAGGAGAATGGCGATGCCACCTGCACCTGGGGAAGCATGCCAGTGTCATACGTGACTGCTATGATACGCATTTTCCATCCACCTGCATTCTGTGCGCTCTCTCAGCGGACTGCAGGCTCAGTAATAGGCCCCGTACAGCAACGCTTCTGGAGTCTATTGATTTGTCAGCACACAGGCCGCTGAATTAACATTTATCCCTATCACATGAGAGTATATCCTAAACAAACTACACAATAAATATTTTACCAAAGTGTGATTGATGCATATAATGCAATCATTTCCCACAAGCCCCATCGGTCTGTGAGTAATCCCGTAGAATCAGACTTTGCCGGAATCCTATTTTGAAAGTTGAGAGCGAGCGGCATCTTACATATTATACTGACAGCACAATCCACAGGGGATTTAACTCTTTGTACTAGGCCAGAACTTACCATTACTCAATAAAAAGAGCGATGGAAGTAAAATTGTGTTATTTCTGCTTCTGCACTAGAACCGCAGCAGTAAAAAGATTTCCTTCATTTTGATGATATTACAGGCTAGCTGCATTATCAGCTGCTCCTGTTGTATTAAACATTCTTCCATTTACACCCAAAATTGCATTCAAAAGTGGTCTTCTCAGGGGTGGTCTCAAATAAGATGGTTAGTATGCAGAATAGATAGCAGAGCTGAAAATCTGTCACAGCAAATCTGGTCTGGATCGTGGGGGGGGGGGCCTTTCTCAGAGAGGTGGTCTTTTGGAAGGTTTCACGGTATCTCTCCACCGCTATCATATACAGAGAAGGTGAGCATTGCTACTTTATGTGTTAAGGCAGCATGCCCTCACAAACTTTACATTGCAGCCAGTAGTTCTGTATTCAGAGAGAAGTCAGATTATCCAAATCATTTGCACAAGGTTCTGCAATTGTCACAAGTCGCCCTTGACTTTCTCTGGTATAGCAACAGAAAATGGGAAAGCGCATTCCTATATTATAAAGTGATAATAGGAGATCCAACCTTGAACAGTGAATTTACTGTGATTCATGGGAAACTTTTCTTTAAAGTTTTTCAGTATGATGCTTCTCTTTTGATGTCAGTTTGAAAAACAACAGAAAAGTATTGCATCTATGCATGCCGCAGGTTCAACGTACCACAATGTAATGTTAACCTGCAACATATATGTGGATTAGTACTCAGAATCAGAAGTCTCTTGCTGTTTTCATCTTCTAATGTAGGTTATACAGTGCTCCAGACTAAAAAAAATACCTAGGAGCCATTGGCTCCTGAACTGAAAAATTTAGGAGCCAAATAAAATTTGTAGGCGCCAAATTTAAATACATATAATTATAATTAAAAAAAAGACTTGGAAGAGAAGATGGAAAGTCCGACCCTTAATAGAATTGTCCTATCCTATTTTTTGGGGGGACAAGGTGACAAAAAAAAATGGTGAATTGTGAGGTTTTATTTATTTTTTCTTCTTTCACGTGTTCACCGTATAGGAGATATTTTTTATATTTTAATAGTTTGGACTTTTCAGACATTTATTAATATATTTTATATGTAAAATTGGGAAAGGGGGTGATTAAGGGGCCATTCAGACGGCTGTAGTATTGCGGATCCGCAAAAATACCGATCTGCAATACCACGGATGCCGCCCAGCGTGCGTCCCGCAATTTGCCAGGCGTCCTGTTCAAAATGCCTATTCTTGTCCGCTGTTGCGGACAAGAATAGAACATGTTCTATAATTTCTTGCGGAGCCGCGGCTAGGCAAGTTTGCAAGCCGCCCATTGAAGTGAAAGCAGCCGTATCTATTCAGCAAAATTGCGGAATAGATGTGGGCACATTCACACAGTCGTATATATATTAATATATTAGTGGGTTTTTTTTACTAATTATTGGCCCCTTAGGGGCTAGAACTCTTGTCCTATTCACCCTAATAGATCTCTATCAGAATGAATAGGACTTTACACTCTCCCTGCTGCCCTGGGCTTTGTGCTCAGGGCAGTAGGGAGCTTACCATGGCAACCAGGACTTCAGTAGCGTCCTGGTTGCCGTGGTAACCGATTGGAGCCCCGTGATTACATTGCTGGGGCTCCGATCGGAACTGCCACTGAACCACCAATGAAGAGGGTGAGGGGAGGACCCTGTGGCCACTGCCACCAATGATTATTATAGTGGGGGGGGGGGTTGGGCACTGCACCACCAATGAATAATACTTGGGGGGGGGGGGGGTGCACTGAGCCACTAATGATTATTATACTGGTTGGGGGTGGGGGCGCACTGCGCCATCAATGTTTTTATTACAGGGGAGGGCGCACTGCGCCACCAATGATAAGTACGTTTAATACAACTACAGGCACCACCAATGATGAGTGATATCGGTGGAGGAGGGGCAGGGCTGTGGCCGCTGCGCCACCAATGATGATAACGATGTACAACTACAGGAGGTGGGTGCCGGCGCAGGATCACATAGCTGGTACCCGACCTGTATGACAGGGAGGTGCGATTAGAGGTTGTTAACCCCTCAAGTGCGGCACCTGAGGGGTTAACTACCGCTGGTCGCAGCTCCCTATCATACAGGTCGGGTGCCGGCTATGTGATCCTGCGCCGGCACCCGCCTCCTGTAGTTGTATTAAACATCGTTATCATCATTGGTGGCGCAGCGGCCACAGCCCTGCCCCTCCTCCACCGATATCACTCATCATTGGTGGCGCAGCGGCCACAGCCCCTCCCCTCCTCCGCCTCTCTACCTCCGACTGGTGGCAGCAGCAGCAGCACAGGGGGGAGGGAGAAACTGCTTCCTTCTCCCCTGTGCTGCTGAGGGAACATGGAGCGCGCTCCATGTTCTCAGATACTAGGCTGCCCAGTAGCGCAGCCTATTATCAGTAAATGCGGTCGGGTCCAGTCGCAAATGGCGACAAGACTAAAAAGTCTTGTCGCCATTTTTAAAATCTAAGTCGCATTGGCGACCATTTTGGTCGCCATCTGGAGCCCTGTTGTAGAAGAATAGTGAAAACCCCATCAAAGTCTTGTCTATGAGTGCAGGCTTGAGTCTAAAGCCACATTTGCACAGCCGATTAACTGGTTCTTATGAACGTCCATTTGCAAATATTGGTCTATGTAAAAGTGGCACATATCACCCAATGAACGAGTGAAAAACAGACACGTCAATAATCATTCCCGGGCAGCAGATTGTGCTATCTAAACAGGACTCTGCTGCCCAGGAACAATGATTGTGTATGAGAACAAGTGATAGCAGCAGCCACGGCTCGTCTTCATATATGGAAGTGTAAATAACATAGTAACAGCGTTTATAAGGCCGAAAAAAGACATCTGTCCATCCAGTTCGGCCTGTTATCCTGCAAGTTGTTCCAGAGGAAGGAAAAAACCCCTGTGCTCACTTTAAGGGAAAAACAATCCTTCCCGACTCCAATCAGGCAATCAGAATCACTCCCTGGATCAACGACTCATCTCTAGTAACTATAACCTGTAATATTATTACACTCCAGAAATATATCCAGGCCCCTCTTGAACCTCCACTTAATGAGAAGCGGACTGTCGAGAAGGAACTCTTCATTCCCAACAATAATCTGCTACTCGCAGCATCTAAATGTGCCTTAATACATAAGGGCAGAGTTACTAAGGTAAATGCCCCAATTCTGGCCTTAATTGCCAAAAAAAATTTAAAATGGCGTACATGCTTTGCAACAAATTTATTACGTGTTTTATCTCCAGACAAGGGTGTGGCTAATGGTTTAGCTGGAAGGGGCATGGCTTTAGAGGTGTTACCCTGTGCCAAAATTCTGGTGCCCAGTAGGCCAACCAATTGTTGGTAAGTCTCTTAATATGCACCAGATTTATCATCCAGCATGAGCAATCTTGATAAATTTGGTGCATCTTTAGCCTGCTTTGCCTAAGTTTACACGTCTAAATATTAGTCAGGATTAGTAAACCTGCCCCTTAGTCAACCCGAGGTTGTTCTAAAATACATGCACAGATATACATAGCTGCAGCATGACCCGAGGTGATATACTGTATAATATTACAGCAAATATGATCCCTTTGTGGCCGTTGCATCTGAGAGAAATAAGACTTTTATGAATGTGAATGAGAACATTGCATAGTGATACCAGGGCTATAATATGTCAGTATGGCTCTTCACACTGCACTAGTTCAGCTCCCTGTCAATGCTGGTTAGCTCCAAAACATTGACACCTTTTTTCAAATTTTTTTTTTTAAGCAAAAGGTTAATAATCCATTTTTTGGCAATAAATAAGTAGCATTCACACAGAGCTATAGAATACCCTAATGAATAAGGCCTTACACGATAAATTAAATGGTGAAATGTTTTAATACTCCCTGAATTGATTAAAGGGGTTGTCCATGAGGGAAAAATTTCATAGAATTTGCTGAGAGTGTGATAAATAAAATAATCCCCCTCACCAGTACCCCATCACAACGAGGCTGGTCACCGCTGCTGCTGAAGCAGGCATCTCTAGGCATATCCTGTGTCAAGACCAGCAGGGACCCAGAAGGCATCTTGGCAGGAGTGGTGGGCAGGAATTTTTATTATCTAACTGTAAACCTCTTGATTCTTCCTCTCTGGACAACACTTTAAATACATTTCTCATTATTAGCGCTCATTCACACGACCATATGTGTTTTGCGAACAGGAATACTGGCATTTTTCGGAATGCACATGGCCAAACCTATGATAGAAATGCCTATTCTTGTCCAATTGCGTACAAGAATAAGACACGCTCTATCTTTTTTGCGGGGCCACAGAACGGAAGTACGGATGCGGACAACACATAGTGTGCTGAATGAAGGGGTCCGCAGCCGTTCCACAATTTTGCGGCCCCATAAATACAGTCGTCCTAATGTACCCTTACACAGAAAATCATCAGGCTGCATTTAGGATTTAGTAGGTTTCCTTAACAGGTCCAGCTTTTGCTTTGTAAGATTTGGACTGACTATTTTCATTTTAGAGAAGTGCCCAGCACAAGAGTAAAATCTTCAAGCTTTATTATATATTCAATTAAAACACATCTCTACGGATACTATTGTATTCACGGCCAACATGTTTCGATCAGAAAGTAGACCTTAATGATGGCACAAGTATCATATTCCAAGTTACTTACTCTTGTGCTGGACAATTCTGTAAATTAGATTCTCCTCACGCTGGAACGCATCTTGTGCACAGAGACTTATATCTGGATTGCTGGCATGAGTTTTCGTTTGCTGACTATTTTCATGCGGCACTCTCCATTACAATTCTTCTCTTTATTTCATATTTAATATCCAAGCAGGTAACAGGACACGCTAAAGGTAGGCAGGCAGGCAAAGCAACAGCCATTTTGCACAGATATGTGCTTCCTCAAGCCTCTCAGGCCTGAGGAAGAGCATACCCGTGTGAAATGGCTGTTGCCTACTTGCCTTTACTGTATCCTATTACCTGCCTGGATTTTACATATTGTAATGGTCTGTGCCTTGAATCTTTATTGGCAGTATTCAATGGCTGAAAACCACCAAATAATTATCTAGACTGCTTGTTCTTCTTACGGTAGTAAGAGCCCAGCAGTGGCGCTCAGCTGTAGCGTTTTTCTTTTTCCTTGAGCAGTTAACGTCTTATGTCTCTGGCATCATATATAGATTTTAGTACAGTTGTCCTTTTCTATATTCATTAGTCCTTTCACTCCTACATAATTATACATAATCATGTCATATAAGTGTCTGTCAGGTGCTCTATTATCTGCATGCCATTATGCCCCATGTTGGAGAACCTTTAAGTATTTAAATGTATTCTTGACAAACGGGAATATGTGACGCTAATTTAGCTATGCAAAGAAGGCTGGGGAAAGTTCTCCTTTGTGGGCAGGAAGGTCAGGGCTGACAAGAAAACACTGTCAGACTCCATCACTGTGAATGAAAGCCTTGTCCAGCTATGAATAATTGTAAGCACTGTGTCCACACTCATTAACCCCATTCTGGATCTATGAAAGGCTGAAGTACGTTGGGTGGAGTAATAGCAGTGTAAAGAATGGAGACAGATTATGCTATATCACACCGAAGATGGTGAGAAGAGTGAAGAAGTCATATAGGAAAAATCAGAAACCCAAACAGGATGACAGCAGACAAGTGAATCCCTTTTCACATAGTGTTATTGAATGGATTTATGTAATTATTAGGGTTTTTCCACCAATCATACGTGTCACCTATCCAGAGGACCACCAGACCGCGTTGAATAGAAGTTTGAATGGTGCGGCGGTCACTGCACTTGGCTGTTTCTGTAACTCCTGTAAAATATGACTGGAACAGGAACATCTATGCGGGCCTGGGTTGGGTGGAACAAGGACTTGCTAGGATATGTCATAACATTCTGCTTGGAGGTGATCCAGTGTCTGTGAATCCTAAAAATGAAGGAAAAGAGGTGTCTTTGGTAGGTCTCCTGCACAGAGATGCTCACAGCACTGTGTGCCCAGGCAGTTCCTTACAGATGAATGGGGCTGTGTTCTAGGTCCCTGCACAGCGGGTGACCGCGAGCATCACTGTGCAGGAAAAATCTGAGGAGGCCCCGGCAGACGGAACCCCCACTGATGAAGAAGTGATGGCATATGCTAGAGATATGCATTACTTCCTATAGTGGAAAAACCCCCTTTAAGCCAAAACAAAAAGTGAATCCTAACCAGAGGGAAAGCATAAAGAGAAAGATTGTTGGCGTGTTCATATGATGCTGTTTGTTTGAACAGAGGTGTTTTATATGCAGTACATGTGCCATTGTAAGAAAAAAATTGTGATATGCGCCATTGGGTGCCATATGGATAACAATTTTCCCTGCTTGAAGTTAATGGAGACTGAAAAAAACCTCGATTCACAAGAAACCTCAGTTCAAGTACCACTGCTGATGCCTAAACTACAGGTGCATCAATGGGAGAAACAGCTTCAATTTCCATCGGGAACTCATACTGAACCCATAGGAAGAAGCTTCAGTGCTGCGGATGCAGATCCATACAGAGTCCCATATGGCACTGTCTTTCTTATGCCGTCATAAGCACAACGCCTTAGGGCTCATGCACACCGCCATACAGTATTACAGCTCTTTACAAAGCTCCAAGTTGTGCAAATGCAAAGCCGTAATACTGCACGCATAACCGTCTACGGGGACCAACTAAACCTCTGTATGCCTCTAGGGGAGAATTAATCTGTAATGTGGTGCCTATGGCTCTGTGATATAGGTCAGGAGTATAAGTATAAAATATATAGAATATACCCCTAATTGTGGGACAAAGCATTTCACAAAATGTTTGACAGATTAACATCTGTTTTCTTTTTTTTCTGGTGTTCAATACTGCGAAATAATTTAAACGCTTACAATTGTCAAAGGGCAAACTAATTTAGCTGTCTGGCATGTGCTAGGATACAGTTTTTGCATCCATGCTTTTAAAAGAAATCACTTTTATGGCTCACAGTGTGCTCTACATACATGGGATCTGCAAAAATAACACGACTGAAACCGATGGGAAGGAGAGGAAGGGAGAGGAGCTATTCGGTGGTTTGCCTGGGAAAGGTTACATCAGTATTGTGTGCACAGCTGGCGTTGTGTAGTAAAATGACAAGTCAGGCAGCAATGCTCTTTCTGCTTGAATTGTTCAGCCGCTGTGCCCTCTACCACAGGCACTGCACACAATCTGAGCTCCCTGACATTCCTGTATTAGTCCTCTGAGATTATTGCTAACGAGAGCGTTGTCCAGCCTCACCATACCACTGCCACAAACTGTACGATGGTACAGGGCAGGCGATGGGAGGGCACCCTCAGGATGTCACATTTCTTACCACTTGTTTATCCTCTTTCACCTGGAGAAATTGTGTATAAAGTAGATGAATACAGACTGCGATGCACAGAGCGTGCCGCACTCCTCCAGTCTGATTGGGAATAGGCGGAGTACATTAGCGCTCCCCGCATCAATATGTGCACCTCTTCCTTTATCTGCAATTGTAATTAATTGCGCCCTAATCAATAGCCTTTCCTTTTATTGACTCCATTCAGCACAAGAGGTCAGGCTGTATATTGCTTACCCTCCGCATGCAAAATACCATAGGACATGGTGAGGGAGCAATCTGCATACAAGAGCTCCTCTTGTGTACTTTCTGTTGTGGCTGGAATCACACAAGTGTGTCGTAAAGCTGGGATTGGATTTAACGGGAAAATATAAAGTAAGGATTTAGGGGGAGATTTATCAAGACCGGTGCGTTCAGATATCCCCTGCACTGCTGGAGGATGCACCTAATTTCTGACGAGCCCCCATGATAACTTAGACGCATCCTCCTGCAATCCGTGCGCCTGAACAGAAATCTATGACAGCTCTGAGCAGCAGTAGATTTCTGACTTCATTTGCTCCAAAAAACTGGCGGAAATGAAGATAAATTTATTGAGACTCCTCCCCACACCTCTTCGCACTCTTGCCACACCCCAAAAAAGTGGTGAAGGTGGCAGAAATACTGGGAGATGCACCATTTTTTTTTTTTTTAATTTGCAGTTAAAAAGTCACAAACATATTGACTTAGCTCCATTTTTTCAGCCGCATGGGAGATGATAAATCCCACTTTGACTTCTCTGCCCTGCTGGTTTTGTCTGAAAAACAGCATAAAAACTGCACCAAAACTGCCACAAAGACAGAATGTGATCCCAAGCTTTAGCAGATATATAGTCTGAAGAATGATTTTATTCTTGGATTTAATGACTAATCCCTGGGCCAAAGATTCATTTATAATTGCTGAAAATGTCAGATTTCAAATGGACGGTGGGGATGCTACTTTTAGCAATCTTCTTCCATTAAAAAAGCTTCCCATAGTAACATAAGTAACATATACTGGTAGTTGCCGTTTTCTACTCCATGGGCTTCTTGTACCATTTGCTCCGTCTAGAGGTGAACATCTCCATGATATACAGATTTGTGTGTGTCTCTGGATTAACTTGAAGGCACACAGAAATACAGAATATGATTAAAACACGGACCTAACAATGTAATTTTCAATTTAAAAAATCACCCGTTCAGCATCTGAGTTGTTACTGTTGTCTAGCACTGTTATCTATCAGCAGTCCTGTAGACTGTCCCTAGTTCTAGAAACGAAGGTGACAGCCAATATGTCTTTACAGCTCCTATGTGTATGTGTCACCATAAGACTAAAGAGGCTTGGCACACCAGGTCTGAGTACAGCTAAGTGACAAATCCTGCAGGGACTGTGATGACAGCCATATTGCTTGTCTCAAAGCTTTCCAAGGAAGGAACATATAACTTAATGATATATAATTTCAGCTTGACAGTTCACCTCTGTGTTGGAGGCCGCCATAGCAAATTCCATTAACAAGCCGTTTGTCTAGTAAAATGTCAGGCTCCTTGACTTAAAGGGGTTCTCTGGGATTTTCATATTGAAAGCCTATCCTCATAGAAGTTGGACCCCCACCGATCAGCTGCTTGAGGACGTTGCGGCACTCCTCGACCTCCTCACAGCTTACCAAGCACATCGCCATCCATTTGATAGAGGAGTCTGAATATATCATGCTGGAAAATAGTCATGCAAGTTCACAGACATGGCTGTTGCAGCTCACATCACATTTTCCAGCGCCATATGTCAGACTACTCTGATAACCGCGCTCATTACAGAGGCGCTCAGACGGTGTCGACCACAGGCTCGACTTCAGTTTAGCATCCTCGTGTCCTCTCAAAACTTAAAAACACCAGTTCATTCAAAAGCACAGAAATCTTTTTAAAAGGCATAAAGGATCTTTTAAATAGGCTTCCAAATCCAGGGTTAGTAACAGAGAAAAGTCAATTTTTTTCCCATTACAACGTCTTTCAATTTTGTCATTCCCTCTTGGACTTCTCTCCCCTCCCTCTCTCCTCCTCTTTTCCCTCCCATTCAGGGTTTGGTAATGACCTTTATCATATAGATAGCAGTAAGTTAGTAAGTGGTGTACATGTTCATTTTCATCTGAAGAAGGGTCTGAGTCCCCAAAAGCGTTGCCTGTCTGAACCAATAAAACTAGTGTGTTTTTACTGCTAGATGAGCACTGGAGGCCATATTTTCCACTGTGTCACCTTGAGGTCCCACAGAGACTGCTAGACATTGCTTCCAACGTCAGATCATCCACCATAATGTCCATTGGACACCTGCTGCTATCCACCATCCAGAACCTTCTCATTGGTCCACACCTCTATAGTGGTTGTAGCTTATCACAATCCTACCAGGTGAGAGCCAGAAACCCATTTTGTTCTGATTCTTTGTTGTCACCCGACTGTAATACTACTTTTTTACTTTTTCTCTAGAAACTGCCATTCGCGTGAATGGGTCTGAGCTGTGCCTAGGCCCTGTGACCGATGAACATGATGTCACTGGCCTAGGAAGAGGCCTAAGCGCTAACACAACACCGCTGCCTCTTCATACAGCTGATTGGTTGGGGCGCTGGGAGTCCGACCCCCACTGATCTGATATTGATGACTTATTCTGAGGATAGACCATCAACGTCAAAATCCTGGAAAAACAATGAATGGAGACTGTCCGGCACCATTCAGGTCCGTTTTGTAGCAGACTTTGTGTCCCTTATGCAATGGACAACCACTGCTGTCATTTTTGTTTGCCTGCTCCTATGATGGAGCAGAAGATCAGAAATACTTAGTGCTCTCCAGCTGTTGAGATACTACAGATCCCAGCATGCAATGGCAGAATGAAAGCTGCAGACTGTTTCAGAGCAGCCAGAAAGTGACCGGTTGCACACCACTGTTTTGAACAGACCTTCCCCACTGACATGGGAGCATTTTGTTGCCTCCTCTTGCCCTGATTTAGTGCAGTGACATGTAACTTCTGCTGCTATTAAAACACAAATCCTCCCCATTAATATTCGCAGAGCAGATTTGATGACAAAGCGCTTATAACATTAAAGAGGGATTACACGGGATAGATTTCATCCACAGAATTTGGTTGCAGGATATCATAGCTTGATTCATTGGGTGACAAGTTAATGAGATCATTTTCCTTATTTTTGCATTCTTGTACAGAAGATGGCTTCCCCCTCAATACTAAAGGGCTTCTCCATTGGTCCATTAAGGCAGTTCTACTATAATGTCTATTACATCTTAAAGGGGTTCTCTGGTAATAATGATTTATAGACTATTGGATATGTGATCGACGTGGAATTGAATATCTCTGCAGACCAAGGAAACAATTGCACCCCGTTTGATACAGTCTAGCCTTCCTTCTGTGCTGAAATTAATTTCTGGAACTAATTGGATTATAAAACCGTAACAAGAGTAGTGGAGATGGACTGACGCACCTAACCTAACTAGTCAAATTCTGGTTGATACCCAACTCAACCTAGTTCAAAAAGTATCAAAAAGTTGGGAGTCTAAGTGTTGGGACCCCACGATCACTAGAACGAGGAGAGAGAAGCGGACCCCACGATCACTAGAACGAGGAGAGAGAAGCGGACCCCACGATCACTAGAACGAGGAGAGAGAAGCGGACCCCACGATCACTAGAAAGAGGAGAGAGAAGCGGACCCCACGATCACTAGAATGAGGAGAGAGAAGCGGACCCCACAATCACTAGAACGAGGAGAGAGAAGCGGACCCCACGATCACTAGAACGAGGAGAGAGAAGCGGACCCCACGATCACTAGAACGAGGAGAGAGAAGCGGACCCCACGATCACTAGAACGAGGAGAGAGAAGCGGACCCCGCAATCACTAGAATGAGGAGAGACAAGCGCTCACATATTGCACTTGCTTTCTCTCCTCACTGCAGGAAGGTAAGCGATACAGACTCCATAGAAAGTCTAGGGTCTGTCTCTACTCCAACCCCTCCAGCGAGGATAGAGAGTGATATATCAAGATCTTCTATCTCCTCGTTCTAGTGATTGGTGAGGACTCAGACCTGCATCCATCAAAACCTTTGGTATATCTCTATGACATATGGAAAGTTTTCAGGAAACTCAGTGACCATTTAAGGGTATGTCCACACAAGATGTAAAATACAGTAGAAGGTCCAAGGCTGATTCTGCTTCAGATTCGCAACAAAATTCTACAGCCAAAACAGCAACAAAAACTGCATGTGATTTTTGCTGCAGAAATAGTTGTGGATTTTATGCTCTCCATTACAAGGGGTGAAATCCACGGTGATCCACAGCATAAATTGACATGCTGCAGGCTTCATATCCACACAGCAGGTCAATTTATGCTGTGGATTTGGTGTGTCGATGAGGTTTCCTAAAATCGACCCATGTCGCTAGTGCTGTACTGAACATTTGGCGCACGAAAATCCACAACTGCAAATCCCCAGTGTTTTGGTCATGTGTGAATGTACCCTAATGCGTCTGACCATGGTATTTTACTCATGATGATAAGACTTGATAAGACTTTATTTACTTAAATCTATCTCATTCACTGAGAAGGCCGCACATGCTCAATTTCATCCTTCAACTGCCTCCTGAGCTGTGATAGGGAGAGCATGGACACGCCCCCTGAGCTGTGATAGGGAGAGCATGGACACGCCCCCCTTAGCTGCAGCAGAAAAGACACTCCCCTGGATCTACCAGCTTGATATAAATCTAGCAGAGCAATGAATGAGGAGATCTCTGGATCCATGTGAGGTATAGGGCTGGTTCTAGCTTTGTTAGAGAGAGGTTGTCATGTCCTATATGATGTCTGATTTTCATTTTTTACATTAAAGTGTTTGTGTCATCATGTACAATGGGGACATATCGCTAGGATATGCCCCCATTGTATTATATGTATGGGTCCCACCGCTGGGACCTGCACCTATATCCAGAACGGAGCACTGAAAGTGAAGGATAGCGCACTGCGCATGTGCAGCTGCCCTCCATTCATTTTCTATGGGGCCGGTGAAAATAGCCGATCACTGGCTCGGCGATTTCAGTCAACTCCATAGAAATGAAAGGGAGCGGGGGCCGCACATGCGAGGTACGCTCCTATTCATTTCTAAGGGGAGTCCTCCAGCCAACACCTTGCAGGGCTCCATTCTGGATATAGGTGCGGGTCCCAGTGGGATAACCCCTTTAAATACACACATGGTGTCTTTGCTAGACCTTTTTGGTGGGGTCTGTTCTTTTTTAATAGATTTGTTTTTATAACATGTGGGACAAAAACTTTTTAAATAAAAATATCTCATTAAAAAAAAAAAACTTCAGACCCCCACCAGTCACAATAACGAAGGGTATGTAGCGCTCACTAAATGATCAAATCTGAACATGTTTTGTACTGTATTGCACTGTGGACAACCCCTTTCCATATACCATTTGGCAAACCAACCTAATAGGTTAAATGATTTGACATGGGTGCCGATTAATACTTTAGCAATGCTACAGGGGACATGACTAGTCTGTTCTCTGCAATACTACAGTACCTGATTACCAGCAGTTCTCAGTACCTAAATCCCCCATTGCCAGCTATTCTTTAGAGGAAGGCTTGTAAAAACTGCTCCTTATGTATAATGCAAACCGCTTCTGTATGAAATGAATTTCCATTTGATTGGCTCTTTTTAACACTCTGTGGAAGGCTGTAGTTAATATCTGTGGCCCGGCAGTGGGAGGGACCAGTGGCAGAACCTCCTTGTCTCCAGCACCTCTCATGTCCCACTTTTACATTTCCCTTCTTAAATACACACTTCAATGACAGAGTGCTAATTAAACAGAGGAAGGTGCATTATTGCTTGATTACATTTTTATTGGCAGTTTAATTGGATTGTTAGAGGCCCCATGGGAAGCTGAGAGGTGCAAAAAAAAAAGAGTGCATGAGAGAAAGCGCAAGGATTTATGAGGGAGATGATGGAGGGAGGAAACACAAATAAATGAGAGTGGTGTGATAGAGAGGCGTCTAGCTGGGCTGGGTAGTTCTAGCATGAGAAGTATCGAAGGATATTTAGTGGTGAACTGTAAAGGTGAATAAAAAGCAAGAATTACAAAGAGATGGATGAAGGGAGATGAAAGGAAAAATATGAAATGTAAGGTCAGAGAAGCAGAACGTGAAAGAGCAAATGGTCTGTTAAAATACATCCATTTTCCATGTTCTGATCTGACGTTCATTGATTTAGTTACCAGAAATGAATGTGCAGGAAGAACTAACCTTTCACCACTGCAGAGAGGACTACTTACCTGTGCGCACTGTACAAACCTGTGCAATTTACAAGAGCGATCTCAACAAATATTATTATGATTTGAACGTCCGTAGTTCTAAATCTAACTATGCCAGCCATGCCACCTGAGCGTACAAATAATCAACCACCTCCAGTAGAAGGACCACCCTGCCCTGAAGAAGGTACTGGCATGTCTTATCAGAGGCCCCATGGCTGCACATGCAGAATACAGTATGCCAGCAGGGGGCAGGGCACAGGCCACCAGCAATTAATCATCACTTTTGGATGTGCAGCCCATAGGATCGGAAAGATTTTTGTGGTGTCTGCCTGAGGGTTAGATCACACGACTGTGTGGTTAATCCTTCCAGCTACGGGCTGTCATGGGTGGTTGTGACACGATGTATGCGGCCAGCCACACTGGTCTCACTCTAAGGGCTCATGCACACAAACATAATTGTTTACCGTGTCTGTTCCGTTTTTTTGCGGCCCGTATGCAGAACCATTGAATTCAATGGGAACGCAAAAAAACGCAAATGACTCCATGTGCATTCCTTTTCTGTATGTCCACATGGTCTTTCTGCAAAAAAAGCTAGAACATGTCCTATTCTTCTCTGTTTTGCAGACAAGGACAGGCATTGTTACAATGGATCTGCAAAAAAAACCAAAACAAACGGATGCAATACAGATGTCACACGGACATCATCCGTGTTTTTAGCGCATTCATGCTTTGCAGACCGCAAAGTACATACAATCGTGTGCACGAGCCCTAAGTGTAAATCACTAATTATCCAGAATAATATACGCCGGGGCCATTTTCACACTTCAGTGTATTCTATCACATAAAATGTTTTTTTTTTACACAACGTAATATGCAGCAAATTGCATGCATTGATTTCAATCAGGGCTGTGGAGTCGGTAAGCCAAAGCCCCGACTCCAACTCCGACTCCTCAATTTCCCCTGACTCCGACTCCCAACTCTGACTCCCAATCCTACTCTGACTCCCTCATACATGGCACATGTTTAAGTGATAACTTTAAACAAACTTTGCATAAATCAATAGTACAGATATGTCATGACAAAAAGAGTTTGTAATATATGTTTTACTAGATATCTTTACTCTGAACTTTCAGTATCAGGCTTCTCTGGGTACAGCTCACTAAGGGCCTGATGTATGAAAACTGAATTTGCCCATAGCAACCAATCAGAGCTCCCTTTTCATTTCTCCAGAGAACTATATGAAATGAAAGGGGAGCTCTGATTGGTTTCTATGGGCAACAAAGAAACTTCTACACCTAGACAGTTTTCATACATAAGGCTCTAGGTGTTTTGCATCAGCAGCATATAGAAGCCATGAGAGCAGCTAACCTCTCCAAACATGAGCTCAGAGGAAAAGCAAACTAAAACATAAAGCATACAGAGAGAACATGCACTGGACAATTAATTAATGAATAATTTATTGAAAGTTTAGATATACTAAGAAGTACTTGCCTTAAGGGAGTTTTCTCAGCACATTGATTCACTGGCTGACAGGCAGTTTGCACTCACAACGTCTCCTCAGGCTGTGGCGGGGGGGGGGGGGGTCTCCAGCAGTTATTAGCATATATTAACTTAGGCTATTTCACACTAGCGGCAGCACGGATCCGGCGGGTGAAGGAGCACGTGTGGGGCAGGAGCCGCGGATCCGGACGAAGCACGTTACATGTTGTATTTTCGTTCTGGCCTCCTCTCAGCAGGGGTTAACGCGCTGCGGCCGGATCCGCGGCCCGCCCCCACTGCAGTGATTGTGCACCTGCGGCAGCACAGATCCGGACGGCCCCTTCACCCGCCGGATCCGTGCTGCCGCTAGTGTGAAACTAGCCTTACTCTGACAGAGCAGGAGGTTGTGATCTCTAACACAATTACAGGTAAAGCCATCCTTCTCATTCCTCAACACATTTTGCTTACTGAGGTCACTCCTGCTCTCAGCCAATCAGATAACAGTCTTTCTGGTCTGCAGGTTACCATAGAAACCTGTGTACAGTGAGAGACCTGCTGAATTGTCTATAGTTCATGACTAAAGTAAAATCTACTGACCACTGTATTTAGAAAATGTCTTCTTTAACTGCCCCTTTATGATGAAAGCTAATCTTTGTAACTAGTGAGAAAACCCCTTTAATCCTGTTTTATCCAGTAGACCTGAGTTGAGTGCAGCCATTCCTTCCCAGCGCCTTTTTCCTCTGATCTGTAGCAGAGGAGTTTCACTTCTGAGCATCTACATAAAGGGCAGCACACAGTCATCTCAACTAAAAGCCTAGATCCTGAGATCAGGAACAAAACAGACATTTATAGGACATTTCATCATTTCCCCAAATTCTTATGAAAATATATTCAGCACATACGGCACTGAACTAAATGTAACAATTTATTATATATTTTAGGAGTCGGAGTCCATTTCATACCGACTCCAACTCCACCAAAATGGTCACCGACTCCAACTCCACAGCCCTGATTTCAATGGTTAAAAAACGTGACCCTGGTGTCTATTTTTTATGCAACTGATTTCAAATGCACTTGAGTAACGGCATGTTTCTTCTTTTGAGCATATTTTAGCTGCGTTAACCATTGAAGTTGTGGTATTTGACATGTTTTTGGCAGCGTTCACAGCACTACAATTCACTGTTCTCACAGGCAGATCGGCCTACTGATCTGCCACTGTTTTTGCTCACATGTATTTTAGCTATGTGAACCTAGCCCAAAGGCCAACCCAGCAGATACATACCATTCTGAGAACTATAGTCGACATGCAGACTTATGATACACAGTAAAGAAGTACAGTATACACTGACATTTACCTAACATACACAGGTATAATATATACTGAGAATTACAGCATGGGTCTCAAACCCAAACTAAAAGTGATAATCTACATGACGTCTTGTATCCTTGTACGTATCCAACCATCTATGGAGGGAAGTCGGCCATACTGTTTTTTTCAGGCTGTTCAGAACATGTACTACAAATGCAGCAAACGTTAAAGGGGTAGTGCAGTGTCCTCAGGACATCGGTGTGGTCCAACTCCCAGCACCCCACTGAGGAGCTGGTTAAAGAGGCCACGGTGCTTGTTCGAGTGCTGCATCCTCTTCAGTGTGTACCTGCATGCCGTCTCCCTTGTAGCAGCAGTTCAAAGTAGTACCATCTTCCTCTCCGGAGAGAAAAGTGTAGGTGCACTATACACCTACTGTATATATACCACCATCATAAAACTACAGTAATGATGTCCTATTGAAATGGGTACCGTGTAGTGCAGTGGATCCACCTTGGGAGGTATTATCCAATGTCTGATGCTTTACGAGTAGTACAACTGGTCTGTGTTAAAGGTATTGTCTAAATTCAATAAAAACTCCACATGTTGAAAAATGAAAGCAACTTACCCATTTTTTGCCCTAGTTTTCCAGTGCTGTACTCTACTTCTCCTTACTACTGATGTCATCTTCTTGGCTGCAGCAGTTACATTTTGTGCACACAGGTCACCAGTGCAGCCAGTCACTGGCCTCAGCAATAGACAGAATGTCGCCACTGCAGCCAATCACTGGCCCCAGCAGAATACAGAACGTCACAGCAGCAGCCAATCACTGGCCACAGCAATATTCATGCAAATTCAACATCACCACAGCAGCCAATCTCTGACCCCAGCAGTATAAAGAATGTCACTAATGCAGCCAGTCACTGGCCTCACCAGTATACAGTGTGTCACTGCTGCAGCCAGAAAAACATACAGCAGCAGGGAGCTGGAAGAGGTAGGGGTTAAAAGGGGTACGTTTATTTGAGTATATTTACAGGGGCTGCTAGAGTTGTCTTGACCTCAGGCAACTCCTTGGTAGGTGCTGTTCAGTGATATGATATTGATGACCTATCCTGAGAAAGGATAAGTTCAGTGGCAGGTTGATTTAGTTTTACATACAGTTTAGCTAAATCTGGGAATGGATCCAAAACTAAGAGAATAATACAGTTATCTATTTTACCTCTCCTCCCTGTAGGCACAATCCCTGCTTTTGTCTAAAAAAAAAAAATGTAAGAAAAACTACTTCAAAATGCAATGTGTAAACTGGTCCTTACAAAGAAATCCTTTGGAAGCGGCTACCTGCTGTCTTCAGTAGCAGCTTTCAGTTGGCAAAACAGCTCTATTTGTGCAGTGATTTATTCCGAGAAGAAAAAAATAAAATATTTATATTTTTCTTCACCAGGCGTAATGCAAGTGAATGTGTAATTATTTGAACAGAGACTTATGTGGCATTTATGTAACAGATGTGCTGGGATTTTATTAACCACATATACCACTGTAATCGCTGGTGTTATTTCCTCCTCTTATTGCTTCGATAAAGTATTTTACAAACAAGAAACTCATAATGGGTTGTCTGATCCACTCTCCTCGTCCTCAATGTTGCTGTCTTCCCTACTAACCCCTTCCTTCCTACCGTTACCCTACGGCCACCTGCACACAGGTATAGGTGAATGCATATAAGATCCGCATACATTTCCGCGCGGATTTACGTGCATTTCTGCAGCATATCTGCACCAAAAGCCGCAATGTCTAACAGAGGTTTTTGTGCAGATTTTATGCGGTTTTACCATAGATATCACCCTTCCATTGAAAAGGGTGAAATCCACAGCTAAAACTACAAACATAGTTGACATGCTATTAAATTTAAAAAACACAATGCAGGTCAATTTCCGCACGGAAAAAAATCTGCAAAGTGTACATGAGATTAGTGTAATCTGATGTACTTTGCCAGTACTGTAATATGCCGCGGTATTCTGCACAGAAAAAATTCACATATTCCACAACGTGTGCAGGTGGGGTTGGCGCCATCACAGCGGGAGGCACAGATGGGTAACTAATTGTGCTTATTATTATTTTTCTTGCACTTTTTCATTGCTATCTCATTCATGGTTACTTATTGCCCCATTCTGTGCCCCCTCATGTGATGTCGCCTCTTGCCCTGTACCTGTTCCTTTTATGTGATTTTAGCTTCTATGTTAATAAAGATCCTTTGATATGATATATTGCGGTCTGGCTTTTTCTCTTTTTTTTCCACATATTTGGTATTTTGCTGGCCATAGGCATTTCCATTATATATGAGACACGTTTCTTATGAGTTATTCTCAATTTGTGTCTATAGCGAGGCTACTTTGGTGTGAACGTGTGCAGGTAGCCTTAGGGTGCTGCAAATCTGCAAGAAATGTATACCAGAAAACCACACAAAAAAGCACATAAATCTGCACTATTTATTGCAGTTTTGGCATGTTTTTGTGCAGTTTTTGTGCAGATTTGATGCGGTTTTGCCACAGATCTCACCCTTCTATTGAAAAGTATGAATTCTGAAAAAAACAACATAACAATTGACATGCTGCAGATTTTAAAATTTCAACAGGTCAATATCCACAACTAAGGAAAAAAGCAAAGTGTAGATGAGATTTGTCTAATCTCATTCACTTTACTGGTACTGTACGCTGCAGTTTTTCCACTCTAAGGCTACATGCACACGGCCGTATATGTTTTGCGGTCCACAAAAAAAAACAGATGGCGTCCGTATGGCATCCGTTTTTTTTGCGGATCCATTGTAACAATGCCTATCCTTGTCCGCAAAACGGACAAGAATAGGACATGTTCTATTTTTTTTGCGGAGCTACGGAACGGACATACTGATGCGGATAGCACACGGTGTGCTGTCAGTATTTTTTGCGGACCCATTGAAATGAACGGGTCCGCATCCTATCAGCAAAAAAAACGGAACGGACACGGAAACAAAATACGTTCGTGTGCATGAGGCCTTAATCTGCATGAAAAAACTGCGTGTAATCTGCATTGTGTGCAGTCACCCTAAACAGTCATGATCTTTAGGTAAATGATATATTGGGGCAGACTTACTAATAGTAACTTTACAGTGTCTAAGAATACGAATCACACTCAATGTACTATTCTGGTGCATGGACCTCTATAAAAATGGGGTATAGTAAATGTCACTTGTCAAAATGCAGTAATTTCCATTCAATCACACCTTATCAGGTACAGCGCGAGCCTGGACTCCACTCATCATGTGCTCATGCTCTCACCTCTGATTAATGGGGCTTTCTGAGACTTTAAGGGCTCTCGCACACAAACGTATTTTCTTTCCGTGTCCGTTCTGTTTTTTTTTTTGCGGACCATGTGCGGAACCATTCATTTCTGCAAAAAAACACTTTAGTTACTCCGTGTGCATTCCGTTTCCTTATGTCTGTATTTCCGTTCTGCAAAAAAATAGAACATGTCCTATTATGTTGCATTATGGACAAGGATAGTATTGTTCTATTAGGGCCACCTGTTCTGTTCCGCAAAATAGTTAATATACACTCACCGGCCACTTTATTAGGTACACCTGTCCAACTGCTCGTTAACACTTAATTTCTAATCAGCCAATCACATGGCGGCAACTCAGTGCATTTAGGCATGTAGACATGGTCAAGACAATCTCCTGCAGTTCAAACCGAGCATCAGTATGGGGAAGAAAGGTGATTTGAGTGCCTTTGAACGTGGCATGGTTGTTGGTGCCAGAAGGGCTGGTCTGAGTATTTCAGAAACTGCTGATCTACTGGGATTTTCACGCACAACCATCTCTAGGGTTTACAGAGAATGGTCCGAAAAAGAAAAAACATCCAGTGAGCGGCAGTTCTGTGGGCGGAAATGCCTTGTTGATGCCAGAGGTCAGAGGAGAATGGGCTGACTGGTTCGAGCTGATAGAAAGGCAACAGTGACTCAAATTGCCACCCGTTACAACCAAGGTAGGCAGAAGAGCATCTCTGAACGCACAGTACGTCGAACTTTGAGGCAGATGGGCTACAGCAGCAGAAGACCACACCGGGTGCCACTCCTTTCAGCTAAGAACAGGAAACTGAGGCTACAATTTGCACAAGCTCATCGAAATTGGACAGTAGAAGATTGGAAAAACGTTGCCTGGTCTGATGAGTCTCGATTTCTGCTGCGACATTCGGATGGTAGGGTCAGAATTTGGCGTCAACAACATGAAAGCATGGATCCATCCTGCCTTGTATCAACGGTTCAAGCTGGTGGTGGTGGTGTCATGGTGTGGGGAATATTTTCTTGGCACTCTTTGGGCCCCTTGGTACCAATTGAGCATCGTTGCAACGCCACAGCCTACCTGAGTATTGTTGCTGACCATGTCCATCCCTTTATGACCACAATGTACCCAACATCTGATGGCTACTTTCAGCAGGATAATGCGCCATGTCATAAAGCTGGAATCATCTCAGACTGGTTTCTTGAACATGACAATGAGTTCACTGTACTCAAATGGCCTCCACAGTCACCAGATCTCAATCCAATAGAGCATCTTTGGGATGTGGTGGAACGGGAGATTCTCATCATGGATGTGCAGCCGACAAATCTGCGGCAACTGTGTGATGCCATCATGTCAATATGGACCAAAATCTCTGAGGAATGCTTCCAGCACCTTGTTGAATCTATGCCACGAAGAATTGAGGCAGTTCTGAAGGCAAAAGGGGGTCCAACCCGTTACTAGCATGGTGTACCTAATAAAGTGGCCGGTGAGTGTATATGAACGTCATCTGTATTTTTTGCTGATCCGTTTTTGCAGGCCTCATGCACACGACCATTTGAAAAGACGGATCCTCAAAAACGGATCAGCAGAAAATACGGATGACATCCATGTGCATTCTGTATTTTGCGGAATGGAACAGCTGGCCCCTAATAGAACAGTACTATCCTTGTCCGTAATGCGGACAATAATAGGACACGTTCTATTTTTTAGCGGAATGGAAATACAGACATACGGAAACAGAATGCACACCGAGTACCTTCTGTTTTTTTTGCAGACCCATTCAAATGAATGGTTCTGCATACGGTCCTAAAAAAAAACGGAACGGACACGGAAAGAAAATACGTTCGTGTGCATGAGCCCTAATACCAATGATATATCCTCTGGATAGGTCATCAGTATCTGATTGGTGGGGGGCCAGACACCCGGGACCCCCACCAATCAGCTGTTTGAGCAGGCACTGGCGCTCACTGTAGCTTTTCCTAGGCCAAGTGACGATACGTTCATCAGTCACGTGGCCTAGACACAGCTCAGCCCCATAGAAGTGAGCTGCAATACCAAGCACATCCGCTATACAATGTATGATGCTGTGCACCAGAGAATAGGTTATCAGTATTAAAGCCTTGGGAAACCATTTTAACATCATTCTCGTTACTCAGCTCATGCCGCAACTGATTTTATGAAAACTACTGACAAATGACACTGACATCACTATAACCAGGGTGTCCCCTCAGATGGGACAGTATAAATCTGGTAACAGACTCCTTTTTACCCTTTAGCATATTTAAGGATGTGCCTAAAAGGGGTACATGACCATTGACCCACTGCAGTCATGTGCTGCTCTGAGGCCAGGGAATCACTGCAGTGGTGCGCCTGACCATGGATGGTCCAGAGGGGACAGGACCCAGGGCGCTGGAACAGAGCTGGCTGCAGGAGATGAGTGGCGTTTCTTCTTTTTTCTAACCACATTCCAGCTTTTATAGAATTTTTGATTAGGAGTTGTATATGGTCACATGCAACAGATTTGTTGTTGAAATTTCTGCAATTGTTCGAAGCCATGAACAGAGTTTGTAAACTAAATCTGTGCACAGGCTGCAGAAACAACCCCATTCAGAGGCAGAGAATGGATTTTCAGTCAGAGGATTTTCTGCAACAAATCTGTCATATGTGAAGACCAATGGAAAACCTTACCGTGTAATGTAAAGAATATAAAAGCACAGCTGTAGTGTATGTGGCCATCTGTGCTCAGCGCTATACTAAATTCCTCCTATGTGCACACACTGGCATTAGGAGAAGACTGAGAAATGACTAAACCAGGGTGTTATGTACATGAAATACAAACATCCAGTCTGACCTTCCATGTCCGCAGGAGTTTTATTGCAGTGGGATATACCTTATTGCTTTTCGGAGTCTTTATGAAGGACGAAGATATGTGTGAGCGCATAGAGCTAATATTGAATAGAAGGGCTGATGTCAGGAATACGCAACTGTAAAATGCTATATGTTCTGTGATCCCCTGCAAGGCATTAAGAAACAGGCACGGTGTCTCTGGTGCTTCTGCAGAATAGTGTCACTGACGCTTTATATGAAACATATTATGCTCTCTGCGGCTGCCAATGAGTGTTAGGAACAAGGAATCTGCAGCATGCTTGCTAATGAGACAGATAACAAGAGAGAGGTAGGGAGGGAGAAGAGTGAGGAAGGAGGGAAAGACGAGTGTAGAAGAGACAAAGAAAAGGGGAGGGAGACGAGCAGATATGGCCTATGTGAGATGGGCAGAGGGTGTATATAGGGATGCTGCTAGGGCTTTACACACTACACACGCTGCACTAACCTTTCCATGGTAACTGCTTCCTGGGACTAACCCTCAGGAGTGTCTGTCTCATAGAAACACAGCTGAGAGCTGATGAAATATCGGGCCCCCAAGTGGATTGACTTGGCTCCAAAACTCCATGCTGCATCAATAAGGCGCTTATGACTGCACGCCAATACATTTCCAGATTTTCATAAAATAATTGCAAAATGAACTGGTGGTGTCACCACAAACAACAAGGGGAATAACAAGTGTTCTGAGAAGCATCTACAGCCATTATCTGGTCGTCTGGGGGCACAGGCCACACAAAGCAGAGCACAGGAGGAGGAGAAATCTGCAAAAACCTACGTGAACCTAATCTATTTAAAGGGGTTATCCCATGATTAATGTAAAAAATGAACAACAGACATCATACGGTATAGCACACAATAGTCTCTGAGATCTAGCCCTGTACCTCTCATGGATCCAGAGATCTGCCCATTCATTGCTGCAATTGCTCTGCTAGATTTATTTCAAGCTGGCAGCTGGAGGGATGTGCACTTTCTCAGGGGGTGTGTCCTTTCTGCTGCAGCTGGTAGCAGTTAAAGGATGGAACTGGGCATGTATGTCCAACCTCGGTGAGCTGGCCAGAGAGTTTAGAAAAAGGGAAAACAGCAGGTGGCGCTATACAGATGTCATTGAATAACTATACAAAAATGTTTATTACATGCAATTACAAACGTATTCTGATCCATGTGCTGGTTAGAAAAATGTAGAATATTTTTTTGTGGGACAATCCCTTTAAATCTCTGCCTGCTCAGATTGGCTGCCTTGTATAAACACAAGTCTATCCCAGGCTCATCAGTAACCTGGTACAGGGAGAGACGGTTTCTTTTTTTTTTTTTTTTTGCAATGATTTATTTAGGTAATTTTCAGAATGAAGGTACAAAATGGGAACCAAAATACTGTAAGTCCAATATAACAGAAGATCCTAAAAGAAAACATGTACCAGTGCAATGGACAAGCATAATACACTTGTTTAGAAAAAGAGAGGCAGGGGAGGAGAGGCGGAGAGGGTTACGTGGAAGTCCACAGACTTTATTAATACAGGTCAAAAATCATAAAATTGCAATTTATAACATGTAAAAATCAAGGAGAGCAATAAAAGGTCATGTAACCCTGCATTATGAAATGACAATTAATAGTCTGACAAATGGAAGGGCTATGTAGATGTGAGCGGGGTCGGTCTGTCAGAACGCCTTCTATACTAATTAAGCCAGGGTATCCATATTGTTAAAGAAGTAGTCTGGTAGCAATTGTCTCAATTGGAGATCCCTTCCAACCTGCATATCTGATGTCTTTTGTTAATCCATTATTGAGTCTGATCCGAGCAGTGAAGTGGCATCAACAGTCTATTAGATCTGTGGGGAGGTTAGATTTGGAAGGAGAATATGATGGAGAGGGGGGTGATGAGAAGAGCATCCCTGCAGACAAGGGTGAGGTCATAAGAGCTAAGACATTCCACCTCATTGCAAAACAGCCCCACCATAGAAGAACTATGGAACCTATCTGTGAAGAACATCTCCAACATAAGTTATTGGGGGTCATTTGCAAAGACCTGTTTTTTACGCCTGTCCTTTTCTCACCTTGTCACACCCGTGTGACAAACTACTGACACACAGACATTCAAAAAGTCGCAAGTGGTCGTGCAAGATTTTTATGCCAATAAATAGTGTAAATATGTTCTTGAATGACTTCCACTGTCTGTTAAGTAGAGACGATATAACTGGGGTCAGCAACCCCCAGCACTCTGTTATCAAACCACAACTCCAACCCAGTATGCTGCATTCGCTTCTAAGCGACTTTCGAGAACAGCTGAGCAAGGGTGCATGCTGGGAATTGTAGCTTCACAACAGCTGCAGTGCCAGAGGTTGCTGAACCCTGTGGTATAAGAACTCTGGAGTCCTGGACCTTCTGGATGTAAGTCTGAGTACACAATGTGAACACCCATGTGAATGTAGGGATCACTTACCAGCATTTCTCCACCAGCTTTTGGTGTCAAAATGGTCGCAAGACCCTACTTTTTGCAGTATTTTGTCGCACAGGCATTTTGTCCTGGCCACTTGGTAGTGGTGAAGGAGTGGCAGGGGCGTGGCAGGGGCCGGGTCAATTTACTCAGATTTATGCCTGAAACAGGCATAAAAGAGGAGTAAAAAATACTGCAGTCAAGGGCTGGAGTTTTTACTCCAGGAGCGCGGCTCATCATAAATTAGGTGACTCCTCCAGCAGGGGGGAAACGTCATAAAAAGCCAGTCTCGTTCATATCTTTTTCACTGACGTGTGCTGTCCTCATTTTCCAAGGACAGCAGACGTATCCATTGATTGTCTGTTCACACATCAGTATTTTTTTTTTACTGATTTTGGGTCAATGAAAAAAATCACAGAGACATGCACTACTTTGGTCCGTGATCGGGACTAAACACGCCAATTATAGTCATTGGGTCTGTGAAAAACGCTGACACAACACGGATGGTATGTGTGTTGCGTCCGTGTTTGGTCTTTTTTTCACCGACCACTAATAGGAGATGCTCCGGAAATCAACTTTCAGCCAAGCAGTGTCCATGGAATACCGATTACACATGGAAGGCAAAAAAACGGACACATGAACCAAACATGGATTTTTTTCACGCACGTCAAACGGATATGGAAATGTGAACGAGGCCTTAAATGACCCCCAGCTCCTGTTTCTGAAAATTGTGGGGGTCACTTACAAAGCCAGCAGTCCATATGCCTGGAGTAAAAAACGACTCCAGCCCCCTCACCGGAGTAATTTTTACTCCTCTTTTACACCTTAGTAAATTTGCCGGGGTCAAAGTACCAGCCTGCACCACTACCAAGTGGCAAGGACAGAATAAAATCGTCCATGTGACAAAATACTGGCGCACGGGCACTTAAAAAGTCGCGAAAAGGGGTCTTGTGACTATTTTTATGCCAAAAACTTGCGTGAAAATGTACATAAATGACCCCCTGTGTTTCCAATTAAACAGTAATTTGGGAATAAGCTTTGGCATCAAAATGTAAGTATCAAACCAAGTGAGGTCTCAGTTAGGAGAATGTTGTGAGGGAATGTGTTACACAATTTGGTGAGGTGCGGCAGAGCTGATTCTATTATAGCAAGGACACAACGATTATGAGATGAAAATTAGGTAATTGTCACAAATACATTGAGGCAAATGCAGCTTAGTAAAGAGGAGGCTGGAGGGTTGCTGAGTGTTGGCACCGAATATGATGGGCACTGTGCCACCAAACGTATTCCCCAGAGGTATGAAACTGTATGCTTGCAGTTGTATAGGTCGGCTATTAGCTCCCATTGTGGAATAAAGTACTGCATGAAATGCGTTTTTTCCGGGTTCCACCTGTATTGAAAAGCATAGCTGAGAACGCTCTTCAGTATGCATCTACCAGCCATGAATCTGGCTATTGATGTCTATGGGTACGTCAGTATATACACTATATGATAGAATAAGGGCTCATGCACATGAACGTGCTGTGTTTTGTAGTCCGCAAAATACCGATGCCGCCCGTGTGCGTTCTACAATTTGCAAAATGGAATAGGCAGCCTATTATAGAAATGCCTATACTTGTCCACAAAACGGACAATAGCAGGACATGTTCTATAATTTTTGCAGGACCATGGAATGGAGCAACGTGTGCTGTCCGCATCTTTTGCAGCCGCACTGAAGTGAAAGGGTTCGCGTCTGAGGCGCAAAAAATTTGGCTTGGCTGCGGACCAAAACAACATGTGCATGAGGCTTAAATGTGAACCGACGGTCGGACATGTTAAATTTCAGTGCCACAATCCTTTTTTTTTTCAGGGTAATAAGCCGCCACTAGAAGTGTCTGGCAATGGTTTACTACCCTTCCCCCATTCGTAGCACTGTCCCACAGCCCTGCAAAAAAAAAAAATGAACATGTCTTATTATAGTTTTGCAGACATTTCTACAGAAGTAAAAAATAAATAAATAAATGGTGGCGTGCACTCAGCCGGAATCCATGTTTTGTGGATTTGCGGACCACAAGCATTCAGGGCCGTGTGCATGAGCCCTTAACCTATCATCCTGCAGAGATGATCTAACCAAACAAGCGAGCACCTACCAGTAATTAAATTCTCTCACAGACTGTTGTAACTGCATCAATATGGGACCTTAGGAGACCATAATATCTCTTCAGAAAAACACAATGAAAGGTCACTAGGAAGCACTGAGCACACCTCGGCACAGGCGAAGAAGTGCTTTGGGTTAATAATGAGGTGAGCGTGGCACACACGTCTGCACATTGCCCATCACGTGTGTTAAACGCCTAATAGCAGCACCCGAGGGAAGAGCTCCTCTTCATCACATTGACACCTTGCTGCATTATACTCGGCCTAGCCCCATTGGACTGGTGCAATATCCCTCCCAATATATATGTTTAATATGTGTTATTCTGTAAGTAGATTGTAAAAGATAAAAGAGTAATGGTATCACGCTCACACACAGTACAGACTGCACAGGCATGACAATACATCTGCACATGGGGGCAGTGACACTTCACAAGTCTAAACCTAGCTTTTTGTTCCTACGGGAGGCAGCCACCCAGCACCAGCTAATGGGTGCCGGCGGCGCCTCCCGATATCCGTCGTTGAAACTGAAAATGATCGCTGCGGCGCTCCGTAGCCGCAGCGGTCACGTGATGTAAGCGCGCGCTTGAGCGCTTACCTCAGAATTTTTCCGGCGGCAATGGAGGAGGACGCGTTCTCAGTGGCTGCGTCTGCCTCTGTGGAAATGTCTCCACAGCGCAGAGGCAGAGTGAGAACTCTGTCGGACTCCTCCACTGCATCTTCTGAAGGCAGCCAGCCTTCAAAGAGAAAGAAAGTGGCTGAGAGGGAAAGTCCTCTCCACATCACCTATCAGTCAGACCCTGAGGAGAGGGCTGACAGTTGCAGGTCCAAGAGCCCTCGTTTGAGGGATTATGGTGACCTTGTGCACAATAAGCACAGTACAGTGTTCCAGACCATAAATAAAGCTGGAGTTTCCTCCACAGCTTCAGCTCGTTTGAGCACACACAGCAGTTACTCGCATTTTGAAGCGTTTGCTTCACAAGATGAATATGCCTCGCATGAGGTAGATTGGGAGTGTGACTCTGTTACGCGGTCAGCCGCCTCGTCCGAGAGGGGCAGACGTAGCGAGATGCAGATGAACAGAGTAGGGCTGGCGGGGAAGAACCCCCCTAACAAGTTATTCTCCCAGAGATGGGCCATTGATCTTACCTCAGAAGTCAGGGACTTTGCACAGCTGGCATTTAGAACATCTCTAACAAAGGAGGACGATTTAGTATTGAGGAACCATATCGGTATACCTGACATTCAAGCGCTTATTGCGCCAGAGGTGGACCCTGCCTTATTATCTATAACAGGCAACCCCTTCTCTAACGACACAGTAGACAATACTATGCGCAATATTCAGTATAAAATTGCGGATGCGGCTGGTCCCCTCCTGCTTATGTTGAAAAAAGCAGAACAAGAAGGTGATACGCCCCGCACCGACCCAAAGGTGTTACTCGCTTCCAAGATGGCTTTGCTGAAAGCCGCTAGCAGAGCTACCCTCATAATTGGGCAAACATTCAATTACGTAGCAAACATTAGAAGGGCCCGTTGGTTAACGGCTGCAGGAATGTCAGATTTGGCCCCCAAGTCTCACGAATATCCAAACTTGGAGACTTCGTTTTTGTTTGGCCCTGAGTTCATTCAGGAAGTTAGGAGTAGATATAGGGCTCGCAAGTCTTTTGCCGATTTAAAGAAGCCTCCCTTCCACTTCAAGAAACCCTTTCGGTCGGAGGGTCGGCCTAGGTCCCAGGGACAGACCCGAGAATACAGTCAGGGACAAGCCAAAAAACCCTTCAACAAAGGTTCCTTCTTCCAAAACAGAGGAGGTCAAGGAGGTCAACAACGTTCAGCCTTCAACAAGAAACCTTCTTCAGGTAAGCACAGTTTCTTCCATTCCATCACGAGAGTTTCTCAGCACTTGGGAGACCATAACTACAGACCGCTGGGTCTTAAGTGTAATAAAAAATGGGCTGACACTGCCGTTAGTAAAGTTCCCCTTTCAGAGAAAAAAGCCTCACTATCATACAAGCGAGAGATTAGACGAAGTACTGGAGGTAGCATTAAAGACAGGAAGGATCTCCGAAGCAGATCCTGGCCAGAAAGGATGGATAAGTCACGTTTTTCCAGTCACAAAACCGGACGGGTCAGTCCGGCCAATACTAAACGTAAAACCGCTGAACAAGTTTCTGAAAAGGAAAAGGTTCAGAATGGAAGGTATAGCAGACCTAAAGTTTCTCCTAGAGAAAGAGATGTTTCTCATAAAGGTGGACCTAAAAGATGCCTTCCATACGATTTACATGGCGCCCAAACACAGGAGGCTGCTACAGTTTTTATGGAGAGGAAATCTATACCATTGGAACGTCATGGTATTCGGCCTCTCGTAGCGCCTTACACCTTCACAAGAATACTGAAGGGAGTAGTTACAAGTCTCAGAACAAAGGCATCATGTGCCTGGTGTATTTGGACGACTTGTTGGTCTTCCACCAAAACAGGGAGCAGTTGTTAGTTCACAGAGACATACTGCTGTCTCTCTTGAAGCTAACAGGATTCACCATAAACGGGAAGAAGTCAGTCCTCGAACCTACTCAGTCTGTAGTGTTTCTAGGCTTCGAAATAGACACCTTAGGGTTCCATCTAACAATTCCCAGAGAAAAGTGGAAACAATTGCTAGACATGGTAAAGGAAAGATTGAGGTCTCACAATGTAACGCTAAGAGAATTAGCAAGCCTCATAGGCAAAATAGTAGCCTTACGTCCGGGTTTCAGGACGGCTCCCATTCTATGCAGGAAAACGCAAATGTACCTAGGAAGTTGGCTAAGACGAGGTCACGGCTGGAACAGAGCTATTCAGCTTCCCTTAGAAATAAGAGAAGAACTACTCCACATTTCTGTTTTGCAAAATCCACCCCCTTATCCAATAAGACCTCCTGCGCCAGATGTAGTTATTACAACCGACGCGTCCATGTTAGGATGGGGAGCCTTCTCTGTGCTCGCCGCCATAAGGGGAACATGGACAGAGGAGGAAAAGAAGCTCCATATAAATGTACTGGAGCTTCGGGCAGCCAAGTTAGCCTGCCAGAAAATGCTGAAAGAGCTTCCCCACAGACAGTCCGTCTTAATTCGGATGGACAGCAAAACAGCTATTGCCTATGTGAACAAGATGGGAGGGACCAAATCGAGGACTCTGTGCATCGAAGCCCTGGAATTCTGGAACTGGGCACTGGAACGCAAAATAGACCTGAGTGCTCAATACGTTCCAGGACACTCGAACGAGATAGCAGATGCACTGTCCAGACAGAAATTGACCTTGTCAACAGCATCCCTGACGCCTCAGAAATTCTCAGAGATAAACCAGAGATTCGGCGTCAGGACAATAGATCTGTTTGCGTCGGAAACGACAGCAAAAACTCAGCAGTTTTCGGCACGAATATGGTCCCCGAAAGCATGGAGGATAGACGCTCTATCCTTTTCATGGAAAGGCCTGAACAATCTTTATGCCTTTCCCCCTCCAACCTTACTAGCCCAGACCTTACAGAAAATAGAGGAGGAGGAGATTTCTCAATTAGTATTAGTGTACCCAGTATGGCCATCCAGACCATGGTTTCCCAAGCTCCACAGTCTGGTTCTGGAGAGGAAATTGCCATTAGGGATGACGTCAGAGTGCTTCCAGGGGTCACAGGACCTGTTATCACAACTCCCTCAATTAATGTGGATAGCGGCCTCGACAAGCTATTCCAGTTTCCAATGCTCACGGATGAAGTGAACAACCTAATAAATTGGTCCCTAAGACCAAAAACTCGTGCCAGATATAAATCTATACTACTAGATTTTCAAAGGTGGAGAGCAGTGAACAACGAGATTGTTACTGATCCACCAACATTATGGTCTGCCCTGGAATTCCTCACCATGAAATTCAAAACGGGTATTGCTTCTACTACACTGAAAACGGTAGGTTCTGCATTAAACATCCTAGTACCAAACCTAACTGAAAACAATATATATCTTAGACTGCTTAAGGGAGCTGTTGCAGCCAGACCTTATGTTCCAAAATATGATTCTACTTGGGACATTGACTGCCTTTTAAGATATCTCAGTGCCTTTCCGGTTAAGGATTCACCTATCAGAATGACGGGGATCAAGCTGGCATGTTTACTAGCATTAGCATTAGCGGCCAGAGCAATGGAACTAACCTTAGTTCACATTCATGAACCATGGTTGTACTCAACTCCCCGGGGTTTTCATTTAACTCTAAAAGGGAACACTAAAACGACCAATATAAATAGTGTCCCAGTTGAGATTGATTTAATAGAGGACCTTGAGGATCAATCCTTATGCCTAGTTAAAGCTTTAAGGGATTACCTCAGCATCACAGAACCCATTAGAGGTGATATCACAAATTTGTTCATTACATCACGGATACCGATACGGAAAGCTACCCCTAACACAATTAGAGGTTGGATTCTTTTCGCCATGAAAGGTGCAGGAATAGACACTGATAAATTCAAGGCGCACTCTTTGAGAGGGGCTGCCACATCTAAAGCAGCGGCAAAAGGGGTTCCTTTAATTGTTATTCTTAAGTCAGCAAGATGGAAGTCAGAAAGGACCTTTGTTAAACATTACTGGCGTCCTTCAGACAAAGGAAGAGTAGAGTTCATAAGGGCTACTACCAGGTGTGTGCTGATCTACCCATTAGCTGGTGCTGGGTGGCTGCCTCCCGTAGGAACAAAACACAGTTTGCAGGAATCTATGATCTGCAAACTGCATTTGTTCTAGGGAATAGGACAGCCACCCAGCAACAGCGCCCACCCTCCCATCCCAAAAAAAAAAAAAAAAAAAAAAGAACTTTTTCTGCCTGGTTAGTGCCCTGGTTATACTTAATTGTACCTCTCTTTCAGGATTCTCAAGGAACCAGAAACAGAGGCCTCAGCAGGCAACCACTGAGACCAAAAAGTAGAGGGTACAGGCAGAGAAGCCAGTAAAGGGAAGACGAGTTCTCCTCCCAGTTCACATCTTCTGGATTAAGAAAGTTCACGACGTTGCAGTTTGACAAGATGAATTATTATGAGTTACGCTTAGGAGCTCTAACGCTATGTTATAGTTAATAAATTTATGAAGCATTACGTCATTGTGTTTCATGATTATCTGCGAATATATATATGTATACAGTTAGGTTCATTAAGGGATCGTCTATAATTAAATATTCTTATAGACGGTAGGACTAGCTACCAAGCCTTCCGAAAAAATTCTGAGGTAAGCGCTCAAGCGCGCGCTTACATCACGTGACCGCTGCGGCTACGGAGCGCCGCAGCGATCATTTTCAGTTTCAACGACGGATATCGGGAGGCGCCGCCGGCACCCATTAGCTGTTGCTGGGTGGCTGTCCTATTCCCTAGAACAAATGCAGTTTGCAGATCATAGATTCCTGCAAACTGTGTTATTTTTAGGCGCAGCCTTAGGTTTTTTAATGCAGTCTTTGAAGCCAATCCCCATAAAGTATTAGAAAAAAGACGAGCAGTAGTCTCTGTCCTTAATGCTTTCCCTCCTAATATGATCCACCCCTGATTCAGGACTGCATCCTGTAACTGCATCAGAAAACATGCATTCCCAAAGCAGTTAAAAAAATGTAGCCAATTTAGCACCACTGGTGTTCTGCATAGAAAAAAAATCATCTAATTTAATTAAAGGGGTTGTCCCATGAAACCAGCACCTGGATCTGAACACTTTTGTAATACTTAGTTATTCAATAAAATGCATCTGTATAGCACCACCTGCTGTTTTTTTATTTCTTTGTCCTGCGCACTGAGATGGCCGCACATGCTCAGTTTCATCCTTTATCTGCCTCCTGAGCTGTGATGGGGAGAGCTGATATACGCCTCCTGAGCTGTGATAGGTAGAGCTGAGACACGCCTCCTGAGCTGTGATAGGGAGAGCTGAGACACGCCTCCTGAGCTGTGATAGGGAGAGCTGAGACACGCCTCCTGAGCTGCAGCAGAAAAGACACTCCCCTTGAGCTGTGAGCCTGATATAAATCTAGCAGAGCAATGAATGTGGAGATCTCTGGATCCATGTGAGGTACAGGGCTGGTTGTAGCTTTGTTAGAAAGCAATTGTTATGTACTATGTGATGTCTGATTTTCATCTTGGGATAACCCCTTTAATTCTGGCCAGCTAAATTCTTTCAGGGATTCAGGACCTGCGCCAATCTGATCTTGATCTATCCTAAAGAAAGGTCATCAATATTAGAAGCCTGGAAAATCCCTTTAAAGAGGTTATGCAGGAATTTGATATTGATAGCCTATCCTTAGGTCATCAACTTCAGATTGGCGGGAGTGCCGGGAGTCGATCAGGTTCTGGTGAGAGATGCAGCCTCCTCATAGTTTAGAAAGCACAGCGCCATACATTGTATAGTGGCTGTGCTTGGTATTGCAGCTCAGCCCTGTGCATATGAATGAGACTGAGCTGTGCCTAGGTCACATGACCAATAGTTGGAAACAGGAGTAAATGTTGGTGAACACGTACTTCAGTCAGGAGCTGAAACAGATTTTACACCATGCTCATGGACTGTTGAGGGCGCACCTAATTCATGATGAGTCATAAATTAGGCAAATTCACAGGCAGTGCATGGGGGAATCAAAAACAGGCATGAAAAGCCAGTCTTTCTAAATGACCACCATTGTTTCTGGGCAGCAGATCGTCCTGTATAAATGATGATTTTTGATGCTGGCTTAAAAGGGTTCTCCAGGAATTAAGAAAATGAAAATACTTAAATACTACTTTATAATAAATATATTCCGAAATACCTTTCATTAGTTATAACTGCTCGTTCTGTCTATGGAGCAATCATTAGGAGAAATAAAATGGCCGCCGTCCTATTAGTACTAGAGATGAGCGAACGTGCTCGTAACGAGCACTGTACCGCTCGGCTCCCCTGCGCTCACATGGGCGCAGGCAGCCGCTTCCATCGGGTGAGGAGGACGGAAGCAGCTGCCTGCGCCCATGCGAGCGCAGGGGAGCCGAGCGGTACAGTGCTCGTTACGAGCACGTTCGCTCATCTCTAATTAGTACACACAGAACATGTCCTAATCACACAGCAGGACAAGTTACTTCACAACACTTAGGTAAAGAGCTGCCTCATCCTCCTCTCTGCTCTGCTTGTCAGGGATTATGGTCCTGAATACAGCTGATAAGATCTTCAGCTGAATCTTTGTAGGAATGGAGTTCATGAGGAGACATGAAGTACAGAGAGGACAGGCCAGGCCATTTTGTTTCTCCTAATGATTGGTCTCTAGACAAAACGAGCCATTATAAGTAATGAAAGGTATTTGGGAATATATTTATAATAAAGTAATATTTAAGTATTTTCATTTTCTTAATTCCCGGAGAACCCCTTTAAATACACAATGTGATCTCTGGTACCTTTACCACAGACAATTATTGGGAACGATTATCTTTACAAGCACTGGGGCACATTTATCAAGTGCGCCTGTTTTTGGGCATAACATTAGACTGGGGTATTTCATTCGGCTTACTTTTGAGTGTTTATTAAAAGACGCACAACAGTTCATGAATTAGACATGGCGTAGTTTTATCAGTCTGGTGGTTGTTTTTCCGTAGGACCGGTTCATATTCACTTACACTGGTCTAATTTATTTGCGCATGAAAAAAGTTGCATCTTTGTGGAGAAGAGTCACGTCTCCCAGAAAGTGCGACTTTTCATGCAAAAAAAAAAGTCACACTTCACCACTCAAAACAGAAACAGAAAAGTACGCTTGCCCTGAAGTGGAGTAGAAATTAGACTGTTTTTGAAACAAATCCAGGCGGAAAAACGGAGCACCTAAATAATGTTGGAAAAAAAGGCGCAAAAGTTAGAAAACTTAGAAAACTTCAGCATTAGTCTAAAAAAATCAAAATAGGCGAACAAGGCACAAAAGTCTCCAAAACAGGCTAAATTTTAGTAGTAAATGTGACTAAAAAAAATAAGATGGTCTAAACAGCATTTTTTTTTTTTTTTTTTTTTACTAAAAACAGGCACAAACACTTAAATAAATGTGCCCCACTAATTGCCGATAACTAGTCCAACGATAAGTCCATGTAAAAACACCTGTACACAAAACTGTACTGTGCTGTATGGAATGGAAACGGCTCTGGCCCACTGCGATCTTCTCACCAGGCCCAGAAATAAACTGGTTTTGCTGAGGGAACCTAGTTTTCCTGGATTCCTTTCACTGAATGACATATACATTGCCTCCGCCTGCTGCGTTGCTCTATAAGATCCTGCATATCAAACAGCATTATCATCATGACCAGTTACGTTTAGAAATGTCAGGGCTTTTAAGGCTATGTCCCCACATATGGAAACGGCATGGATTTGCTTTGCTCAATAACAGAATTATATTTTTGAGCTGGGCGATTATGGCAAAAAAAAAAATCTTGATTACTTAAACCTTATGGGTGATTATTTTTTTTCTTGCTATATTAACAATAAATACAAAATGCTCAGCGTGCCCCCTTATGTTGTGCCGTTTTCATACATGAGTGAACTGTTGCTCATAGCAATCAATCAGATGTGTTAATTCACTTTCTAATCCGCTGTAGTAATGACATTTGCGCTGTGATTGGTTGCTATAGGTGACAGCGGTCCTCCTGTCAGTACAGTTCCAATTTCCCCCCTGCTCTTCTATACTTGTCACATTTTACCTCCATTTATTCCTGCCAGGGATCTGCCCACAACCAACAAGGCAGGTGGCTCCTTGGCACTGAAGGTAGCGGTAGCATAGCATTGGGCGCGGGCTAATTTTAGTAGCTCAGAGACTGATGAATAGCAGCAGTGCCCGGTTTGCAGCCTCCGCTCTTATGCAGGGTAAGCTACCCTCCACATAACAAAACATATTTGGGGCCATTTATCAAAGACTGGCTTTTTACGTTGCTGTTTGATAGCCCCTGCTCTGCCAGAAGGAAGAGACTACTTTATGACAAAGTGCAGGCCTCATCATAAATTAGGTGCACCTCCGGCAGTCGTGTGCCTGGAGTGAAAATTATGCCAGCCCCTGATTGGAGTCGTTTTCATCCTCTTTTTACGGCTGTTTCCATGTGTAAATGTTAGTAAATTTGCCAGGGGCAATGCCCGGCCAATCCCAAGTGGAGAGGACAGCATAAAAACGCCTGTGCAACACAAATATTGGAAAAGTCACAAAATGGGGTCTTGCAAATACTTTTATGCCAAAAACTGGCGTAAAAATGTTCTATTCTTCTGCCTACATGTCTCTATGTCTCAGCCTCAGTACCTGTCTCCCCAAGGTTTGCCTTGTACAGCTTGATCCCACTTCACTATGTATAGCTGGTTTCCTTGGCACTGCTACTCCCTCTACACAGAGCAGGTTACACGGGCACATTACATATACATTACAGCTCACACAGAGCAAGGAAAACATGCTAAGGTGTCTGCAATTATCAGAGCTGTAATTACCCCGGTGACGGGAGCTCCGCAGCTGTACACAGGAGGGGCTCTCTGCTACATTTCTAAGGGCCACATGCTGCATGCAAGTGTAATCACACCAACGTGATACCATTATGGCACGCCCCATGTTCTGCTGCAATCCTAATGCATCGTATGGTGCATCTCATGTCGTATGTTATTCGCACGGTCGCCTCAACCTGACATCATGTGATATAAGTGTGAGAATGTGTCATGGTGCTAGTATGGAAAATGACAGCAACAAAATGGTGAGACTCCATATAATGTGATGCAATTATAGAACTAGGAGGCGCTCAGCATTCAGAAAAAGGGGTTTTAGCATTCGGCTTATTGACTAGACCATAAGGCTTAACACAAAACAAAATCTCTAATCTGTTCTGTAGCAGCTCCTTGTAATTGCCTATGGCTCCATCAAGTCTTGTCTCTATATAGCAACCTGCAATTTAACTGAAGATATTGCATTATTAGTGTTCATGGTACAGCACTTCTGTATGAAATCTAATATTATTCTTTCACTTCTCCAGCCCTATTAACCCCTGTTCTCCCTTCAGCAGATGGCATTTATCACGTAGAGAAAGTCAATACGAGGCACTTACTAATGTATTGTGATTCTCCATATTGCTTCCTTTGGCTTGATTCATTTTTCCATCACATTACACACTTGTTTCCATGGTCATGACCATCCTGTAGTCCTGCAGCAGTGGTCGTGCTTGCACACTATAGGAAAACGTGCCAGCCTCCGTGCACTCCTGCAGTCCCGGCTGCCTCTTTTTTCTATGGTGTGCAACCATGGCCACCACTGCTTGGAGGCAATATGGACAGCTACAATACATTAGTAAGTGGCTTGTATTAACATCGTCTACATGATAAATGCCACTTACTGAAGGGAGACAACCCCTTTAAAGACTAGGCCAATTTTCATTTTTGCATTATCGTTTTTTTTTTCCTTCCCACATACCAACAGCCATAACTTTTTTACTTTTCCAGTACCATTGCCATATGATGGCTTATTTTTGGGACATGGTATGCAGAAAATGGGAGAGAAAATTTCACCATATTTTTCAGGGTTTGCATTGTTCATTGTGTGTTAAAAATGCCATTCTTCTGTGAGTCAATATGATAATATGAAATCCGGTAGTGCAGGTCTTTGATAAATGACCACCAGTGTATTGCCAAATTCATCAAATACTATGGAATAAATTTGGGGCATCTTTAAAAATAACACTTTTGTCTAGAGATGCTACTGCAGTTTTCATATTAGATTGTAACTTTGACAAATCTAGAGTATAGCTACTTATCTGTCCATGCCCACTTTCCCTTCCACTTTTCAGAAATGATGAGAATGGTGTAAAATTAACAGCCCAAATTTTGTGTCATTTTTTGCACCAGAAAACTTGCATACTGGACTTTATAAATTCCCCCTTGCGCGACACAATATTGTCCCATGGGCGTTAAAAAAAAGTGGTAAAATGGGGTTTTGTGACCTATTTTTACACCAAAGAGAGGCATGGCACAAAGGACCCCCCTTTGTTTTTGCTGAGTTTACAGAAGTGATCTGACATGTATTTTGTCTCTATGAGGGTACTAGTCTGTAACTACTACTCTTCATAGGAAACTTCAGACTGAAGACGTAGAAATAAACAGAAGACAGGACAGGATAACACCAAGATATATCCTGCGCACTCCCCGTTACTGGAGCTGCCATAATGATTTCTCTTAAATGCAATTTACACTGCAAAGTATTTCTGGATGTGGACAGGATAATGCCTAAACGAGCATGTCATACATGTGTATTAATTGGAACTAGAGGGGCAGTTGTACGATATTCTAGTCTAGGCTCCTCATTATTTTTCTTCTGGGGTCTCACCAGCAGTCTCTGTCCATGTTAATGCATCTCAATGTATCTTTCATTTGTCTCCTAAACAATGAATAACATTACAATATGCACACAAGCAGTGAAATGTGTGGCCAGAAACTGCTGCAGCCAGAGCTCTGTCCGGCAAATGATCACTGCAGCCAAACTGCCTGAAGAGCTGGGGGTTTGTCGAGAAGTAGTAGTCTAGTCTGTCGTATGCCCTATATTATATTTTATTAGCTCACACAGATATTGTCTAATTAGATTAAAGGGTCTTTACCATTCAGATAGTTGTAAACGGGGTACTCCAGACCCTTTTTTTGTTAGGCTACTTTCACACTAGCGTTTTATAATTCCGGTATTGAGTTCCGTCATAGGGGCTCAATACCGGAATAAAACGCTTCAGTTTTGTCCCCATTCATTGTCAATGGGGGCAAAACTGAACTGAAGACAACGGAGTGCTCCTGAAAGCATTCCATTCCGTCTTCAGACCGGAGAACAAACCGCAGCATGCTCCCATCCGCACCAAGACGGATCCGGAATGACCCCCAATGAAAGTCAATGAGGACGGATCCGTTTGCTGTGACACAATGGTGAACGGATCCGTCCTCCATTGACTTTCAATGGAGTTTATGACGGATCCGTCACCTGCACACATACATACATACACACATAAACAAACACAGACATATACACATACAAATACACATACATACTTACATGCTCCTGGCAGGTCTTGACGGCACACACATAGGACGATTCCACCCGGTGCCCAGCAGAGGGCGCTGTGGGGAATTGTCCTATGTGTGCGCCGTCCTGCTCCTGTAATGTGCTGTGGAGACCTGCCGGGAGCATGTAAGTATGTATGTGTATTTGTATGTACTGTGTGACATGTGTGGGGCCGGAGCGCAGTTCCGGCCCCACACATGTCCCTGCGGCAGCATGGATCTGGCAGAACCCTTCACCTGCCAGATCCGTGCTGCCGCTAATGTGAAAGAGGCCTAAGCCAGACCAAAAGACCTTCTGCATAGACTGGCTCCCTCTGTCATGTATCCTGCAGGTCCATGTATGATATGGTCACCACGTAGATGAATGTGCACTGCGTGCTATGCATTTCCCTTGCAGTGGCTGCTGCGGCAGAAATAAGAAACTGCACAAAGATTTCCCTGTGATTGCAGCTGATCACCAGAGATAAAAGAAGCCTGAACTGAGGTGAACAAAAATCAATGGATCCGCAAAACACAGATACTGTACCAGCCGTGCGCATCCCACATTTTCCCGTTCTGCATGTCCCACCATCTGTTAAAAAATGCCTACTCTTATCTGCAAAACGGACAAGAATAGGGCATAGGAAATAGGACTCGCTCCTATCTTTAGAACAGGGCCCCCAAAATGAACAGAGAGCAGATGCCCATGCGCGGCCACCCGCGGTTCACCGTTGTGGAAGTTACAGAAATTACCAAGAGCTGACTCTCACAGCAATGAATTCCCATAGCAGTGAACAGAGATGACACACATACACAGTGTGCTCTTCTTCAATACAGGGGCCCCATTTACTAGACACCGATGGCATATCTATGTGACGTGTACACACATATGTAGACTGAGACTTCCATTGCTTCCTAACGCCTCACTCTGATTCCTTTACTTAGTCTGATGGAAAACCTACTGTTTGCTTTCTCTTACATTGAAGGCTCTGTAATACACGTTTGTCTTTTTATAACAATTACTGTCCATACTGAGGATAGAAATCTATCTGCTTTTAGTCCCACTGTAATGCATATTAATGCTCAAAAGTCAAAACAGTTCACATCTGAGTTGGGAGCCCAGTTAGGGACTTCCGTCACAGATCCCCTCAAAAACACTGGACAAATAGTTCGGCTATTTTGTCTGGTAAAATGAATGTCTCCTAACGGAAACCAGACAGACCCCATTATAGTCAATGGGGTCAGTCTGGCGCATTAGTTCCAGTAACGTGCTGTATCTGGCACTTCCGTTATTGTCCCATAATGGAGCAGAACACCAGGAACCATTAGAAACCAGTCTTTGTGTTCTGTTCTCCTTCAATCAGTCATGTTCTTCCCTGGCTTTTTGGTGTTTTTTAAGCAGCTACGGTGCTCTCATTTTTGCTACAGGTTCAGGCAGAGTCAAATTAAAGGGTTTCTGTCACCAGTTTTGGGCATATCAAACAGGATGACATTTGCAATGTGCAAATGTCACCTGATGCCCGATCTGGTAATCATTTTTGTTTTGGTGTCCCCGTTTTTCAGAAAAATACACTTTTATGATATGCAAATTAGGCTTACTAGGTGCAAGGGGCGGTAAACCTGCACCTAGTATCGCCGTTTCCCCACCTCTAGTGACGCCTCCTTTTTTGTGATGAACAGGGCCAGGCAGCTCACTCTAACTGCTACCGGCCCTGCCCGAGCTCCAAATCCCGCACCTGCGCCATGCGGCCTTCATTCGGCGCAGACACAGTGAGGGAGCTGGGAGCCCGGCGGCCAGCGGCACTCACTGCGCCTGCGCCGAATGAAGGCCGCATGGCTCAGGCGCGGGATTTGGAGCTCGGGCAGGGCCGGCAGCAGTTAGAGCGAGCTGCCTGGCCCTGTCCATCACAAGAAAGGAGGCGTCACTAGAGGTGGGGAAACGGCGATACTAGGTGCAGGTTTACCGCCCCTTGCACCTAGTAAGCCTAATTTGCATATCATAAAAGTGTATTTTTCTGAAAAACGGGGACACCAAAACGAAAATGATTACCAGATCGGGCATCAGGTGACATTTGCACATTGCAAATGTCATCCTGTTTGATATGCCCAAAACTGGTGACAGAAACCCTTTAAGGCAAATAGAAGCCCCTGGAAAAAAACTTTATGGGGACGCATCTACCTCTGGGACCCAAACCTCACATCTATCCCAGCCACATGAAAAAGAGGGGCATGCATGCACGTGGCCCTCTGTACTGGTCTATGGGTTTTATAGAGGCAATTAAAGGAGTTATCCAATGGTACAAATAACACCCACAATGCCCTCCTATAGACAATACTTACCTGGTTCCTGGCATCCGCGTCTTTCCGGATCCAGCATCATGGGTGATGCTAGGGAAGCCTGTCACCGTCGCGGCCTGCTATTGGTGGCTCCCCCGTAGCCGTATGTTTTGAGCAGCGCGACAGGGAGATGCAGCATTGGCCATGCAGCAACCCAGAGGGACGTGGGTGCCGGGGATCAGATAAGTATTGTCTATAGGAGGGGCTCGGGCATTGTGAGGGAACATCATTGGCATGCATGCACGCTCACCTCTCCACATCTTCTAGGCAGGAACACCGAACGGCCATGAGATAACTCCAGCTGTCTGTGGTCCCAGATGTGACCAATGCACTTGTCTTATACACAGTAAATGCAAAATCTACAAGGTGAATGGCACCTGCCGGACAACCTGCTCTCCTGATGCAGTTGTGATTTTCACAACCATATCGGAAGAAATTGCCTTGGCATGGAATTTGGCTGGTGGAGGCCCCAGGACATGTGCTCCAGACGCCTACCCTGAAACCCAGTCCTAGGGTCACTCAGGCCCTGATCTTGTATGTATCTGTGCTGACTCCTCTTGTTAGGTTTATAGAGGACCTGTTATAGAGCAGGAGGAGCTGAGCAGATTGATATATATATATATTTATGGGAGAAGATTCAGTAAAACTTGTATTTTTACATTTATATCTGCAGCTCTGGGAAGTGCTTTCTGTACAGGAGGAGGTGTTATCAGTGACTGATAGCATTGTATATGTGTGTATACAGAAATAGCTGTCAGTCACTGATAACACCTCCCTCCTGTACAGATAGCTCTTCACATGAAGGGGGAAAAAACTAAGATATAAAATATATAAATTACAGATTTACTGAATCTTTTCCCCAAAAATATATATATTAATCTGCTCAGCTCCTCCTGTTCTCTAACATAGTGCTTTCGGATTACATTGCATTTTGTGGTGACAGGTTCTCTTTAAAGGAGTTGTCCAGGCTTTTAATATTGCTGTCCTATCCACTGAAGTCTGAGTTAGTGTATTAAAGGGGTTATCCAATAGTACAGATACCCCTGTGCTCACTGCGTGTGCCGTCCGGACCCCCACCAATCTGATATTGATAACCTATCCTGAAGATAGGTCATCAATATTAAAAGCCTGGAAACTCCCTTTAGAATTAAAGTATCTGGATTTATGGTAAAATATAGAAAAAAGTTACAGAGGATATTACGTTTGTTCTTACACAAGGATGAAACAGCAGATGTGTCTTAGTTATCAGATCCATGGTGATGCCGTCCTGTACATACCGCACATCTCTTACACATCATTTCCTACGTATGATACTGTATATTTGCAAGAACCGAGAGGCCACATAAGCTAAACAGCATTCATGACGAGTTCTGCACCACGTCACTCAATGTTGATTGGAATCCGCTCACTGTCACTTGAATTAATCCAGAAAACTAATTGACTTCTTGTGACAAAGGCTTGTTTACCCGGGCGTCTGCTTTCGGAATTTTTTTAATCTAATATGAGAACGGCTCCCAGCAGAGGAACACTGTGCCTTCTCTAGACTCCCTATACCTAGATTCCCTGTTCCTGGACTGGCATTTTTTCCCTTGCTTGCCATGGTTAGAGATCAGATGCTTCCTACATGGATCCTGCACCTGCTGAAATAGTTACCAGTTCTTCCATCATGAGCTGTGATGACAGGTGTGATCTTCTCACCCGGTGTCATTGTCACATGTGTGGGGACGCTGTCAGGTCATTAGCACATCACCAGCAGCTCTATTTCCACATACAATCCCCAATATTAGTAAGACATATGGTAATGTTTGTAAAGATCTTAATGAGCGGGATTACACAAATCATAAAGCCAATACGGCAGCTCTGCCAGGCTGGCGGTGACGCTTGGTAACTCAATGCCTCCAGAGATTATGGTCACATCAACCCGTCCCTAACGTCTCTGCCACCCAAAAATTTATTTGGAAATAGACATTGTAACTGAAGCCATTTATTTCAATCCCAGTTCCACTTTCACAAAAGTTGTTTTACGGCTGAATTCAGCGAGGTGATGAAGCGAGGCGGCGGGTATCAGTCATGAATTCCATTTTTACGACCTGATGTCCCATTGATTGCAGCGTTAAAACCCGCAAACAGGGCAGCGCACCGCTTCAGGGGCGGAAAAGTTATGTTTTTACATTTATTCGAAAAAGATGGATAACTGACAGGAAAACGGACTGATGGTATTTTTTTCACATGTCATCAATTCCGCTACAGAACGGAAGATAAATGATGCATGGCCGCTACCATCAGTGCGATCTCCATGATACCTATTGAGCCCTATGAAATAAATACATCCAGATGTGGCGCCATGTTCACACATAAGTCCTGCTGTTTTCTAGAAACCCCAAGCATTTTTTTCTGTTTTTGCCGATAAAAGCACACAGAGGTAGTCGCAGGTAATGTGCTGTTCTTAAAGCGATACACGCCATTACTAGAGGCAGACAAGACACATATGTGGATGGCAGAGTGCAGCTGTGAGGTCGCTTAATGCTTCACTGCGTAATATGCGTGGTACAACTTATTTATCAAACCGATGCGCCATTAATAACCGTGCACATACCATACACCGCGCGTAGTGACGTCACGTAGAGCTACACATTATTCTGCCAGTGTCATACAATATTCTCAGGTGTAGTGGACACACACTGCCGGAGGGGTATTTACCTGAGCCCCAGTATCCATGCACCAGTCTGCCAGCGGGCACCTCAGATAACACAGGGTAGCACTCCTGCAGAATAACAGGTGCACCATACATGACATGTTATTGCCACCAACACAGGTGCCAAGGCAGCGAACTGGCATCACCACAGGGTAAGGCCAGTGTGGAACATACATTGGAGACCACATAAGCCTGGCACACGCACTGCCATCCCGCACTAATACTGCACCCTCTGCACACTGCCATCACCCTCAGCCCCTCCTCACCTGCAACCTGCCGATCCTATGGGCAAAGTTTAGCGATACGTGCACGATATTCCAGGCAGGGAAGACGAGGCAGACGCCGGGCACAATGCCGCAAGTCACCCACAAGCAGAACAGGGGAGCACCCCAATGTCGTGCCTCCTCCTGCTTCACCCCCACAGGGGCCACAGATGCTGGAAGAGATGCTGATGGAGGTGAGGGGCAGCGAGCTAGCACTGTGGTACTGGCGCTGGATGAGGGGCGGGACCTGGAGGAGGGAGGGGCGGGGGAGGAGAGGAGAGCTGGAGGGATGAGGAGAGGAAGGCGGGAAAGAGGCGATGAGAAGCTGCCTCAGTTACCTCACCTGTGTCACTCACAGTCATGGCAGCAGCTCCGTAGTCCTGTCTGCTGTGCACACTGCCGACTCACTGGCGGCCATAGAATTTACTGTAACTTTTATTAGGAGGGGTTCTAAAATTTACCTCATAGTATGTTTAGCATACGTTATAAAGCGCTGACATATTACACCTCACATACATGAGAAAAGTGACCACACAACTCACCAGCTGGGTTGCCAACCAGAATTTGTTTCTAGACAACTTATCAAAATCATGGACAGTCAACATTTTTTACAAATTGGAAAACCATAATGAATGATAAAGATTATAGATAATACTTGTCTATAGCTCAGAGTACTGATAAGAACTGTTTACCAGCATTTACTGTGTGCTGTAAAATGATGAGAATTACCACCAAAATCTAGTCTAGTACCATTTCTTGTCCCCCCCCTCTCCCGAGTGGGAGTAACACACTCCATCAGTACAGAATGGCCACTTACTGTCATTATTGCCCACTCAGGACCTATCAGTAAAGTCTGGTTACAGTTGCATTGGAGAGTCCTCCAAATATAGTGCTGTGGTTCTCTACAATTTACTGTTATACGGGACCTTGTAGCCAGGACCTGCACCGCGAGCACCCACCATCCGATAATAGGATTTTGTTCTACGGACACTATAATCTGGACTACAGGTACAGCAGTGCTGCTTTCATCTCTCTATTTTTGGACATCACTGAGCTTAGAGTGTCACAAAGTGTCATCAGCAGGTTGCACCAGAGATACAGAAAGGCATAGAAGTGGACGTCCTTTGGCCACATCCCACTCTGATGACCGCTTCATTGTGAACAATGCCCTGCAGAACTGGATGATAAAAACCACACAACTCCAGGCACATTTAAGGGAGATGAGAGGCACCTAAGTATCATGTTATACCATTCAAAACTGTTTATATCAGCGTTGTCTGCGTGATATTGTAGACATCAAGGAGAGCGCTATGCATCAGCCACTGTTGTCACCAGACAAGCCTTTGGCGTTGGTGGTGTTACAGCGTGTTACACTTTGTGAATGGTCCAGTGACAAGTCCATACTACTTGAATAACATCATTAATCCAGTAATTGTGCCTATGCATGAACACAGGCCTAATTTCATCTTCATGGATAACAATGCACCAGCTCATCAAGTAGCTTCATTAGGGAACGGCTGCTGGAGACTGGGGTACCTCACATGGAGTGGCCTACACTTTCTCTAGATTTGTATCTTGTTGAAAACCTATGGGATCAGCTGATTCACCGTGTAGAGGCTTGTAAAACCTCAATGACCTGAGGGTCGCCCTTCAAGAAGAGTGGGATGCCTCCGCAGACAATAAGCTGCTGAGATGTCGTTGTCAAGCTGTCAGATGCTCAACGCCACATGACAAGTTTTTGAGACATTGCCATTTTTTGTGGGGGTATACCCACCTCTGTTGTTGGCTTTTGTTTCAATAAATTGTTTGAGATGAGGAAGTTACCACTGCATGCCTCTACTTAAATGCCCTACTCTCATGATATAATAGCACTGTAGTGTGAACTTTTTACGTTTTCCATAAATTTCACATATATGTGAATGTTCACTAAACAATTGTTTTTTTTAACGTAGATTCAACCGAATAAATTCGTTTAAGTACGAATCTTGTCAGTAATTCGGCAAGGCGAATTTTGGATGATTCGCTCATCTATAATAAATTATATATACTTATATAGGATTTTTACCTTCATTTTTTCAATCCCCATTGGCTGTGGAGTGGGAGGGGGTGTGGTCTGACCGAGTCAGGGGTGTGGCTTAGTCAGACCTGGGGCGGGGGTTTTAAGTCCTTCTTTAGGAGTGACCTGAATTACAGGTTGATGCCATGGTAATTTAAGTATATTGTTTCTGTGTGTCGTTGCAGAGAGAAATTCAATGCAGCTAACAGAAGTTGATTTTTACCTTCAATTTTTCAATCCCCATTGGCTGCGGAGTGGGAGGGGGCATGACCTGACCGGGGGCGTGGTTTAGCGGGACCTTGGGGGGGTTGCTTTTAAGTCCTTCTTTTAAGGGTGGTCTGAGTTAAAGGTCGATACCATGGTAATTTATGAGGACACTCAATGGGTAGCAGTGGAAGAAAACATCTTTTATTACTACTGAACAGTCATAGTCTAAAATTAGTCTATTTCATATATTTCATTTAATTTTTCTGTGTGTCGTTGCAGAGAGAAATTCACCCTCCCACCCCTGCAGCTGACAGAAGTTTATTTTTACCTTCATTTTTTCAATCCCTGTTGGCTGCGGAGTGGGAGGGGGAATGGCCTGACAGAGTCAGGGGTGTGGCTTAGTGAGACCTGGGGCGGGGATTTTAAGTCCTTTTTTTGAGGGTGGCATGAATTACAGGTCGATGCCATGGTAATTTAAGAGGACATGCAATAGGTAGCAGTGGAAAAAAACATTGCTTTGCATGGGTGTATTTAATCTATTTCATTTAATGTTTCTGTGTGTCGATGCAGAGGGAAAGTCACCCTCCCTCTCACCCCTGAAGCTGTCAGAAGTAGATTTTTACCTTTATTTTTTCAATCCCTGTTGGCTGCGACGTGGGAAGGGACGTGACCTAACTGAGTCAGGGGTGTGGCTTAGCGAGTTTCAAGTCCTTCTTTTGAGGGTGGCCTCAATTACAGGTCAATGCCATGGTAATTTATGAGGACATGCAATGGATAGCAGGGGAAGAAAACATCTTTTATGACTACTGAACGGTATTAGTCTAAAACATAAGTTATATTTATGGTAACCGGAATACCCCTTTAACAGTGTCAGCCACAGCGCTCTGCCCCTTTAAACCAGTGAATAGAAATGGCTGGGTTGTTATTTAACTGAGCTCCTCAGATGGCTGCTAATTACCTGGCTAGGATGTTATGGAAACCTGCGTGGATCTAGAGAAAATGACAGTTGGAATTTGAAGTGAAATGCTCCCAGACTAATATTGGCTAATGGAGACCATATTTTGGGAATATCTCGGGAACGGTACGTCCTAGAGAGCTGAGACTCCCGGACACCTGATGTACCTGTGTGCTGAATTTGGTGAAAATCGGTCCAGTAGTTTGGTCGCGCATAGAGAACAGATAGATGGACAGACAGACAGAAACTCATTTTTATAATATTAAGAGATATTAAGTGGACATATGGGGAATGTAAAGTAATAACTATTTTTGGAGGTATTACTATGTATTTTAAAAGTAGAGAAATTGAAATTTGGAAATTTGCTAATTTTTCTAAATTTTTGGTAAATTTGGTATTTTTTTTATAAATAAAAATGAAATATTTTGACTCAACTTTACCACTGTCATGAAGAACAATATATGACGAGAAAACAATCTCAGAATGGCCTGGATAAGTAAAAGCATTTTAAAGTTATCACCACATAATGTGAGACATGTCAGATATGCTAAAAATGGCCTGGTCCTTAAAGGGTTATTCTCATTTTAGACAATGGGGGCATATCACTAGGATATGCCCCCATTGTCTTATAGGTGCGGGTCCCACCGCTGGGATGCGCACCTATATCCAGAACGGAGCCCCCAAACTGAATGAGGGCGCACTGCGCATGCGCAGCCGCCCTCCATTCATTTCTATGGGGCCGCCAAAAATAGTCGAGCTGGCTTGGCTACTTCTGTCGGTTCCATAGAAATGAATGGGAGCAGTGGCCGCGCTTGCGGGGAGCTGCGCCTGGTGGTGGCCACCATTCAACTGCTACATGATGATGTGTTTCCCTCTTTATGCACTGAAGCTGGCACGTTCCCTGAGTTTTTCCAGCAAGATGGTGCACCACCACATTATGGGTGTCAGGTCCGAGCATTCCTAGATGGACAGTTTCCTGGAAACTGGATTGGTCGTCGTGGGCCAGTTGAATGGCCCCCAAGGTCTCCCGATCTGACCCCCTTAGACTTTTATCTTTGGGGTCATCTGAAGGCAATTGTCTATGCTGTGAAGATACGAGATGTGCAGCACCTGAAACTACGGATACTGGAAGCCTGTGCTAGCATTTCTTCTGTGGTGTTGCTATCAGTGTGTGAAGAGTGGGAGAAGAGGGTTGCATTGACAAACCAACACAATGGGCAGCACTTTGAACACATTTTATAAGTGGTCAGAAACTTGTAAATAACTCATGAAAGAATCAAGTTACGTTAAAACCAAGCACACCATTGTTTTTCTTGTGAAATTCTCAATAAGTTTGATGTGTCACATGACCCTCTTCCCATTGAAAAAACTAAAGGTGGATCCAAAATGGCCGACTTCAAAATGGCCGCCATGGTCACCACCCATCTTGAAAAGTTTCCCCCCTCCAATATACTAATGGGCCACAAACAGGAAGTTAATATCACCAACCATTCCCATTTTATTTAGGTGTATCCATATAAATGACCCACCCTGTATTGCTCGGCCCATGTCAACTTCTGCTCTATAGTCTCATGTTTAGGCTTCATGCATATGACTGTATGTTTGATCCATTTGCTATACGCATTTTTTATGGGTAGTACACTGGCTCTTTTATTTCATCTCTATTTATTTGCAGATTTGTGTGTCCGTTATGCCAATTACAGAGCATGTCCTATTCTTGTCCATAGTGCAATCGAGAATAGTCATTTCTATTGATAGAAGACAGAATTCACCCGGAAGGTATCCATATTTTGCGGCTCCATTGTTTTGCAGACCAAAATGCAAACACAGCTATGGTATGTGCATGAAGCGTTACACGCATGCTTCATCAGCGTCAAAAAAATAAAAAGTAGCTTAAAGGGGTTATACACCTTTGGGCAAACCTGCAAAGGGAAGCATACTTACCTGTTTCATGACGCTGGCTCCTGCCTCCTTCTCTCCCCGGACTCTGCTTCTCTGCTCACTTCCCATGACCAACTGACAGGACAAAAGGTAGGCAGGTCACCACTGCAGCCAGAAATTGGCTGCATCAGTGTCAAGCTGAAGTTTACATCCTTGGAGCCAAGGCTGGGGAGAGGAGGAGCTGGGAGCCAGTGCACGGAAGCAAGTAAGGATGGTTCCCTTTGAGGGCTTGCCAAACACACCTGCTCTCCCAAAAGGTGCACAACAGCTTTAAAGGGGTTTTCTGAGAAATTTTTACTGATAACCTATCCTATTAGTGGGGGTCCGACAGCCAGGACCCTCACCGATCAGTACTATACACACAGTGTTAGTCATCAGGGAAGACTCTACAGACAAGATTACTATCACAATAATGTATCATGTAATTATTCTAATATAATTAATATTTAATTTAATCAAAGTAAAATACCTTATACAGTGTGCCATTAGCATGGCTGTGACAACCTCTAATTCATTTTAATTAGATCTACAAGATCATCAGACGCATCAAATAAAAATTAATGTAACAGAATTTTCTTAGAAAGCTATTGTACATATGGAAGTCTGATACTTATTGTTAGGCTACCTTCCTGTGTATTAGAAAATAAGCATTTGCATTGTAAAAATATGGCATTTTACCTTATTATATTTATAAAGCCACTCTGCTAAGCTGACATTCACATGATAGTGAAGAATGGCCGTCACAGCTGTTTTTAGAGCCATTACAGTATGTGGTTCTATTCACATGGGCCGTGGATAACGGACGTGAAAAAAATAGGACATGTCTTATTTTGTCCATTTTCAATGCCTGACAGCCCCATACAATTGAAGGGGAATGTTTTAATGGCTGTTTTTTCTCACTGTTATGTGAATGTAGTAAATTGTTAAGATGGTTTTATGCATCGAGCACTTATGCTTATGCCATGATTTATGTAAAATGGAAATAAGACATCATATAGTACATGACAGTCTCTAACAAACCTAGACAAAAGTATTATAGCAGTGATGCCTTTATTGGCTAACCAGAAACATTATGTTTGCAAGCTTTCAGAACACAAAAGAGCACTATCTTCAAAAGAACAATATATCCACAGAGCAAACCTCACAACTCTTCAGGTATGTTCTGCATCATAATTACTGTTCATCTGGGAATGACATATACCTGTAATATATGGGAAGTGCCACGGGCAGTAAAATGTCACTGCAGAATGCTAACCTGTTCATGGATCAACCGGAGGAGTTTTTATCAATATGATGTGAGAAAACTTCTAGCATACCTCTGGAACATTGATGACCTGCAGGAAATCTAGACAAGTTCTGAGGAGGAGCTGCTGGCCTTCCACAAAAACTTCATCCCACCATCAGATTCACTTTCAGCTACTCAAAAACCCAGATACACTTCCTGGTGGATATAATAATAATAATCTTTATTTATATAGTGCCAACATATATTCCGCAGTGCTTTACAATCAGGAGGCTCATGTATAAACAGAGTCATAAATAACATAGCAACAAGGCTTCAATCCAGAACACACAAAGAAATCCATCATTTACAGCCAAGCTCTGCAATATTCCAAATCTACTCAAACACAGAAAACATCTGCTCACACTGAGGAATACATATTTACAACAGCGTCTTGAATTACAAAAAGAGGACAACAGCAGGGTGCCCCATGTGGTCACCTAGAGAATGGACATCTTGAGAAAAATTGGTGCCGATCTCCAAATAATATTCCACAAAGATAATAGACTAAAACATGCTTTCCAATATCGACCACTCCTCAACTTTAAACAACCTCCAAACTTAACCACTTCCCATCCGTGCCATTTACCCCCTTCCTGACCAGGCCTAATTTTGCAAATCTGACATGTGTCACTTCATGTGGTAATAACTTTGGAACGCTTTTACTTATCCAAGCGATTCTGAGATTGTTTTCTCGTGACACATTGTACTTCAAGTTAATGGTAAATTTTAGTCGATAAGTTTTAATTTTATTTATAAAAAAAATCTAAAAGTTAACGAAAATTTGAAAAAATTCACTGTTTTCTAAACTTGAATCTCTCTGCTTTTAAGACAGATAGTGATACCCCATAAAATACTTTTTAATTTACATTCCCCATATACTTTATGTTGGCATCATTTTAGTAGTGTCATTTTATTTTTTTAGGACAGTAGAAGGTTTAGAATTTTAGACGGAATTTTTGCAAATTTGCAAAATCAACTTTTTTAAGGACCAGTTCAGTTCTGAAGTCAGTTTGTGAGGCTTACATAATAAAAACCACCCATAAATGACCCCATTTTAGAAACTGCACCCCTCAAACTATTCAAAACTGGTTTTAGAAATGTTGTTAACCCTTTAAGTATTCCACAGGAATTAAAGCAAAATAGATGTGAAATTTCAAAATTTCACTTTTTTTGCAGATTTACCGTTTTAATCATTTTTTTCCTGTAACACATCAAGGGTTAACAACAAAACAAAACTCAATATTTATTACCCAGATTCTGCAGTGGTCGTAAACTGTTATTTGGGGATATGCCACAGCTCAGAAGGGGAGGAGCGGAATCTGCATTTTCTAACATGGAATTTTCTGTCATGGTTTGTAAGAGTGATAACTTTTTAATTTCTTTGTGGACTGAGCTGCATGAGGTCTTATTTTTTGCGGGACAAGCTGTGCTTTTTATTGGCACAATTTTGGGGTACATCCGCCTTTCTAATCACTTTTTAATCTAATTTTTGTGAGGTTAACTAAAAAAAAACAAACCAGTTTAGGGGAATTTTTCTATATTTTTTTTTACACCGTTCACTTGATGGGGTAGATCATGTGATATTTTTGTAGAGCCAGTTGATATGGACGCAACGATACCAAATATGTCTATTGTATTTTTTTTTTTTTTACGTTTTACACAATAAGAGCATTTTTAGAAAAAATCATGTTTTTGTGTTGCAATTTTTTAAGAGCCATTTGTTTCCATTTTTCGGGCTATGATCTTGTGTGGGGGCTCATTTTTTGCGGGATGAGGTGACGTTTTTATTGCTATCATTTTGTGATGCATACGACTTTTTGATTGTTTGATATTAGGTTTTTTGGTAGGTGAGGCGACAAAAAAAAGCTGTTTTGGCATAATTTTTATTAGATTTTTTTTATGCAGTTCACTTGATGGGGTAGATCATGTGATATTTTTATAGAGCCGGTCGTTGCGGACGTGGTGATACCAAATATGTCTATTTTATTTATTTATTTTTAATTGTAACTTTTTTTAATGACATATTTGGGGGGAAATTATTTTTTTTTATATGTGATTTTTATTTTATTTTTTTATATAATGCTCTATTTTTTTTATTATTTTTTTATTTTTTATTTTACACTTTGTGTCCCCCATAAGGTCATACAAGACCTCAGAGGGACATTTAACTTTACTTATTTTTTTTTTACACTTGATTTCTCCTGTAACTGGGGCTGACATAGTAGCTGACATAGTAGCCCCAGTTACAGGGGAAATACATCCCCAGAGAGACTGTACAGCATAATACTGTGCTGTACAGCCTCAGTGCAGGGCTGATCAGGTCTATGAGAGACCCGGCAGCTCCTGCACGCTCCCGGCCCCAGCGATCATGTGACCGCCGGGCTGGAACAGGAAGCGCAATAGCACTTCCTGCTCTGTGCTCGGTGAGCGCTGTGTATACACCGATCTACAAGGCAGGGACCCCTGGGAACGGTCCCTGCCTTGTTTTTGGGGTACCTTGCTGTCACTGACAGCAGGTACCCCACTGTGCAGCTGCACGATTAGCGTGCAGCTGCTATTTCTGAATGGACGTTCAGAAACGTCCATTCAGAAATTAACAACCACTTCACAGACGTTTATAGTCAATGGGCGGACGTGAAGTGGTTAAAGGGGTTCACCGAGTTATATACATTGATGACCTATCCTCAGGATAGGTCATCAATATCAGATCGGCGGGGGTCCGACACCCAGCACCCCCGCCGATCAGCTGTTTCAAGAGGAGGCGCGCGCCGTATCAGCGCTGCCCCCTCTTCACTGTTTACATGCTGGCCGTAACGGGGTAGTGGTGAATAGGTGTAATTACACCTAACTGCTCCATTCATTTCAATGGGAAGAATCGCTCTCACACAAGTCTATAGAATCGATTCTTCCCATAGAAATTAATGGGGCAGTGAGGTGTAATTACACCTACTCACCACTACCCCCGTGTCGGCCAGCATGTAAATAATGAAGAGGAGGCAGCGCTGATACGGCGCGCGCCTCCTCTTCAAACAGCTAATCGGTGGCGGTGCCGGGTGTCAGACCCCCACCGATCTGATATTGATGACCTATCCTGAGGATAGGTCATCAATATATATAACCCCTTTAAGGAATATCTTGGTTAGAAGTGCCCTGTCATCACCATCAGAGATTGGCACATTCCCCTTTAACAGTAAGTAATAAAAAACTTGTAGCCACATCTTATCAAAGGACACCGTCCACATATCCAACACACAACGGGGCTACAAAATCACTGTATTCACATGTGTATCCACAACTGTGGCGTACCTGATACAATGCACAAAATGCCCCAATAACCACATCTATATTGGAGTAACAATGCAAAATCTCAGTTCAAGGATGAATTTACATAGTAGAGATAAGGGCTGCAATGATTACTCGATGGAATCGAGCATTCGTTTGTGTCATGTGACCATGGATCAGGAGTGAAGCGCTTGCTATTACTCACTGCTCCATGGTCACCCACTGGCCCGCGCACTGCACTGTATCCTTACACATCGTCAGGTCATAGTGCATGTATGCGCGCACTGTGACCCGGCACTGCGTGACGTCAGGACTGTGGAGCAGCACCCCTACAGGAGATGTGTTTGGCTAGGAGCGGAGATGGCACTGGGGTAGCTGAGGACATGGAGGACTGCTGGCATGGGAAAAGGGTTGCACAGAAGACAGGCACAAAGCTGATGGCACTGGGGAGCTGATGGCACTGGGGGGCTGATGGCATAGAGCTCATGCCATAGAGCTGATGGGGAGCTGATGGCACAGAGGACTGGTGGCATGGGGGTCTGATGGCATAGAGCAGCTGATGGCACTGGAGGTAACTGATGGCATATAGGACTGATGGCATGGGGGGGGGGTCTGATGACTTTTTATAAAGGTAAACGTTCTTTAAATTAGTTATCTCTTATTATAGTACTCGATTAATCGTTGAATTAATCGATAGATTACTTGATTATTAAAATGAACGATAGCTGCAGCCCTAGTAGAGATGAGCAAAGTTTAGAAAAATTCAATTCGGCATCTTTGCAGAAGTTAGCCAAGAAATTCAATTAATTACAAATTAATTTGTCACGAAGCACTATAAATCAGGTATACCCAGGCCAATCTGCCTCAGGGTACGGCGGCCATGCTGCAGAGAAGAACCGTGCGGCCAATTAGCCTGCAGGTGCCTTTCATTTAATAGTCCTTCTTCATTGTTTTTCATGGCTGTGCGGCTGTTGCTGGTATAGGGTTTGGCTGATTAGGACACATTGGGGGAAATGTATCATTAGGGGAATATTTGAAGTCAGTTTTGCTTGAGTCTGTGTTGGACTACTTTGTGCCACATTTATCAAATGTTACAGGTTGTTTGATAAATTTGGCTTGTCCTTAAAGCGTAACTGTCATTATTTTTTTATTTTTGTAATGTGTAGAGGCAGTGAAACTAACCATTTTTGTAATACACTTTAATTACTGAAATTGTACATTTCTATTAGAAAAATAGCCGTAAAGTCGCCCATTTTGAGCCTTAGCGACGCTCCTCTGTCTTCTGTTTACATAACACGGTCAGTGTTGAGCAAGTCTCCACTGTGATGTAAACAGAAGACAGAGGAGTGTTGCTAAGGCTCAAAATGGGCCACTTTACAGCTATTTTTCTTATAGAAATGTACGATTTCAGTATTTAAAGTGTATTACAAAAATGGTTAGTATCACTGCCTCTACACATTACAAAAATAAAAAAAAGAATGACAGTTACTTTTTAAACCTGACACTTCTGTCTAGAGAAGCTATCCCAGTTTTTCTTCCCCATCGTCCTCCTGGAGTGACATTTCCTCTTTTTAAAAAGTCAAAATGATAACTCTGTAGTGAAACTCATTAACATAGCTAACCACACCCACTTTTCCATCCATATTACAAAACGGGTGTGAGTGGTGTAAAAATGCAAAAAAGTTGCAAAATTTTGCACAAGTGCAGGTAAAAAGTTGCAGATTTTTGCACAAATGCTTAAATTTTGCGCAATTAAGTGCAAAAAAGTCGCACATACCCTATATTGCGACTTTTTGATGCCAGAATTCTGGAGTGAAGTTATATTAAATCAGGGCCATACATGTTATTGCTGCCTGCAATCTCCTGCAGGTTATTTAAAGAGGACCTTTCACTGCTCCTGACATTACCATATAAATACCTGGCAGTGTAGGATATATTGATGAGATGCAATATCACTTCTTTATTTTTCTGTGGGCTGCTTTGCTCTCCTGCTGTGGTCCCCGCTCTGGTTTCCCATCCTGTATGTAAATCCATACCATCGGTACCAGGAGGAGGAAACAGATGTGTTTCTCACAGGGTGTCTCCTTCTCCCTGGCTGTGAGCTGACCAATTGCAGCGGTTCGAATCACAGCCAGGGAGAAGGTGAGCTTTTTGTATTCCCTGGCTGTGATGCTCTCTGCTGCAATTGGCTAGTTCACCACCGTCTCCTCCTCACTGTACCAATGTCGGGAAACACTTCCCTAGACCAGACCACAGTGTCATGGACTTAAAGGGAACCTGTCATCTCCGAAACACCCCCTGAATTAGAGTAAGTGTTGTATAGTGTAAGTGATGCTGAATCCGAATATGTAAGTTTTATCTTCATACTCACTTCCATTCTGACGCTGTGCTCCCACAAACCTGCAGTAAAATGCATTGAGAGGACTCTTCTTTTAGTTCTCTCCATTATGTGAGTGAGCACCGGAGTCCACTGAGTGCATTTTACTGCAGGTTTGTGGGAGCACAGCGTCAGAATGGAAGTGAATATGAAGATAAAAATTACATATTTGGATTCAGCATCACTTACACTATACAACGCTTACTCTAGTTCAGGGGGTGTTTCGGAGATGACAGGGTCGCTTTAAAGGCTATGTACACCTTTGGGGTATTTTTTTTTATTATTGCATTGTACTCATTTTAAACAAAAAATCTTTTTTTAAATTGGTCTTTATTACATATAAGGAACCCTTGAGCTGAGATTCTCTAATAGAGGGATCTGAATTTTCCCTCTGCTCCGTCAGCCAGCACACCTGAAGGGCTCCTTATCTCTGCTCTCTGACATTATAAACATATAGCTCAGTTCTTATAAGAATGTGGCTTAGGCCACTTTCACGCTAGCAGCAGCACGGATCTGGCAGGTGAAGGGTCCCGCCGGATCCGTGCTGCCGCAGGTGCACGTGTGGGGCCGGAACCGCACTCCGGCCCCACATGTGTCAGACACTGTGTTGAGGAGGAGGTGGGGGGTTACGTACCTGTCCCAGCAGCTCCAGATGAGAGGGACACTACAGAGGAGGAAGACGGAGCGCACAATGGGAAGATTCCCCACAGCGCCCCCTGCTGGAGGGAGGAGGGAGCTGAGAGGGAAAAGTGCAAGGTGACGGATCCGTCATGAACTCCATTGTAAGTTAATGGAGGACGGATCCGTTTACTAGTGTGTCACACCGATTGACTTGCATTGGGGGTCATGATGGATCTGTCTCAGTGCGGATCCCCAGTACAGAGAGCAAACCGCAGCATGTTGCGGTTTGCTCTCCAGTCTGGAGACGGAACGGAATGCTTTTAGGAGCATTCCGTTGTCTTCAGTTCAGTTTTGTCCCCATTGACAATGAATGGGGACAAAACTGAAGCGTTTTATTCCGTATTGAGCCCCTATGACGGAGCTCAATACCGGAATATGTAAACGCTAGTGTGAAAGTAGTGTTTATGACCTCTTAGTAGAGATAAGGGTTATTAGATGACCGGAGGTCTGCTCGGAGCCCTGCGTGGTGGCTATCACGTGCTTGCTTTTTAATGATAGATGCAGTAGTGGGTGAAAATCGTGTGTTTTTGGTAGCCGCAACACCAGCAGCACTTATTCAGAGTGTAGGAAGCACGTTTTATTCCTCTATAGCTTGCAGACCTCCTGATTCCAGATGCAGAATAGTGGCTTGTGCTGATTCTGGATGTGGGAAGGAATTATAAACGGCAATTTCTCTGTATTAGAAATCTGTTTATGTTGTTTTCAATAGTATTATACATTGCTCCATATGCGTAACAAACCTATTTTAATAAGAGGTTTACTATGATTCTGTGATACTATGCCTATATCATCTGCTGTCAGCTCTAAATGCTGAAGTCCTACTTCTCATCCCAGTGCTAACCAGAAACTCACTGGGAAGATAAAGAGGGGCTGCAGCAATCTGCCCTTACAGAAAGTGTACTGTTTGGCTGTGTTTATCACTGATTGTTCTCTGCAGTGCTGTCCTCTAGCTTCCCAGCGCTGTCCCTGGTTAGTTAGTAAGAGCTGGAAAGATAGAGAACAGTGCTGCTGTAAGTATTAAACACAGGCGTACATTATACTTACTGACAGCTGATCGCTAAAGCTCCTCTCCATCTTCCTAATTAGTTAGTTACACTTAGGGAGTTGGGGCAGAGAGAGCAGAGGCAGGCTGAGAAGCCAATCTCTGCAGAAAACTGTGTTAAGTGTTAAATAGAATGTTGAAGATGGATTCTCCTTAGAAACACTAAGCGTTTTGATAAGGGGAGGCATTTTTACACATATTTCACTAGTAAAGTATACTAATGGTATGGATGCTGATGTCAAGCCTGGTAGCCTTTATTAGGTCCCTGTCTGCCATGGTAGCAAATTTGTACCCCACTATAACATCACAGTGTGTTAGTGGTTAGCCAGAGAGTGCTTCCTCAGCTAAACACTTATATGCCATGGGCAAAATTGACACAGGCAATTTAGGGATTAAACTGCTCTGATCCCAGCAGTTGCAACAGGAGCCTGGCGGTGTATTACAGCTGAGCTCTCACCATGATGTCATGGGGACATTGAGCAGAAGCCCACAAGTTTAACATGATGGATATATCTGTCATAATGCAAGAACTAGAACCCAATTTTTACAAAATAGGCATTGTGAACATATTGTTAGAAAACTGATGAAAATTTTAGGATTTTTCTGTGATATAGAAATAACACAATCGAAAATTCATAGAAATATGATTAAAACAATAGATGATTGAACCTGACCATGCCCATTAAAAAATTGTCATCACCCATTACACATTTGTCTCAGTACTTGTGGTTGGCCAAGCCAAAGAAGGTTGAGAGTTAGGTCATTAGCATAAACAGTAAGAAGGCTATATTACTAGGCTAGGGCCATGATATAGAGCTTTTCTGCAGTAAAAATGAATGCAAAGAAGGACAAGTAATTTTACATACTATACCATTCTATTTCTTTCTGTATTTGATTGTGTAAACTTGTACTGTAGAGGATGAAGTGTATAATATATCATTGACATGAAGAAGGAGGCAAATGTGCAGGCATACAGCTGAGTCTACCCACTGAATTGTTAAAGCTTCTAATAGTTATTATTTGGAGACTTAACTATTACTGTGCATAATTAGATATTTTAGATTTTAGAAAAAAAATGCATGAAATTGCAATGTATATGTAGTTTCTACTGTTCTGTATGTATTATAGTGTAACCCTCATTTTTTTTTGTGGTATCGTATTTGCATTAAATTGCAGATTTATTACTGCAAGCTCTATTGATTTTTTAATAGGGTAGGACTGGCTTACCAGAATAAGAGAGGATTTACTGGTGGGCTCAGGCTCTGATACCATAATGGGCCCCAAAGGCTGCCTTTGGAGCCAGTCACTTGCCAATAAAGGGGTTGTCTCACCTCAGACATTGGCTAGGATATCGCTAGGATATGCCCCCAATGTTTGATAGGTATGGGCCCCCGGCTGTCCTCTAGTCATTCCTATGGGAGGGCTGAAAATAGCCAAGCAGCACGCTCGGCTATTTTCTACAGTCCCATTGAAATGAATGGGAAGTGCACTGCGCAAATGCGGCCACCGCTTCATTCACTATGAGGCTGACGGAAATAGCTGAGCCAGTGATTGGCTATTTTCAGTGCTCCTGTAGTAATGAGTGAAAGAAGGCTGCGCATGCGCGTTGCACCCTCCTTCACTTTAAGGGCTCCGTTCTAATGATAGGTGCAGGTACCCAATGTCTGAGGTGAGACATCTTCTTTAAAGGGAACCTGTCATCAACTTTATGGTGACCTCACTGAGGGCAGCATAAAATAGTGACAAAAATGCTGATTTCAGCGGTGTGTCACTCATGAGCTAAAAGTGAGTGGTTGCCGAGAACCAGGCTTTTAATCATTGCAGCACAGGCCTTGAAAAGAGTCAAATCTACCTGAGAAGAGTCCTGGTTATTCATAATCTCCTGCTCTCCCCACCATCTACTGATGATTGGCAGTTCTCTCTTAGAGAGGAAGGGAGAAAACTAGATAGAAGACTGTCAGTCATCAGCAGGTGGGCAGGGAGGGCAGAAATTCATTAATAACCAGGACTCTTCTAAGCTGGCCGTGACTCTTTTCCAGGCCTAGTCTGCAATTATTGTGATGTTAGTTCTTGGCAACCACTTACTGTTAACTTATAAATGACCACTGAAATCAACTCACCTGTCTCTAGTTTATGCTGCTATTAGTATGGGCAGCACAAAGTTGAAGACATGTTCCCTTTAAGGGTCTATTTCATTGATTCAAAAACTGGTGAGCCTAAAGAACCCCGGTCTGACACTGGATTACATTGCAGCGATATAATATTTTAAAGCTTGTGACACCAATTGCATTTTTAGCGACTTTTCTGCTTTGGCCCTCCAGTATACCAGGTTGTGATCGTTTACTTGTCTGTGATAATAGGAAAGGATCCTATAATCATTAGACTTCTCAACATATTGGATAATATCCATATGTGATTATTGAGCTCTTTTGATCTCTAGAGACACTTAATTTGTGACCATACTAGAGATGAGCGAGCATGCTCGAGTGCCATTTTTGCGTATTTGCGTACGCATTTTAAAATTCGTACGCTAATCATACGCATATTTTAATCTATACGCAAATGTGTACGAATAGCGTACGAATAGCGTACAAATTGAATTTGTATGCTATTCGTACGCATTTGCGTATAGATTAAAATATGCGTATGAATAGCGTACGAATTTTAAAATGCGTACGCAAAAATGGCACTCGAGCATGCTCGGCCAAGCATGCTCGCTCATCTCTAGACCATACACAATGCAATTATAAGCCGGACCATTGCATGTGGCCAGCTCTATTTAGCATAATAATCCACGTTTCAGCCCTAGCCTTGGAGTACTCATACACGTAGCTGCTTGTGCCACATGGTTGAGAGCCACGCGGCATAACTGCACATGGTTTTGCTCAAGTTATCATGGTTTCCAGGTACCCTTAAGCCTGTATTAGACGGGCAGATTTTACTACGAAGTCTCATTAGCGATCATCTGGCAGTGTAATTCTGCCGCCGTTTACCCTATGAACAAGCAGATTATGGTGTCTAATCACGACCTGCAGCTGGTAAACAATGATTCAGTATAGGGAAGAGCGCAGGCATAACGATTGTTCCTCCCTATACTATACTAAGGAGCAGATCGCTGCATGGAATAGCAAGTGATAGGAAGGAATCATCGTCAGGATCAGGCTATCTAATACAGCCAGAAAGATTCCCCAAATTAAAGCCATGTATTGATAAGAGTTTTTTAGGATCCCTTTGTTCTATATATTGGGATAGCCTCACACATAAGACCATGTGCATGCGTATGCATCAGTATGTGAAGTCAAAACCAAAAGTGGAACCTACAGAGAAAAAAGTGTAATGGAAAGATGTGTGCCTCTTCTGGGTTTTGGACCAGCTCTAACTCCTGGCTTTGACCTAGAAATACTGTGCAAGATGGTGAGCAAATAGTGAACGTGTGAAAAGAATCATAGGCAGTATTAGTATTGAATGTAATGTATAAAGTGGTGGCTAGTCCCTTTGATTATATTTTTACTTGGACGGATGTCTCATACTTCTGCATTTATAACATATTATTTTACTAATTGTACCTGTGAACTCACTGGCTGAACAAGTAAATCAACTGAGAGGTAAAAATACAGTTTTACATGACATACAGCGATCACTGGGGACCCCCAGTCTGGAATTCAGAGACCATTCAGTAGGTCCTATTGGACACACTAGGTGAGCAGTCTCTGTTGGTGACACATTCTTTTAAAGAAATCTAATCCGCGAAGCACCATAATAGATTGCAAGCTTTGTCGGGCAGGTGTTATAGGTCTATTTATCTGTATGCCGTTTATATATTTAGTCGGGAGAAATGTACTCAGAGGGGAATCACACCCTCCTCCTCTTCGTCTTTCTCCTGATCCCACTTTCCCTTGTCACTTTATCTTACTTAGCCCTCTGTGTTCGTGTAACAAACGATGTGCCCTCCAGTGCTGGGAATAAGGGATCTATCGCTAATTATACCCCAGATACTCCGAAGACAGAGGGGTTACTTGTAAACTAGACACGAACAATGGATGCAGGAAAAATGTTTCTAAAAGATTTCTGAAGTCAGAATTCAACCTTTAGCTACTTTTTGGTCAGCAAGACCTTAAATGACTCTAGAGTTCCTTCTCCCTCAAGCAATAAACAGATTATGACTTTCTGTTAAATAAGAATAAGCATTTTGTGGTGATTTCCACACACGTCTAATAATAATTTCTTTTCTCTCTTTTTTTCCATCCAATCCCTCACTCTCTCTCCTTTAGCAAACAATACTCTTCTGGGAGGAGGAGGAGGTAAGTCTGTGTTTGTCTTCTGCTCCCTAGGAGACTCTTTACATTTTCTACATGCAGCTTACAGCAATATACAACACAAACTGTCAACAGCATTTCCATCTACGGTTTATGAGGGAAAAATATGTACAGAGCATTTATCCAGGTGCATTAATTCACAGTATAGGCCCCTTATAAATAGAGATATTTTATCCAAATTCTGTTATATATTGATATGAACAGCACTGATGACTGGAGAGCAGATATTTAAAAAGATTTGCAGAATTATGTCCTGGGGCATGAAACTTGCATTCCACTGACCTTTGTAAGTTCTTTAAAACAGATCTTTCATCATACTATGCTGCCCTGTTTTAATAAAGAATACTGCGGACTCATGAGAGCACTGTATTAGAGAGAAGAACACGTCCCCTGCTCTCCTCACCAGCAACTTTTCCCTGCTCACCCCAAGTCTAAAAAAGGGAGTGTGTCGTAGGGGGAGAAGGGGAGAAAATGTTCTAAATCTACGCCAGCAATGAAGCTGGCGTAGATGTAGACTGGCAGCAGATGCGCCGAAGTTTGTAGAGGCTGATGGCTCTACATAACTTTGGTGGATCCAACGCCAGCACAGGGGTTATTAAGACATTTCTATTTATCCACATTGTTTTTTTTCTTGTTCCTTACCCTTTTATTTCAATAAGGTATGTATCTCTCCAAATTCGAGTTTAGGATGCTTTAAAAAATATCCCATTTTGTATCTGCATTTTTATGTTTGAGGACTTTGTCCCAGTTAGTGAGCTCAATGCCCTCTCTTAGTTGGTCAAATTTTGCTTATTTGAAGTTTGGTATGTTTGTGCCTCCCTGAAGAAACATTCTCTTGAATGACAATTGGAGAGTTATTATTTTATGGTCACTTATTACCCAGGTGTCCCTTTAGTGGGATCCTGAACCTATTCAAGAACCTGTTTCCTTTATGAGATGTACATGTTTCAGTTTCCCAGTCTATATCTGGGTAGATGAAGTCTCCCATAATAATGACCTTATTATGATTTGCCGCCTCATGTATCTCCTTTAGGCCGCTTTTACATGAGCGTGTTGTACCCTCTGGACTCCCAGAAATGCCGGGGTCACATAGCATTATATTGATTTATGATGCTATGTAACCCTTAGAGGTCTTGAATGTATTAGATAACAGTGACAGCATTATGTCACTGTCATCCAATACATTCCAGAACTTTAAGGGTTACATAGCATCATAAATCAGTATAATGCTATGCGACTCCGTCAGTTCTGGGAGTTCAGGACGGTAGCTGTGTGAAAGCGGGCTTAGTGGTAAATTTTCTGTGGACTCTGGTATATTATATTATTATTTTTGGCTCCATGTATTTCTACCCACAGTGACTCCACATCTTCATGTCCCTCACTTATATCTTCCCGCAGTGTGGGCTTTAGACAGGACTTTACATAAAGACAGACCCCTCCCCCTCTCCAGTTTTGACGATCCTTCCTAAACAGACTGTAACCCTGTATGTTAACTGCCCAGTCATAGCTATCATCCAGCCATATCTTAGTTACTCCCACTATGTTGTAGTCCTCCTCACACATCACTACTTCCAGTTCACCAGTTTTATTAGTCGGGCTTCTGGCATTAGTGTACATACAATTTAGAGGTCTATGTATATATTTTTTACCATGCACCTTTCCTTCTGAACTGTTCTAGTTCCTCCTTCTATTCCTCCCCCAGTTCCATTACCTGGCCCAGGTCTCTATCTGCACTAAGTATCTACTTTCCCCTCCTATAATGTAATTACGCTCCCCCCTGTCCTTAGTTTAAACACTCCTCCAACCTTCTAGCCATCTTCTACCCCAAAACAGCTGCACATGAACAGAACAGGATTGTACAATGTACATATGTGCTTTAACCCCTTGGCAACATGTCACATACGATTACGTCAAAGCGGCATGTTACTTGGCGCATTTTGATGTAATAATATGTCATGCTGATCAGTGCAGAGGCTCAGCTATGACTGACACTCGGGCCCCTTCTGTATCCACTGGCTTCGCTGTAAATGCCGGCGGATTAACCCCTTATATGCCACGATAAACACTGACCATGGCACATAAGAGGATTGAAACATGATTTTTTCAAAAATGCTTTTATTGTGTAAAACTGAAATAAATGTAAAAAACCTGACATATTAGGTAATGCTGCATCCGTAACATCCTGCTCTATAAAAATATCACATGATCTACCCCTTCCAATGAATGCTGTATAAAAATAAATTAAAAACTGAGCCAAAAAAGCCATTTTTTTGTCACTTTTCACCAAAAAAGTGTAACGTTAAATTATTAAAAAATCATATGTACACACATATCTAGTTCCCAAAAAACATTCTCCTTGTTAGAAGTGACACCATTTGAATTATTGGAGCTTTTTATTGCAGACCTAGATCTCAAATCCTGGAGAAACCATTCCCTAGTTAAGTTATCCCAACTATTTACCAATGATGTTCTCCGCTCATTCCAAGACCTTCGCCAAACTTTCCAAATTCCCAATTCAGACTTCTACAAATACCTGTGAATCAGACATCTCATCAATTCATAAACACTCTCTAAGGTCACAGCTAACTCAGACATTTTCTAATTATGGTCCAAACCTTCCCGCACAAACTCAACCTTGCGCCCTATCTACTCCCTGATAGGCGGTAAAGACTCCTTCTCTAAAACAACCAACTTCCTGTCATGGGAAAAAGAATTACATGCTACTTATTCAGATTTGGAATGGACCACTGCTTTACGTTTTATTTTCTCCAAATTGAAATGTACTTTACATATTGAATATTTTGTTAAAACCATTTTGCGCTGGTACTATACACCAGACCGTTTGTGCTACATGTTTCCAGGCGTCTCCCATCTTTGTTGGCGAGGCCGTGGCTGCAGAGGCACCCTCCTTCACATTCTCTGGAGGTGTCCCAAACTATTGTTACTATGGCAACAGATTTTCACCATTGCCTCAGTCTCACCCACAATGTCTATTTCTCCCTCTCCAGAGCTAGCTCCTCTTCTTATAAAAATAGACACTATCCCATCCAAATTGAGATTGGTAGTCACCCATCTCTTCCTAGCTACCAAACTAGAAATCTCAAAAAATTGGAAGAGTGACTTGATCCCTTCTGAAAGTGAAATTCTGCATAGAGTTCATACCACTTACTTATATGAAAAAAAACGATGGCATATGTATCCTCATCTATTCCCAAATTTAAAAGGATGTGGGATGCCTGGCACTCTTTGAAATATGCTGTGACCCCGTGATTCCACTGTTTATTGCAAGACTCTATGAGTCCTTTTTCAAACTTAGTCTTGATCAAGTATACTTTGTACCTTGCTGTTATGTTTGTTTGTGTAAATTTTGTTCTTTTGGCTTTTGTATTGCCATTTGTATGCTAAAAATTCTTAATGAAAACTTACTGAATTAAAAAAAAATCATATGTACACAAAAATGGTACCAGTAAAAACGTCAACTGTTCCTGCAAAAAACGAGCCCCTATACACCCCTAAGATAATTGGCAGAAAAAAAATTAAAAAAAATATGGTTTTCAGAAAATGGAGACACAAAAGCACTTTTTCAAAAATGCCTTACTATGTAAAAAAGGTGTTGTTGCATCCGTAACAACCTTCTCTTTAAAAATAACACATGATCTATCCTGTCAGGTGAACGCTGTAAAAAAGAAAAATAAAAACCGTTTCAGAACAGCCATTTTTTGGTTACATTGCCTCACAAAAGCGTGGTAACTAAATTGGTCCTTAAAAATGGGTTTTGGAAATTTTCTTAAAAATTTTAAAAATTGCATCTAAAATTCTAATCCATCTCCAACATCCCAAAAAATTTAAATGACAATTACAAAATGATGACATATGGGAAATATAATGTAATAACTATTTTATGAGGTATCACTATCTTAAAAACAGAGGAATTAAAATTTTGAAAATTGCGAATTGTTCAAAATTTTTGGCACTTTTTATTATAAATAAAGGTGAAATATATTGACTCAAGTTTACCATTGTCATGAAGTAAAATGTGTCACAAGAAAACAATCTCAGAATGGCTTGGATAAGTAAAAGCATTTCAGAGTTATTTAGAGACACATGTCAGATTTCAAAAATTTAGCCTGGTCCTTAAAGGGGTTCTTGGGGAATTAAGAAAATGAAAATACTTAAATAGAACTTCATTATAAATATATTACCAAGTACCTTTCATTACTTATAATGGCTCATTTTGTCCGAGGAGCAATCATTAGGAAAATTAAAATGGCTGCCGTCCTATTAGTACACACATAACCTGTCCTAATCACACATGAGGACAAGTTAAAGAGCTGCGCCATCTTCCTCTCTTATTTGTCAGGGATTATTATCCTGAATACAGTTTCATATGATCTTCAGATGAATCTCTGTAGGAATGGAGTTCATGAGGAGACATGAAGTACAGACAGCAGGGTGCGGATGAGGCTAATGAGCAGCAGCACTTGTCTGCAGTCTCTATGACCACAGTCTGTTCTGTCCATCCTCTCTGTACTTCATGTCTCCTCATGAACTCCATTCCTACAGAGATTCAGCTGAAGATCTTATCATCTGTATTCAGGATCATAATCCCTGACAAGCAGAGCAGAGAGGAGGATGAGGCAGCTCTTTAGCTCAGTGTTGTGAAGTAACTTGTCCTGCTGTGTGATTAGGACAGGTTTTGTGTGTTCTAATAGGACAGCTGCCATTTTATTTCTCCTGATGATTGTTCCCTAGACAAAATGAACCATTATAACTAATGAAAGGTACTTGGGAATATATTTGTAATAAAGTAATATTTAAATATTTTCTTAATTCCCGGAGAACCCCTTTAAGGTGAAAAATGTCTCTGTGTTGAATGGATTAATAAACCCTGACAGCACCATGACAAATTTTCTTAAGGTCCCTAAACCCATTAGGTTAAAGACATCTCACTGGTCGACTATGTGAATGGGGATGTCCAGTTTCTCATCTAAAGGGCAATTTCAGGAAGAAGGATCAAGCTTATGGCATTTCAACAAGTGTGACCCTTTCTTCCTTCAAGAGATACGCCACTGATTGAAAACATACTGAATGGACAGCTTTTGAATCATTTGTTGTACTGTTCCTCTGTTCCCCTTGTGAACAGTCTGTGTTACTCTGTCCAATCATTTTGGTGATCCATTTTTTTTCTTATAAAATGATAGTATATTAGGTAATGATTTGTGTTTCCAATCTCTAAAACATACAATATCATTTAATTACTTGTATTAATTTTGCCACAATTATTACTAATATGGGTGGATGTGAACATACTGTAATAGAAATATGAGTACCATATTGCCATGCTAAATTGTCATTTGACCTAAGAGCTGGTTAATTTCCACTAGGGTTGGGTTTACACATTCCAGGTGCACCACGGCTGAGGGGTGTGCGGGATGTGAAGAAAACAGCGCTGATCTCCATATATGGTGGTTTGGTAGTGTAAAAGTGTTCAAGTGACTGCAGCTAAAAGCATTATCATTTTTTATATCCATGCGGTTATACAGTAAACTGCAGTAATTTGAAAACTACACTGGTCTCCATGTCAATGTCGTTTTGGCTTCATCCCTGGCATAAATTAGGAATGAGTTAACTTATCTTGACCTGTTTTCGGTTTGGCAATATCTGAATGGATGTTTCCCATGCCTCAAAGAAATGTTGTAAGATGTCTTCCGCATTTACTGTATGTATGCTTCCACCCAATCTATTTGGAAAAGGTGAGTTAGCTTCTACAAGAATAACTTCTTGGGAGGGGGTTGTGGTTGTATACAAAAGGCAAAATGTCTTTTGCTGCTGCACAATATAAGAGTTTTTTTTTTTTACTCCCTCTAATACAACTATATTTTCATGGGCTTACCCAACCAGAGATTTCCCACTGATGGTTAAATGACACAAAAGTCATAAGATGATTTAGGGTAAAGGTCTTAATCAGGGTATGGAGGTTCATTTCTTTAAAACTTGCAGGCGGAAGCGATTTGTTAACAAAAAGGTTTTTGTTAGTACTTGTAGTCAAGAGTTGTGAATAAAATTTTTAACAACTTAACATGGGACAGCTCAAGAACTTTTATATACTGTTTTTTTTAGTACTCTATAAGGAAGCGCAATGCTGGTAGAATATCTATAAATGTTTAAGGAAAAGCTTATTTAACCACTCTCTGTAGGCATGAGGAATTACTCTAATAGTACCATAATCGCAGACAAAAACACGTATTAAACATTTCCCAATCTTGAGCGCTATACCATTTTTTACTGTCTGACAACTTGAATTAGCATATTAAAATCTAGCAAAATAACACATCATGATTCATCATAATAAAGCGATGATATAATTGTAACAAAAAAGAAGAGGTAATGAAAACATATGGTGCTTAGGTGGCATCAGGAAGCATATCTGGATGCATACATTACACACACAACAGCCTTATTGAAAAGTTGTGATAAGCGTCATCCTCATAGATCTAAGTATAAAATCATTAGCCCATTCCTGACTTACCCAACGGTTATAGGAGGGGAATGTATGCACCACAGATATTGTCCCTTTGTGACCTTATTGTTGCTGGACCTTGTAGAATCAAAAGGACATGATAAACATAATTGTAGCTACAGGGCAGTGGAATCTGTCAGAGAGAGATAACCGCCATCTCAGCAGTGATCCAGATGGTTCAATAAAGTATCAGTACAACTTGCTTTCAGAAGTACATCTGTAAAGGGAGTCTGTCAGCAGTTTTGACCATGCTAAACTGCTGACAGCACTAGGTAGAGGGTGATCAGAGCATGACAAACATACTTTTTGTGGAGTTTTTATTATCTAGAGTGAATATGTCAGATTCTGGAGTCTATTGGAGGCGGTGCTTCACTGTGAAGTGGTCTCTACATTAAAAGGAGTCTTTCACCTGTTTTTCACCTATATAACTAACAGCACTGCCCCACAGAAGATTGCAGACACATCCCAGACTTACACGTGTGCACTGTGTGTCTGTATTACATGTCCAGGAAATGCACTTTTATTCTGCAGGAAAACAGCTCCCAAGTGCCCAGCTGAAAGTGAAACTAAAAACAGCTTTCTCTCCTGACTCGATTTCTAACAGCTACAGTGCCTTGCAAAAGTATTTGGCCCCCTGGAACTTTTCAACCTTCTGCCACATTTCAGGTTTCAAACAAAAAGATATAACATTTTAAATTTTGGTGAAGAATCAACAACAAATGGGTCACAATTGTGAAGTGGAACGAAATTTATTGGATCATTTAAACTTTTTTTGTAATAATAAAACTGAAAAGTGGGACAACAATCAGTCGAACACTTCACAATTCTGGCCTTTATGGAAGAGTGGCAAAAAGAATTTTTCAAAGATATCCATAAAAAGTCTTGTTTACAGTTTGCCACAAGCCACCTGGGTGACACACCAAACATGTGGAAGAAGGTGCTCTGGTCAGATGAAACCAAAATCGAACTTTTTTGGAAACAATGCAAAAGGATATGTTTGGCATAAAAGCAACACAGCTCATCACCCTGAACACACCATCCCCACTGTCAAACATGGTGGTGGCAGCATCATGGTTTGGGCCTGCTTTTCATCAGGAGGGACAACGAATATGGTTAAAATTGATGGGAAGATGGATGGAGCCAAATACAGGACCATTCTGGATGAAAACCTGTTGGAGTCTGCAAAAGACCTGAGACTAGGACAGAGATTTATCTTCCAACAAGACAATGATCCCAAACATAAAGCAAAATCTACAATGGAATGGTTCAAAAATAAACGTATCCAGGTCTTAGAATGGCCAAGTCAAAGTCCAGACCTGAATCCAATTGAGAATATGTGGAAAGAGCTGAAAACTGCTGTTCACAAACGCTCTCCATCCAACCTCAAAGAGCTTGAGCTGTTTTGCAAGGAAGAATGGGCAAGAATTTCAGTCTCTAGATGTGCAAAACTGATAGAGACATACCCCAAGCGACTTGCAGTTGTAATCGCAGCAAAAGGTGGAGCAACAAAGTATTAATGCAAGGGGGCCAAATAATTTTGCACGTCCCACTTTTCAGTTTTATTAGTACAAAAACATTTAAAATGTTATATCTTTTTGTTTGAAGCCTGAAATGTGGCAAAAGGTTGAAAAGTTCCAGGGGGGCGAATACTTTCGCAAGGCACCGTATATCTTCTGATATACTGGATATGAATGCTGTGGGATGCCACCTTTCAAGGAAGGTCAGAACCATTTTTCTATCTGCTACCAATCCCAAGATACAAGCAGCTAAAGCAGCCCTCCCCTCTTCAGTCTGGTTTGCAGCAGAGCTGGGCACTTGGGAGCTGTTTTCCAGCAGAATAAAAGTGCTTTTCCTGGACATGGAATAAAGACACACAGTGCACACAGGTATGTCTGGGATGTGTATGCTATCTTCTGTGGGGCAGTGCTCTTAGTTATATAGGTGAAAAACAGGTGACAGACTCCCTTTAATCAGCTTTACAGCCTCTCCCCTCTGCTTTGAGGGACAGCTGTAGCATCCAAACAGCACTACAGCAGTCATTCAAAGCAGAGGGGAAGAATAAAAAAAACTCACAACACCCCTAATAAAAAAAATCCAGAAAATGTATTTTGTTCTGTTCTCCCCAGCCTCTACCTAGTGGTGTCAGACGTTTAGCATGGTCAAACCTGCTGGTGGAGTCACTTTAAGCATACATTTTCAATTTTCACCACATTGCTTCATGGTTTGTAAATTCTTCATTGTTTGTTTTTCGTACAATTCAGTTAGGTTCCATGTTTGGAACAACGTTATGTTAACATGAAATGCTTTGTAGAGTATAAATGTAGACATCCATTGCATTACTACATTAGTCCTCATGCCATTATCATGTACACTTGTTGATGCAGGAAAACTCCATTTGGTATGTCAGTAGTCTCAAAATAATCCTAATCCTTCATATCCATAACACATTTTATGTTCATGTCCTTTCAGCAAAGTAGGGTGTTCCTATCTTCCTGCAGATTTCCATCTAGCTGAAAACACACCCAAATGTATCAGTTTTTTTCACAGATTTGATTGCAATATGAATATTCTGTATTTTGCATATGAGCCTAGGGTTATTACTAGATCAAGTCTTCATAAATGTAATAAATGAAATAAGAAATATTCTGTCCAACAGGGAACTATGAATGAAAAGAGCCCGAATTTCTTCTAAGCTTTATGATAAACTACTCTGAGAAGGCATGCCACCCTAAGTACTACAATTTAAGCTTTTACTGGCTTTGAGCCTCCACTTTAGCTAATTCAGCATGTCTTCTACATATTTAAATATAGCCCTAGATGGAATGCAAGTAAGCTTGCTGAAAAATTGCAGACGATTTGAACCCCAATGACATTTATTTTGCTTTGCAGTTTACTATTCCTGCTTGTCAGATTTACACACAAACACACACAGTGAACTGGACAAGGGGCACATATTGTCCAAAGGATATCTACATATTTACTATCAACTTTTACTTTTCCATTGTATCTAACGGTATATCTGAAATGCTCCTATAACCCCTAGCTATTCTATACCCTTGCTTATTCAGTTTGTTACAAAACATTTTATTTCAAGCATATATTCTCCAATTTTTCTTAGATAAGATATAGGCAGATCAGATATTATACCAGTAACATAACTGGTTAACAAGAATTTCTTGCACATTAGTATACCACAGTTTATAAACAGCTTGTTTTCACTGTGTAATGGCACCACTTTGATGTGCTTATGTTTGATAAAATGGTTGTAATCACTATTAGTGCTTATTACACTAATGAAGAGGGCTAAATTATGGCACGCCCGATTCAGACCTCATTACCATTAAGAACATGCGCATTTATACACTGGTTAATATTGTAAGTGAGTTACATTAGGTAAGTTTATAATATTTTTTTAATTGAGGCCATAAATTTGAACTTGCTACCTGCTAAGGGGAATGATGAGATATTAAAAAAGCACAAACAAATACTGATTTACTTGTAGGTCGACAACATGTTGCGTAATCAGATCAAATAGAAAACATGGTTCCATCTACTATTAATCCATTCCACTTCTATACTAGAGAATAACAGGCTTAGCTTTCTTGGATCCCAAGACAGAACAGTGTAGGAGATTTGACCTGCAGAAGCCTGCCTCCAAGCCACAAACAAATTGCATCTTATTCCCTAACTTATTGTTTCACAAGTAGTGTAGCAGTGAATGCACATTCACTGCTCCCATAGCAGAAGCAGAGCCTCTACACTTGTGCCGCCACTTTGAGCAGCACTGCAGACGTGCGATTGTCAGGGCCAGGTCAGATGTCCAGCCTTGCCAATCAAGCAATAGGGGGAGCTTCTTCTGCAGAGGGGACAGCCCGTCACAGGTAAAGAACTGTTGTTGATAAGACAAATCAATTCACTCTTCATTATTTCTGGTATGTTTGCAGTCTGTGTCCACCGCTGCCCTGCTCCTTTGGACGAGTACAGGTGCCACAGTATTTGAAAGGCTTGGTCTTCCCACCAGCCCAGACCCACTTCTTTTATCTTGGGCCTGGGCACCAGCATTCCCTGTGCTGCAGGCTGTGGCCTGCTCTTGCAAGCCTTCCTCTGTTTTTAGGGTGTGTGCATTCCTGCAGTCTCTTAAAGGGCCAGCATGTGCCTTGATTTGTTCCAGCCGATGGCTGGTCGCCTATGTTTACTTAAGGCGCCTTATTCAGGAGAAGGGTGCCTGAAACTTAGGTTTCATAGTTTACTAATCCAAGTTAAGACATGGTTATTCTGACTGTCTGCTTGTGTACTAATTCTGACCTCCGCTGCCTCTTCTGACTACTGCCTGTTTACCATATTTATCCTCAGCTGACTGCCCTGATCTTTGACTTGTTTCATGGGTATGCTTGACTCTGCCTAACCTGATCTTGGCTTGTTTCCTGACTACAAGTATTTCCTGACCCCCTTCATGCATCACACCAGTGTCTCTGAACCCTGTGGGTCAGCTGCCAACTATAAAGGGACTATTATATAAGAGGTAGCGGTCTACACCCACAGGAGGCTCCAGTCATCGTTTGTCACCTCATCCACATTATGATGGTGACCCCCAAACGTAGATTCATTAACCAACTGACAATTTACTTCGAATTGCTGTACCACAAGTTTCCCACCGACTAGATCAAGGTGGCATTTCTAATCTCACATCAGCCTGTTGAAGCCCTAGCGTGGGCTAACCTTTTATGGGTAAGGGTTGATCTAGTCACCAGCAATCTGCAGAAGTTCCTGGAAACATTCTGCTAAGTCTTTGAAGAACCTGGGCACCTTCCTCTGCTGCCTCCTCTCTAATGCGACTATGTCAGGGCAATGTCACGGTTAGCCTGTATGTCATCCAGTTTTGTACTCTGGTTTCTGAGCTGGCTTGAAATAATGAGCCCGAGTCTACCCATTGTCCTTGCCCGAGAGTCAGGCAATGTCAGAATACATTAGAGAGAACCTGTAAAGAAGTTTTATTTCAAAATCTGGCTCCCCAGCTGGAGCTGGGTTCTTTTTAATGAAAAAATAGATGGCTCTCTTTGGCCCCGCATTAACTACCAATGCCTAAACAAAATAAGTATTAAAAATAAATACCCCTTGTCAGTAATTTTTTAACTGCATTGTAACGGTGGTAGTTGGCTGACGATGTCCCTCTACTTATTGCTCTACTACTCCCTCTACTAACTCCTTCCATGTGTCCTTGCTAAAACCAGCAGTTCTAAATCACTTTTCTGTTTCTCCATCTACTCCGCCTCCGATGACTGGAGATTCTAACAATGTATTTGAAGTCAAAGACATCCTGGACATCAAGAAGAGTGGTAAGAAGATGTACTATCTTGTAGACGGGAAAGGCTTTTGTCCTGAAGAGAGGTCTTGGGAACCAGAGGGATCAGGTTTACTGGTCATTAAATTGGCTTTGAAGGAATGGTATCACCAGTTAGAGGCAGCCAACCACCTTTAATCACCTATACCGATCACAAAAATCTGACCTATCTTTAGACTGATCAATGACTCAAGCCAAACCTGGACATCACTATTTTTCTTCAGCCCAGCAGATAAAAACATTAAGGCAGATGCCTTGTCTCGTTCCTTTGACTCATATATTCAAGACACAGAGGCTTTACATATTATAGATCCAGCCTGTATTGTCCCAGTTTTCCCAGTACAGATGAAGGAGGTTCTGCTAGGAAAAACATACATTCCTCTGGCTAGATGAAGGCTTGTTCTCACCTGAGGATATACGTCTAATTTGGCTGGTCATCCAGGAGTTCGTACGACCATCAAATTCATCTCCAGGTACCACTGTTGGCTGTGTCAGGATGTCTAGGACTTTATTAATGTCTGTGTGAATTGTGCCCAGAATGAGTCTTCTGAAAAAAAGCCAGCAGGATTACTCCTTCCTTTACCAATTCCTGATGCTCCATGGCAACACATAGTGATGAATTTCTTTGCAGATCTTCCTTTCATCTCTGGATGCTCTGGATTAGGTCATTGCGGAAGATGGCACACTTCGTTCCTCTGTCGGGGCTAACTTCTGCTGTTCACATGACCTATTTGTTTGTTAAGCACATCTTTCATTTCCACGGTATTCCTCAACATAATGTTTCTGATTTGCATTATGGATTCCGTTGGCCACAGACTTCTATTATGACGTTCCATTATGCATTCCGTCATGGAATTGCGTTATGGTCCATGGTAATGGAAGCCATAATGCAATTTGGCATATACCCGAACCTGACCTTCAAAACTTGAAGTTCGCTCATCCCTACTCACAATCTAATGGACAGGTGGAGAGAAACAACCAAATTTTGAAAAGTTATCTGCGTTTCTTCTCTCTGCGAAGCAAGATGACTGGGTGTCCCTGCTCTGCCAAAAGAACCATTCCAATGAGTTTGCTGACAAATCACCTCTCTTTATTGCTTCCTATGCACATAGGAAGGAATAATGCAAGTCACCAGTACATACTAAATGGTAAAACACTGGGTAGCACTGACTTGGAAAAGGACCTAGGAATTTTAGTGAACAACAAACTAAGCTGTAGAAACCAGTGTCAGACAGCTGCTGCCAAGGCCAATAAGATAATGGGTTGCATCAAAAGAGGCATAGATGCCGGTGATGAGAACATAGTCCTGCCACTTTACAAATCACTAGTCAGACCACACATGGAGTACTGTGTACAGTTCTGGGCTCCTGTGAACAAGGCAGACATAGCAGAGCTGGAGAGGGTTCAGAGGAGGGAAACTAAAGTCATAACTGGAATGGGTGTACTACAGTACCCAGAAAGATTATCAAAATTAGGGTTATTCACTTTACAAAAAAGTCGACTGAGGGGTGATCTGATAACTATGTATAAATATATCAGAGGTCAGTACAGAGATCTCTCTCATGATCTTTTTATTCCTGTGACCGTGACGAGGGGACATCCCCTACGCCTGGAGGAAAGAAGGTTTGTACACAAACATAGAAGAAGATTATTTACGGTAAGAGCAGTGAGACTATGGAACTCTCTGCCTGAGGAGGTGGTGATGGTAAGTTCACTAAAACAGTTTAAAAGGGGTCTGGATGTATTTCTGGAGGGTAATAATATTACAGGTTATAGTTACTAGAGATGGGTTGTTGATCCAGGGAGTAATTCTGATTGCCTGATTGGGGTCAGGAAGGAATTTTTCCCCCTAAAGTGAGAAAAAATGGCTTCTACCTCAAAAAGGGTTTTTTGCCTTCCTCTGGATCAACTTGCAATAAAAAGGATAACAGGCCGAACTGGATGGACAGATGTCTTTTTTTGGCCTTATAAACTATGTTACTATGTAAACTATAACACCCTAATCTGCTTGTCTACCAGTTCTGACCCTCTGCTGGCTTTCCTGACTACTGCCTTTAGGGTGTGTGCACTACTGCTGACTCTTAAAGGGATTTGTTCTAGCCTATGGCTGGCCACCTAGGTCTATTTAAGGTGCCTTTTCCAGGAGGAAAGTGTCTGAACTTTAGGCTTCCTATTTTATTAATCCTAGTTCAGGTTCGCTTGTATTAACGATTATGGCCCTTGCTTGTCCTGACTACTGCCTGTTTTCCGCATTGACCCACAGCTGACTGCCCTGACCTTGGACTTCAAGAATATGCTTGAACTCTGTCTTTCCTGACCTCTGTCTTTCCTGACCTCGGGCTGTTTCCTGACTACAAGTATTGCCTGATCCCGTTGGTGCTTCACACTGGTGTCTCTGACCCCAGTAGGTCAGCTGCCAACTATACCAGGACTACTCCAGGTAGTGGCCTAGTTGTTCCCCTTCAGCAAAGGCTAGATCCCTGTTTAGGGGTTAAAGGGTGAAAACCAGGGGACCACTGCAATTGCACATGCATTACTAGTTCTTATGTTACTAACGTCATGATATCCCCCTGCCCCATAGGAAGACACCAGTAATATAAATGGCACAGGGTATTTTGCTTTTCCTATATATTTCCTGCCCCCATTCCCCTCCCTTCCCTTCAGTTCCTTCCTTAGAATAGCGAGATAGGTGGGTCATCTGCCCTGCATCTTTTTTATATTCACAAGACAGCAAATTCTTTAATTTTCTGTGTAGAATTTTTGCTTACTGTAAATATGTAATATGACACTTTGCATTAAAGAAGACCTTTCACCGCTCCTGACATGCCTGTTTTAATAGCTTCATGCATTCCCCATGTAATAACAATTCTGGATCATCTATTCTTATGTCTTTATGTTGTGCCATTCCTTTCTTATTTCTACTAGAAGTTATGAATGAATTACTTGCAGTCTGCTGTAAGGGAACAGAGGGGTGGTAAGCATTTGGAGGTGTGTACCTGCAAGTCTGAAAATGGTAGCACTGATTGGATAGAGTGAGTCTGTGCAGGTACACATACCCAACTTGTTACCTCCCCTCTGTACCCTTACTGCAGACTGCTAGCAATTCATTTATAATTTCTAGTAGAAATAATAAAGAAATGGCACAACATACAGACATAAGAATACATGTTCCAGAACTGTTATTACATGGGGAATGCATATACATATTAAAACAGGCATGTCAGGAGTGGTGAAAGGTCCTCTTTAAGGATGATTGCAGCATACAAGTTATGTCTGTTCAACATGTTCCCCTTTCCCCCCACTTTTCTTAGGTACCCCTTTATTGAAAAAGTCGATAAAAGCAAAGTAGCAAATGGTGATTGGGGTGCCCCTGTTAAGGAGTTTGACTTTGACTATAGAACCTACAAGTAAAGCCTTTGCAGTCTGTTAGCTATATTCTTTAAATGTTGCACTCCATCTTTGAGAAATGCCACGCACAGACTAAAGCAATTAACCAATCTTCTAATTTAAAGGCATACATGCCATAGCGGCAGCCCACGCAGCCTCTTTGAGTTTAGAGCATAAAGGCTTAGCACAGGGGCCCTATCACAAAGGGTGGAGGAAGGTGACACTAGGTTCTTTCTCTCTTTAAAGCTTTGCAGCATGGTTAGGAAACATATTTCATCAGAAAATTTACATACTACTTGAATTTAGCTTAATTATAAGAATGGGGTTTTATATATATATTCTGTGACTTCCCACATAAAAAGTTTCTTATTCTGTAGCAATTTTGAGACATTAAAAGGCTAATGTAATGAATAATTTTATTTTAACAAAAAAAATCCAGTCATGCAGGACAGTGTCCTTAGCCCATGAGGTAATATGTTCTGATTTTTTTTTTGTTAAATATTCACATATACAGTACTGTCTGTAGGTGATACACAACTGCCTTCAGGTTATATGCTGCTGCCTGCAGGGTATACAAAGCATTATGTAGGTTATTCACAATTGTCTGCAGATTCTATATAATTGTCAGTGGGTTATACAAAATAATTGTAGGCTATGCACAAGTCCCTATAAATAGCTGTCTGAGCATTACACTTACCTTTATGTTATGTAGAGCTGTCTGTAAATTATTTATGGTGTGAATGATTACACTGAATATATTCCTTTGGAAACAAAGTCACATTGAGGAGTCTTCCATCTAGGTAGCATAGCATTGTGCCAATGGAAACCTCAACATTTTAAAGGAAGATGAATAGAATTACAAAAAAGACCCTTTGCATATAATTTACTGCAATCTGTCCTTTTTATTTTATGTCCGAAGATTGTGTAACGCTATCTGGAAGTTCAATTTTATCATGTATATCAGGGGTGGCCAACTTTACAGACACAAAGAGCAAGAAAAAAAAGTATGACTACCAGGAGCCACAAGCTATACATTTACACACAAGTCACTGTATTTTTCATCCTATTAGGTGCACCTACGGAAAAAAATAAGAAAAAAATTAGATTAAATTTAGAGGTCTGATGAAAAATATTTGTTTTTTATTTTTCATTAGCAAAGAAAAAAAGAAAATATTTTTTCATCAGACCTCTAAATCAGACCCCCACAATAAGCCCCCCAATGCTCAGATCAGACAACACAAATCAGACTCCCAGTGTCAGACCTTCAGTGCTCAGATCTGCCCCACCATGCTTAGATCTTCCTCATGCTCAGATCTACCCCTCTCATGCTCAAACCAGACCCTCCATGCTCAGATCTGACCCCCCAGGCTCAGATCTGATCCTTCCCCACCAATGTCCAGATCTGACCCCCCAGGCACAGATCAGACCCCCAATGCTCAGATCAGATCCCCATTACTCAGATCAGGACCCCCCATGCTCAGATCAGAACCTCCCATACAGGGCAGTTTCTAGGGAATTTTAACAAGAGGGCGAACATTAAAAAAGCACCCCCCCCCAATTAAATAACACTGACTTATGCACAGCCCCCCGCCACCCTGCACACTATGCTACAGGGGTATGACTACCAGCAGGGCCGATTCTAGCTTTTCTGCTGCCTGAGGTGAAAAATTAAATGATGTTTTCTCTTTTTTGTTCACCTGCTCACCCCAGTATTTGCAGTGGTGATCAGGTAAACAGAGCAGAGAAAGCAGCGCTCGTACAGGGACATACAGCTCCACATATGTACCTCTTACATCTAGTGACGTCTTCTGTGATGTAGATGTTCTCTTTCCTCATCTTCTCCTGTCAGACCAGACCACCATGATGATTTCTTTCAGCCATCTCTTTTCTCTGCAGAGTTTGACAAACAGACATTTTAGTTTCCTACTTTTCCATCATTCTCCTCACTTTCTGAACATTCCATTTTGCCACCTCTAATACTGTGCCCACTGTGCCCCAAAACTATACTGTAGATACAGTCCCCATAAAAATACTGGTACCACACAGATAGTGTGCCAGTACAAAAAATACCCCCTTACTGTTCAGATCAGACCTATATCAAACCTCAGATGAGACCCCCATCTCAGACCAGACCTTCATTAGACGTCTGTCAGACCCCATATCAGACCTCAGATCAGACCCCTATTAGACCTTCATGTCAGAACCCCCACCATCTCAGACCAACCCCCCCATGTATAAAACCTCAGACCAGACCCCCATCAGACCTCAGACCCCCCTTATCAGCCCTTCAGACCCCATTATCAGACCTCAGACCCCTTTTATCAGACCTCAGACCCCCTTATCAGCTTTTCAGACCCCATTATCAGACCTCAGACCCCCCATCAGCCCTTCAGACCCCCTTTATCAGACCTCAGACCCCTTTTATCAGACCTCAGACCCCCCTTATCAGCCCTTCAGACCCCATTATCAGACCTCAGACCCCTTTTATCAGACCTCAGACCCCCCTTATCAGCCCTTCAGACCCCATTATCAGACCTCAGACCCTCCTTATCAGCTTTTCAGACCCCCTTATCACACCTCAGACCCCCCTTATCAGCCCTTCAGACCCCATTATCAGCCCTCAGACCCCTTTATCAGCCCTCAGACCCCTTTTATCAGCCCTCAGACCCCTTTTATCAGCCCTTCAGACCCCATTATCAGACCTCAGACCCCCCCTTATCAGCTTTTCAGACCCCCTTATCAGCCCTTCAGACCCCCCTTATCAGACTCCCTTATCAGACCCCCTTATCACACCTCAGACCCCCCTTATCAGTCCTCAGACCCCCCTTATCAGACCCCCTTATCAGCCTTTCAGACTCCCTTATCAGACCCCCTTATGAGCCTTTCAGACCCCCTTATCAGACCTCAGATCAGACCTTCAGACCCCCCATCGGCCCTTCAGACCCCCTTATCAGACCTCAGATCAGACCTTCAGACCCTCCATCGGCCACTCAGACCCCCTTATTAGCCATCCAGACCCTCTTATCAGACCTCAGATCAGACCTTCAGACCCCCCTTATTAGCCATCCAGACCCCCTTATCAGACCTCAGATCAGACCTTCAGACCCCCCCTCGGCCCTTCAGACCCCCTTATCAGACCTCAGATCAGACCTTCAGACCCTCCATCGGCCCTTCAGACCCCCTTATTAGCCATCCAGACCCTCTTATCAGACCTCAGATCAGACCTTCAGACCCTCCATCGGCCACTCAGACCCCCTTATTAGCCATCCAGACCCTCTTATCAGACCTCAGATCAGACCTTCAGACCCCCCTTATTAGCCATCCAGACCCCCTTATCAGACCTCAAATCAGACCTTCAGACCCCCCATCGGCCCTTCAGACCCCCTTATCAGACCTCAGATCAGACCTTCAGACCCTCCATCGGCCCTTCAGACCCCCTTATTAGCCATCCAGACCCCCTTATCAGACCTCAGATCAGACTTAAAAAAAATAAATTAACTTACCTCTTCTTCTCTGCCGCTCCTCTCCTCTTCTGGTGGTCTCCTGTCGTCTCCTCTTCACAGGGCCCGCGCTGCAGTCACCTGACCTTCTGCAGCGTCAGGTCAGAGAGCGCTCTGTGCGTCCTGACACTGCAGACAGCCAGGACACAGCAGCGCATACAGGCTGAGCTGCGCTGGGTTACTTACACTCCGACTCCTCAGGCTCACAGGTCTTGTGAGCCGGAGGAGCCGGAGTTGGTAAGTAACCCAGCGCAGCTCAGCCTGTATGAAGATACAAGGCAGCGCAGCGCCCCCCTCTTCTTCCCCGTGCAGTCGCACCCCTCGCCCGCCTATAGAAACGGGCCTGCTCCCATACTTAGATCAGACTCCCATGCTGAGTAAATAAAAAAAAATCTCCCTCTCCTGATTGGGCACCAGGTCTGACATGCTGTCCACTGTGACTTGATGCGCACAACGTCAGGTCATAGTATGCGTCTCCACTTACTACGTTCTGACACTGTGTGCATCAGGACAAGTGGAGAGCAAGCTGGAGCTGCAGAGTAGCAACAGTGCCCAATCAGAAAAGGAGATCTGAGCATGGGGTGAAGAGTGAGCTGGCCTGAATGCTTCCCGCCTAACCAGCTAGAGCCTCACTTTTAGAGGCAAAGAACCACAGGTTGGCCACCCCTGACATGTAGAATTTGCAGTCTGCAAAGTTGCCAATATTTGAACAAGCAAGTCTTCTAGAATATTGCTTTGGCAGAAGTCATGGAACTTATCACTCCCAAGAGATGAAAAATTCTTTGCCAATGGTGTGCTCTACTGATAGAGATCAGTGTGGGGAGAGAAAGTGACCAGAGACAGTAGGGGAACGTGCATCTGTTTCCATTTTTGGAAACTCTACATTGGCACAAAATAGTCATAAATATTGCACTCTTGACGCATGACTCTGAAGTCTTGTTCACATTTTAAGACACATTTGTATGTGCTGGAAGAAGCGGAACAGAGACTTCAGAGGCATACATGGATCTCACAGGACCCTATAGCAAAACTTACTATGGGCCCCTCGACCCACCCAGTTTCCCAATATGCATTCGTCAATCACTCACAGGCAATGATTGAGGGGAATGATTAAGGTGAAGAAATTTTTATTAAAAAAATTTGTAATCTGACTTCTATGGTGAAAAAAGGGGAACAGGTGCTTCATGACATCCATCCATTTTGAGCACCATATTTCTCAATGTAAATAAACTGATAATTCTGCTTTTCTTCTATTACAAAGCTGTTTGCCTGCAGCCACCACTAAGGGGAGCTCAGTGCATAGAAATTTATATACTTACCATTGATCTCTTTGTACTGAGCTCCACCTAGTGGCTACTAAATGAAAAACATTGTTTTCTTGCCTGAAGAAAAGGAAGGGGTTTAGGGGCTCCTCTCACCTAGACCCCGTAGCTGTCACGTGGTCTGCCTACATCAAAGGTACATCACTCAATATTGGTAGACCCAGCAGAGACAGTGACACAGAAGTACGGTTCATACAGGGCTGTAATGGTGCAAGATAGTCTGTACAACAGGTCCCCACACACATATATACATAGTGCAGACGTTTATAGCCCAGAAATGAGTTGAGCTCCATTACCTGGCTGAGGGCTGTAAGGAAGGCTTTTATTGGACAGGAAGGGAATGATGAACCCCACTACCAACCTTCCCATCATTCCATAAAAATCCTGGCCCGACAAAACCATTAACCAAAGTCCTCATCTTTCCTGGATTTCTGATATCTCATCCAGCTTTCCTAGTTGAGATATCCACTCCCTGTAGCCTAGTACATTGTATATGGAAGAAACCTAGGGGAAATATAGCGATTTTCTAGCACTTTACCGGTCACTGTTTCACAATAGTGTTTGGTCTTGCCATATCAATATCATTAATTTATCTACCTCAATGGTGGAAATACATTGATAAATCTGAAGCACAAAGAAAATGGTTTACTTGTTATGTATTTTTTGGCAGCTTGGTGGAAGCCTAGCCTATTGGGGAGCTCTACGAGCACATTTGGTGTTTATATGTTAGATAGATAGATAGATAGATAGATAGATAGATAGATAGATAGATAGATAGATAGATAGATAGATAATGTAACATTTCAAGGTGGAACATCAGAGCAGGTTTTGCACTTTGGACAATACAATACAAGAATGAATACTACATTGGTGTCTATGAGAGAAGCAATCTAACGAGTGCTTGTTAAAGCTCCTTTGTGGAACTATTAAAAAGTAAAATGAATGAAAAAATAGAAAATCACCCGGTTCTTAAAGGGTTAATGATGGATATTTTCACTTGAGTTATAATATAATTATTCATTGTGCTAGATCATGCAGCAATGGTTGAAAAGTTGGAAGTTGGAAAATTAGCTCTGTCACATGCTGACCAACTAGCAAGTAACATATTAACATAGTTTATAAGGCTGAAAAAAGACATCTGTCCATCCAGTTCGGCCTGTTCTCCTACAAGTTGATCCAGAGGAAGGCAAAAATCCCCTGTGAGGTAGAAGCCAATTTCCCCCACTTTAGGGGAAAAAATTCCTTTCTGACTCCAATCAGAATAACTCCCTGGATCAACGACCCCTCTCTAATAACTATAACCTGTAATATTATTATCCTCCAGAAATACATCCAGGCCCCTCTTGAACTCTTTTAGTGAACTTACCATCACCACCTCCTCAGGCAGAGAGTTCCATAGTCTCACTGCTCTTACAGTAAAGAATCCTCTTCTATGTTTGTGTACAAACCTTCTTTCCTCCAGACGCAGAGGATGTCCCCTCGTCACAGTCCTCGGGATAAATAGATGATGGGAGAGATCTCTGTACTGACCCCTGATATATTTATACATAGTTATTAGATCTCCCCTCAGTCGTCTTTTTTCTAAAGTGAATAACCCTAATTTTGATCATCTTTCTGGGTACTGTAGTCCAGCTTTCCCTAGGCCAGTGATGACACGTTCATCGGTCACATGGCCTAGGTGCAGCTCAGCCCCATAGAAGTGAATGAGGCTGAGCTGCGATACCAAGCAGGGATCCCGCTTCTTCTGAGTTGTACACTTCAGATGGTATAGACCAGTGATGGTGAACCTTTTAGAGACCGAGTGCCCAAACTGCAAGCCAAAACTCCCTCATTTATCGCAAAGTGCCAACACGACAATTTCACCTGAATACCAATATACAGTAGTATATCTTCCATGTACTTTATCATTTAGCTATAATAGCTTGCCTACATTCAGTGCGCTGCATGTGCCGTTCATAGTGCGCCCTGCGCTGATGAATGGCAGGAAAACTGGTACACCATAGACTTTTTTTCAGTGTGCGGGTGCCCACAAAGAGGGCTCTGAGTGCCGCCTCTGGCATCCGTGCCATAGGTTCGCCACCACTGGTATAGACTGTGTGTTTCTAACTTACACCATACAGTATGTTTATATCTCATATCTTCCGGTCTGTAGTTTGTGTAATGCCTCTAATGTTTACCTTTTGTACCTGGTCTTCTCTCCTTACGTGTCTTTCTCTAGATCATACAGATATCTCAGGGTCACATGTGGGTGTCTGCAGATGATACATAATGATGTGTATAAAACACTGCTGTCTGTAGATTTTGAAGAGATGAAATGAGCAGTTCTTTAGGTTATAAGGACATCTGGCTATAGGTTATAAGCAGCTGTCTGCTGTCAGGCACATCTGCTTACAGGTTATTCATAGCTGTCAATAAGTTATGTGCAGCTGTTAGTCAGATTTACAAGTCTCACTGTCAGTATCATGCAGCTTTATATGTTCTGTCTGTCAGTATAACATTTATCATACACTTCTTTTTATGCAGAGCTTTCTTTTAGCTATACATTGTCATTTTTCAGGTAAACTGTCCCCTCTACTTGGATACAGCTAAATGTTGCTATTCAATGACACGTGTTATTCTACATGACTGTATGTCACGACTAGCTGTACATAGCTATCTGCCTGAGCACACAGCTATGACCATTCCTCTCTGATTTATTGCTCCTCTAAGTACCTGAGCTTAGAATTAATGGGATTGAAAAAGCAATTAAAACAGTGAAGACAAACAGAGAAGGGATGAGATGGGGAGTCAGACTGGAACACAATGGAGAGGAGAAGAGTGAATAGAAAATGTGGAGGGATCCAAGGGCTCCCTGAAATGGAAGGAAAGAATGTTTTTATTGATTGATTTATTTCTTTATAGCATTTCACTCTTGTAGGGAAAGTTTATAGCCCTTTTAATCCGGCAATTATACAAATAACTAGTGCAGAAATGTAATCGTAGTACAATAAAAAAGTATGCAAGCACATCCTTTCAGTGTTCCATTCATCATATATGCACAAAAGACAAAAAAAAATGAAGAATATGCACTGATCAGCCATAACATTAAAACCAAGTATTGTGTAGAGCTCCCTCGAGCTGCCAAAGAAGCTTCTGAGCTCCTGATGCATGGCCTCCTCAAAACCTCTAAAGGTGTCCTGTGGTATATGCACAAAGATGTTAGCAGCAGATCCTTTGAAGGGATTTCCCAGCTGAACAATATTTGTTGGCAGTGAGCTCAGAGGAGCTAAAAGGAGTTTTCTAAGACTTACCAATTGATTACTTATTCACTTGAATGGGTACAATGCTGCAACCAGGCATGACGGCTACACCGTGTACCGAGCTGTGTAGTTCTGGTGCCTGGTTCCAGCACCACAGCTAGTTAACAGCTGATCAGTTGGGGGTGCCGGGGGTGAAGATCTGATATTGAAACTCCTTTAACTACTTCCCGACCGCCCATTGACTATAAACATCCGGGAAGTGGTTAAGTATCTCTGAGTGTTTCTGAACGTCCATTCAGAGATAGCAGCTGCACACTAATCGTGCAGCTGCACAGTGGGGTACCTGCTGTCAGTGACAGCAGGGTACCCCATAGAGAAGGCAGGGACCGTTCCCAGGAGTCCCTGCCTTCTAGATCGCTGTATACACAGCGCTCACAGATCACAGATGTGTGTGCTTCCTGTCCTGGCCCAGCAGTCACGTGATCACATGACCACCGGGGCCGGGAGAGTGCAGGAGCTGCGAGTCTTTCATAGACCCTGATCAGCCCTGCACTGAGGCTGTACAGCATAGTATTATGCTGTACAGCCTCTCTGGGGATGTATTTCCCCTGTAACTGAGGTTACTATGTCAGCACCAGTAACAGGAGAAATCAATAGTGAAAAAGAAAAAGTGAAGTTAAGGCCCCATTCACACGTCCGTATTTTTGCACATCCTGGAGAACGGTCAGTTTTTTGCGGATCCGTTGTTCCGCAAAAAACTCAGTTTTTCCAGGACATCCGTTCCGTTTTTCCATAAAAAACGGAAAGGATGTATCCATATGTCATCCGTTTTTTGCGGATCCGCAAAAAAACGGAAGGATGAATAACATCTTTTTTTTTTCACCCCTCCTGGAATGGAATCCGCAAATACGGATGACATGTGGATGCCTTTCCACATGTCTTCCGCATTTTTTGCGGATCCATAGACTTTCATTGTGCTACGGACCGCAATTCGGGAGAAAAGTAGGACAGGAGGATTTCTTTATGCGGACAGTCGGAACGGACACACGGATGCGGACACCACACGGTGTGCTGTCCGCATTTTTTCGGGACCCATTGAAATGAATGGATCCGCATCCTATCCGCATAATTGTCCGCAATTGCGGAAACGGATGTGGAAAGGATGCGGACACATTATACGGACGTGTGAATGGGGCCTAAATATCCCCCAGAGGTCTTGTATGACCTTATGGGGGACACAAAGTGTAAAATAAAAAATAAAAAAATAAATAGAGTATCATAAAAAAAAGTTTCACAAAAAATAATTTTCCCCTTAAATATGTCATTAAAAAATGTTACAAATAAAAATAAATAAATAAATAATATATTTGGTATCACCACATCCGCAACGACCAGCTCTATAAAAATATCACATGGTCTACCCCATCAGTTAAATGCCGTAAAAAAAAAAAACATTACACCAAAACAGATTTTTTAATTACCTCACCTCTCAAAAAACATAATATCAATCAATCAAAAAGTCTTATGTATCCCAAAATGGTTGCAATAAATATGTCACCTCATCCCGCAAAAAAATGAGCCCCCACACAAGATCATAGCCAGAAAAATGAAAAAAAAAAATATGGCTCATAAAAAATTGCAACACAAAAACATGATTTTTTTTTCTAAAAATCCTCTTATTGTGTAAAACATAAAAAAATAATAAAAAATAGACATATTTGGTATCATTGCATCCGTAACAACTGGCTCTACAAAAATGTCACATGATCTACCCATCAAGTGAACTGCGTAAAAAATCTAATAAAAATTATGCCAAAACAGCTTTTTTTTGTTGCTTCACCTACCAAAAAACATAATATCAAACAATCAAAAGTCGTATGTATTCCAAAATGGTAGCAATAAAAACGTCACCTCATCCCGCAAAAAAAGAGCCCCCACACAAGATCATAGCCAGAAAAATGAAAAAAAAAATGGCTCTTAAAAAATTGCAACACAAAAATATGATTTTTTTTTTTCTAAAAATGCTCTTATTGTGTAAAATATTAAAAAATTATTAAAAATAGACATATTTGGTATTGTTACGTCCGTAACAACCGGATCTCTAAAAATATCACATGATCTACCCCATCAAGTGAATGGTGTAAAAAAAAAATATAGAAAAATGCCCCTAAACTGCTTTTTTTTCCTAACCTCCCAAAAATGAGATTAAAAAGTGATCAGAAAGCCGGATGTACCCCAAAATGGTGCCAATAAAAAGCACAGCTTGTCCCGCAAAAAAAAAGCCCTCACGCGGTTTCTAAAATGGGGTCATTCATGGGTGGTTTCTATTATGTAAGCCTCACAAAGTGACTTCAGAACTGAACTGGCCCTTAAAAAAGTTGATTTTTCAAATTTTCAAAAATTGCTTCTAAAATTCTAAACCTTCTAACATCCTAAAAAAAATAAAATTACACTATCAAAATGATGCCAACATAAAGTAGACATATGGGGAATGCCAATTAATAAGTATTATATGGGGCATCACTATCTGTCTTAAAAGCAGAGATTCAAATTTAGAAAACTGTGATTTTTTTCATATTTTCGTTTCCTTTTGGATTTTTTTTTATAAATAACGGTAAACTATATCGACTCAAATTTACCACTGTCATGAAGTACAACGTGTCACGAAAAAACAATCTCAGAATGGCTTGGCTAAGTAAAAGCGTTCCAAAGTTATTACCACATAAAGTGATACATGTCAGATTTGCAAAATTAGGCTTGGTCAGGAAGGGGGTAAATGGCCCGGTCTTGGCAAAACAAAACAGATGCTCATACTCATTCCGCCACCTCCTCTGTTCTGGTCAACACGGCTCTCTACTTCTTGCCCCAGCTCAACTGACTGAAAACTCCAGGAAAGGCCCGCTCAGTCAACGCTAATTCTTATGTGTAAACTTTTTGTATACTTATGTTCATAATGTTATACTGGACAAACCATTGGCCTGTTTTAGGCAACTTTCCCATCTGTGCTTTGTAAAACTCTTCCATTCAATGTAATACATCTGGATGCATCCTTTCCCTTCGGATGTGATTGTATTAAATAAAAACTGAACAAACTGAATCAGTCACTAAAAACAATGTTAGTCAATGGCTGACTGTTCTAAAATATGAATTCAATAGATTTAAGAATGAATAAGCTTTATGCAGACTAAGTGAAAAAATATATTTACTAAGTGTGATTAACTATAAGGTAACACAGACAAATCACATGCAGAATAATAAGTAAATAATCATCACTGGCCTGGGGGACGGAACGCCAAGTTGGCCATGTTACCGCACATGGCCGCCACCCCAGGGTGTTCAAGAGATAGGGCAAATCAATACTTATATCCTACCTGGATTGAAGTCTTCAATGGAGTGCCCACTAATGTATGTGTGTAATAGAGTTTATACCTTTTAGCCCCTCCTGCAGTGTGCAGCACACATGTCTCTGAGATAACCACTTCTCAGGAATGTGGCCTCAGCACAATGAGTGGTGGGTATGATTCAACTATCCCTAACCCACTACATTACAAGGAAGACTTTATTACACAGAATATTAAAGATAACATAAAAGACAGAATTAAAGGGGACAGAACCAATCATTTTTTCAAAATACCCTTACAATACAGTGATGGATCCAGGTTTTTTAGTATCTAAAAAAATTGATCTGGCACTTTTGACTTACATTGTTTTTAGTGCCAGATCCGGTTTGTTCTGTTTTGCAGACCGGACACAAAACTACAGCTTACAGTGGTTTTGTGTCCAGTCATAAAATTTAACAAAGTGGAACGGAATGCATACTGATACATCCTGATCTGTTTTGTCCCGTTGACAATACATGGGGACAAAACGGAAGCGTTTTGCTCCAGTTTTGAGATCCTCTTCCGGATTTCAAAACCGGAATACAAGTCATTGATAGTTAATCCTGCAACAAAGAGGTTTTGATATGGAAGTTATACTAATAAGCTGAATAACAAGCTATTATTTCATCTTTCACATTTGCTAAATGGTACTGTGATGGTTGTGTTCTGAGTGCCTTTTGTTGCTGAATTCAACTTCAGGACATGCATTCTTTTAAAGATAATAATAATTATACAAAAAGTAAACACAGTTCTTACAAAATTCAGGATTATTAGGAAGTAAGTATTATACTGAGAACTTTAATTCCCTGTGTAAAGTATCCCTTCAGTATGCAGTCCAGTGCAAAGAAAAGTCTCCCAAGAGTGTGCTCAAAAGAGTCTGTGAGAAGTTACCTGGACAACCATGGAATAATGATAGCACGATTCATAATCTATGAGCAGTGTGCCAGTTTAATTCATCCAGAAAATCCTTCCAGACCTGCAGCTGTGTTCTCCAGACCATGACTCGGCCACTATCAACTATTCAAGCCCGTCCTTTTAACTAGAAACTTTTTTTCTGCAAAGTAGAAGCAAAAGCCCCTTTATTGACCCCATTTCTTACTTCTAATGTATTCATGTTCACTATAACACCTTCCTCTACAGTTTTACTTAAAGGGGTTGACAGAGTGTTTGGAAAAAAAAAAAAAGCAAAAAAAGTTGTAAAAAAAAAAAAATTAAAAAAATCAAACAATACTGTAGTAGTTGCCTCTTCAATCCCCTGCTGATCCAGCATAGATGCTCCGGCAGTGCACTGCAGGTCTTTGTTTACAGGCTATGAGTGAAGACATGCTATACTGGCACTTAGCCGCTGCAGCCAATCAGTTGTCTCTGAGGTCATGTTTCATACTACTGGCATTACCGCTCGTTGCTGCTCAGACAATGCCTTAAATGAAGGCAAGGGGCCTATTTTACTGTTTGAATGCTTATGTATTCCAGCATTTTAATAATTATATCCTTTTAGTAATAACATACCTCCCAACTTTTGAAAAACACAAAGAGGGACAATATGTGCTGCAATTTTTTTATACAAAGCCACGCCTCTAATTCCACCCATAACATAACTATACACACCCAGCCCTCTTAATGCTCCCACATAGTAATTATTCCTCCTTTGTGCCAACATACAGTAGTAATACTCACATTGTGTCCCCTTCACATTAGTTATACCCACATTGTGCTCCTCATAGTATTTATGCCCACATGTGCCACTTGACAGTAGTTATGCCCAGATATGCCCCTTCACAGTAGTTATGCCCACATGTGCCACTTGACAGTAGTTATACCCAGATATGCCCCATTCACAGTAGCTATGCCCACATTCTGCCCCTAACAATAGTTATGCCCAGGGGCGGATTAGCCATAGACCTTACAGGAAAATTTCCCGGTAGGCCAATACCCAGAGGGCCACCTGAGCCCTCCTCATGGCTGGCCAGTGGAAGTTTTTGGGAATGTATTTTGTGCTGCTGGCTATTATGGTGATGGACTGTGATATTTGCACTGTTGGGGTATTTGCAGAATATGGTATTGCTGGCCCTGCCTTCCATCAATTTGGACCCGACTACAAAACAGGTCACTCTTAGTATTTTTTCCAGGGCCACTTTAAGTTCCTAGTTTGCCCCTGGTTATGCCCACATGTGCCCCTTTAATAGTAGTTATGCCCAGATATGCCCCGTCACAGTAGTTATGCCCAGATATGTTCCCTTCACAGTGGTTATGCCCACACAGTAGTTTTGTCCACTGTGTACCTCATAGTATTTATGCCCACATTGTGCCCCTCACAGTAGTAACACCCACATGTGCGCCTTCACAGTAGTTACACCCAGATATGCCCCCTTTACAGTAGTTATGCCCACATGTGCCCTCTTAACAGTAGTTATGCCCAGATGCACCCCCTTCACAGTAGCTAAGCCCAGATGTGCCCCCTTCACAGTAGTTATGCCCAAATGTGCCCCATTCACAGTCACAGTAGTGATGCCCAGATGAGCCCCCTTCACAGTAGTGATGCCCAGATATTTGCCCTTTCACAGTAGTTATGCCAGAAATGAGCCCCCTCACATTGGTTATGGCCAGATATGTGCCCCCTCATAATAGTTAAGCCACATATGTGCCTCTTCACAGGAGTTATGCCGAGATAAGTGCCCCCTCACAGTAGTTATGTCCAGAAATGTGCCCCCTTCAGAGGAAGTGAAAAAAAATAAACAGTGAACGCTTACCTGGTTCCTCTGTTAATCATAACTCAGCTGTTGGCGCTCCCCAGCAGCAGGTACGGCGGCCTAGTTGGCGCCTTTTCACGGCAGCCCAGTCTAAGCGCTGCACAGGTCTCCTGTGCAACAAAAGGTGGGGTGCTCTTTCTCGGGCCCACCAGACAAACAGGAGCGCCAATCCAGGCTGTTTAACCCCTTACATGCCACAGGCAATGGCGCCTGCTGCATGTAAGCAGTTACAGAGGGAGCAAATGAGATTGCCGGGTGCCGATGCCTGTGCAGGCAAGCCAGGGCCTAGTGTAAGCCTCAGGCCTGCCTCCTGGGAAACAGCCTGCTGGTCAGTGTCAATATAGCACTGACATTAAAATGCATTGCATTGTAATAATAGTGCAATGTATTTTAGAAGCGATCGCTTATTATAATCCCCTTGTTTGACTATTAAATGATTTTTAAAAAGTTTTTTTTTTTTTTTTTTTTAAAAAAAAGCATTTATTTTATAAAAAAATTACAATAAAAAATACTTTTTCCATTGAAAAAATGCTTTACAATGGAAAAATTGCAAAAATAAAATCTCCACAAGTTTGGTATTGCTGTATTCGTAATGACACGCACTATGCAAATATTATGTAAACTATCCCATACAGTGAAGGCCACAGAAAAAAACAAAAAGGAAAAAAGTCAGAATTGCTTTTTGCGCCGCCAAAAAAAGCACAAAATCACCACCAAAGGTATCCCCAAAAATAAAGCCTTCAAACAGCTCCGTAAAAATAAAAATAGAAAAGTTAGGGGTCTTGGGATGCAGCGATGCAAAAACATTTTCTTTTTAAAACAATGATTTTTGTTGCACAAAAGTAGTAAAAGGTGAAAAAAACTATAAGAATTTGGTAATACTGTAATCGCATTGACCCAGAGAATATATGTTTAAAGTATTCATGCTGAAAAATGAATGCCACAAAATTTATAATGTAAAAACTCAGTAGTTCCAGTATTGCTGTTTTTTCCTATCCTCCCTCCCAGAAAGAGTTAATAAAAGTTAGTCAGTAGTAGAGATGAGCGAATCGATTTGTCAATTCGTATAGAATCTTGGGATTTTTTAGCTGCAAAGCGAATCCAAATATTAGGTGATTCGCTTCGGCTTTGTACGCATTCGCTACGTACTTTGTCCTATAAATTATACGTTATTGCTACGTATAAGTTACTGTATTCGCTGTTGCGTACAAATTCAATTCATTAGCGAACTTTTACTGTTCGTTTATCGTGCGCAAAAGCCCGGGAAGAAAGCGGTCACCTGACCTAGTGGGCAGGGCTTGCTCTAATTGGCTCAGGCTCGGTAAGCCAGTGATGCATCACTTCTGCTGCGAATGCTGAGACGAGCAGAAGCACTGTGTGTGAAGTTCTGAGACTCTGAGACCTGTTTTGTGAAAATTTGATATAATAGCTCTGGGAATCCATATTACACATATCAGGGATACTGCAGGGCAATTGCAGGACCAGTTCAGGCTAGTATTTAATCAAGCAGGGAGAGAGAGACAGGGAGAGATAGGGAGAGACAGTGAGATACAGGGACAAAGACCAGCTGCAGGACCACAGAGTGAATTGAAAAATGTCTGGAATGGATAAGCAAAAGGGATCCAGTTCCAGCCAGACTTTAAGCTTTAAAAAAAAAGGAGAAGGTGGCACAGGGCAGAAGTGCCAAAAGACCTGTAGCCGGAGCATCTACTAGTAGTATTCGCAATACTTGGCCGTTGTTCCACCAGGCTAACCCACGAGGTGCAAAATTGTAGTGGAGGAGAAAGTAGATAAGGTAGTGGAGTGGATGACATGCTCATCTCAGTCTCAGCCGGATGATCTGCTGTCATCTGCTGATACAGTATCCATATGTAGCCAGGGGTCAGACTCGTCCTGCTCCACCATTCCACTCAAGCAAACCCCGTCATTTTCTGCCACCTCTCGGGCTTCAGTGCTCCCTCCTAGTGGTGTCCCTTCTGCAATTTCTAAAAAAGAAGCCACCGAAGCCCACCTTATAATACGGCGGTTATAGAAGACAGCCTCCCTGAGGCCAACAGTGGCCGAAACTGTCCCACTATGCACTAGGGCTTCTTTCCTGCCCAGCCTCAAGTGTCATGTCAGAGAGGGTTTTTAGTGCCGCTGGGTGGGGCGGGGGGGTGACACCCAAAAGGACAAATCTGTCACCGGGCAGTGTTCAAAAAATACCTTTATAAAAATGAATAATGGCTGGATTACATCCGAATTTCATACTCCTCTTGCTGATGCTGGTGGTAATTAGATCAGGCCTTGCAGGGCAGAATAGTCTGAGTGTCTTCCCACTGTTGCTGTCAGCCGGGCCATAATTTTACAGCCAAATTGTCAGGGCTGGGATACACAGATAAGGGGTAAGTGATCCCTAAGCTTAATCCCAACCCCTTTCCCTGCCTATTGCCCGCTCAGGCTAACCCCTGAGCCGACAACCAGAAGACTGGAAATACACTAACAAACGTGCGGGGGATGGGAAGACAAACAAGACAGACAAACAAGAACCAAATGGGTAGTCAGGAAGCCGCGTCAAAACCAGGAAAGTACGTCAGGAACAAAATCAGCAAGCAGAGAGAAGTAGTCAAAAAACACGCCAAGGGTCAAAGAACATAAAGAGTCTAAACTGCAGAGCAAGAATGTCAAACCAGGTAGTAGCAAGGAAACTCCAAACACTGGCAGCTAGGTAAAAGTTAGAGGGCCTTAAATACCTAGCAGACCCCACCCAACCAGCTGACTGGGAGGAGAAGCAAGGAACAAAAACTTAACTCATGAGATACCAATGAACAGAAAATAAACAGACAGGATGTTGCTCGCGTTTTCCGGCGACCAGTAAAAGGGCGCGAGCGAGAGTGCGCACCAGCCACGTCCCTGGCACTTATGACCGTTGCGCGCGTCCCCTGCCTGGGACGCGCATCTACAGCCAGAGACCGCCGGCTGGAGGAGGAGCCTGCCGAAATAGCGGACGAAGCCTGACCCCGGGTAACCACCTCGCCACCAGAGTCAGGGGCAGGACCAGCAGAACGGGTGCAATGACTGCCGGTCCTGACACAAATGTCTTGTGTCATGTCATGGGCTGTGCGAACCCGAAGTCTCCAAAACCCTATTTCAAAACCAAAAACTGTTGTCTGCCTCCGCCTCAGTTTTCTACGCTTAGTAGGAGAGTAGCTGTTGTTAGTTAACGTTACTAATAGTTCTATTTAGTATTGTTAAGTTTGTTTTGGAGCCTCATCCTTTAGCCCCCCCCCTCCCAAAAAAAAAAAAATATAATATATATACAGTACAGACCAAAAGTTTGGACACACCTTCTCATTCAAAGAGTTTTCTGTATTTTCATGACTATGAAAATTGTAGATTCACACTGAGGGCATCAAAACTATGAATTAACGCATGTGGAATTATATACTTAACAAAAAAGTGTGAAACAACTGAAAATATGACTTATATTCTAGGTTCTTCAAAGTAGCCACCTTTTGCTTTGATTACTGCTTTGCACACTCTTGGCAGAGATGCTTAGCACTTGTTGGCCCTTTTGCCTTCACTCTGCGGTCCAGCTCACCCCAAACCATCTCGATTGGGTGACTCTGGAGGCCAGGTTATCTGGCGTAGCACCCCATCACTCTCCTTCTTGGTCAAATAGCCCTTACACAGCCTGGAGGTGTGTTTGGGGTCATTGTCCTGTTGATAAATAAATGATGGGCCAACTAAACGCAAACTGGATGGAATAGCATGCCGCTGAAAGATGCTGTGGTAGCCATGCTGGTTCAGTATGCCTTCAATTTTGAATAAATCCCCAACAGTGTCACCAGCAAACCACCCCCACACCATCACACCTCCTCCTCCATGCTTCACGGTGGGAACCAGGCATGTAGAGTCCATCCGTTCACCTTTTCTGCGTCGCACAAAGAAGCAGTGGTTGGAACCAAAGATCTCAAATTTGGACTCATCAGACCAAAGCACAGATTTCCACTGGTCTAATGTCCATTCCTTGTGTTCTTTAGCCCAAACAAGTCTCTTCTGCTTGTTGCCTGTCCTTAGCAGTGGTTTCCTAGCAGCTATTTTACCATGAAAGACACTCATACCAAACGGATCCGTCCTCCTCACCCGACTGTTAGTCAATGGGGATGGATCCGTTTGGTATGAGTGTCATACCAAACCGATCCGTCCCCATTGACTTTCAGTCGGGTGAGGATGGATCCGCAATGCCTGCGGGTATTCTTTCGCAGTGGAGACGAGCGCTACAGTGCTCGTACCGAGCACGTTCGCTCATCTCTAGTGACTACCTCTTGAAGCTCATCAAGAGAATGCCAAAAGTGTGCAAAGCAGTAATTAAAGCAAAAGGTGGCTACTTTGAAGAACCTAGAATATAAGACATATTTTCAGTTGTTTCACACTTTTTTGTTAAGTATATCATTCCACATGTGTTAATTCATAGTTTTGATGCCTTCAGTGTGAATCTACAATTTTAATAGTCATGAAAATACAGAAAACTCTTTGAATGAGAAGGTGTGATCAAACTTTTGGTCTGTACTGTATGTGTTATATATATTTAAAAAAAAAAATTTTTTTACACTGCCTCTGCCTCCCATACAAGTTATATTAGCGGACATTGTTATACACCACTGTAGTCTGTTGTATTTATTTTACCTAACACTCTATGCTGATATACCCCATCCCCTACTACTACTGGCCGGGGCAGCCATAAAAAGCTCATGTATAATTTTCACTGCCTATGTTAAGGTAGAATGTACAGGCTTGTTGCCCAAACAAGCCAAGCCTTTTTTATTTTTCTGTCCGTCAATTGTAATTAGTGAACAGGAGTGTGTGTAATGTAGTAATAATTCGACCGGCAGACACCGCTGTGTTCATTAATATGGGAAAATAGCCGTGGGAAAAAAACCTCTGTCTTCTTCACACTATGTCAGGATCAGGAAGGTGTTAAAGGTTTAACAAAACACTCAAAACACAGGTTTTTCAAGAATATTTTAGTAATAAATAAAAACTTCTTTTTAACAAATAAATAATATAATAAACAAAAGAAAGAAACAAAAAAATAAGATTACGCCGGCCTTTGCTGACGTCGGGCCATCATGTCCTGCAGCTCTTGCAGCTCCAGCTGCAGGCCACGAATGAGCTGGGAGGAAGTGTGGAGCCTGGAGCCAAGGCGCCGTAATCCAGCCTCCACTTCGAAGTCAGTGGGGATGTCTGTAGGGGTGGAAATTTTGTATGATCGACTTACAGTGGTTGTCCCACAAAAAAAATCTAAACTTTAAAGAGGACCTTTCATCACTCCTGACATGTCTGTTTTAATAGCTCCATGCATTCCCCGTGTAATAAAAATTCTGGAACATCTATTCTTATGTCTATATGTTGTGCCATTCCTTTATTATTTGCACTAGAAGTTATGAATGAATTGCTATTTGCCTTCAGTAAAGGAACAGAGGGGAGGTGACCAGTTGGGGGTGTGTCCCTGCACAGTCTCACTCTATCCAATCAGTGTTGTCATGTTCAGACTGTGCAGGTACACACCCCCAACTTGTTACCTCCCCTCTGTTCCCTTACTGAAGACAAATAGCAATTCATTCATAACTTCTAGTGCAAATGATAAAGGAATGGCACAACATAGAGCCATAAGAATAGATGCTCCAGAATTGTTAGTACGTGGGGAATGCATGGAGCTATTAAAACAGACATGTCAGGAGTGATGAAAGGTCCTCTTTAATGTAATGTAGCGACTTATTCTGTAACATGTATTCTGTACTGACTGAGCCTTTTGTAGTACTTACTGGACACCCATACGGCGTGGTCTTCCCATGGTCCAGGGGAAAACTGCTTCCTGTCGGTTGGAGCTACCAAAAATAAAACATACGTTTAGCTCATATTGAAGACAGAAGGTCCACCCATTACACTTTTTTTTACCTACCTTCTACCTCTGGTAGTTGGGCTGGTGGTGTTGTAGGGGCAGGTGGGGTCCTCTCTCGCTGGAGTGGAGGACGGTGAGAGCGGCTCCTCTGTGGTGCAGCAGCTGTCAAAAATCATGAAATAATGGCTTAAGGCTACTTCTACACTAGCGGGAGCCCGGATCCGGCGGGTGAAGGGTCCCTCCGGATCTGCGCTGCTGCAGGTACACGTGTGGGGCCTGAACCGCACTCCGGCCCAAATTCACTGTATTTGAATATCTGAATTCGTTATTAGTGTGTGAATGTTCGCTATTAGCACATAATAACGTATATTTTGTACGCAAATACAACTAATCTATTTGTCGAATATACGAATCTTAGGAAAAGTTCGGCGAATGTTCGGAGAATAATTTTTTTAATGATTCGCTCATCTCTAGTCAGTAGGTAATGTGTACCCCAAAATGACACCATTAAAAACTACAACGTGTCCCTCAAAAAACGAGCTCCTATACGGCTACATGAACAGAAAAATTAAAAAAAATTTAAAAAATCTCTTGGTCAGTTAGGCCCAGAACAGCCTGGTCACTAAGGGTTTGAAGGTTGTACAATTTTAGTCTGGAAAGTTTAGGCCTCATGCTCTTAAACATATTTGGAATCCATATCAAATGAATATGGTGTTCATCAAAAGTTATAGACCCACAACATAACTCCATGTGATTTTAACCCCTTCAACCCCAGGCCTGTTTTCACCTTCCTGACCAAGCCATTTTTTGCAAATCTCACATGTGTCACTTTATGTGGTAATAACTTTAGAACGCTTTTACTTATCCAGGCCATTCTGAGATTGTTTTCTCGTCACATATTGTGCTTCATGACAGTAGTAAATTTGTGGCAAAATATTTCATTTTTATTTATAAAAAAATACTTAATTTAACAAAAATTTGGAAAAATTAGCAATTTTCCAAATTTTAATTTCTCTACTTTCAAAATACATAGTAATACCTCCTAAAATAGTTATTATTTTACATTCCCCATATGTTTACTTTATGTTTGGATCGTGTTGAAAATGACATTTTAGTTTTTTTGGGACGTTAGAAGGCTTCGAAGTTTAGAAGCAAATCTTAGAATTTTTAGATTTCAAAAATCAATTTTCAAAGGAGCAGTTCAGTTATGAAGTCACTTTTTGGGGCTTATATAGTGGAAACTCCCCATAAATCACCCTATTTTAGAAACTACACCCTTCAAGCTATTCAAAACTGATTTTACTAACTTTGTTAACCCTTTATGTGTTCCATGAGAATTGACGGAAAATTCGAATGAAATTTCAAATTTTCACTTTTTTTTTAGCAGATTTTAAATTTTAATCCATTTTCCATGAAACACATCAAGGGTTAACAGCAAAAAAACCCTCAAAATCTATTACCCCGATTCTGGAGTTTACAGAAACACCCTATACGTGCACAAAAACGAATGTATAGGCGCACAGCAGGCTTCAGAGTGAAAAGAGCACCATATGGCTTTTGGAGAGTGGAATTAGCTGGAATAATAATTGGGAGCTATGTCACACATGAAGACTCCCTGAGCTGGCCCTACAGTAGAAACCCCCCAAAAGTGACCCAATTTTGGAAAGAGCACCCCTCAAGGAATCTTTCAAGGTGTGTGGTGAGCACTTTGAGCTCAAAGGTGTTTCCTAGAATTAGGATTCACACGGAAGTGAAAATGAAAAATTGCAATTTTTTGACAAAAAAGTTGCTTTACACCCACATTTTTCACTTTCACAAAGGGTAACGGGACAAAATGCACCACACATTTTGATCACCATTTCCCTCCGAATACGGCAACACCCCATATGTGCTTGTAGCCCAATGTACTGGCACACAGCAGGCTTCACAGTGGAAGGAGCACCATATGGCTTTTGGAGAGCGGAATTAGCTGGAATAATAATTGGGAGCTATGTCACACATGAAGACCTCCTGAGCTGGCCCTACAGTGTAAACCCCCCAAAAGTGACCCCATTTTGCAAAGAGCACCCCTTTAAGGAATCTTTCAAGGTGTGTGGTGAGCACTTTGAGCTGATAGGTGTTTCCTAGAATTAGGATTCACACGGAAGTGAAAATGAAAAATTGCAATTTTTTGACAAAAAAAGTTGCTTTACACCCACATTTTTCACTTTCACAAAGGTTAATGGGACAAAATGCACCACACATTTTGATCACCATTTCCCTCCGAATACGGCAACACCCCATATGTGCTTGTAGCCCAATGTACTGGCGCACAGCAGGCCTCTAGAGAAAAACAGCAAAATATGGATTTTGCAGAAAATACCGCCCCCTGCCGTTAGGTATGATGGCTGCCTGCAGGGCAGTGCAGCCATCATACCCCGGTTCCCCGACGATTACGCCCGGGGACTGGGTCACCGCCGCGCCGTAGCTCTATGGCGCTGGTCGGCAAGTCCCTTCCCGCAGCGCCGTACATGTACGGTGCTGGTCGGGAAGGGGTTAAGTGAGTATTTTTCCTCAAAGATTACACATGCAGCATTATACGTAAGACAGGTACTCTGTTGTAGAATATGATGCTTCAGGGAGACACCATACGTTATAAGGAGTGCCTTGTAGCAGGGGCATACATAGAAATCACTGGGCCCCATAGCAAGAATTCAAATTAGGTCCCCATGACCCATTCATAACCCCTCCTACTACATGTGTGTTATGTTGTGTGTCATCAGGGTTGGACAGGGATTACAAAAAAGCCCTGGCACACAAACCCCACCAGCCACATATGATATTGCATAAATGTAATGATGCGCAATGCACACTGTGAAGGTGAATTTTGCTTTACTTCGTCCTGCCCCTATGTAAACCATCAATACAAGAAAGGAAATAAAAGTGCAACACAAAAATGCCTAATCACGCATCGTGCATTTTTGGCGCCTATATACTCAGCCAATCACAAGCCAGGAGACTCTGCGGTACACCCAGCATCAAATGGGGCCCTTACATGTCGATAGCAGGGGTTGGCTGGCCTGATCAGGTGACCCTGGAATATACTAGTGACTGGCCGCGGTGCTCGGCTCAGATGCTGTCTGGATGTCTGGGATAGAGCTGCTGTGTTTCAGGGAGAGTGTTAGGGCCTGCATTTAGTTCTCTGTTAGGCAGGAATCACCCACAAAGAACCCAACAGCCCTTCTAAGGGCTACAAGAAATTTTTTTTTTGTCTCCCTGGCTTGGCTGGCTGGCACTAGTAGTGCAGCTATCGCCATATATAACCCCTCTTTTTTTTATTGTTATATCTCAGTGATACAAATCCATTTCACACAGCAGTGTGGAACCATTCTGTCTGTCACAGTTCAGTACACTCACTACAATCTGTATTTTCTGTCCAGGTGACACTTTCTGTACGTCACTTAATACAACCAGGTCTTTTGCTCTCACGTATATACCTTGATCCCAAAAATCTCTGTGCGACATTTGTCTGGGTCGCAGTCAAAATAGCCACCGTCAGCAGGGTGTCAGTTAGCTCTACGATAGTTTCTGCACGTCACGTTCCAAAAAAAACAAAAAATATATAAAAAAAATAGTTTTTTGGTTGTTTTAGCTCAGTGATACAAATCCATTTCACACAGCTGCGTGGAACCATTCTGTGTGTCACAGTTCAGTACACTCACTACAATCTGTATTTTCTGTCCAGGTGACACTTTCTGTACGTCACTTAATACAACCAGGTCTTTTG